>JABWTJ010000434.1:0-726908 GCA_016801875.1 Solanum sitiens | reverse complement strand
TTAGTCCTTTCATTAACAATTCATATAGGTGAAGTCAACCCTCGTACATCTCATCATAATAGGGCACTTCGAACAACTTCCCTATATTACATTACACTTAGCAACCTCACAACCAACCTAAGCATATAAGTTCATGTATCATATCATCTTATCACATCAATCAAAGCATACTTCAACATAACATTATCACTTGATGACAATTAACCATAATTTGAAGTAAAGGCTAGGATCATCAAGACTTACCAATACTCCTCCCTAAGTCCATCAATAAAGGGCCTTACCATCAACCCATAGATCAACCAATCTTAGATCATCACATCGATGTAATTCAATAATAAATCACAAGAACTAATCAAGGAGAAGCACTATGCTATGAAGCAATACTACATCAAAGCTTAGTAACATGATCTCAAGTGTATCTTCTTAACTTAGATTCAATATTCAAGAACATAGGTGTGAAGAACTTCAATTCATCATAATAGACCCATAATCAATGCAATGACAATCATTAAAGATCATTTAACTAATTAGGAGGTCAATTCTATCAAACTCAACCTAATCCATATCAATTCTACATTTAGGGTTAAGGGTTAGGGGTCATCACCCACAATCTAGATCAAACTACATCAATTCTCCATAGTCAAGTTACAATTCATGATAATCTATTCATTCTAACCCAAAGAATACATAATCAACTCAATTCACATGATCAAATTCGGATTTGGATGAAACCCATAAGAAACTCAACTTTTTGGAAAAAGCTTTGAAGGAACCCTTTGAGGAAAGAATCTCAAAGGTGAATTAGATCCCATACCTGAAGGTTTGATGACGTTTTGATGGTGAATTTCGTGCTAAATCAACCCCCAATGATCTCCCCAAGTTGATCTCCAATGGAGTCTTCCAATAGAGAGAGAAAGTAGAGAGAAGGAAGAGAGTTTTGTTTTTGAGAGAATGATTAGGCTAATGAGGGTTGGGTATTTATAGTGGGGTCTTAAGTCACTTAATTAGTCTCTCTTAAACCCCTAATTACCCCTAAGTCAATTAATTAATTAACTAACTAAAACTAACTTTTCCAAAACTGCCACAGACCTTCCACGACGGATCCCCGACGACGGTCCGTCGTGGTCATGACGAACTGACATCCCTCCGTCCTGCACATCCGTCACGTTGGTCAGAGACTTGTGCAGGCGGAGGCTTTCTCCCCAGACACCAAGGATGGCACGACGGTCCGTCGTGGGCGTGACGGACTGACATCCCTCCGTCCTGCACATCCGTCATGTTGGTCAGAGACTTGTGCAGGCGGAGGTTTGTCCCACGGCACCAAGGCTGGCACGACGGAGACCTTGACGTCCCGTCGCGCCTGTGACGCCCCGTCATGGGGTCCGTCATGCCCTGCTATTTCTAGGGTCCTCCTCGAGGGTCCTTGTTTGGTCCTCGGGGAGTCGTACCCTGACTTTTCCAGAATGAAACCATCCCACACTATATTTTACACCTATGGTAACAACCATTTACCATATTCCGACTCTTTAACTAGGTTAACTCAAAAGGACACTCTAGCCCTCTTATGACCCAATTTGCCGGACGTATAAGAGTTTCGGTTAAAACACCACTTCAAAGACTCTAAATATGCCTAATTGGGTAGGAACACTGGTTTAGATCCTAAGGAGACCATTTAAGTCTTATCATGTGACCTCGGTATTTTAAAATGTTACATTATCCCCCCCTTAGGAACATTCGTCCCCGAATGACACCAAACACTCTTAAAAGAGGGAGTAAACTCAAGACTAGCAGCTCAACCAATTCACAATATTCTGTAGCATGAACTACATTATTTCATAAAAATACTTCAAAACATCAATTTACCATACATGATCTCAAATATGCAAGAAACCAAACAACTTCCAAATTTATCTAAGGTCACCTTAAAGTGACTTCATTTTAGAAGTCTCCAAACTAGGAGTTTTGCAAAGTTTCACAAAAACAACAGAGATTCACAATATCTAAAGTATTTATATCATTAGAGAGAGGTACTAACCTTAAACATCAAAAAGATGAGGATAACGGGTTTTCATGTCGGCTTCCGCCTCCCATGTTGCACCCTCAACTAGGTGGTTCCTCCATAGCACCTTTACGGAAACCACCTCTTTGTTCCTCAACCTTTTCACTTGCCTATCAAGGATTTGAACCGGAACCTCCTCATAAGAGAGGTTATCCTTGACTCCGAGGCCTTCAAGAGGAAGAATAGACTCGGGATTCCCGACACACTTCTTCAACATGGAGACATGGAAAACCGGATGAACCAAAGCTAGCTCATTGGGTAATCTTAAACGATAGGCAACTTTACCAACCCTTTCTAAAATCTCATAAGGGCCTACATATCGAGGGCTCAACTTCCCTTTCTTGCCAAATCTTACCACACCCTTCATAGGTGAGATTTTTAAATACACTTTATCACCCTCTTCAAACTCCAAGTCCCTTCTTCTATTATCGGCATAGGACTTTTGTCGACTATAGGCTGTTTGCAACCTATTTCTTATGATATGTACATTCTCCAATGTCTTGTAAATCAAGTCGGGACCGAATATCGATGACTCACCTACTTCAAACCATTCTATAGGAGACCTACACCTCCTTCCATACAAGGCTTCATAGGGAGCCATGGAGATGGACGAATGAAAACTATTATTATACGCAAACTCCACCAACGGCAAATGCTTATCCCAACTCCCTTTAAAATCAATGATGCAAGCTCTAAGCATATCCTCAAGAGTTTGAATCGTGCGTTCCGCTTGACCATCCGTTTGAGGATGGAAGGCGGTACTTAATTTCACTTTAGTACCCAAACCTTTTTGAAACGACTTCCAAAATCTAGATGTGAATTGTGCACCTCTATCCGAAATGATGGATAACGGAATACCATGACGACACACAATCTCATCTATGAAAATCTTCGCATAATCTTCCGCCGAATACGTAGATTTGACGGGGATAAAGTGAGCGGACTTAGTCAATCTATCAACAATCACCCATATAGAATCATATGACTTTTGAGTCCGAGGCAACCCTACTACGAAATCCATATTAATGTCTTCCCACTTCCAAGTAGGAATTTGGATCTCCTGTAGTAAGCCACCCGGCTTTTGATGTTCCGCCTTCACTTGTTGACAATTCGGACATTTAGCAACAAATTCCGCTATATCCTTCTTCAAACCTTCCCACCAATATATTTCTCGAAGGTCATGATACATCTTTGTAGAACAGGGATGGATGGAATAGTGGGATCCATGGGCTTCATCAAGGATCCGATCCCTCAATCCATCCACATCAGGAACACACAACCTCCCTTGATACCTCAAAACACTGTCTTCTCCTAAGGAGAATGATTCGTTCGTCTTGCCAAGAACCGACTCCTTTAACTCCATCAATAGTTGATCAAGGTGTTGTTTGGACTTTACCTCAACCACCAATGATGACTCGGAGCTATGATGAATCGTGGCACCTCCATTTAGCGAACACACCAATCGCACTCCCAATCTAGTCAAACGGTGAACATCTTTTACTAGATCTTTCTTGTCTTCTTCGATATGAGACACACTACCCATAGTCATACGACTTAAAGCATCCGCCACCACATTTGCCTTGCCGGGATGATATAGGACACTCATATCATAATCTTTCAACAACTCTAACCACCTTCTTTGTCGAAGATTCAAATCTTTTTGGGTAAACACATATTGAAGGCTCTTATGATCAGTGAAAACATCTACATGAACACCATACAAGTAGTGTCTCCATATTTTTAAAGCAAACACCACGGCCGCTAACTCAAGGTCATGAGTAGGATAATTTCTCTCATGCACCTTAAGTTGCCGCGAAGCATAGGCAATCACCTTCCCATTTTGCATAAGCACACACCCCAAACCTATGCGGGATGCATCACAATACACAATGAACCCTTTAGATCCTTCCGGTAAAGTTAACACCGGAGCGGAAGTAAGCCTATCCTTCAATAATTGAAAACTCTTCTCACATGCCTCTGACCATTCAAACTTTTTGCCTTTTTGAGTCAATGAAGTCAAAGGAGATGCAATGGAAGAAAAGCCTTCTACGAACCTTCGATAATAACCCGCTAGACCCAAGAAACTCCTAATATCAGTTGGGGTCAAGGGTCTAGGCCAGTTTCTTACCGCATCTGTCTTCCTTGGATCTACCTCAACTCCCTCACTAGAGATAATGTGCCCAAGAAATGCCACCGACCTCAGCCAAAACTCGCACTTGCTATACTTGGCGAACAATTTATGTTCTCTAAGGGTTTGCAATACTACCCTTAGATGATCACTGTGGTCAACCTCATTTTTCGAATACACCAAGATATCATCGATAAATACAATAACGAATGAATCAAGGAAATTTCAAAACACTCTGTTCATCAGATCCATAAACGCCGCCGGAGCATTTGTGAGACCAAAAGACATAACCACGAACTCATAATGCCCATATCGAGTCCGAAAAGCTGTCTTTGAAATATCTTCATTTCTCACCCTAAGCTGGTGGTACCCTGACCTCAAATCAATCTTTAAGAAGTAACTCGCTCCTTGGAGTTGATCAAATAAATCATCAATCCGAGGAAGAGGATACTTGTTCTTGATAGTAACCTTGTTGAGTTGTCGGTAGTCAATACACATTCTCAAGGACCCATCCTTCTTTTTCACGAACAAGACCGGAGCACCCCATGGACAAATGCTAGGCCTTATAAAGCCCTTGTCTAGCAAATCTTTAAGTTGTGCCTTCAATTCCTTTAACTCGGCCGGAGCCATTCTATAAGGAGGAATAGAAATAGGATTTGTTTCCGGTAGCAAATCGATACCGAAATCGATTTCCCGTTCGGGAGGAATGCCAGGAAGGTCATCAGGAAAGACCTCCGTAAATTCACTCACCACGGGGACTGACTCTATAGGAGGAATTTCGAAATCCACTTCTTGGACTCTCACAATATGGTAGAGACACCCCTTCGAGATCATTTTACACGCCTTTAGGCATGTTATGAAACGACCTCTAGGAAGAGAATTTCCACCTTTCCACTCTATAACAGGTTCATTTGGGAAACAAAACCTCACAATTTTGGTCCTACAATTGATGGAAGCGAAACTAGCATGCAACCAGTCCATACCTAATATGACATCAAAATCAATCATGTCTAGCTCAACTAGATCAATATGAGAAACTCTATGAGGCATTGAAATAGGACAATTTCGGTAGACCCTTTTTGCTACCACTGATTCACCAACCGGAGTAGACACCAAAATAGGTTCATGCAAAATATCAGGTAAGGTACTAAACTTCTTAGCTACTAATGGAGTAACGAAAGACAAAGTAGCACCCGGATCAAGTAATGCATACACATCAATGGCAAAGATTTGTAACATACCAGTCACCACATCGGGAGAGGCCTCTTGGTCATCTCTCGTACGAAGAGCATAAAAATGATTCTTCTTGGGAGCCTCACTCACTTGCTTTTGCACATTCCTTTCTCGGCTCCTTATGTTAGGGCAGTCCCTAACTTTGTGATCACTCTTCCCACAACTAAAGCAATTTCCCGTTCCGATCAAGCATTCACCATAGTGCTCCTTCCCACACTTAACACAAGTAGGCTTCTCATTAGATGAGTTTCCACCCTTTCTTTTTGCAACTTTTGGTCTAGGGGCTTTAGGATCCCTAGTCTTGGGAAATTTGGATGGAACATGGTTTGAGAACCTCTTCTTGAATCTAGGCCTGTCTTGAATTCCCAACCTATCTTTAGCAGTTTCACTCTCAGAAGACCTTGTCCTCCTTGAGTCCTTATCCTTCCTTTTTGATCTAGCCTCCTCAACCCTTCTTGCATGCACCATGAGACGACCAATGTTCATGTTATCATGTAGCATAGCCGATTGACACTACTCTTGTAAATCGTCCGATATACCTGTCACATATCGACTCATTTCGTCTCTAGGATCGGAGATCAAAGACGGAGCATATTTGGCCAATTGAGTAAATTTCAGAGAATACTCATGAACACTCATCGTTCCTTGGCGGAGATTGATGAATTCCACCACCTTCGTTTCCCTCATCTCTCTAGGGAAGAACCGATCAATGAAGGCCCCTTTGAATAACTCCCACGTCACTAACCCACTTCCAAGTGGCCTGTTGTCCTTCCATTGCGCATACCATATCTGAGCGACATCCTTGAGTTGGTAGGAGGCCAACTCGGCATTCTCGCTAGACGACAGCCCCATAGCACACAAAATCTTGTGAACCTCATCAATAAATTCCTGAGGGTCTTCATCAACCTTCGACCCATAAAAGACAGGAGGATTCATTCGAGTGAAATCCCTAAGTCTGGAGGCCATAGTCTGTTCATGGACTCTAGGTGCCAAATCCCTATTGGCTTGGGCAGTCATAGCTTGGGCTTGCACTGTTGCGGCTTGAGCTTGAGTAGTCATGGCTTGAGCCATTTGAGCAATAATAGCTCTCATCTGAGCTTCTGTCATCGGTGGAGGATCAGCAGGAACCTGGTCATCAATAGCAACCTCTTCAAGAGGAGGAGCAGGTTCGTCACGAGGAATTCCCGCAGCAGCCATCTCTTCCTCAAGTCTTCGAGCCGCATTTCTTCTAGTATTCATCTCCTATAACCAAAACACAAGGTTCAGGCGAAAGCGTATACGACGTACATTCTAGGGGCACGATATGGATTTCCAACAATGAGAATGATTCCTAATCATCAAATAAGTTCCTATTCATAAGTGTGGCGCGCTTCACAATTATGAATACAAACTTAAATAACGTGGTTGAGAGAGAGACGTTAACATCAAGGATATTCAACCTCATGCTCTGATACCAAGTTTGTCACATCCGGGTTTACCCCCTAGACGTAACCGGCGTCGTCGTCCTCTCGGAGGACTAAGACAAGCCTCTTAGCTTCGTCATAGCATTCATCGACTAAAAATCAGTAAGAATTAAAAACTTTTTATCTAGAACTACTCGGAGGTTTACATAGACCTCTACATACACATCATTATATATATCAAGTATACATAGACTTGTTCATATACGAAGATTACTTAGTCTTCTACTTTTATTTCTTACACTTATATATTTAGAAAATAATAGTCATAAAACCATCTCATCTCATGAACCATCTATCGATTACAATAAATCTTGGGCATAGCCCTACATCAAATGAAAGAAGCCGCATATAGGCTGTCTACTACATCGTCTCAAGAGAACAATAGAGTCAACATAGAATCATAGTAACTACACATCATAAAAGAGAGATATCGGCCACGTCCTCGAGAGAGTGAGGACCTACCACTTGGATGACAAATTACCCAAGTCTTCCTTCCTAGCAATTTGGATCAAGCTCAACGACCCGAACCTAAAATGTTTGGGGAAAAGGGAAAGAAAAGGGATTAGTACTCCACATGTACTAAGTATGGAATCTCATATACAATTACCAATCAAATATATTTAAAAAGGGACATTTATGAAAACATAATAGACTACATATGCAATTAAACCATAGCAAAGCAAAGCATACTAATGATAACCTTCAATAAGTCACTAGTGCAATGATCAAGTAAAATTACCATGTCTCCTACTCAATCAAGTAACCTACCAAGACTACAATTAACAATTTGCTTACCAACATACTCTTCATATCATAATACGTCCTTCTTCAAGCAAAGACAACAACATTATATTCATAAGCATGTTATTCAACATACAAACCATTTATATCATACCATCTCTTTACATATATAATATTGACCTCTCAAAGTTCCTATCAAGGAAAACTAGTGCATGGCGTAGGTAGAGTCCCATACCCCTACCTAAGCTATAGCCAACCTCTCAAGTTACTTTGATTGGCCTATACCTTATTCATTCATTTTAATTTAGGGAACATTTGCCTTAACCGACATAGACCACATAATCGAATGTGGAATCCGGTGTTATGAAACCTTACACCGATGGAAGGTGGTCTACCGGCCAAAGTAGAACCTAATGTAAACATAGCTATCTAGGTGGATCCACTAACTAGTATCCTATGGTGGCAACATAGTTCAAGAACTAAGAGATAGGTATTCCCTCTATATACCATTCGGTAATGGGGCCTCATCTCATGAGAATTCATGAGTGAATATTTCTCAAGGAAAGTCAACACTTCACGTAGATCCATAGGTGAGTATTCCTCTAAGGGAAGTCAACACTCTATAAGGAACAAATGGTGAATATTCCTCTAAGGGAAGTCAACACCTCTCAATGTCAAGTTCGCTCGGTGCTAAGCTAAGTCCCCATTTGTAGAGAAGCCTTTAATCTTTATTAATCTTCTCAATTTAATTAGATAGAAGGGTCAATCCCTTGTATATCATCATTATAGCTCAAATAAGAATTGTATGAGAATTAGTCCTTTCATTAACAATTCATATAGGTGAAGTCAACCCTCGTACATCTCATCATAATAGGGCACATCGAACAACTTCCCTATATTACATTACACTTAGCAACCTCACAACCAACCTAAGCATATAAGTTCATGTATCATATCAACTTATCACATCAATCAAAGCATACTTCAACATAACATTATCACTTGATGACAATTAACCATAATTTGAAGTAAAGGCTAGGATCATCAAGACTTACCAATACTCCTCCCTAGTCCATCAATAAAGGGCCTTACCATCAACCCATAGATCAACCAATCTTAGATCATCACATCGATGTAATTCAATAATAAATCACAAGAACTAATCAAGGAGAAGCACTATGCTATGAAGCAATACTACATCAAAGCTTAGTAACATGATCTCAAGGGTATCTTCTTGACTAAGATTCAATATTCAAGAACATAGATGTGAAGAACTTCAATTCATCATAATAGATCCACAATCAATGCAATAACAATCATTAAAGACCATTTAACAAATTATGAGATCAATTCTATCAAACTCAACCTAATCCATATCAATTCAACATTTAGGGTTAAGGGTTAGGGGTCATCACCCACAACCTAGATCAAACTACATCAATTAACCATAATCAAGTTACAATTCATGATAATCTATTCATTCTAACCCAAAGAATACATAATTAACTCAATTCACATGATCAAATTCGGATTTGGGTGAAACCCAATAGAAACTCAACTTTTTGGAAAAAGCTTTGAAGGAACCCTTTGAGGAAAGAATCTCAAAGGTGAATTAGATCCCATACCTTAAGGTTTGATGACGTTTTGATGGTGAATTTTGTGCTAATCCAGCCCCCAATGATCTCCCCAAGTTGATCTCCAATGGAGTCTTCCAATAGAGAGAGAAAGTAGAGAGAAGGAAGAGAGTTTTGTTTTTGAGAGAATGATTAGGCTAATGAGGGTTGGGTATTTATAGTGGGGTCTTAAGTCACTTAATTAGTCTCTCTTAAACCCCTAATTACCCCTAAGTCAATTAATTAATTAACTAACTAAAACTAACTTTTCCAAAACTGCCACAGACCTTCCACGACGGATCCCCGACGACGGTCCGTCGTGGTCATGACGAACTGACATCCCTCCGTCCTGCACATCCGTCACGTTGGTCAGAGACTTGTGCAGGCGGAGGCTTTCTCCCCAGACACCAAGGATGGCACGACGGTCCGTCGTGGGCGTGACGGACTGACATCCCTCCGTCCTGCACATCCGTCACGTTGGTCAGAGACTTGTGCAGGCGGAGGTTTGTCCCACGGCACCAAGGCTGGCACGACGGAGACCTTGACGTCCCGTCGCGCCTGTGACGCCCCGTCATGGGGTCCGTCATGCCCTGCTATTTCTAGGGTCCTCCTCGAGGGTCCTTGTTTGGTCCTCGGGGAGTCGTACCCTGACTTTTCCAGAATGAAACCATCCCACACTATATTTTACACCTATGGTAACAACCATTTACCATATTCCGACTCTTTAACTAGGTTAACTCAAAAGGACACTCTAGCCCTCTTATGACCCAATTTGCCGGACGTATAAGAGTTTCGGTTAAAACACCACTTCAAAGACTCTAAATATGCCTAATTGGGTAGGAACACTGGTTTAGATCCTAAGGAGATCATTTAAGTCTTATCATATGACGTCGGTATTTCAAAATGTTACACGAAGATCGACTACTGGTTATGTTTTCACTATTGCAAATGCACCAGTTAGTTGGAAGTCTACTTTGCAGTCAACAGTTGCTTTGTCTACCACTGAGGCAGAGTACATGGCAATTACAAAGGCTGCGAAGGAAGCAATTTGGCTTCAAGGATTGCTTAGAGAACTTGGTATTGGACAGGAAGGAATCACAATATTTTGTGATAGTCAGAGTGCTATTCAATTAGCAAAGAACCAAGTTTATCATGCAAGGACGAAGCACATTGACGTCCGATATCATTTCATACGAGACATCATAGAAGATGGTGTAGTCATAATGCAGAAAATTCATACTACGGATAATCCTGCCGATATGTTGACAAAAGTGGTGACTGCGGTCAAGTTTCAACATTGTTTGAACTTGATTAACATTGTTGAACATTGAAGATTGAGGTTGAAGACACAATCAAAATTGTTGTTGAGAAAAAGTTGAAAATGGAGAATCTTGCCAAGGTGGAGATTTGTTAAATTTGACAAGATTCAAAAATGGATTAATGAGAAGATATGGTAGTTAGGAGGATAATTCTTCATTGGTAGGAAAGTCAAAGATAGCACCTTTTGTAGGTGAAATTTAGGTGAACAACAAATTGGTTTCACAAGGTAAATCTTGACATTTTTGACATATTGTGATGTCATGGATGACATCAATAGGAAGAATTCACTCCTATAAATAGGTAGCTCCTAATTCATTTGTAACACACCTCTCACTTGCCTTCTCATCTCCTAAGGCGTTTGTTCTTCTTTCTCTCTTGTAGTATTTCACTTGTACTCTTTTGGAGTAAAATAAATATTGGTTGGTTGTGTCTGAGGACTAGACAAAAGAAAACAAAAGTTTGCCGAACCTCGTTAATTCTTGGTGTTCCTTTTGTTGTTGTCTCATTTACTATTTATTAGCTACATTTAGATATAGCAGTTGTGATTCTATCACTCTCTATATATTTGGCTTCCGCAACACGATGAGTATAAAAGGAACAAGACAAAAGAGGTTAATGGGAAAAGGTGTACTAGAAGTTGAAATTTTGTCTAGAAAAAATGTATGTCAGAGAAGGTATAAATAGAGACAGAGAGGTCAGAATTAATAAGCACTTTGAACAAAAATCTCTTCTCTACTTTCAGAGAAAGAGAGTGAAAGTTGCATGGAAACAATCAAGGAAAGGGCCAAGAAAATGTTCAATAGACTCTTCTAAAGAGCGGAAATTGCATTCAATTAACTCTTCGGAAGTTGCAGGGAAATAACCAAGGAGAGAGCCAAGAAAGTGTTCAATTGACTCTTTAAAAGAACGGAAGTTGCAGGCAAACAACCAAGGAAGGGGCCAAGAAAATGTTCAATTGACTCTTCAAAATTTTCTGGAGTCAAACATCCTTTTTTTCAAAATTCAAATTTTCTTTATCAAAATTAAACAATTCTAGTAGACAGATAACCTGACTCGTAGACAACGCCTCTTGGTACTTCGAGCACAATATGGCTCTCACCCTCTTTGGCGGCCTTGATATTGGATTCAGTGTGAATGGGATGGTTTAGAATGCCGAAGTTCGAAGGTGCGTAGCGAATTGGGACTTTGGGGAGGATTTCAAGGTTTTTTATCATTACGTAATGTCATATATCCATAATTTGAATAATACATATACAAAATTTATAAGATGTGAGGTAGGACTTTTATAAAAAAAAAAAGTAGCGTAAAGGTTAAAATATAATTATTAAATAATAAGAAAAGACAAATGAGAGAACAATATTAAGTTAACAATGCGATCACATCAAATTGACCGGTACATATTAATTTTTTTTAATCATTATCTAACAATAAATTTAGATAATGCAATCCAATAAAATTTAAATAAAAATATTACATTTAGATTAACAATATAACACAATATACCATGTAATGACCATCCAATCAAGGCATAGTATGGGGCATGCCCATATGGATATAAGTCACATGAATTTGATAGGAGTATAAAATATTTTTAAATAATTTTATTACTAAAAGGTACGTTAGATAAAATTAAAAGTTGAGAAAGGTATAGAAATAAATATAATAATTATTATTTGAGAAAGATAACACATAAATAAGTAGTAAAACAGATAATTATAAAAATGAAATCATCATTTATTTCATATCTTTACACTCCTTAATTCTTTTTTACCCCTTAACTAATATTTGAACTAAAATATTAATATGTTTCGCAAAAAATGAAGAATAGAAAGTGTAAGAAAGCAATGATAAAAAACGAGAAGTTATCTTGGATCATATTATTATCATATATCTATCATATTAATTTCAGGTACAATTATCTCAAAAGTTATTTTTATCAATATCATTTTCTAATGAAAGTCAATTTATTTTTATTTATATATTTTAGAAAAAATCACTATAACGTAAAAACATTATAGCTTAAGATATAAATGCTATTTCACCAATAATAAAACATACATGAATTATGTATAAAAATCTTTTAAAATGATAAAAAATCAAATTTATGTACACTTTTACATTTGGGGTTTACATTTTCACATTTGAAACTTACACTAAATCGCCTCATAAATCTATGTCTTTCATGAAAGTCAAAAGGGGGTGAATTAAAATTTCCTTCAGTCGACTTCATGTAATGGATAGTCAACTCACCTGCACATTAGTAGAATTGATAAACGGTAATGAATATTGCCGGTAAGTAAATAACACAAATAATTTTTGTACTGGTTCAGAACACCTATGTGGTGCCTAGTCCAGTTTCCTTGGATTTCAAGGTTTCCTTAGAGATTGTTGAGAACTTGGGTGTTGCAGAATGTTATAATTGCGAGCCCTGTCTGATATGCAAATCAGATCTTCTTCTTTGACACAACCTCTAGTATAACCTACATTCATATATTTCTTTCTCTTTTATATTCAATTTTCAACTCAAAAGCATGCAAAGTTTGATTAGAGGTAAAAGAAGATTATAATATAAGTTCAAGTTAAGTGCGTACTTCACAATTATGGTTAAGAGAAGTTTATATAGATGTGGGCGGCTGCTGCTCTATTATGGAAACCCAAGAGTGTTCACATCAATGATCCTTAAATTGAGTCCTTGATTTATTTTGATTGATTTGCTGAATTATATCCATATCAGATATGTGTATGGTTAAATCAATTCCTTTCTTTGTTAGATGATCTCCTTGAATCTTGGTTGATATTGGTAAACTTTAGAATATATTCTTCTAGGACTGAACAGATTAAATCAATTTCTGCCTTGGTTAGATGATCTTCTTGAATCTTGGTTGATATTCGTAAACTTTAGAATATATTCTTCTAGGACTGATTGACAGATTCAATCAATTTCTTACTTTGTTAGATGATCTCTTTGAATCTTGGCTGATATTGGTAAACTTCAGAATGTATTCTTCTATGAGTGATTGACAAATATTCTCTTTCCTTCTTCAAATGTTTGTACTGATTAACTGAGCTTTTCTTGCCTTCCATGCGTGGCTCCATGAATCTTGGTTGTCTTGATTTCTTCTTTATATTATTTTCCATAATACAATCTTGATTTGCAGGCTGCTATATGGATCCTGTTTGGGATTGTGGTTGTCTTGATTTATCTTCTTGATATTATTTTTCCTTATACCTTCTTGATTTACAGGTTGTCGATTTCCTTCTTGATTTGCAGGCTGCTCGATTTCCTTCCTTTTTGATTTTCTGTGAGTAAATTATTAGTTAGCTTGTCATTATTCAGAATATCATAAGTTAACATTTCATTTATGTTTTTAAACGTTTTTGGTACGCTCCATTCTAAAAGCATTTAAAAAAGAAAACAAGTCAAATAGTATTACATAAAGGCAAAAGACATAAATTCCCCCTTAAACTTGTATCGAAAAAGCAGTCACATGCTTCAACTATTAAGATGACCTGTTACGCACTTTTATTATTAAAAATGAATTTATTTATTACCTACTATGTATAGTAAAGTGTATTACACTTGTGCCACATTAATGCCGTCTACTGCCACATCAGATGTCATGTCAGATTTCAAATAAAATTCTCCATGTCATCAATTATTTCTTCTTCCATGAACACCACCATGGAACCACTAACATTGCCATCATATTAGTACCAAATCTTTATATTTCACCATTAAAAAAAATAATTTAGTACAACAAGACAATTGAAATAACCGAACAAGATTTCCTTGAAACAAGTTTTGTGTTCACCATCATAAACACACAAAAATAACTTCCAACGAAATTTAAAACAAAGCAAAAATGGAAAATAAAATAAAAACAAAAATAAACAGAGTTCTCTCTTCAAGTAGGACAAATAAACTTACAACTTTTAAAATTGTCATTACTTAAAAAATTGTTAAAATGTAACCTTCTTTTAAGTTTTGCAAGCTCCACACCAACCACAAATCATCAATTTTATTAACCACCAACAAAATTGAAGTGCAATATCGAATATAATAAAAATGGTGAAATAAAATTATCATTAATATATAATATGATTGGGGGTTTGGGGGGGGGGTGGAGGAGGGGGAGGAGAGGATTTTGTTGGAGGTGGGATGAGGTTGGATGGATGGAAACCAGAAATGGAAAATAATGAAAGAAAAAATGAAGAAGAAGAAGAAGGCAGGGTGCAATGTGAAGATGAAGAGAAGGTGCGGTGTGTGGGTAAAAAGAAGATTTTCTTTTCATTTTTTCAATTTAATGCGCTTTTTGTTTTTTCATTTTTTATTTATTTGACACGTCAGTTATAGGTAATAAAAAATTCACTTTTTAGTAGTTTAGGTATGTAATAGATCGTCAAAGTATTTGAAGTGTGTAACTGACTTTTGGATATAAGTTTGAGGGGAAATTTATGTCATAAACAAACAAACTTTCATCTATATCAAATCAAAATAGAAATATTATGTATTAATATTTTGTTTTGTTTTATTTTTTTGTCTCAATTTATTTATCCAATTTTTTTAAATACTTTTTTTTAAAATATAACATTACCAAAATCACAAAATTCTAAACTTTTCAAAAGAGTAACTTTTTTTTAATGGGATTGTCCAAAGGAACAAATTGAGATTGATTGTGTTTTGCAATGAAGAATGAAAGAGGTGAAAGATTAAAACTTAATTATGTACTGTTTGCATAGTTGTTAATTCAGTATTTAATTTAATTAATTAGATGTGAAGGACAAGGAGAAGAGCCGTCTCGCACTTTGTCCCGATTCACAAATCCGCCCAAATCTACTCGTTAGTTCCCTTCTCTCTAATCTTCATTTTGATTTCTCAATTTTCAGTATTTAGTAGTAATATTATGTAGTTAGAAGAAGATGAAGTGTTTATATTTGTAGTGGTTTCAATCGAACTGATTTCAATTTGGAGTTAAAGATGGGATTTTTTTGAGTTTCTATATTTTCGGAGTTTTAAGATCTCTAATTGTTTTTTTTTTTTGGTCCAAGTGTGTTTGAAATGAATCAGAAAGTAAGGTTGATATGATCAGGGATTTGCGTTTGTTTATTTGCTTTTGTGTAGTAGGTGCAATGGATTTTGATTTTTTTGCTTAAGGATTTGAAATACATGGGGTGAAATCTATCTATCAAATCACTTGTTGCACGAGGTTTTGTGTATAGGTGGAGGAGGGTAGAGGGGTGTGTGCATTATCTGATAAGATATTTTGGTCATAAAGTAGTTCCCTTTAGGGCAGTTGGGGCAGTTACTTGTTATGGATTTTCTGAAAACCAATATTATGAGATGTTGTGCTATTTGTGGTGAACTAGCTGACGGGTTCGATCTTGTATATGACTGATATGACTTCTGCTCTTTTGGGATCATATTTCATTTTCCTAACCATCTATCAGAGGAAATGTGCATTTCTTAAGTAGGATTAGCACTTGTTGATGAAATGGTAATTTAAATTCATCATTAATCAACCTACTTAAAG
This sequence comes from Solanum sitiens, assembly GCA_016801875.1. NCBI lineage: Eukaryota > Viridiplantae > Streptophyta > Magnoliopsida > Solanales > Solanaceae > Solanum > Solanum sitiens. The sequence goes on along the minus strand of JABWTJ010000434.1, from coordinate 710,820 downwards.
AAAGATCATCTTGATCTTGTCATGTTATTTCACAGTTGAAGCTGGAACAATGAAAGGGTGATGTTGTCTTCCCCCTTGTGGATAAATGTATTTTCTTTGACTTTTACTGATAGTACATGTCAAACTGATTTAGGCTTTAAAGATGCTCTAGAGCAATAACCGGAAAGTATACAGAACTGAGCAGCCAAGTAAACTGGCTAAGCAATACAGATCCATCCAGTAGGATTTCAGTTTTGCTGTTACTAGATGATATTTAACCCTGATAGCTTCAAAACACTCCAGAGGACTCTAACACACCTAAATCGAGTTAGTGAAATCTGTCACCTCATTAAAACACACACACACACACACAAATTGAGACTTATCATTTAAAAATGGAAAAGAAAGAATCACATCTAATTGAGAATCTGAGGCTTCCCAAAAGGTATTAGTATCATTAGAAAATAAGAGTTCCAAGTAGGAAATAGATGAGCTGTACTAGAGACCTATGCTATTCTTTAACAATTTTAGCCAGTTCACATAACAACATTGTTCAGAAGGCTGGCATCCTTCCGTCGTCATCAGTGAAAGTAGAAGTGGACATAAGTGCTCACCTAGTTAGAGTCCTGTTGCAGCTCTTATTTGAAGCCATTGATTCGTGGTGTAACATTTGAAAATTATAAAACCCAATTTTCAGGATCATAGATGTCTTTTTCTTTTTCAAGTTTGAGTTTGCAACTTGTGGAAATATTCATTCCCTCCATTCCAAAACAATGATGGAGATTGGAGCGTGATAGTCGTACCATATAATTTCCGACCTCAATTTGGATATCGATTCATTATTTGAAGTATCTTAGAAATTACAAATTATACTACAAAGCACAAGTTCAATGATTATAGGTTTAGAACTTTTGAAAGATCATAGTCAAAGCAAGAGCTGTTTTACGGTCCAATAGTCATGGTATCGGATAATCCGGCAGAGGGAGAGTTATTTTTGTTGGCTCTTTTGTGTCACAATATTCTACTTTCTTTTCCCTAAGAATGTCTTCGGACAAGGTACAACTGATTTTCCCAATTTCCGCTCCTTTTGGGCACCCATGTTCCTCCCAGAGATCCAGCTCTTCCATCTTTTTAAAGCTACTTTTTTCAGAACCTCAACTTGGTAGAATCCCACTATGGAGACCATCAGCCCAAGGAAGTTCCTTCACCTGATAGAATTCCACCATAGAGTCCAAGGATTTTTCTCCACAGCTTCTACTACAATCGATATACTGCAACCCCCTTCCTTGAATCACATAGTTTAAAATCTAAACTGGATTTTGCCTTTAACTGCCTTCAGATTCCAAAAGAATATGTGCATGCTTGTATGCAAATTTATTTAGGCAAGAGAGACACTTTTGGACATTCATATTTCATCCCGGCCAGTAAACGTGATGCCTGAACCTGTAAAGTGTTCTTCTCCAGGTAAAATTATCTCCCTTAAGATGGAAATCAATGAACTTCTGTCTGGAGGTAAGATCCAATAATAACTAATGTTCTCTCTAATATACTTTCATGTGGAAATCTGGAACCATTGGTTCCTCTTCCGTGCATGAAAGTTTATACCAAACCTTCTGCATCCGAAAATTCTCACATGAAGTAGTTGGAGAATGATCTTTAGGCATTCTTAGTGTAGTTTTCTTTTTAGGATGAGTTCTTTTCCCTTTTCATCTTTTTCTTTCGTGATTCTTCAGTTGTATCTTTTTGCTAGATTGTTACTTGTTTGAGTGCTTCATTTTATATATACACACACACACACACACACACACACACACACATGCTTTTACCAATTAGATGTTTTGGCCAGAAGATTCTGATTTTCCCCTTTTTAGTTCCAAGTGGTTTTGGTGATAAAAGTTCACTGCCTATGATTTCCCCATTCTAACGCTCCACTTGTCTATGTTTGTCTTGATGATATGTCATGCTTCTCTTTATCTGTTTCAGCTAAAAGTGATGGGTATATACCTCAGTTCCCCCAAAACAGAGAAGTTCTCAGAAGATGGTGGGAATGATAGGGTAAAATATGGTTTATCATCAATGCAAGGATGGCGTGCAACAATGGAAGATGCTGTGAGTATCCCTGTGGCTGCCACTTACTTTAGTTATATGTTTTGTGATGTAATTTGTGGAATGAAAATAACTTGCTTGCTTTTATTTAATTTGATGACACAATATTATGAATAAATGTCCAAGAGGAAACACACTATATTTTCACAGCTTTCTATCTGGGAAATAGTATGGATTTTGGATTGTCTAAACGGTTTCTCGGGCATGAGTTTAAGTTTATAGTTGCTTGTTCACTTTCAGAATTGAGCATTGTGACATGTTTAAACTTTGTTTGATTTTTGTTTCTCTAGTCATTTCATAATTCTGAGCTGTAGAATTGGTTTATCTTCAGTGTAGACTGGTCACCTCACGTGTGATATGAAGCTAAACTGATATAAACTACCATGCTCATCTAAGAGTCTTGACTAACTCGCCTTTGTTTTTGCATACAGCTTCAGTATAAGAATAATAAAACGTTTACATAGTGGAAAGATTTGGTAGTGAAACTACACAATGTTCATTATGCTTGTTATCGTTTCTTCCTCTGAATGATCTATCTGCAGTCCATCTCACTTGTAAGTTTAGACTCCTTCTCAAAAATATAAAAAACAGAAAAGAATAAATTAAGTCAAAGTAAGCTGGCAGAATCTTCCGGTGAAAGTGAATAGGCTCAAGTTATTTGATTAATTCTAGTCAATGTAAAATTATCTTAAATATTCTAAAACCACACTACAGATAAGAGTTGGAACTGCTATCGACTCATATTATGGTATTTGCTTTGGATCAGTTTAAATATTACATCATATGGTTCATGTTATTGTGGCCTTCAGTATCTAATGCATGCTTATTGTGGCCTTCAGTATCTAATATATGCTTTTTATTGACATAGTTATCTGATACATGTTCTCAGTCTTTGTCTTATCATAGTGTGTTAGTTGTCGATAATCCAATATGTATGAGTTAACATTTTCTCCCTTTCCTTTGTTTAGCATGCAGCAATACCTGATTTGGATACTTCAACATCCTTTTTTGGTGTCTACGATGGTCACGGAGGTATGTATGTTTTCAGTACATGGGTTATTATTGGGATGCTATACATTGTTGATTGGGAAAAATTGTATTTAGCTAACAGAAGAATATAATAAATTAAAACATGATTGGTGCAGTTAAGGAAATTTTACCTGGAACAGGCTTGTATTTTCATAATTTGTACTTTGTTCCTTGTATTTACCTCTGGTGTAGGAACCTGTTTTCTTTTTTGAGCAGTAAGGAACTCTTAGGTATTGAGACTTGACAATAGCTCATATCTTGACAGTTGAGCCATGAAATCATGGTTCTTATGCATCAAGCATTATTAAGTGGGATGTGGTGCCATTTTGCAATAGAAGTATTTTATGTTCTTTCGGGTTTATTTTTGTCAGTAAGGCCATGGTTTGAACTTGACAGAAATGCATTATCAGTTTTAGTGTTTTTGTAATTAATTTAAAGAAAACTACACTGTGGAATATATGTGATAATGGTACCTTGCAACTTTTGAGTTATTATGTAGATCCCAAATGACTCGTGGTGGATTTCCGTTTAGAAGAAGTTGGTAATTTTGCCAACTTCTTGTGTAGATACTGTGATGATTCAACTTATGGAAAGTAATAAAAGGCTTTTTTCAGGACAACTTCGAGCAATCTGGGATCCTTGCTTGAAATAATGGTGTTTCGCTCAATACCAGGTTGATTAGTACAACAGACGGGTTTTAGATTGTTGGGCAATGAAACCTTTTCTCCCCGGTGTGCATTCTCTGACGGGTCTTCTGCAGTCCAGTTCTCTCTCTCTCTCTCACTCTCTCACTCTCGTGAGCTTCTTTCTCCTCTGCTCTTCAATGTCTCGTTATATAGTTTCTTTACAAAGAATTTCTCTATGATTTCAGTTCCTTCCTTCGGCGTTTCTCTTTTTTCCTGTTGAGCGTCAGCAAGATCTCTCCCTCTCTTTTAATTTCATAAACTTCTGTTGGCTAAAGCATGACATGCATATGCTTCCTCGGAAACTGTAACTCAAATGCGTTTAAAACAGTAAGTAGCCAATCAAAAGGTGGATTGAGAACCATGAGGTCTCAGGTTTAATTCCATTGTAGGCAAAAACAGTAGGTGATATCTTCCCATTTGTTAGGCCTTGGTGGACAATTTACTCCATACTTGTGCTAATGGGAGGTAGCAGATGCCACATAGAATTAGTTGAGGTGCACACAAGCTAGCCCGGACACTACGGTTATTAAAAAAACAGCAAGTAGCAGATCAAAATTTTGTGAGAAAAATCAATCTACAGTCATTTTAAACAGAACATGGCAAAAGAAATATGGTTATTGCTAAATCTTAAACAGAAATTCACATGAAATACCACAAATAAGCTAAAAATAAACCCGAACAAATTGTAGCACGTGTCTCATGCTTAGCCAATAGAAGTTTTGGAATGAAAAAATGTTTCTTGTTGGAGCTCGAGGGGAAAAGGCAGATGCTGTAAAAGGAACTGAAATCAGAGAGACTCTTTGTGAAGAAGCTAACCAACAAACATAACAGAAAAGTATTATTAAATCGTGTGTTCTACATTATTACATTGAGTCTATTTATATAATATACACTACCACCCTTTTCCATGTAGGGCACTATATAAAATCCTAATCCTATTCTCACACTCATCCTCAAGCTGGTGCATATAAATCATATGTACCGACCTTGTTACAACTGTAACTAATATGAAGACGACCAGTAAGGGATTTGGTGAAAATATCTACAAGTTGATCACTTGACCTCACAAATTTTGTAACAAAATCTCCTTAGAGTATCTTTTCTCTTATGAAGTGACGGTCAATCTCAATGTGCTTAGTCCTGTCATAAGATACTGAATTTGTTGCAATATAAAGTGGCGCTTGATAATTACACAAGTTTCATCTGACTAATTTCTCCAAAATTTTATTTGTCTGAGCAACTGTTTGATCCAACTGCTCACAAGTTGCTACAACCATTGTTAGATATTTTGCTTCTGAACTAGATCAAGCAATCACATTCTGTTTCTTACTCTTCCAGGAAACCAAATTACTTCCTACTAAAACACAATATCCAGATGTAGACTGTCTATCAAATGGTGTTCCTGCCCAATCTGCGTCTGTATTTCCAACGATCTGCTCATGGCCTCGATCCTCGGAGAGTAGTCCTTTGCCTGGAGCTGACTTATCCTTTTTCATATAGGAAAACTTTTACAATCCTAATCCTATTCTAACAATATTGAAGAGAAAGGGAGAGAGAAAGCTGAAGAGCAAGTGAAAAAGATAGAAGGAAGAAGACCAAAACGCAAACCACATAGCGGTTCACTGCTTTATTAATAGGATCAGCCAAACTGAGTATCTTACTGTTGGGCAACGGGAATACACATGTGACTGCCTTCATTACTCTGTTGCTTAACTATGGGGTTTCAAAAGGTTTGAAGTTCAATATGGACTACGAATATTTTAGCAAACAATTGGGAGGATTTTTTCCCAAAAATAATTCTTTCTTTATTAATTCTTAGAACAACATTAAATTCTACCACATATGCTGCCATGGACAACAGAAATGACAAGTTGATCTTTTTCCCTTATCCTTTCTCTCCCATTCACTAACAACACCAATCAAATTCATCAAAACCATTGCTCCCTAGGCTTTGGTTCTGTGGTAAGAGCACCACATGTGATGTGTGGCTTTGGCGCATGTCACGAGTTCAAACCTGGCTATTACCAAAGCTTTGTAATTCAGTGGGAACGGGTAGAGGGGTGGGCCTATTATCTCAAATGTGATGTGTGGCTTTGGCGCATGTCACGAGTTCAAACCTTGCTAGTACCAAAGCCTTGTAATTCATTGCGAACGGGTAGAGGGGTGGGCCCATTATCTTCTGAGTTTCCAGTCGTCCCTCGGTGAATTTCTTGGTCATAAAAAAAATCATCAAACTCTTCTACAATAATGAATATTGAATAGCAATTTATGCTTTCATTTTTGCCTTTTTCACTGTCCTCTTTTGCTGGCACATTTCCCAACTGATCTTTTTCACAATACATCAAAAGACACTTTACATTTTGAAGCTCAGGGAGGTTGGAAAGAGGATACTTCAAGGTCAATTAAGGGGAAAAAGGACCTTCCGATATCATCAGGTTGTGTATCAATGAGGCAACTGAAGTGTTCTATGGTAGATATTTAGGTAATAGAGCAAAACTGGAGGTTATAGTTGGGAGAGTGTTTATTCAGAAATAAACTCAAGGAGACGTGCTATGTCTGTATCAGAACCTTTTCTCTTATTTGAGCAGTGAACTTGAATCTTTGGTAACCTTTTTATGGGTTTCAAGTAGGAGTTTGGCAAATGTTAGTATGGACTAGTTGATGCTATTTAACCTATGACTTGAATATAGATAACATTTATGTCTTCTTGAACAAGTACTATCCCTTCAATGGGGATATCGACTCGTAATGCATGACTCATGACACTAACGTCTATCCTTTTCATTCCTTCAATAAACTGATGATTTGTTCCCTTTAAAGCTACATTTCTTTAGATTTGGAATCTGGTCAAGGGTCTATTATATTTGTACGTTCTATTCTTTCATTTTGTTTATACTGTTTTAAGTGATTCTTCACGTTTGTGGGTGATTCCGCTGATAGATTATGGTTGTTCGCATAATGTTCCTTTGTGGAGGTGAGGCCTGGGAGTTGTAAATTTGGAGGTCTTGGAATGATATTCTTGCTTGACATAAGAAGTATTATCTGTTACCCCTAAATTGCCTGCCTTTACTACCGATTCTTTGTTTTATATGGTGGTGTTAGGGATGTACTGCAATAGATTTGATTTGGCAGCCTTGAAATTAATTCGTGCAATAGAGGTTACTAAAGAAGTTTCGATATCCCCAAAATTACCAATTTAAATCCAAGTTTTTATTCATGCTTATTGAACAGTTGACACTTTAGTCTTTGATACTTTTCCTTCTCTAGAAAGATAAGGTTGCTACTATAATCAAGCATCTTGAAGAACCTTTTAAGCAACTACTTCTGCTGCTTCCTGATCTAACCATATAACTGAACCATTCATAAATTACAGGTAAAGTTGTTGCTAAATTCTGTGCCAAGTATCTACATCAACAAGTGCTCAAGCATGAAGCATATTTACATGGTGATATAGGAACTTCGGTCCAGAAAGCCTTTTTCAGGTTAATTGCTTGAGGTTTTGGGTTCTAGAATTGACTATATAACATCCTGAGAACTCTATGGGTGTCTTTCAGTGTTTAATTATTTACTTCTTTTAATGTTTTAGATGATTTAAACAGAGACTGATTCTACATGTATGTTTTCGTGGGTCCTTTTCAAGTAGCATCTTTTTTAGGTACGGGATAAGAAGGTTACTAGGAAGGATTCATGAAAACATACACTACTTTCCTTGTAGCTACTGATAGTAGTTAATGTTAGTGGTGTTCATTGTTTTGTAGTAATTTTTAACTTTGATCAATATACTCTTTAAGTCTGCTCTGTGCATTTCATATTTCTGGTCGGAAATTGGAATAGATAGAGAATGACTCACTCCTGTCTGGGTTAGATTACTTGAATTGTTCGCTGACTCACTCGCTATATTAATAATTTAATATTTTTTATTTGATAAATGATATGTTTAAGTCCTGTTTCATGGCAATTGCATTTTATTCCTTATATTTCTTTTCCCACAAGTTGAAAGCTTGTACGGGTACTATGATGGTGCTCATCATTTAACATATTAAATCCTTGACATTTCCAAACAAATGGAGAACTTATGTGGCATTGTATTGTCATATTTTTGAATTTGGTAAGAAGTACTCATTCCATCCATTTTATGTGGCACTTATTCTTTTAGTATGTCTCAAAATGATTATAACACGTTTGAAACTATTTGATCTTATGATCCCCGTTTACCCTTAAATCTTAATGACATGACTTGTTGTGATCCACTTTACATAAAAGTAAAACATACATGTCTAAATAATACCAACTGATTGGTATTATGGCCTATACACATATTTTCCTTTCATTATGCCCTACCTTGTGCTACATCTGTGTGGATGTCGTTTGCACTATGAAATCATTAATTGCCTTTGTTCTTCCAAATTATGTTATGAGACGTTTTTTTCTGTTCCTGGTGCAGAATGGACGAGATGATGCGTGGTCAAAGAGGATGGAGGGAGCTGGCTGCACTGGGGGATAAATTAAACAAGTTTACGGGTATGATAGAGGGCCTTATTTGGTCTCCAAAAAATGGTGATGGAAACAACCATGTTGATGATTGGGCATTTGAGGAGGTACCTGCTGTGCTTGAGGATATTGAGTTTCAGTTGATAAAACCATTTTGAAATGAGTGAATGATTGAACTGAACAGTTACTGCTTCTAGAAATGGGGAAAGCTGCAATAATGAGATCATTCCCCTGAAAGTGTACATACTTATATAGTACTTTAGCATGTCACCTCGCCCCATCTGCACATCACTATTGTTGTAGACATTGTTTAATTGGTTTGTGGCTAAGTGTTTGTGATATTGATATCAGGGACCTCACTCTGATTTTTCTGGACCTACTTCTGGATGCACAGCTTGTGTTGCAATCCTTAGAGAGAACCAACTCATTGTTTCAAATGCTGGTGACTCTCGCTGTGTTATTTCAAGGAAGGGGCAGGTAATGTGCCATCTTTTAGATATTTAATGGAAAGTTTCTTCTCATCTCAGTGGATTGTTTTGTGTACTATCTCTGGGTCATAGTCTTGTGGCCCCAATTTGGATGCGTATATTGTCAATAGGATGTATTGTTAAAATTTTCTTGTTTAAACCTTAACGTGAATATAAATGACGGATATCAAATATGTCCCCTTTTTGCAGGCATACAATTTATCGAGGGATCATAAACCTGAACTTGAGGTTGAGAGAGAGAGAATCTTAAAAGCTGGTGGTTTTATTCATGCAGGACGCGTGAATGGAAGTCTAAATCTTGCAAGAGCTATAGGTATTATTCCTGTTTGTTGTGGACCTTTAATATTCTATTAAAAGGCTAGTTGCCATGAAAAAGCAGTTTGAAACTTTGCTAATGTTATTTAGCTTGTTTTAAATTAATTGCAGGTGACATGGAATTCAAGCAGAACAAGTTTTTGCCAGCTGAGAAACAAGTTGTAACTGCTAATCCAGATATAAACACTGTACGTTTCCTTCAGTTCTTCATATATCACACAGTTTGTTCTAATGATAACTTCGAGACATGAGTCAGATCCAATTTTTCTTGTTTGTTTGGCAACATATCTTACTCTTTCTGGGGCCAAGAAGCAACAAGGCACTAAATAACAGCCTTTTCTTTACATGTGCCTCTAGGCTATCGTTTTTTATCCCTTAAAGTGTATTTCTAACTTCTGCATGAAAATCATAATATAAAGCCGATGTTGAGATAAAATAGGAGAATATCTAGTCTACAATGATTCATATGGCTGATCCTAACTCTTTTGGGGTTGAGGATTGATTGATTGATTCTTTCTTACTTGCCTTCAACCCCCAGCCACCCACCTTATGCGCTTCTTTCCTATGTTTCTTTGATAACATGTAATATTGCTAATTTTTACCTTTCTCAAAAACATGTTCTAATATGCTCTGTTCTCTGATTAGGTTGAGTTGTGCGATGATGATGATTTTATTGTGCTCGCTTGTGATGGTATATGGTATGCATTCTAGACTCTTCTTTTATATTTGGGAAGCAGGTCTCAAGACAAAAATATTAGATGTTCTTAGTTTACTCGGTTGATATCATATTGACAATCATTTTGTTTACATATCTGATTTTTGTGTGGCTGTCTCTTCTCAGGGACTGCATGTCTAGCCAGCAATTGGTGGATTTTATACACGAGCAGCTGAAGTCGGTCAGTCTAAGAGCACACTTTTCTGCATTTGAATTGGTGTTATCTATTGATGAAAGTCCTGTTTGGGAAGTCAGCTATCCAACAATGGGATAATTGAGTCATCTAAAGTTAATTATATTTATGGTTTCTGGAAGGTATCAATGGCCTAGGACTAACAATTAGAAATTACAACAACTACACCTCAGTCAGCTATATAAATCCTCATTGACCGTATTTCTCCATTTAAACTCATCTTATGCCATAATCATACCAAATAGAAGCAGAAGTAAAAAATAAGGTATATATATATATATAGAAGTAGAAAAAGTAATGCTGAAAAGTGTCAGAAGGTACCTATTTCAGGAAGATTGTATGTACATAACAATGACATTGCAACTAGTGAAGCCTGATATAGGAATAGTTCGCAGAAAAAAAGGTTGTTTGCATTTTACATGATACCATTTTTCTATTAAAAGTGGCAAAAGCCTGAGAGACTAATCAAATTATGTGTAGGTTGGGACATCCACTAATTTTTCTGTGGCAATCTGTAAACATTTGCATAGTGAATTAGTAAAGCAATAATGAAGGACCTATACTATCTGACATTTTATTTGCATACTAATAGAATATTAAAGGCTCCTGTTTTAGCTAGTATTATGTGCTTATATACTGATTATTATGTTCATGTGTGGTCCTATAATGTTTGAGAAATGGGTGAATAAATAGAACAAAATCGAAACATGCATGCACTTTTTGAAATAGTATTATTTTCTATAAGGCAAAAAGAGTTTGCCCAACTGATGATGCTCAGTGTGTTTCAATTGCTTTCAAGCGATTACTTACGTAAATCAGTAAAACTGAACCATCATTATCCCTGGAATGTATAGGAATAACTCATTTACCTTATCGGGCTCGTTGTGTCTGCTCGCTCGGGGTTTTGTTGGGGGGTAGGAATTGTTGATCTGGCTTTCTCATATCATTGGCTAGGGCTTCCGTTAAAGTGAAGACCAGAGATAAAATATTCTTGTGTACACTCTAAAATACAAACTGACGGAGAAGGTTTGATTTGTAGGAAAGCAAGCTTTCTGCAGTATGTGAAAGAGTTCTCGACAGGTGTTTGGCACCTTCTACTGCTGGAGGTGAAGGATGTGACAACATGACCATGATTTTGGTGCAATTCAAGAAACCTTTTCAGTCTGGGGCTTCTTTAGTTGATGAAGAACTCCCAGCTTCTAACGAGAAACTCCCTGCTCCCAGTGAGGCTACTAACACTGAAACAATACCAGCAGAGAGTGGATCTAGTTCATAGCCCTTGCTCGTCGTTTTGGATCTGATACTTCCAAGTCTGCAATTGTACATGATTGTTTTAATCTATATGGACATATATTTTGCTTTTTTTTGCATGTCATTGCGTTTGTATTATAATTACTGTGATGGATTGTACAGATTACTTGACCACATGTTGATTATCATGTACTCAATTGTTTACTGAAGTGACTTCTAGGTTGTGTCTGGGGTCAGGTAAATACTTCTACAGAAGAATTTGATCTTACTATGAATTTCAGTTTTATATTTAACAAACCAACTTCATAGATTTTTGCGAGTTTAGTCGCTTCAAATAGGCCTTGGCCTCATCTTTGTGGAAACTGACTACAAACTTTGACCTTAGACATTGAGTCTGAAGTTTCAAATAGATGAAGTTCATGTCCATATGGTGAAGTTTCAATATTCACATATGACGGAAGTTCAATTTAACTTTGCTTGATTTTAACCTAATCTGTTGTTCAATTTTGTTATTTTTATTTTTTACATTCAACCAAATTGTATGATTTAGTCATAATGGCTTCACTAAAAATGAGTAAAACTTCAATCATACATAAATTTAGATATTGTATTTGAAGTTTGATTGATTAATTATTTTTTCTAAAAAAAGATGCATGTAAATTGACGGTGTCAAAATAGGCTGCCTTATGAAATTTTTAAGTGTAAATTACATAAATCTCATAGTTTAAATATGAAATTACAATCTATCCCTAATAAGTTTCTAATTACATTAATCCCATAAAAAATAAAAAATTCAGATACAATACATTAATATGTAGCTCAGATACATTAAATATCATCTCGGATATATTAATATGTAGCTCAGATACATTAAAAACTAGCTTGGATACATAATATCTAGCTTAGGTACATTAATTACTGGTTTTGATACATTAAAAACTAGCTCAGATAAATTAGATACTAGCTCATATATATTAATATATAGCTCGAATACATTAAAACTAGTACATTAATATGAAGCTCGAATACATTAAAACTAGTACATTAATATGAAGCTCGAATATTAAAGAAATAAGGAATTTGAAGATTTTTAAAAGTAATAGAGAATAATGGAAATAAGTGAAACAAAATGTGTGTATTTCTGTAATTTGTTCAATTTTTTATTTTTCGGAAAAAGAACCGAGCAGCAGAAAGGCCGTGGAGTAGACTTGAGGGCCCACAAATAGCCCAAAAGCTTAAAAAGCCCATTATGAAAACAAATCGTTGATGAGAATAGGCCCAAAGCCCAAAAAGTAGTAGTAGAGTATATGAGATGAAAGTTTGATCACTGTCAAAACCCTAATAGAGAAGAAGAAGAGAAAGGCACATACTTGTTCTTCATTTTCATCTTCGCCGCCATCCGAAGATGAAGGTACCGCCGTGAACCTGCAACATTTTCTCTTTGTTGATTGTTGATTGTTGATTGGATTAGATAAGCTATGTATATGTGTATGGTTTTTAATATATATGCATTTTGATTTTTTTTCGTGTTTTTGTTTTGCAGTTCAACATTGCAAATCCGACCACTGGTTGCCAGAAGAAGCTCGAGATTGACGATGACCAGAAACTGTAATTACCTCATTTTATCTCCATTTTTATTTGATTTTCTATTTTGTTTGTTTGAATAGTCGCTGTTATAGCAATTATTAATAATGCCACTACTATAGTGTTTATATTCTACTATATTTGAGAGAAAAATGAAGTTTTCCAATTTCGCTTGCTTTTAGTGAAGGAATTATATAGATTTGTTTTGTTGAGAAGGAATTATATAGAGGAATTATATGGATTTGTTTTGTTGAGATAGTAATTGTATTATGTTCGTTAAGCCTTTCATGATCCATTTGAAAGGCTTGGAAGTACCAAACGTTATGAATTCCTCTTTGCATGTGTAGCTTAATGCTTAAAATTGTTTCTGCTTCTTTGATTTATATGTATCGTGTGGATAAGTCTAATGTGTTCGGTTTGGGTGTTTGTTACCAATGTTATGTTATATTTTATTTCATAGTTCTATGTTTTTCGATTATTTTTCAATTCAACTCCAATCTTTGCCCTATTAGACATGTCCACCTCAAATTTCTGCATTGTTTACTGTTACCTTCTTCGTTGTATCCCTTGTATCATTCTGCATCTACATTATCTTTGCTGATTTTGGGTTTTCCAATTTTTTTTGGTTTATGTCATTAGTTATTTGCTTGAATTTTACAAGTTGAAATATTTACAAGTAGTAAGTAGCTATAAATCTGGTAAATGAAGTTTTGTAATTTATTTTTATAATAAGTATTGATAAACCTAATATATACAAGGTTAGTGAAGTTATTATCTACTATCTAAGTTGCCTGGACTCTTCTAAGAATCCTCCAAAAGTAAAGCATTTTTGGAGGATCTGACATGGGTACGTCAACAATTTTGGAGAGCCCGAGCAACTTAGCTTATGATACAATCAAACCAAACAACAAAACCACATCAAATGAATCAAGCTATTCAAATGTTGTCTCAAGAAAACAATACAATATGTTATGAATATTGAGTAACAACCATCCAACAAGTTTTTGATTAAAAAATAGCCACCCAAACAAGCTATTAATGACTGAAGTCTGGCCTAAAATTTTGGTCCATGGTGGTACACTTTTTTTGAAGAATGATAGCTATTGTTCTGTAGGTTGGTAATTGCTTGGAAACCTTGATTTGCTTTCACCAGATGATGTATGTTGAGGATAATATGTTTATGTTGGAGCTGGATGCTAACAGTTATGAAATCTATTTGTATGTGCTCATGGGCTTTATCTTTAGAGATAGCATCACTAGACTATAAATACAAATGACAGTTATATTAAATTTGAAAAACTATGAATGTATCACTTAGTACTACTATTCAGAAATCAATACTATAGTATAAGAATAAGCAATTTACATCGGTTTAGCTTTGGTTGACATGTTCTTTTACTTTATTCATTATACTTGTAATATTTCAAGTTTTCTGTTTATTAATGTATCTTAAGTTATTTCCTTGCATTACAAATCGAATTGTGTATTTTTGGATATTGACAGCACAGTGGTTACTTGTAACTGTTTTAGCTTGGTATGTAGCTGTTAGAGATAGATTTTGTTGCAGTTTGTATGTTGCATTTTTCAGTATGCACAATGTTTTGCATTTGCATCACTTAGGTAGTTTATATTTGTGTTAATTAATCTGATATATGGAAATGCAGTCGAGCCTTTTTTGACAAAAGGATCTCCCAGGAGGTCAGTGGAGATCCCCTGGGTGAGGTAAGTAACTGGTGCATATATTCTATGACTTTCTCAGTGGTACTTCATATGAGTTAATAAAAAAATGTTCTTATGATGACAGGAGTTCAAGGGTTATGTCTTCAAGATCATGGGAGGATGTGACAAGCAAGGGTTTCCCATGAAGCAGGGAGTTTTGACTCCAGGCCGTGTTCGCCTTTTGCTGTACCGAGGTACTTGTAACTTGAACTTGATATTCTCTCAAAAGGTGGTGCCTATTTGCTGTGAATAACTTTTTGTTTAACTAATCATTTATATTTAATAGGTACTCCTTGTTTCCGGGGATATGGTAGGAGAAATGGTGAGCGCAGAAGGAAATCTGTCCGTGGATGCATTGTGAGCCCTGATCTATCTGTTCTGAATCTTGTTATTGTGAAAAAGGGTGAGAATGATCTGCCTGGACTGACTGACACTGAGAAGCCAAGGATGAGAGGACCCAAGAGAGCTTCAAAGATCAGAAAGCTCTTTAACCTCTCCAAGGAAGATGATGTCAGGAAGTATGTCAACACCTACCGCAGAAATTTCACTACCAAGGCTGGTGAGTTGTCTCCTTTATAGCCACACACCTTCTCGTCTGTTTTGTATTCATAATATAGCAAGTTTGGATGGACCTGTTTTGAACGATATAATTCTGTGTTCTGCAACAGGGAAAAATGCAAGCAAAGCTCCTAAGATCCAGAGGCTCGTGACACCATTGACTCTGCAAAGAAAGAGGGCAAGAATTGCTGACAAGAAGAAGAGAATTGCCAAGGCCAAGTCAGAGGCAGCTGATTATCAGAAGCTTCTTGCTTCAAGGTTGAAGGAACAAAGAGAAAGGCGTAGCGAGAGTTTGGCTAAGAAGAGGTCTAGGCTCTCTGCAGCTTCTAAGCCATCCATTGCCGCTTAGTTCACTGGAATGTAATTCCTGCTATTTTTGGGTCTGGTTTTAGTTATTGTTGGATGTAGTACATGGTTTTGGTAATTTTGAGTATTCCTGATATTTTGAGTCTGATGGTACTTTAAGATTGATGATTTTTGTTACTTGACAATCTTTTATTATTATGTTTTTCTTGATCTGGCTACTTTGAAAAATTACTATGTTTTCCGTCTATTGGATAATACATTAGATGAATTAATAGATGTACTACAAGAAAATGCTTTTATCTTTTTAAAAAAATCTTATTAGTTTCTTGTAATTGAAAAGTTTTTCATCCTTTTTAGTCTAATATATCGTGTTTGAGCCAAAGCTACTAGGTTCTATTGAACTTGTAACCAGTCCCCAGTCCGGCCCCCATTCTTACCTAAGTAACTCTTTCCTATTGACTACTAATTGGCAAAAATAGAACCATTGTGTCATTCTCTAAGAAAGAAAGATCTCCCTACTCTTTGTTATGCTACTATATATCTCATATGATTCCATACAAAAGCCTACTTTTTTGTAGAATCGAAACTACAATCATCACCCTTTGCTAAAAAAGTATAGTATATCATATCATCATATCATATATTATTATAAGTGAAAAGATTTTAAGTTCAAAGTTAGATTACGAAAATGCCCTTCACCAATTTTTAAAATTAAAAGATCTTTTACTAATTTTTAAAATTAAATCAATAATGACAATTAAACTAGACCAAATACATGATTAGATGTTACAACTTATCATTTTCCATTTCTTAATGAATTTGATTGTTAAAACTTTTTAGCTTCTACCATTAAACACATTCATGCACAAACCTTTCATTGACTTAATTTCTCCCTTTATAAATTGGATAAAAAATATTAATCCACCACACTTTGTGTTTCATCATCTAATAGTTCTTATGTAAGGAGTACTTTTTTATTGGTCACTATTTTTCTTATTGATTTGTGCCTTCGTTCATTTTTGTTTTCATGATTTTTGGAGAAACACATAATCTAATAGTTCTTGTAATATTTTTTTACTGGTCACTATTTTTCTTATTGGTTTGTGCCCTTCATTCATTTTTTTATTTTAATGTTTTGTTGGAGTTTTTATATGCACAAAAACACATATAGGAGTACATCAGATAATGTTGAGCAATTTTATATCTTGGGCTATATAAATTATAACAGTAACAAAGGTAAACGTGCAAGCAACGTTTCCAGAACTAGTATTATTATAAGTGGGAAGATTTTAAGTTCAAAGTTAGATTACGAAAATGCCCTTCACCAATTTTTAAAATTAAAAGATCTTTTACTAATTTTTAAAATTAAATCAATAATGACAATTAAACTAGACCAAATACATGATTAGATGTTACTGTTGTGACGAAAAAGATGAAAACGAAAATCAAACAATAAAGAACACCAAGTTTAACGTGGAAAAATCCTTCAAACCGAAGGTAACCACCACGGGATCGACAAGATCCGAATTGCTTCACTATACCAATAAGAGGGTTACAAATATTCTTCTAATGGCTACACAACAAGTGCCAAAAGAGAACAAACAATAGCTACACCAACAAAAGATAAATAGAAAGAAACACCACCCAAACCCAGCTTCTGTTCGTGACCTAAAACAGGATCTGGTTGACCTCCGAATCCGATCTCCACCGTTCAAATCAACCACCAAGATGTCGGAACACTCAGTCCAAATTTCAGCCCGATCCAACGGTTAGTTAATCGGGAAACACGATCTGAACGTTGCTGGGCGGAGAAAAAGACTGCAGCAAAAGAACCCTTTTTCTTCTCTCTTTTCTCTTGTTGAAAGCTCTCTCAAAAAACCTCTCTTATGTTCTATTGTCTTTCAAAGACAATACCAATGAGCAATTGAATTATTCTCTCAAGACCATCCTCTATTTATAGAGTTGTGCTTTTCCTTACAAAACCAAAACCAACTACAAATAGGATTACAATTCCAATCCTTTTCCTAATAGAATTGGAAACCAAATAAAGAGAATAATTCAAATCCTTTTTCAAGTAGGATTAGGCCATGGGCCTTTGGCTGGAACATGGGCAATAGCCCAACAAACTCCCCCTCCAGCCAAGGGGCCAAATGGACTTCAAGTGGAGGAACTTTTGACAGGCTTCCTGCCTGCCACACTTCTACAAAACTCATGCTTGTCTACGATGAGTTCTTTCCACTTATCTCTATGAGTATCTAACATGACTTCATCATAACCTTCAGGTTCTCCCATGTTAGTCAATAGAATATACTCCTCATGAGAATAACGTGTTGAGCTTCGCTTTTCTCTAGTAGATCTTCTACAAGAGGTTTCTGGATCATTCGAAGTGGTTATGTCACCATGAGTTGGTTGATCATCAACCACAACATCATCAGTAGGAACAATTATATGTTCTACACTCTGATCATTATCTTAGGTTCCTTCATGTGCAGAAGATGTATCAATAATAGGAATTGGATCAATATTAACTAAGCTCTCATCAATCTGAGAATCTAGTTTCTCAGTCTTGTCAATATCTTCAATAGTTTGATCTTCAAAGAACGCAACATCACGACTTCTAATGAGCTTCTTATCAATTGGATCATAAAAGCGATATCCAAACTCATCTTGACCATAACCAATGAAGATGCACTGCTTAGTTTTAACATCCAATTTCGATCTCTCATCTTTTGGAACATGCACACAAGCTTTACACCCAAACACTTTCAAGTGATCATAAGAGACATCCTTATCAAACCAAACTTTGTTTGGAACATCACCATCCAAAGCAACAGCAGGAGACAAATTGATAACATAAGCAATAGTGTTAAGTGCTTCAGCCCAAAAAGAATTTGGAAGTTTAGCCTCTGAAAGCACACATCTAACTCTCTCAACTAAAGTTCTGTTCATCCTCTCTGCCAAACCATTTAATTGAGGAGTCTTTGGAGGAGTCTTCTGATGACGAATTCCTTGCGATTTGCAGTAGTTATCAAAGGGACCAATATACTCACCACCATTATCAGTGCGAATACATTTTAATTTCTTTCCCGTTTGTCTCTCAGATAAGGCTTGAAACTGTTTAAACACATCAAGCACTTGATCTTTGGATTTTAAAGGATATACCCAAATCTTGCGAGAACGATCATCAATGAAAGTAGCAAAGTAAAGTGCACCACCTTTTGACTTCACTTTAAAAGGACCACACAAATCTGAGTGTACTAGCTCCAATAGCTCAGACTTTCTTGAAGGAGGATGACTGTGAAAAGAAACTCTTTTCTGTTTCCCTGCTAAGCAATGAACACATCTTTTCACCTTTGCTTGTTTCATACCAGCAAGCAAATTCTTCTTAGCCAAATAAGTGATCCCCCTCTCGCTCATATGACTAAGCCTCTTGTGCCACAATTCTGATAAAGCCTCACTCTTCACCAAATTTATAGAGTCACCAAGAATTGATCCTTGTGTCACGTATAAATTTGAATGTTTTCTTCCTCGAGCTAAAATCAATGAGCCTTTGGTGAGCTTCCATTGGCCATTGCACAAGTCATTATGATAGCCATCATCATCTAGTTGTCCTACAGAGATCAAATTTATCGGAATGTCTGGAGCATGCTTGACATTCTGAAGGACCAACGTTGAACCAGTAGTGGTTTTAAAACAAACAGTGCCAACTCCAAACACCTTAACCTCACCAGCATTACCCATCTTTAACACCTCAGAGTTAACAGAAGTATAAGATGAAAAGAAGTCTTTTCTTGGTGTGACATGTGATGTGGCTCCAGAATCCACTATCCAACTTGTATCTTGAGATACAAAATTGATGACGTCTTTATCACAAGCGAAGAGAAGGTCATCTTGGACAACAGCAACAACATTATTTTCATTGTTTTCTTCCTTCTTCCCTTCTTTAAGATCTTGCTTCAATTGTTTGCAAAATCTTTTAATATGTCCTTTCTTTCCACAATGATAACATTTAATATTTGGATTCTTGAATTTTGACTTGCTTCTGCTTTCACCTCTACTCCTCGGATCTCTTGTCTTATGTCTCCCTCGACCTTCTGTATATAGAATATCTGAATGTGAAGATGTGTCTTGAGATTTTCTTCTAACCTCTTCATTCAACACACCACTCTTTGCATATTCCATAGTCACCTTTTCACCAGTGGCAGAATTTGTTAAAGAAACACGAAGAGTTTCCCAAGAATCTGGTAGAGTATTAAGAAGCCAAAGTCCTTGTATTTCATCATCAAAATTAACACCCATTCCTGATAGCTGATCAAGAATACCCTGAAAATCATTTATATGATCAAGAATAAGACTGCCCTCCTTGTATTTAAAGGTCATTAATTGCTTTAACAAGTACAACTTGTTATTGCCAGTTTTTGAAGCGTAAAGCGTCTCCAACTTCTCCCACAATGTTCTAGCATGTGTCTCATTCACAATATGGTTGCGAACATTATCTTCAATCCATTGTCTTATATATCCACATACTTGTTGGTGCTCAAATTCCCAATTTTCATCAGTCACATTCTCGGGTTTATGAGCAGAAAAAAACCGGAAGATGCATCTTCTTCACGAACAATAGATCTTTCATCTTGCTTTTCCATACGTTGTAGTTTCTTCCGTTTAGACATACCATCTTGCTCATATTCCCCTCCATATAGATAACCTTAGCTCTGATACCAGTTGTTGTGACGAAAAAGATAAAAACGAAAATCAAACAATAAAGAACACCAAGTTTAACGTGGAAAAATCCTTCAAACCGAAGGTAACCACCACGGGATCGACAAGATCCGAATTGCTTCACTATACCAATAAGAGGGTTACAAATATTCTTCTAATGGCTACACAACAAGTGCCAAAAGAGAACAAACAATAGCTACACCAACAAAAGATAAATAGAAAGAAACACCACCCAAACCCAGCTTCTGTTCGTGACCTAAAACAGGATCTGGCTGACCTCCGAATCCGATCTCCACCGTTCAAATCAACCACCAAGATGTCGGAACACTCAGTCCAAATTTCAGCCCGATCCAACGGTTAGTTAATCGGGAAACACGATCTGAACGTTGCTGGGCGGAGAAAAAGACTGCAGCAAAAGAACCCTTTTTCTTCTCTCTTTTCTCTTGTTGAAAGCTCTCTCAAAAAACCTCTCTTATGTTCTATTGTCTTTCAAAGACAATACCAATGAGCAATTGAATTATTCTCTCAAGACCATCCTCTATTTATAGAGTTGTGTTTTTCCTTACAAAACCAAAACCAACTACAAATAGGATTACAATTCCAATCCTTTTCCTAATAGAATTGGAAACCAAATAAAGAGAATAATTCAAATCCTTTTTCAAGTAGGATTAGGCCATGGGCCTTTGGCTGGAACATGGGCAATAGCCCAACAGTTACAACTTATCATTTTCCATTTCTTAATGAATTTGATTGTTAAAACTTTTTAGCTTCTACCATTAAACACATTCATGCACAAACCTTTCATTGACTTAATTTCTCCCTTTATAAATTGGATAAAAATATTAATCTACCACACTTTGTGTTTCATCATCTAATAGTTCTTATGTAAGGAGTACTTTTTTATTGGTCACTGTTTTTCTTATTGATTTGTGCCTTCGTTCATTTTTATTTTCATGGTTTTTGGAGAAACACATAATCTAATAGTTCTTGTAATATTTTTTTATTGGTCACTATTTTTCTTATTGGTTTGTGCCCTTCATTCATTTTTTTATTTTAATGTATTGTTGGAGTATTTATATGCACAAAAACACATATAGGAGTACATCAGACAATGTTGAGCAATTTTATATCTTGGGCTATATAAATTATAACGTAACAAAGGTAAACATGCAAGGCACGTTTCCAGAACTAGTATATATATATAGATCAAATATTACTTTTCATACATATATGTCAAATGTTGCACAAACAACTAGTTGAAGAGATTTCACAAATTGGCAAGACATGCTTATTCCTAAAACATAACATAAAAGAAAATGTTGTATTTTTGAAGACACTTTAAGCCCGGAGGAGAATGCTTGTTGTCAGCTTCTATTCTCTATTCCTATCCGACTCTATCTTTCAGAGAGAACCTAACTTCAAACAAACTTATACTGTCAGATTGTCCCTCAAAATAGGCATCAATCCCCTGCATATATTCAAGATAAAAGCAAAATTCATAATTGCGAGTTCAAGGTTGTAAAATGTAGCAAAGATGGACTAATTCATAAGTGTAAAACTTACATCGAGTGTTATATATTGATGTAGACCTTGAGGAAATTGTTTCCCATGTCCTCTTGTTCTTGTTCAATCTTTCTAGCAGAATCCTCAGTAAGAGTGCTGCAATTATGTAACTCGATTGACTCCAAACTACAAATTTCTCCAAAATCTGTTGGAATTTCCTCAAGTTTTCTGCATTCCTTCAGAACGAGGCGTTTTAGATTTGGGAAGTTATCACTGCTAGCTTCCCAATGCTCAACATTTATGTTGCAAAATAACAAAAACTCTAGGCTTTGGAATTTATCTTCATCATTCAATCTCCATACATAACCATTGGCTGCATAATTTTTAAGTTTGAGCTCTTCAAGATTTGGCAACATAACAAGAGCTGATATATCTGTCCAACGAAAACTATGCCATCCAGCTAAAGTCAACCTCTTAAGTGATATTGGTAATGACCTGATGGAGATCAACGTCCGCGCAGACCAAGACAATTTTTTGACAAACTTCAATGCTTCGAGTTTTGTTAAGCTGGATATATCAACGAGGGGATTGGCCCTATCCTTGGTTCTCAGTAAAGCTATATTTTGGATGATCAATCTCTTTACATTGGGAATGTTAGAAAAGACTTCGTTTGTACAACTGGTGATAGAGAGATTATAAAGTTCCTCTACATTTGACATCCCTATCACAGAATGCTTAGTTAGGATACTTTTTCTTCCAGGATTAGGTAAAGAGCATGCTTTCCTTATATGTATACACCTCAAGTTCTTCATCATCCATATCTTCTCTGGTAAAGTTGTATAACCATATTCTCTCCCATATACTAGAGTTTGCAAATTCTGAAGCTCTGCGATTGATGCAGGAGGATTGTCATCACATCGAATTTGGAGATATCTGAGATGAAATAATTTGGTAACTACTAGTGGAAATGAACGAAAACAATTATATTCATTGAATACTGCCAATACCCTGAGAAGCTTGAAATGGGAGAAATCATCGATGTTTGGTCTGAACGTAAAGTCAGGAAATAAGTAGATAGATCTGGCAACTGATGGGAATAGATGGTAAAGATGAATAGCTGAGTTTTGAAAACTGAAATGCCTCTGTGTAGAAACAGTAGGGACTATTTTAGTTGTCTCAACATACATAAACTGTGTCAGTTCAACTTCCGTCAAACAGAATTCACGCAGTAGATCATGCATTCCACATGCTTTTATCTCACCATTGAATCTCTTTTCTCTAACCATTATCAAATTCCTGCTGATAAGATCCTCCAGATAATCTTTCGCCACTTCAGCCAAGCTTTCATCACTTCCAGGCCTCCTTATAAAACCTTGTGCGATCCATAATTGAATCAATCTCCAAGTCTCAACATGATAGTCCTCTGGGAAAATACCCATAGAAAGAAAGCAAGGTTTGAGGTGATTAGGCAAGTGGTGATAACTCAAACCGAGCACTACTAAGCATTTATCTGGATGACTAGAAATGATTTCACCTAAGGTTCGGGCAACATCCATCCAACTTTCTAATGTCCTAGACACTTTAGAAAGATGTCCTGCAATAACTAAAATTGTTAAGGGTAGTCCTTGGCATTTTTCCGCTATTTTCTTTCCAACTTCTTCCAACTCAGGAGGATGACAATTATTTGGTCCAAACACCTTATCACTTAGCAACTTCCAACTGTTCTCTAAATTCAAGAGGTTCATCTCATGAGGGCTAATAGGATTTGCATACATTGCTACCTTTGTTTCCCTAGTAGTCAATAAGATTCGACTCCTACGGTTGTAATCAGGAAATATACCTCTTATGCTATCCCAAACATCCGTACTCCAAATATCATCAATAACAACAAGGTATCTTGGACCCTTTAGGCTTTTCTGCACCAGGTCGGCTAACTCATTGTCATCCTTTACATCATAATCTTTTTTTATGGAAATATTTGTTTGCTTTGAAATGCAATGTAAAGCTTCTAATAACACAGTTCTTCTTCCATATTCTTGAGATATTGTAATCCATACACGAATGTCAAAATGATACCTGAGTTTTAGGTGATCATAAGCTTTTCTAGCGAGTGTTGTTTTCCCGATGCCACCCATGCCTGATATTGGGACAATGTCTAGATCTGACAACTGTCCTGTCAGTCTTTCAACTATTATCTCCAGGTCATCATCAAGTCCGCAATCAATATCATATTCCGAATGTTGCAGCGTTTGGTTGCTAATCAAGAAATCCCCATCAGATTCAAGAATTTGATCATCATGAGTGCTTGTGGTAAACTCAGAAACAATCTCCATCACTTCATTCTTTTGTGTATCGATATTTTCAACAACTGATTGCAAATTCTTGTGTAGTAAACTTGTAGGTGCAATTCCAAATGTCCAGCTTAAGTCCTCCATGATTTGATAAATCGTCAGCTCAACAACATCTTCTGTATAACTAGCAGAAGCTCTTATTTTTTCCTCCAAAGATTTGATTTTTTCTTCATCAAATCTACTCTTGCTAGTTTCCTCAACAACATTTCGAAAATATTCAGCAGTAACAAGAAGGGATTCGAGCGTTTTAACCATTTTACCTTGAATGAGGTCTGGACGGCTCTGCCGTAGTTGCTCAAGAGTTTGAAGAAGAGAAATTACAACTGTATAAGCTTCCATCAAATTAAGACTCAAAATAACAAAGATTTTCGCTTGAAATACCTTCACAAGATCAAAAAGACACAGATTTGAACTTAGTATCACAATATAAAACTACTCAACTGTTTCAACTATCTTTCTCTCAATATTTAATCCCACAACTTGTTGTTAATACACCATTTAATTAATTTCCAACACCACCTTAGCTTAGTGATTATCCATAAATTATCTGACTTAACTATTAAAATAAAACAAAGTCAGAGGAGTAGGTGTAATATAATAATTCTCTCATCCACTTACATTTGATTATTTCGATATCTTTATATCAACTTAATCAAACACTAATGAAATGAAAATGGATGGGAGAATTATTATACAACACCTACACTTCTGACTTTGTAATTTCTCTTCTTCAAACTCTTGAGCAACTCAGCAGAGTTTTCTTCTACTGCACAAGAATTTTGTATCAGTTGTTGAAAAAATCGATACACAAAAGAACGAAGTGATGGAGATTGTTTCTGAGTTTACCTCAAGCACTCATGATGATCAAATTCTTGAATCTGATGGGGATTCAAGCAACGCAACACTGCAACATTTGGAAGATGATATCGTGCACGGACTTGATGATGACCTGGAGATAATAGTTGAAAGACTGACAGAACATTTGTCGGATCTAGACATTGTCACAATATCAGGCATTGGCAAAACAACACTCGCTAGAAAAGCTTATGATCACCTAAAACTCAGGTATCATTTTGACATTCGCGTTTGGATTACAACATCTCAACAATATGGAAGAAGAAATGTGTTGTTAGAGGCTTTACATTGCATTTCAAAGCAAACAAATATTGCCATAAAAAAAGATTATGATGTAAAGGATGACAATGAGTTAGAAAAGCCTGAAGGGTCGAAGATACCTTGTTGTTGTTGATGATATTTGGAGTACGGATGTTTGGGATAGCATAAGAGGTACATTTCCTGATTACAACGATAGGAGTCGAATCTTATTGACTACTAGGGAAACAAAGGTAGCAATGTATGCAAATCCTAACATAGTCTCAACTGTTTCTGCACAGAAGCATTTCAGTTTTCAAAATAAACGCGGTTATTCAGCTATTGATCATTGCAATCTATTACCATCAAATGCCAGATCTATCTACTTATATCCTGACTTTATGTTCGGAGTAAACCTTGAAGCTTTCTCCCATTTCAAGCTTATCAGGGTATTGATGTACACAAGTAGATACTTAAACTTATATAAAACTAAATAAATAAACACATTCATTCTATGTGGCGTCCTACATAGCAATGTCGTGTCGTAGGTGTATTATGCATGTAGGACGCGTGTGTCTTCTTGTTCAATAAGTTTATACAAGTTTAAGTGCATACCTGTGTACAACTGAAGTTGGAGGGCATAAATATCGTCAAGTTATATAGCATATTAAGTTCCATTGTTCACATTACTAATTAGTCTATCTTTGGCATATTATATATATGCAGGAGATTGAAGCTTTATTTGAGGGACAATCTGATGTTATTGTTATTGGGTTAATGAGTTTTTAATGGTTTTACAAAATAAAGTTATTGAGTTTTCGGTTTGGTATTGATTTTTAATATTGGGTAAACAGATAACCTATTAAGATTAGTAATTAATTTACTACTTTTACTTGTACATAAATATTATATATTAATCTCAATACCATACTATGGTTACTGTCTTTAACCTTTAGCCTTCAATTCACACCTCAAAGTGACTTTGAGTTCACAACTTCACATTATACAAAACGTCAAAATCTAAAGTAAGAACCCTATTTCTCTTAATTTCTCTTTATGTTACCTTGTTAGTTCTTTATTTGTTATTATTGTTTCTATTTTATGACCACTTCTAAAGTTACATTATTGTGTTGTCGTGTCAAATTTATTAGAGAAGTCATATATTTGTTTTATAAATATTTTCTTATTGGTTAAATCGGAAACCAAACCGTTAGCAACCAAAACGATAAATCAAAAACTGATAAAAGTATCTTGTTGGTATGTTTATTGGTTAAAATATTTAAAAATCGAAAATCAATAAACCGAACCAATAATGTACAAAATCAAACTAAACCGACCGAAGCACACCCCTAGCAGAGCCAGTATTGTGGTTATGAATTTGATAGAACCTAGTAACTTTAGGCTCAAATAACTTAATTTTCTTCGACCATTAAATTCTTTTAAGAATTTTAATGTAAAAATTATATATTTTTAAAACTATATAAAAAAATAGTACGAATCCATATAACTAATAATAACATTTTATTTGAGCGACTCTGCACCGTCAAAAGGAATATAAAAATGACAATTCAATCTCAATTTTGATTCTATAGCTCACCATTTCAATTAAATACCTTTGTTTCAATTAATACTTTTATATATTACAATGGAAAAATGATGTGACAATTTTCTATAGTTAATTAATTTTTAAAATAGTCTATTGTGAGGTTCCCACTAAATCAATGGTCAATGAAATTGGGTATTTTAATTTTACATAAAATATTTTTTTATGAATATTTATACTAACTTCATCGGAGCTTAAGACATATCAAACACTGTCTTTGAGAATATTTTACTCAGAATATATCCCAAAATTAAAAAAAAACTAATAAAGATCAATAAAAATAGAAAGAAAATCTAACACACGAATAGTAATCGAAATATTTAATAACGGAAAGGTAAAGTCCTTAAAGGCTGCCAAATATTATGGCTTTCAATGATGGTAAATGTAATAGAATTATGACTAATCAAATTCAATCACAATAAATATATCGATAGAAAAAGGGTATTTCTATGTCGTTTCAGTGACTCATGGAATACAATTTTTTATATTTAATAATACTCGTAAACAATATATGAAATAATGAACCTAATTAATATAATGAATACTTCTGTTTTTTTCATGAATTCCACAAAAAATATTTTTTCACTTAGCTTTCACATTTTTGCACTTAAGTTATTAAATACATTTGTAACAAAAATACCACTCACTTTTATCACGAGTATCACTAAGAGTGTGTTTGGTATGAAGGAAAATATTTTCCAGAAAATGTTTTTCAATTTTTCCATATTTGGTTGGGATAAAAATTTTGGAAAATATTTTCCAAATCAACTCATTTTCCTCAAAATTAAGGAAAATGATTTCCCTTCAAAAATTAAGGAAAACATTTTTCAAAACTCTCCTCCAATTTAAATTTTTTCTTTTTTTTTGGAAAAATATCAATTTTTAAAAAATATATTCAATTTCAAAATTTTATTTTTTCACCCGATCCCTGACCCCCCCCCAAAACACCCAACCCCACCCCCTCTCCAAAAAAATAATTTTACTTTTTAAAAATATTTTCAACTTCAAATTTTATTTTTAAACTCCTATCCCCCCCCCCCATAACGTCCCCCGGCCAGCCCCCCTATCCACCCCCAACCCCCAAAAAAATTAATTTTATTTTTTAAAATACTATCAACTTCAATTTTTATTTTTTCACTCCTCCCCCCTGCCCCCACCCACTAACCTCCACCACCACCACCACCATCCCCAAAAAAAATTGTTTTTAAAAAATATTTTCAATTTCAAAAATTATTTTTTACTATAGTAAAAATAAAAGATGTCTCTCAAAAATATTTTTCATTCATAAATCAAACACTAAAAATCATTTTCGGAAAATATTTTCTACTCGCCAACCAAACATGAGAAAATAAGTCCAAAATCTACTTGTTTTTCAGGAAAACATTTTCTAGGAAAACATTTTTCCTCCATACCAAACACACCCTAAATATTTTTTTGTTATAGGAAACAAAAAAATCACTCAAATTTATATAAGTTTCGCAAAAAGCCATTAGGAGAAAATAAAACACAGTTTTTATATGACAATTAAACAAAATTGGATCACTTCTTTGTACCAAAAAAAAGTTATTTAGTGGTTTCCTGTGATTTTCACTAAAGTTGAGTGATTCTTTTTGTTTATAAAAAAAAAAAAACTAATAACTTTAGTATTTTTATATTATAATAAAAGTTAAAAGTCAATATGTGAAATTGTGTATTGTTAATAGAACTGAAAAAATTTAAAAACATGTACTGAAAAAAAGCAGGCCAACTATGTTCAATGCATTACAAATACATAAATTTGTAATGAAAAATTACATTCGGCGTCTAGTACTTACGTCACTTAGCTTATATTTTTTAATATACGCACAACTCTTAATCCATACACCTTTTATACAAGTTTGATACATTATATATAATGATTTTTCTCCATATAAAATATTATATATTCGGCTATGTGACGTAAATATTTTCAAAAAAAAATTGTATATTTTTTGAAAATTTTGTAAGACTGAAAACACTAGAAGGTTTCAAAGTAAAATATGTCCAGCGCAAAATTATTGTTGTTCTAAAGTCTTAATCAATCACATGTTAATTCTTCAACTTACTTGTATATATAATATATAACTTATTAAATCCACTTTCATAAGCAACATATCCATCAAAATATTTATTTCCTTTACTTACTAAAATGGAGATTCAACTTTCTCTACTCAACTTATTTCCTTTGTTTCTCTTATTTTCATTTCTTTATATCCTATTAAAGAAATGTAACACAAAATCACAAAATTACCTCCAGGTCCATGGAGACTTCCTCTTATTGGAAGCCTTCATCACTTGAAGGGAAAACTACCACATCATAATCTTCGAGATTTAGCTCGAAAACATGGACCTCTCATGTACTTACAACTCGGAGAAGTTCCTGTAGTTGTCATATCATCACCTCGTATAGCAAAAGCTGTACTGAAAACTCATGACCTCGCTTTTGCAACTAGGCCACACAGTTCATGGCCTCAGACATTGTGTTTTACAAAAGTAGGGACATATCTTTTGCCCCATATGGTGATTACTGGAGGCAAATGCGTAAAGTGTTAACACAAGAACTACTCAGTAACAAGATGGTCAAGTCATATAACATGATCCGAAAAGATGAGCTGTCAAAGCTCCTCTCATCGATTCGTTTGGCAACAACAGGTTCTGCTGTTAACATAACAGAAAAGCTTCTCTGGTTTACCAGCTGCATGACCTGTAGATTAGCATTTGGGAAAATATGCAATGATCGAGATGAACTGATCATGCTTATAAGGGAGATATTAGCATTATCAGGAGGATTTGATGTGTGTGATTTGTTCCCTTCCTGGAAATTACTTCACAATATGAGTAACATGAAAGGTAGATTAACAAATGTACACCGAAAGTATGATCAAATCATGGAGAATATCATCAATGAACATAAAGAGAATCATGCAGCAGGTATAAAGGGAAATAACGAGTATGGTGGCGAAGATATGATTGATGCTTTACTGAGAGCTAAAGAGAACAATGAACTTCAATTTCCCATTGAAAATGACAACATGAAAGCAGTAATTCTGGTGAGTGTTGATCCAACATAATACTAATATACTCTGTTTACTACAGGGTACTAAATAGTAATAAACGTTCATGTATACGTTCTTGCAGGACTTGTTTATTGCTGGAACAGAAACTTCATATACTGCTATTATATGGGCATTATCAGAGATGATGAAGCACCCAAATGTTATGGCCAAGGCACAAGCTGAAGTGAGACAAGTCTTTAAAGAAAATGAAAATTTCGATGAAAATGATCTTGACAAGTTACCATACTTAAAATCAGTGATTAAGGGAACACTAAGGATGCATCCTCCAGTTCCTTTGTTAGGACCTAGGGAGTGCAGGGAGCAGACTGAGATTGATGGATATACTGTACCGCTTAACGCTAGAGTAATGGTTAATGCATGGGCGATTGGAAGAGATCCTGAAAGTTGGGAAGATCCTGAAAGTTTCAAACCGGAGAGATTTGAAAATATTTCAGTTAATCTTACAGGTAATCACTATCAGTTTATTCCTTTTGGTTCAGGAAGAAGAATGTGTCCAGGAATGTCGTTTGGTTTAGTTAACACTGGGCATCCTTTAGCCCAGTTTCTATACCAATTCGACTGGAAACTCCCTGATAAGGTTAATGCAAATGATTTTTGTACTACTGAAATAAGTAGAGTTTTTGCAGTAAGCAAAGATGATCTCTACTTGATTCCCACAAATCCCAGGGAGCAAGAATAGCTTGAAATGGAGTGATTGGAAGAATAAAAGAAGAGATTACAGCATTTTCTTTAATATCTGTGTGTTCATTTTCTTGTTTAAAGTGTACCTGAAAGATAAAAGGGCTATATAAGTGAGACTTTTTGCTACTTTACTATTTTGTATCATATCTAATAAAGTTCATTTACATTCATTTCAAGTGCAAAAATCTAGTAATGGAACTTTCAATAACAAGCCTGTGAGTTATATGACAAAGGATCAAACTTAAATGTTTAGGATTACACAAAGAATCTGTATAAGATGGTTCAAGGTACTTCTTTTCCAGGACACAACAAAAATCTCAATTAGATTGTTCTCTCCTTTCTATAAAACAAAGCTATTAATAGTAGCCAATTTCACAATCTTCATATTTCCATGCTCCCAGATACCCAATGTGATCAGGCTAGTTCTACTAACAGACAACAACAACATACCCAGTATAGTCCCGCAGGTAAGATCAGGCTAGTTCTACTCACAGATGTATTTATTACATAAAGAATATTATGCAGCTAAACAAACTCATCTCAGTTGCAATTTTGTGACTTATGACCTGAAAATCAGTAGCCGTGTCGCTTTCGTCTATTGTCTTCTGGTCTGCCTCTTCTTGATGAAAAGGCTGTTTTTGAATCACCAGTCTTCTTGGTATATCCATGTTTGAGAGCTACAATTGGATTTAAGTACATCATTCCTGGAGAGTGTCTTTTCTCTCTCGGAAGTGCTCTTAACTCTGGCAACCAGTATGCAACATACTCCCCTTCAGGATCATAGTTTTGAGCCTGAAAAATGTAAAAAGTATCTTTAAATAATAGCTGCTTCATTGGGAGGGAATAGAGATAGCATTCACTAAACTGTTTTTCATATGCACTTATAAACTCAAACTGCACCGCTCAAAATAGAAAATAACATAGGCATTATACACCTTGTTGATTTATTCCGAGAACGTAATTATAATTGAAGAAAGATTTGATTCAGTAATGCACTTACTTGCTTCGGAATGCTGAAGTAACGGTCTTCTCTCGGGTCATTGCCAACACCTGACAGAAATGGAAAGATGGTAACTTTGAACTTACAATTTCAACTTCCAGTTCAGAGAAAGTGGAGATATAAAAGCTAGATAATAAAGGGAGAATCACCTGCTCCATATGTCCAGTTGCCATAGTTGGAGCAAGGATCGTAATCCAATAGGCATGTCTCAAACCATTCAGCTCCCATCCGCCAGTCGATGCCCATATCTCGAACAAGAAAAGAACACACAATCTGGCAAAAGACAATAATATATTTATAAAATGACAATTCCTTTCTTGATTCACCTTGAGAAAACAAGAGCTATAATTAGAATGCAGTAAATATTGGTCTTTCTTGATGACTTCCAGAGTGTTTTCTAACTTACTACTTGGATGGAAATTTTCTAGAATATCATGAATAAAATGAAGATGTACCTGTCGTCCTCGATTCGACATGAATCCAGTAGCAGCTAGTTCTTTCATGTTGGCATCAATTAAAGGATACCTACAGATTTTCCATTGGATAATTAACAATTTCTCAACCCACAGAAATGAAAAACAAATTTATTTTCACATGTTTCTTCAGATTTGAACTTCCTACTAAGTACTAAGTTCTAACAATCATTTGGGATTGAGGAAGAGAAAGGAACTGTCAACATCCAAGGTATGAAGGTAATGTACTTGTTATAAAACAGGCCCTTCGACAGCCCCTAGAGTAGAAACTTACCCGGTTTGCCCTCGTCTCCAGGCATCGAACATGGTTTGGTCTTGGCTCCAGTTAATATTTACCTTTTGAGGGCCTCCTAAATAGTCAAATAAAAACAAATAGATATATTTCAGGATCTCTGTAATCCCAGAACAAAAAGGAAAATGAACCTTGAAAATAGATAACAGCAAGAAGCAAAATTCCTCTTGAGAAGTTGATCAAAGAACGGGATATGTTAATATGCATTCAGATAGCATGGATAATTTATATTTAATAACCTGCTTGAAACAGCAAATTTCCTAGTTTGATTGAGAGAAATCTGAAGTAATCCCTCCATATTAATTCAAACAAAACCCTGAAAACAAATATAAGGCATCAAACATACACCTGTTGCATCAGATTATTTAGTACTAACAAACTATATTTATTAGATTTGTTATCTCCTCTCACTACCTTCATCAACATAAAAGGCATAGAAACCATACAAACACAGTCATAAGCATATCCAGAGGAAGAGGAGGAAGATATACCAGTATGTCGAATCATTTGATTGTCTTTCCTTCTCATATCTCTTCACCTAAAAAAATCAAATGAATCTTAATCTCTTACATTACTAGCATACAGAAGTTGTCAATGAAACATTGCAATATGAGACAACGTTCTCTACCTCTTCATATATAAAACGGGGAGACAGGCTTCCTGAAGCAAGCCAAGGAGAGAACTTTGTAGAATAATCAGCTCCTAACATTCCATTTCGAGTCTCTTTATACACTTTCAATAAATCCTGCAATCAATCAAAGATATAAAAGATATACAGAATCGTCATTAGAAGACTGGGTCGTGTCTCTATACTAAGAAGCAGTAAATATATAAAATCAGCAAATTCCCTAAGTTGAGGCCATCTATTAGATGAAAGATAGTCCATAGACACAGTAAAAACAGAAGAAGGTTTAATTTCAAATCACCATGTCATTTATCCACTGCTTACAAGGCATAGGGACCAAAGCAGCACCCAGAAACACAGTGAATATAGGCAACAAAAACGGAGAGGCTTAGCTGAGAATGAAGTGTTTCTGGTTAGTGTGGGGGTAAGGGAAGGGTGGACATACACCCTATGCAGCCTTATCGTTGCATTTCTGTGAAGAGGCTATTTCTATGCTTTGAACCTGTGAGGTTTCCGAAGGAATAACTCTAATGTTGCACCAAAGAAACAAAAAAGATGAAGGGAAAACACTAGGGTCACCCCGGTCCTTTAGAACAAAAGAAATGAGAAGAACAGGAAATCCAACATAGTAATCCAAAACAAAATTTAAAAGATTCGCATCACAAATCGCAGTGCACAGTTGTTGCAGATATAAGAAAGGTACCCCACCTTCTTCCAAAAGTAATCATGTACCCTACCCAGTCCAGCACTTTCACCGCCAACAAAGTTCATTCCTTTAGAAACCTGTCAAAATAAGGTCACATGATACCATGATTCGAGCTTCAAAAACAAATTAATCCACAATTCTTTTAATGCAACTCTAGTGTTGACCTGCCTTTTCCTGCTGAAGCCCGAGCTCAGTAACTTGTGGGACATGTCCCCAATCCCCAACCTCTGGTGGAGGACCAAATGATGTTGGAAGTTTAGTGCAATTACGAACTTTTGATTTGTATTCCACTGACTGTTAAGTTTAACCATCAATCACACAACTGATGAATAAGATATGAGAAAGTCTCTTAAATTGCAAGTCACCTAACTCAGAAAAATATTGTGATGGCCAATACCTTACGGAACTGAGTGTACACATCTGGTAAACTCTCACAGTCAAATGGAAGGTCATCTATATGATACATTGTACTACCCCAGACTAATTCCAGCTTAGTAGTATTTCTAGATCCTGGACCATTGCCTATTCCACCAGATGATGGTGATACAAGCTTTTGTAGATTTCTGGTGACCAATTTTTCTACTTTTACTTCCTCACTGCATGTTTCCTTGTGGGCATACACCTGTAACATACACTCACCTCCTTAGTATGTTGTAACAGAGAAGTTCAAAATCAACATAACGTAGTAAAAGAAGCACCCATATTTGGAAAGAACAATGAAAGAAACAGCTTCTTAACTGTGTGTGCCTTGTAAGCTTTCGCCAAGGAGGGGATAATATCTTCTGGTTTACCATGTTGAATTAATAGGTCAAGTCCCCGCTTCACTAGGTTCCTTTTCAAGTCATTTAAGCACTCTAGGATGAATTGAGCCCTTAAATCTGTCAAAGAGAAGACCTTGAGCTCATCAAATAAGTAGCAATTCAAGCAAACAAATCTAATTTAACCAAGGAAAATTGAAAGAAGGATAGGTAAATGACAAATCAACAAACTAACTATGCCTTAATACTAAACTACTGAGGCTGATATGAATCCTCTATACCTGTTCCACTCTATTTGGCTCATTCCATTCCAATACCCAAAATAAATTAGGGTTCTCTAAGACTAGCATTCTAAATCTAACAGTTATCTCTATACTTTTTTTTCTTATCAGTCACAATTACCCCTAAACTAACACCAAGACCTTTACCAAACTAACAAACTTCCCACAATCACCAGACATAACGTAAGTTTTCCAACAACGACAGCTTAATCTGAATGAATTGGTATCACTTATATGGACCTTTGCTTCCGTGTGTTATATATGAGTTTTCTTAAGTTTATATGAATTTCAAGAGATTGTACATCTTTTGAGACAGATTATCTCCACGTGATTTTAGATCTATGTTGTCACCTCAATCACATTATATCATCATAGTATCGCACCTATAAACCAGTGCATTTTAAGATCTATGTATCACATGGTCAAACTAGCTAGCCTTACCATGCGTACTATATGCACCTTCGGTTGTATAATATCATTTCTAAGCTTGGATACAAATTGCCCACATCTTTACATTACTCATCTTTAATTTGTTTGGCCTAAAGTTCCAATGGTCTTAAAGAACATTCTTTGACAACCCTGTAAAGTGGGCACCAACACCTTGCACATGCCTTTAGGACACTATGATATTAACACTATAGTACATCTGTGATAATGGTTTCACTTCATCCAATCACGAATCAAAACGCTTAACAGGCCTCCAGAGAATGCACAATATAACACTTCCATACTGCACTCTTCACCTCAACTATATTCAGATTTGAACTTAAATTGTTGGTACACAACAGGCACATGCAATAGAAGGCTAATAACTCATTATTATCAAAGCTGATAAAGAATGTGCCACCGCCATCGCGAACATATAGATAACCAAGTACTGACATTTTAATTCAGTTAACTATAATTTAATCACAAACTCATCAAAATTACAAGAGATAATGAAAATCAAGAAAAGCCAGCAACTTTTGATACCCTTTAGCTGAAAGATTGTCTTTTTCAGTATCATTTTCCCAACTCATTTAGAATATCAAACAAATACCAAGTAAGATTTGAATCTCAATTCAAGAACAGAGTAGACCATTTTACCTCCTGTTTTGGGCATTCCAAAGTAATGGGTAGTCCCAAAAATCCTAGGATCAACACAATACACAGGCAAGATTGCCTCAGATGAAACCCAAGCTCTTAAAAGAGCTTCATTATCCAGCACTCTCAAATCATTCCTGAACCAAACAATAGCAACCCCTTTACCTTTCCTCTTACCCAAACCACCAGACTCATATCTCTGAAAAGTCTGTTCACAAACTCTCTCCATTTCTTCAGGGGTTAGCCCTGGAACATTTTGAAGAGTGGGTGTGGTTCTGGCAGTTAAAGAAGCCATTTTTATGGAGAAATTGCAGTGGAATGTGAAAAGGGTGTGCTTTGATTTGCTTGAAAATGGAGTAAATTTGGTTAACAAGAAGGGTTGTTTGATCATCACAATCAAGATTCAAGAAGTGAAAATGTGAGATTTTGAATTAAAGGATTTTGCAAGGTGACGAATTGGAAGGAGTTTTTCATTTGAGGTGTTGACAAGGTGACACGTGGCCTGAGGAGTTTTGTCTTGTCGTGTCTGTCTTCTTAGCCTTTTGTTATCCATTTTTTTTTTGTTTTTGCCATGTTGGCAATGTAATGTTCTTTCACTTTTAGCTACTCATTATAAAATTAAGAAATAATTAAATATTGTTTATTTTCTGGCATTTAAATAACTTATAGTAATAATTAATTAGTAGAAATCATTTCTTATTTTATTTATTATTATTAAGGAATATATCAAATCAAATATGAACGAGTGAGTATAAATGAAAAGAGGGAGCAAGTACTTAACCAAGAAAATTGTTTGGTAAAATGTATTATAAAAAAATAATGTGTACATTAACGATATATATTACTAACGTCTTATTGTGATGCACTTTTTTAAGTCTATATATGAGTGCATTAGTTATGCATTTTATTTAATATTATGCTACGTATTACTACTAGCAAATTGTAATTGAGGAACTTGAAGTATAGCTTTTTAAGTTTGTATGTATAACAATTCCATAGTTAGCATTCTTGACAAACAAAGGAGGAACTTGCATAGTAATAGTAAATTCTTCTTTCATCGAACTTGCATAGTAATCATAAATTTTTCTTCATCCTTAATCAAGAGGATATCGGACCAGCTACATCTTAGGAATTGTGATTTGTTAAAATGAATATTTATATCTTACAATAAAATAATACAAACTAAGTGTATTTTTGCGCTCTAGCCTCTAAAATGACTGTTGAACATTTTTATCATATCTGATTAGTACGGGTGTACATGAACGGATTGATTCGTATTTTTCAAATATCAAATCAAACCATTTGTGTCGGATTTTTGAATTTATAAATCAAACATAACCAATAAAACTCAGATTTTTCTACTTCAGTTTTTTTCGGATTTCTTGGGATTTTCGGGTTTTTTCGAATTTTCGGGTTTTTTCGATAAAGTATTCATAAAAACATATAATTTACTTATACTTCAAATATTTCTTTAGTCATACCAAGTTATTTCTCAATAAAATAACAAAAAATATGATATAATTAGTGACACTAAAATATCCAAAAAAATAATAATAATAAAATCGCATAAATAAATATTGCAAATTAATAAGTCATAATGAAATTGATCATAATTTAAAGTACTAAATCATGCTAAAATAAGTTTAGTAAGTAGTAGTTACATGATTAACTATTAAAAGAAAGTAAAATTATATCATATATTTTAATTGTCTAAATCTATGTAAAACTAAAAAACAAATATTCAATATTATTGTCATTCTTAGTGTTGAATTGATTTTCTTTCTGCATTAGTATTAATTTGATTTTTATTTAAACTTTCTTATAATTATCAACATGTATAGACTATAATCTCATTAGATTATTTAAGAATTCTAACTTTCAAAACATGAAATAATTGTATTAAAAGATAAAAACTATAAAAAAGTATAAGAGATGTTTAAAAATTATATCAAAGTAAATATTTTTACGTATAAAATAAAATTTTAAAATTATATATATAATGTCGGGTTGATTTGGCCTCGGGTTGATTTTTTTTAGTTGATACCAAACCAACCCAAATATAGTCGGATTTTTTTTCCAACACCAAATCAAGTCAAACCAAACCACTAGTGGGATTATTTTCTTCTCGATTTGCGGTTTGGTTCGATTTTCAGTTCGGAAAAACTTGTGATTCAACAGCACTCTCAAATAGGTTTAAAAAAATGTTACTATCTTGAAATCCAACATTAAATCTTTAACAGTAATTAAATGTCATTTTTATTGTTTTAAAATGTTTATCAATTTCTACTAATTCAATTTGGATTGAGAGGAAATTATACACATAGTTGAGAGCTGGAAATTATACACACATCCATATCTAACTTGAAACAAGGGATTTGAATTATTGTCAAGTGTTCGATCATGAATTCATAAAGACTTAATAGTATGTAAAACTTACCTACTAAGGTAAATATTATAACTTTCAACTTGTATTGTCAAGTACAATGGTTGATCCTGGATTCATAAACACTTACAAAATAGGTAAAATTTCCCTAATATGGTAAATAATAAAACTTTCAACTTGTATTGTCAAGTACAATGATTTCTTTTGACTGGATGATCTCGTCATTATACATACACTTGCATGACAAAAATTGAGTAAAATTTGTCAGTTAATCAGTGGTTTGCCTATTCCCAACTGACTAGTAGATCCAGTCTCAACAAGTCTGGAGATTTCTCGTGGCACTGGAATGTTAAGCTCAGAACATATCAAGTGTATAATTTTTGCGGTCACAGTTCCAAATGACATCTTATTGAGAGTTACTGCCATTGCAAACTTATGCTCAATGTTGCAAAGACCAGTGGATCCACCAATACCTGAATGCCCAAAGCCAATAAGTTCCTCATTTGTTGAGTAACTCCTTTTGAATCCAAGCCCAAACATCCCATTGGGATAGGTCAAGTTTTCATATTCTCCAACTCCCATGAAAGCATCATGAACTTTTGGATTATGGAAGAGTTTGATATTCCGGTTATCACTTAACGTATCATCAATACTGCATCTATTGTCGCTGGGAATCTGGATGTAAACATTACCTTGGTCATGATGTCCATAGCTAATCGGAGTGGATGAATTGCTACTTTGAGTCTGTCCAGGACCTTGATCATCTAAACCAGTTTTCTTTTGAGATTTTTTCTTCTTTACAGTCTGCTGAGAAGGGAACTTCGGAATGTGCGGGTGACTTCCTAAGGTTGGCATGGAAGAATGATGTGGTGGAGGAACTTTCCCACCCTCAGCAAGTGCAGCGTAGTAGCGGGCTAAGGCACGAGCTGAGCAATGGCCATTCGCAGCAGGTATAATAGCACGGCGAGCATAGAGTGAGTTAAATATTGCAGGTAAAGTAGTTGCAAGTTGAGCCATCTGCTGC
Organism: Solanum sitiens; assembly: GCA_016801875.1. Taxonomy (NCBI): domain Eukaryota; kingdom Viridiplantae; phylum Streptophyta; class Magnoliopsida; order Solanales; family Solanaceae; genus Solanum; species Solanum sitiens. The sequence goes on along the minus strand of JABWTJ010000434.1, from coordinate 671,731 downwards.
GGCTGGAAGGAGGTTGGAAGATCTGAACGGTTGCCGACATTTGACAACTTGGTGAGATCACTCATATCTATTGTAAGTGTTGCAAGTCGCGATTCCACACCTGCAATAGGGAATTTTAAGTTCGTCTCTTACGTGGTAAAGGAACTGGTGAGCCTTTGAGGGGATAAAAAAACTTATACACCTTAAGAATAAGGAGATTATTAATACGGAAAGGCCTCATTCCTTGTAAATATGGGAAAGGTTTAGAATCCATAATTGTGAAATTAGAAATAGGAAAAACATTTTATTTTTTTGAGGATTACTTATCTTTTCCTTGTAACTTTTACTTGCAAACACTATTTAAACCTCAACACGCTTGAAGGGAATAATCAAGAAACTCATTCCCATCATCTCTTCTTTTCTCATTCTTCACAGTATAGTTCAAGTTCAAGATCTGGTGCACGTTGCTAGTCAATTTTTGGTGTACCCATGATATTCTTATTAATATAGATGGCTGTGAGTTATCTGTAGATGAGTGTAGGCTTTCTACTATTTATACATAACTTGCATACAGAGGCTTTAATCTTACAACATTAAAAAATTATCAATTACCTCATCCAGAAAATGGAACTACTCTATTGACAGAGAAACTTGGGACTGAAAGAAACTAACTATAGATGACAAGGCGGAGGAGAACCGAAATCTAAGTCTAATACTCGATCATGCTAATAATGATTATTAGGGGTGTGTCTAAGACCTTTGCTCTATTTGTTTACACAAAGATGAGTGCAATGGTTAAGGAGAATTTCATTAGCTTACACGTGGATGTGCATCACTCAAGGGAAACAAGGAAGCCTCAGGCAGATGTGCGGCTATAATATTTCCTTTTCCTGAAGGTCGCAGGTCAATGCACACAGCGAATGGTTTCTCACAGTTCTGGTACCATGTGCAGACAAACGAGGAAGAAGTTGAAGGAATGCAAGATTAATGTCAGACGTCTAAGTTCTTTCATATTCAATGTTATTATAACTGCTTTGTCTGACGCAGGATGGGGTTGGAAAGTCTGAAAATTTAATGATCAGATTCATATGCTGACTTATGTGCAGCTGAAGGTGCGTAGTTGATCAGTAACCACCTCAAGTCTTGAGGGGCAGCTTATTTCCTCATCAAAAAATAAGCTGTCGCCTCAAATTTGTGTGGTTACTGGCCAGTTAACTGTGCACCATAAAGTACCCATAAGTTCAGTATGTTAATACCATCAATACTTCTACTGCAGCATATAAACATGGAAAATTATTTAGACCTTAGAATTTGATAATGTGGCCGTGATAATGTAGAACATGGATAAAAGCAGTCTATACTTTCATTCTTCAGAAGTATTAAAAATGGGAAATAGTACATCCCAAGTAGTTAGATTAGTTATCAACTGCTGAGGAGCCTAGAAACTATGACATATTGTTTTCTAAAATGTCAATCAGCACATAGCTAAAGAGATTGAATAAGCAAAAAAGACTTAATTGACAGTAAAAAGCAGCAGGAGGAATAAGGAGATGCTAAAAAGTAGACACTGATCATACCTGGAGGAATTCCAACATAGAGCTCGCCATCAATCTTCAAAGGGCGAACAAAAACTTCTTCTAGGAGTTCTTGAAATCTTCTTCCTGATGCTCTCTGTATTGAGATGACAATAGATAAATGCCTCAAAGCATGTCAAGATTTTAAAATATACTTGTAGATATATGTTTCTGTAAAGATGCTCCACTACAAGAATTCATTAATAAATTCAAAAGAGGAGCCACTAAGAGCTGCTGTCAGGATCTTTCTGCAACAAATCAATCCCCACTCCTACCTTGAGTCCGTGACCATAAACATGGAGCATAGCTGGAAACTTCCCTTCAACAATTAATTAAACATACTACAATAACATGAAATTTTTAGGGGTCATGACACAAATAATGAGCAAAACACTGCAGTCAAATTTTTTTATCAGAAAACATGAAATGCAACATTACCTCAATAATGCCTCCACATAACCAGCCAAAAGACAAATAATGGTACAGCTGCTCATGACCTGGTGCAGTTTCTGGAGCAGACATGGCAATTCGCTTTAAACATTCATCCCAATTGGTCATCAAAAAAGGGTCTTCTTGGTTTATATCACTCATGGCACTATGTAAGCCAGAGGTATGATTAAGAACATGATGAACCTGCCAAAATTAACATGCACCCAAATTGACCTAGTTGGAAGGGAAACAATAAATAACAAGGACTAAGAAATTGATATTTTCAATTCATGGTGTTCCTTTCTGCAAGTAAATTTGAATATTTTCTGAAAAAAAAAAGAGAATAAAGCTAACAGTTACCAGTGTTAACTTTATCATATTTGTTTTCTTTGATCATCCACTCACTAAGAGGGGTCAGAAACAAGATTGTACTAAAACAAAAATTTCTAAGGAGGCTTATATCAGATCTATATATACCTTTACTTGGTCTTTTCCATTTGATCCAAATTCAGGCCATATGTTTGCAATATTGTCCTCAAGCTTCAGCTTTCTGTTAAGATAAAATGTTCTCATTGGTTAATCGCAAAAGCTGAAACTTTGTATCATAAATAAAGCTAGAGCACAGAATATGTCTCAGACATCGGTACCTCTTAAAACTTCAAAACAAGCAAGATACATTAGATGAAAGAGTAAAATTACAAGACAGGTATAGAAAAGATCAAAGGCATTATCAGAAAAATCAAAGACATATCCACCTTGAAGCTCTTAAAGTCTGAATCAGTATTTTTACATTGAAGTATAAGCAATACTAAGCAACGCAAGGTGCATACCATCTAAATTTTGATTTTACCAGGAACGTGGCTTCTAATGTAAGGGCATATCGATAAATAAACTCCCAGTAATGTGCAAGTATGAAGAAATAATGACATGTCTCAATTGTAGGCAAACCTTAAAAAGAATTAACTTTCTTGGTAAGTGAAAAAATAAAGAGGTAAAAAGAGCTTCGAGATATTTAATGGTCCTAGCAAGATCTTTCTAGGTCTGACCAATATTTGTCTAAAGCTATCTCATTAAAAAAAAATAAGTACATTAAGCATAGAGCGGAATGGTGTTGCTATTTCTGTATGGTTGCTTCTTCTGTATCCAATTCTCCAAGACTGGAACACACGAACAATTTACAATGGCTTAACAGTTAACAAGGAATAAATCATTTGGATGGTGCATAATTTTAAGATTCAGAAAATCCTAAATAAAGCTTGGGATATGGAAAAAAAACATGTAGTGAGTACAGGAAAAAACTCTATCAACACCAAAGGGGCAAGATTATAGAGAACACAAACACAGAGATCACTGGTAGAAACATTACATCCTGACTAATAGTATCAGAAGAAAACGAAAACTAACCGGTCACCATCTGAAAAAGTAATTAAATAATACATAGCAATATGTATCAAGAAAATTTCATTATTTTTATTTTGTACCACAGCAGATTGATGCAGTATATGCCTTTATTTATTCATTATTGGAGAAAAATATAAGACTCATTGTTTCATTGGTTTAAATGATTTATATACTTCTGTATTTCATATCCAGAGGACAGAAAATTAGGACATCCAGAGAAGATATTGAATTTATTAGCATACATACCCATTATCAACCAGCCAGTGCACCAGTCCAGCACATATTCCCTTTGTTGCTGAAAAAACAGAGAATAAGCTATCGGGTTGGACTGGTCGAGGATCATATTTTCCAAGTACCCCAGCAGCAGTATCAATGATCACTTCTCCATCTTTGTAGGCACATACCTTAAAATAGACAGCAAACAATGAGCAAGTTTGAATCAGTGAAACCCAGGAACAAATCGCCAAATCCATAGACCAACTTAATTGAGGAGACATTTCTATATTAGGACATTTGGCAGCAGTATGAATAATCCATGCAGCTAGGATCGTTAAATCACTTCATTAAAAGAAATGTGGAAAACAACAGCCTATTCTAAGTTGATAAGTCCCAATATAATATCAGAAACCCAAATGAAACAATGAATAAGAACCTGAACTTCTATAAGAGTTGAGTACATATCCGATTAATAGCACTACAGAGTTTGGCAAAAATTATCCATTCCTATTCACTTAAAGAACTCTCAGATCAATTCAACAGCTGCAAGCCTGCAATGACTTAACTGATGTCCTTTTCTATCGGAAGCATCCACATGGCTCACATAGACATTTCCAGTGCTTTTTTCACTCATCTCATCTCTCAGAATTGTAAGATGTCCAGCTGATATTCACAGTAGCTGATTGCTCCATCTTCTGTATTTATTTTGTGCTTTCTCTTTGTTTCAAGGTACATCTTACTTATACACCAACCCTAAATTGAAAAGGTACTCCATACTTTATACTAAATTTTATTCTCTTTGACTGAATGTTCAATCAACAACTTATCTTGACTAAATACCCTTTACTTTTTTGCTGCTGCAAGAAATTGCATCCCACAGCACCAATAATGTTGGCTTCCCCTGCAAGGAAAAGTCGTCTACAAATCCATTGGGAAGGGGATCAAGGTGGCAGGATAATCAGACTGCAAAGACATAGCAATTACGAGTATGTACCTGGATTCCAAGTATTTTCTCAGCATTCCCAAGCTCAACCAAAAGCTGCCTTAGTTTGGCTTCAACATCAGAATGAATTGGGGTGTCATAGATCCATCGTGGATTCAAAGCTGGCCCTCTATTTAAGTTGCTGTACAAGTTGACAAAATACTTAATGAGCAACGCATCCAGTGATATACATAAAATAAGCACAAAACAGAACTAACCATTGGAGCACAGATTCAGCAAAAGGTCGCATGATATCTATATAGACTATGCGCACATTCATTGTTGCAGAAAGCCCTGAGAATCACCGACAACCACTGAGTCAGTTGTTCGCACTTAGATGATACAAAGAGGAGATAAAAGAGAACATTCATCACAAACCTCTAAGAAGATTAAGAACCCTCCCGAATATAACAATATCACTAGGAAAAGCATCAACCTGGAAAAAATTGTCAGCTGCTTCAGAATCATTTAAGTCAGAGATTAATAATTCAGTCACTAGTGATTGAAAAAAGTTAAAAGCTTACAGGATTAAAGCGTTTCACTTCCTTCTCATTGAGTTTCATCTTTTCTTGTATAACCTTGAAATTTTTTGACCTTTGCTCAGATAACATTTTCATACTTTCCTTCATCAAATTGAGAGATAAGTCAGACGAGGGAAATTGGATAGAAATAACCAACTAAAAAAGAGAAAGCTTACAAGAGCTTCATTTGCAGGTGTGGAAGAACGGAAGAACACAGAAGTAACCTCCATAGCCTGTTCCGGTACGTCAAGGCGAAACTTGAGTCCCATCTCTGCAAATGCAGCCAAAAGTGCTACATGGTCCCCCTGCAAGAAGTGGTATCTCAATTTTTAAATGGCGAATTGGTAGAGAAACAATAACAAAATTTTGTTGATTATATTAAACAAAACCATAAATTTGTCATTGGAATAGGAGAGGCCAACAGGTCTTCGACAAGATATTACAGCTAAGACTGAGAATAACAACAAGATGAGAAAACAGATATAGCTTGGATAATTTTATAATATATGCTTATCTTATAACTTTGTCCTGCAAGAGGGAAGATTATCAAACGGAAATACAACTAAGTAACGGGGCTCATTGATTGTTAGCTGAATTTTAGCACTATGTACAATATAAATCGAACTATGACACAGATAGAAAGGTTTTAAGCAATTATCCTTTTTCTGATACCAGAATATCAGCAAGGGTAGAGGAAATAGGAGGCCCAGCTGGAAATTAGAATGTTGAATATATTTTTTTTAATGTAATCTTGTATTCCACAGCATTAAGGATATGCTGGTGACCTCCAAATATTCGTACATAGAGGGGCTAGGAAGGCTAATTACAAAAATCCTAACATATCTACTAGTTGCTCTACCTCCTCTATACATTCCTGTTTACACCAAAAATACAAATATGCAATGCAATTTTCTTTGACTTTCTGGATGGAGTTTGATTTGTTCTCATAGCATCTTCCATTTCTTTCCTTCCATACTGACCACCATATGCAAGCTGGAATAATTCTCCAACACTTTTTTTGGCTTTTACTGCCTCCTCTCCTGATCCAGCAGCTCAACAGGTCAGCAGTATGTTCTGGCATCGTCCAGCTGTTATCACTGAGCCTCAAAAACAGAGACCATAGTTGACCTGTGACTCTGCAGTGTAGAAAAAGATGGTTGTTGGTCTCATTTGTCTCATTGCATAGAAAACACCTTGGTACTAGTTGTACACCTTTCCTCTGCAGTACCTCCTGTGTCAGACAAGCCCTCTTAGCTAGCAACCATACAAAACATTTGATCTTGGTTGGTGCTTGGCTTGTCCATACATATTTCCATCTAGCCAATCTGAGGCCTTGTTGAGTTTCCATTTCCTTCTTATAGAGCTTGTTAACTGTGAATCTTCCATCCTCAAAGTGTACCCACGAGATTGTGTCTAGCCTTGCAGCAAAACCATTAAACTCATTGATTACATGTAACAATTGTGCCACCCTATCTATTTCTCAGTCATTGAAATGTCTCCTGAAAGATATATCCCAACCATTGTCCCAACTCTCAGCTAGAGTGATATCTGGATTGCTACAGAAAGAAAATAAGACAGGGAAAGATTGCATTAATGCCTCATGTCTTACCCAAACATCTTTCCAGAATAGAATTTTAGCTCCATTTCCTATTCTGAGTTTGATGTGTCCTGCTAGTTTGGTCCAGAAGGATCTTATTGTTTTCCATACTGAAACTCCATATGGTATAGTGACCTCATTGGTACACCATTGGGAGTCCTGTCCATACTTGTGATGTATAACTTCTCTCCAAAGAGCATGTTCTTCTTCCACATATCTCCACAGTCATTTCATCAAGAGGCACTCATTATGGATACGAAGATTCCTAACTCCAAGACCGCCTGAGAGCTTAGGTAGCTGCACTGTTTCCCAGTTAACTAGATAGTATCCCTTCCTTTCTTTGTTCCCAAACCAAAGAAAGTCTCTTCTAAGTTTGTCCAATTTCTCCAGCACCTTAGCAGGTAAGGGAAATAGAGACATGATATAGTGGGGAGGGAGTCCAGCACTGCATTTATTAATGTTTGTCGGCCCCCAATTGACAAGTATTGAGATTTCCATATGGCTAACTTCTTCTCTGACCTCTGGATTATCCCATCCCATATCAGTAGTTCTTTATGGTTGCTTCCCAGAGGCATTCCCAAGTAAGTTGTCGGGAATTGCTCGATCTTGCACCCTAGGACGTTAGCCAATCTTTGCATCTGTCCACACTTGGTAAAAGACTAAAGGTTAAATGTTGACACACAGATCTGATACACGAGTATAGCGCATATCATGGCATATCAGAATAATACTTCTGAACCAGTTAACTGCTGTTAGGTCTTGCCCTGTTTCCCCCATATGAAAAAAATAATTGTGGCATAAAAGTCTATGTTAGGAATAAAAGTCTCCATATTTTGTAGATGAGGCAGTATCCTTAGTAGATCTGATAGGATTTCATAGTTGGATCTGCTGTCCTTTCTCTTTGTATTTATGGTTTTGGCATCCTAGTGCCTTTTTCTTTAATACTCAAGTTATCATTCTCAAAAAGTATTAATACAACATTTGGATACCAATTTTGTGTTCCATATAAACATAACTTGCATAACTTATACGGGAATTTGTGCATTATTCAATGCAAGATAAACTTTGGAATAAGAAAACGTCTACTAGACATGGATAAGAGCACCTACAATGATTTAAAAGGTAACCTCACATAATGTGCCTTATTTTCGTAAAAAAGAGATGAAAATCTAATAAAGTATGAAATCTTTATAATTTGTGCTTTGAAGTTTTTTATACTAAAAAAACTTGTACATATATATATACTGACTACTAAAGCTAATTTTTAACATTTGTATTGTTCTCCGCAAATCAATTTCTGTATTAGTTATCGCATAGTTGTTCTTAAATTATTCACATAACCATCATTTATTACAGCCCTGCATAATTAGACCGTGAATCAAACGACTCCCAAGTGAAACCTTCTATACCATGTTTCCTTCACCAGATGTCTTAATTTCAGAGTATCTTACATCTGTTGCATGAATCATGCAAGTTGAAGAGTTGGGCAATGGGCCCAGATCTCATTACAGGGTCCAAAAGGTAATTGCGATCTTCTTTATTCTGAAAATACCATTAGATTGGAAGATGTTCCTTCCCATTGCTACAATGTGCTGCCCTCTTGTTCAGCTAATGCTCCTCCTGCTGTTCCAATATTCATTTATTTCTAAACCTTAATGACAGAGAATTAGCTTGCCATTCTTTTGACTTCCGTCAATATCATCCATTAGTTACTCTGAGGTCTTCCACTGAAAATTTGCTCACAATGTTAGAGGAATTCCCTCTTGAACACCTTTTCTTCAAATTTAAAAGAATTTGAGAAGTTCCCCTCATCTTTCAGTTGGAAGGCAAAGGTTCCTTGCGCATTCACGCATTTACGTGGTCCTTCACTACTGACCTGATACAGTAGAAAAAACCTTACAGTCTAGAAGTCCTCACTATCTTAGTATGTGATAGGAGAGCAAGGAGATTGCTTCTCGTTTTTATTCATGTTGTTCATCAACAACAGAGCTCTACACTATTTAGTAGCTGCAGAAGACACTGTTGTTTCATTTTCACTACATGAGTTTAGACATTACACTGGGGGTAGGATCTTTGTGCATTCACGCATTTACGTGGTCATTGTCGCTTCAGGCTTAACACTACTGACCTGATACAGTAGAAAAAACCTTACAATCTAGAAGTCCTCACTCTCTTAGTATGTGATAAGAGAGCAAGGAGATTGCTTCTCTTTTTTTTTTCATGTTGTACATTTACAACAGAACTCTAACAGTATTTAGTAGCTGCAGAAGACACTGTTGTTTCATTTTCATTACGTGAGTTTAGACATTACACTGGGGGATTGGTAAATAAATTAAGGTTAAAACTATGTAGAATTGATCTTCAGGCTTCCATTTGTTTACTAGGGTAGAGTGTGTAGTCAGGATCACACCATGATTGTTTCATTCACTGTACATCCTCCTATGAGTAGTTTGTATGTCCAATAAGTGGTGTAAAGCAATATTTCACTGACCAAATCAAAGAATACACAATTTGCTGTCCCTCTATTTAAGGGCCTCCTAATTTCAGAACTTTTAAATACTTGTATCAGGGCCCACACAACTCTAGAGTCTGTGTCTCAGCTACGATCTCAAAACCAATATGTGCCTTCTCCTCTATGAAAAAATGTCTTTTTTTGGTGCAAGTGGACAAGCCTATATGTGTGTGTTTCGTGTTCAAGGCATCCTTGCTAATATGATGATCTAGATATGCATAAAATATGCTACATTGGTATGTGTGAGTATCAGTTTTTATTCTTCCCTGCGTCTGGTATCTTCAACAAAACTTTATTAGGTAATGATTCTCTTGACAATGGTTTAAATAATTTGCAAACGATCAACAAATATGACTTGGTCATGAAGTATGACAACAGTTAGCCAGATAGGACCTTGATGACACTCCTAAATCGATAAATTCATAAATTGATTGAATACATCATTACAAGTATATACAATCCTCATTGGATGTTAAAGGAACTGGACAAACCTCAGCAGCTGCCAGAAACATCTTCGCAAGAGCTTGTTTCAAGGAGCTTGAAAGTAGCTTTGTGAGTCCAAAATCCAACAAAATTGGGCGATGAGGTGGTTCGTTGCTCACCAGAAAATTTCCTATTTTTGACAACCCAAGAGAATTTTCAATAGAGTGAAACGTATTAAGAATCGAAAACATGTTTTCAGTGTAATTTTGCAGGAAGAAATGTTGTAGCTTTAGTTTAATCATAGTGAGGTACAAAAAAAGGTGTGTGCCTGGACAGGCAGCATATCAACAAAAACAGATCAGACATGTTAAAATAATTAATGAGATGACAGTGACTGATCCATAGTGAGCTAAAAGTGAATGGAGGTGTACCTGGATGAGGGTCTCCATTAAAAAATCCATCAACATAAATTTGGTGTGCATATGCACGTGTAATTTCTTCGACAAGTTTTTGCTTATCTACTCCCAAGGCTTGAAGTGATTCGGCATCATTCAAACGAACACCATCCATATACTCAAGTACGAGCACCTTTTCAGTAGACTGCAATTTTAAGCAATCCAATATAAACATGTTATGGATGGATAAAAGCAACACTGGTCTGTTTTAAAGTATAATTGTATAAAAATTGCATTTTTAGTATAAGAGCTGTTTGCTAAAGTGTCCAGCTCAACTTTTGGAATTCCTGGATTCTCTAATGAAGTATCAAGTAATAAAGCAAGGTGACTGCTCCCAGACTCTGTAATTTATGCAAGTACCAGCTTGAAACCGTTATATCAATAAAACTACCTTACCTTATCATTGAAAAATAATGTTACTGGAAAAAGGAAGAATACATGGACAGAAGTAACGGATGAGAGATTCAAGGATTGAAGCCTACAGCTTTGCCTACACCTTTCTGAAGTAATCCAAAAACTAATAGTAATAAATACCATAAACTAGTTCAGCATCTTTTTTGGTGAAAAGGTAAGCAACCATTATATTAATAAATAAAGCAGCCTGGCACTAGCCAAGAAAAGAAAGTAGATATTTACGGAAGCCAGAAAAATTATGAAACTATTTATATGCATTTCGAAAAGATGGATCTTTGGAAACAATTCCTCCATGGAAATTTAACAACTGGCGAAATGAAATAGGAGGCAATCAAAAGCTATTCCCATATGGCCTTAAACACAAAATCAAGCTGCAAATGTAAATATAACGGATTTAAAGATGTATATTCAATTAAAGGTTGAAACAAATGAAAGTGAATATACTGCAGAAGGCATGTCACGTCAAGATCAAAAATAGTATAAGCAGGTTACTAAGTTGATAAGAATATAAATGTTTGTGGTATGAAACTTTGGAAGTGGAATGGAAGGGGAAAGTGGAGTCTCTTCAAAAAATTCCTCCTCACGCCTAATTCTTCTACTTGTGGTCATTCTTCCACAGATTTTCAATTAACTTTTCACTTATTTTCCTTTCCGGACTAGATGGATTTGTCATTTAAAGGTTGTTGTTCCTTCTCCCTCACTGTGAAAGGAAAGCTTGTTCCAACAATTAAAGTATTTAAATAAACTGATTTTTACTATTAAACTATCTGAATAATTCAAAGAGCAATTAAATTACTGGTTCTTTTACTGTTAAACAAACTTTATACAGTATTTGCATAAACACTAACAAAATAGTATCAAATAAACTGTTGTTTTTATTATTAACTAAGTGAGAGAAAAACTACAAATCTTCATAAAAGACCCAGCAATGGCTGCAGTCAGCACCAAAGAAGATGCCGACACAACAGCAGAACCAAAAAGAAAATTAAGAAAGAAAACCTCCGGCTGTTAGATCACTGGTCTAGTGTCTACTTGTCCCACTTAAGATCATATTTAGCAAGAACTTCTTTTGTCTAAAAATGTTTGTTCCTGTCTTTTCTTCTGAAAATACACTTTTGAAAATAATAAATAAATAAATAAAAACGATCACTTTAGGGCTACATCGCTTTGCGTTTCTTTGACAGAAGTAGTTGCTTCTTCAATTTCACACTGAAGCGCACCCTCACTTTGCTTCACTTCATCTCCTCAAGTGACAAAGCGCTTGTTTTTTGCAACAGAGGATGCAATGAAAACTACAGCTCACCAAGAACCTTTGCAAGATCCTTACAACTATTACATTTCATTCCTAGACAAGTTGGTAAAATCGCTCCAAAATTATCCATATGAACCTTGGTGAAGTCCCTCTTACTGTTATGTTAAGAGAAAGATGTATTCTTCTAGAATAGATTTGATGTGACAACTCTCTGCATGTTCCTATATATTACTACTTCCGCTCCCAAGTAGTTCTATCAATACCATCAAATCTATAAAGCATTCAAGTAGGAAAAATTCCGAGAAACTACAGCTACTAAAATGTCACAGAATAATTGCTTAGATAACTTCTACATACTAGAGGAACATACTTGAATGACTTCAGGAATTAGTACATCCACATGATTAGCAGGCTTACTATCATCACATCTTTTGTTACAATGGAGATTTCTTGAGACCTTTCGGGTGTTCTCTGCCAAAACCAGAAGAGAAAAGCTTAACAAACATGATACAGAAAAAAGCAGTGCTGAAACATTAAGTAAATCAATTTGACTTCTTGAAGAGTACCAGCCTCATGATTGAAATCTAGTTCTTTAGGTGATTCGTTGCACCATTCATCTATCATGGGGTGGAAATTATATTGTGGTTCTGCCCATGCTATCCAATCAACTATTGACTTGGCATTTTTCAGGTCCTGAAAAAGAACTTGCGTAAATGAAACTATAATTTTTCAGTACCTCTGTATTCACACAGCAAAAAAAAAAAACTTTGGCTCTAGTATAAACAACCTCCAGTATAACTGCTTTTATGCCATCATGCTGAACTTTGACAACAACTTCCTGGCCATCACTCAAAGTTGCACGATGAACTTGAGCTATCTGTGGAAAGGTAATGTTGAAAGTAATTAGGATAATTTAAGTCTCATGTAATGAACAAAGGAAAACTAAAAAGCTAATGTTAGGACCACCACTGTTTCTTATAGCTCACACCAACTTCCTCTATTATATCCCACATCTATGGGTACTTCTAATATAACTGAAAGAAATAACTATATATATTTCTATCAAGGTAGGAAAGCAGTGGCTGAATTACTGCTAAAATGCCTAGTTGGAAATACTTGTTTCCACTCTGTGCCTAGCTTTTTAGTTCAGACACTTACTGAGGCAGTTGCCAGAGGAACTTTGTCAAAATACAAGAATAGATCATCCATGGTCTTCCCCAGCTCTTGTTCTATGGTTTTGCATACCTGGGAAATACAATTCAGTTAATTAGTAACATTTATCTGATTAATTTTAGATATTCCTTTTATATATCTGATGAATATGAGATGTTCTTTCTAGCAGTCTGGTGAATGTTTTAGATTTTCACACTGCATAAACATGAGTTCAACTTCTGCAGATGTCTTGTATGATTAGCAAATATATAGAGATATACAATATTCTAAGAGCAAGGAAATCTAGATAATTTCCTGCTAAAGCAAATTTGGAATCCCAAGATTATGTCATAGAAATAACAATCTGAATGATATAGGAGATAAGTAGAGAAACAAATATTTAAAGGATAATGGGGCCACTAAAATGTAAAGCCCTAATGCTTACTGCACACTAAGAGTTCCCTTAGGATCAAGCTAGATCTTTGTCTACTGAGCTACTTGACATTGTTCTGTCTAGCAAAAACGGTTCAAGAGCGATAATTGTCCCTAATAAGCGGATGACTGTCAGTTTTGCTGAATGCCTCTCAAAGTGAGAGTCTTTCCATTATATAGAGAGAATAAATATTACAAATCCCTAAAGATCAGCTATTCTATCTCTACAAATCTACTATTCAATCCCTCCAAATCCGCTATTCTATCACAATATTTATTCCTTTGATTCTACAACAAATCTATATGATCATGCTAATTTATATCACTATCTAATTACATTAATATATACAATTATTTAGATTTTCATCATGCTAACATCCCCCCTCAAATTGATGCCGGTGGATCAAGAAGCATCAATTTGCCTACTAGAAACTGATGGCGTTGTCGTGCCATAGATTATGTAAACGCATCAGCTATTTGAAGATCACTGGACACATGTGGAAGAGTAATGACTCCTTTATCTACAGCTTCTCGTATATAATGACACTCTACTTCGATGTGTTTGGTCCTCTCATGAAAAACTGGATTAGTAGCAATCTGAATAGCACTTGTATTATCAGCATGGAGAGGAGTAGGATGAGATTGAGGAAATCCAATCTCAGCAAGTAATCCACGAAGCCATACAACCTCGGAGCAAGCAGTAGACATGGATCGATATTCAGCCTCTGTTGAAGATTTTGACACACGATCTTGCTTTTTACTCTTCCACGATATCAATGACTCTCCAAGAAACATGCACCAACCAGTGACTGAACGACGAGTATCAGGACATCCCGCCCAATCAGAATCACTAAAAGCATTAAGACGAATAGGAGAACCACTTGGAAAGAACAATCCACGAGTAGATGTTCCTAGAAGATACCGAATGATGCGACGAACAGCCACCAAGTGGAGATGACGGGGAGCTTGCATAAATTGGCTAACTTGTTGCACTGCAAAAGAGATATCAGGCCGAGTAATAGTAAGGTAATTTAGACTCCCAACTAATTGTCGAAACATAGTTGGATCAGGAAGAAGATCGCCTTCCTCACGACGATACTTCACATTCAATTCCAATGGAGTATCTACAGAGGAGGAATCTTGAAGACCAGCCAAAGAAATCAGATCCTGAGTATATTTGTGTTGGTTTAGAAACACACCTGAAGCAACATTATGAACTTCCAAACCCAAAAAATATGTAAGAGTACCAAGATCTTTCATATGAAAAGAATCTTTAAGCTGCTGTTGGAGGCTAGTAATTAGTGAAGAATCAGTTCCTGTGATGATAATGTCATCTACATACACCAAAAGAAGAACACAACCTGTAGATGTTTTCCGAAGAAACAAAGACGAGTCATATTTGCTCTGCTCAAAAGAAAATTGTAGCAAAGTAGACCGAAACTTATCAAACCAAGCTCTTGGAGCTTGTTTTAATCCATACAAAGACCGCTTCAACTTGCACACATCTGATGTAGGTGATGAGAACAAACCAGGTGGAGGTTTCATATAAATCTCTTCTTTGAGATCACCATGGAGAAAAGCATTTTTGACATCCATTTGATAAAGAGACCAGTTTTGTGAAGCAGCAATGGCAATAATAGTTCGCACCGTAGTCATTTTTGCTACTGGTGCAAAAGTCTCCTCATAGTCCACCCCATACTCTTGTCTGTTACCAAGAACAACCAATCGAGCTTTGTACCGATCAAGAGTTCCATCAGAATGAAGTTTAATTGAATAAACCCATTTACATCCAATAGGGCGGACATTTAAAGGACATGAAACAATGTCCCATGTGTCATTTTCTTTAAGAGCCAAAAGTTCCTCCTCCATTGCTTTTTGCCAACATTCAAGCTTGGAGGCTTGTGAGTAACATGTTGGAATAGAGATGGTGGATAAAGTAGAAGAAAAACCATACCGTTTAGGAGTTTGAGACACTCTAGTAGATCGCCGAGGAGGCTCAAGAGGAGCAGGCCTTGAAAAAATCTCAGATTCTGGTTGTAGAGCAGTCTCAGGTGGCGGATCTGTTTCAGGATGGGGTAAAGTTGGCCGACGTCGTTCATACACAAATCCTGATTTGAACCGCTTAGAAGACAATGACAAATCCACAAAAGTAGGAAGAAGAGGAGAAATAGAAGATGACTCAATATGAGTAGGAAAGAAATACTGATTCTCAAAGAAAATAACATTCCTAGAAACAAGAAATTTGCTAGAACTTGGATCACAACAAATAAATCCTTTCTGCGAAGTACTATAGCCCATAAAAGCACATCTAATAGACTGAGCAGAGAGTTTATTGCGTTGAGAAGGAGGAAGGTGCACAAAAAACACAACCAAATGTATGAAAACTATGATAGCTAGGATGCTTGTGAAAAAGACGATAATATGGAGACTCAAGGTTTAACACTTTAGATGGAAGTCTATTAATCAAATAGACAGCAGTAGACACAGCTTCAACCCAATATTTAGATGGAACAGAGGACTCAATCAATAAAGTACGAGTGACATCCAAAAGATGACGGTTTTTACGCTCAGCAACCCCATTTTGTTGTGGCGTGTATGGGCAAGAGCGTTGTGATACAATTCCTTTCTCAAGCAACAAATTATTGAATTCATGAGACATATATTCTCCACCAGAATCAGATCTTAATATTTTGATGCATGTGGAAAATTGAGTCTCAACGTAAGCCAAAAACTTCTTGAAAATGGAGAACACTTCAGATTTAGATCGAAGAAAATACACCCATGTAAACCGACTATGGTCATCTATAAATGTCACAAAATACTTGAAATGAGCATGAGAAATTACTGGTGAAATTCCCCAAACATCACTATGAATGACATCAAAACACTTTGCAGCACGACTACCAAAATTAGGAAAAGGAAGAATTTTACTTTTGCCTAATTTACAAGTAGAACAATCAAAGGAAGCAACTGAAAATTGATTTTTATTTCCCAATAAACCAGAATTGGACAAATAAGACAACACAATAGAATTTGGATGTCCTAGACGTTTATGCCAAACCTCATTCTTAGTAGTGGTGGAAGCAAAAGCCAGAACAGGAGGAATAGAAAAGTGTATAGGAAACAATCTTCCAACTTAAGGCCCTTTCGCGATTATCGTCCCCGACACATGATCTTGCACAAGGCAACCATTACGAGAAAAGTTCACATTACAATTGTTATCTACCAATTGGCCAACCGAAATAAGACTAGTGGAGAGCTTTGGTGATACAAAAACATTCTTGAAAGTTTCAGTAATATCCCCAACCTTGGTAATAGGTAAATTACTACCATTGGCAACCTGAATTTGTGTTGGACCATTATACTCACGGATGTTTTTGAGTATATCAGTTGAGTTGGTCATATGATTGGAAGCGCCAGAATCAACAAGCCAAAATTTAGATATTACCTCATTACTTTGTAGTCCCAAAGTTGAAAATGCTGACAAGATCATTTGTTGAACCATTTGAGGAGTAATAACTTGTCCTACCGAAGATGAGCTATGTGTAGTGGAATCATTTATCCCAACTTGGAAAGCCTTTGTCCTACGGTTTTGAGGACGTGTGGGACACTCTTTGATAATGTGTCCTTGTTGTTTACAATAATTACAGAACTTCTTGCTACAATCGCGAGCAATATGACCATATTTCTTGCAACTGTAGCATTGAGTTCTAGTCATATCCACGCCCTTTCCTTTCCCTTGAGCTGCAAATGCAACAGTGACAACATTTCCTTGATGAAAAGCATTTTGTGTGACGAGACGCTGCTCCTCACGAAGTAATTCCCTAAAACAGACATCCAACGAGGGAGATGGATCACGACTCATCAAGTTGGAGCGAACACTTTCAAAGTCAGATCGTAATTTCATCAAAAATTGATCTCGCTTGCTTTGTTCATGAACTCCTTGAATGATGGAGAGAGATTCAGAAGGTATTTTAGCATAAACGATATCGATAAATTCAGCCTATAAGTTCTGAAATCTAGAGAAATAATCTTGAATAGAGAGATCTCCTTGTGAATACATAGCAATTTCATGCTCTAACTGAAAGCGCCTTGCTATGGTCTTGGTTGTAAACCTTTCGTAAATAATCTCACATGGCCTTTGATGTCTTGTATGGCCTGAGATTAAGAACAATAAGAGGGTCAATTGACCCTAAAATCCATGTCATCACCCGAGCATCTTTAACCTTCCATTGACCGAATTTTTTAGGATCGGTAGGAGTAGGATCACTTCCATCTATATGTCCCCATAATTCTTTTCCGGTGACAAATAGTTGGAATTGAAATTCCCAGGCAGAGTAATTTTTTCCCGTGAAACAAACATGGAAAGACTCAAACTGATATGACGACATGTTTTTGACAAGCTAAGGAAGATAGAAATGCAATGATGCAAAATAGCCAGAATGAAAAGAGACTAAGCTTCCAAGATGCCTTAACTTCCAAGATACTTAGGACTAACTGTTGACTAACAGTAAGCAGAACCAAAACTTCCAAAAAAATTCTGGAAGGAACCACAGATGAAGGACACTAAGAATCAAAGCACTAAAAAAGGCTCTGATACCATTTCAGTTTTGCTGAATGCCTCTCAAAGTGAGAGTCTTTCCATTATATAGAGAGAATAAATATTACAAATCCCTAAAGATCCGTCATTCCTATCCCTAAAGATCAGCTATTCTATCTCTACAAATCTGCTATTCAATCCCTCCAAATCCGCTATTCTATCACAATATTTATTCCTTTGATTCTACAACAAATCTATATGATCATGCTAATTTATATCACTATCTAATTACATTAATAATATACAATTATTTAGATTTTCATCATGCTAACAATGACAACTTGGCGCTTTTCACTCCACTATGGCATACAGGTTTTTCCATATTTCTGCCTTCACAGAGCAAAGGAAGGTCATCTTCTTGTAATTGACGAATTGTCGTCTCCCATAATCATTTTTAGTTCCTCTTAAACTTTCACTTCCAATCCAGCGTGCAAGTGATTACAAAGAGCTATAAAACCACATGGAGCAGTAGATTCTTTTCTCAGTAGGTTTCGGCTAGGGATGAAGGGGTTCTGAAGAAGAGGCTATATAGAGGGCTACTTCCTATTTACACTACTTTCTAGGGGGCTAAAGTGTGAAAAAAGTTACTACACAAGTCCCTAAATATTTACACTTTGGTCCATGTTCTAGAATTCTCTTCTAGCCTACAACATTCTAAGGCTTTCCTAGAAAATATCTAGTCATTTTTCTAGAACTCTCCAAAACCTACTTGAAATATCTAGGGGTTTCTAGAGTTTTCTATAAATCTCTCCAAAACTCTAGATTTTTCCGCCCCTATCCGGATGCAAAATCTTACTAAGAATTGCCAGGACGTGACACTCTCCCCCATCGTCACTTCATCGGCGACCGAGTCTTGTCTTCTCGTACGCGCGACCAATAGTCGCGCAACTCCTTCAGTTGCTTCTTTATCTCTTCTAACTCGACTTCACGATCTACCTCCTTCCTAGGAGGCAAGCGCCTCGAGGGCTTCTTTGGCATCACGACATTGTTCCCTCTTGGAACCTTCTTCGTGCACAGAGGCAAGGCCTTCTCAGCACCGATGTCTTCTTTCAAACTTGTAATGGTAGCTACAAATGTCTACTTCTCCTTCTTAGGATTTTTCTTGAGCTGCATGGCCGTTAGTCGGACCTGCCCTTCTATCTTCGGTGCCTTAACCATGGGAACCATGCATGTTCCTCCTTGCCCCATGACCAAAAGTCGTTGGAGGTAAGAGTTGATCACTGTGTGGCACTGCTGGAAGAACTCTTGCCCAAGAATAATCTCAAAGAGATCTAAAGGAGCGACAGTGAAGTTGGTCTTACCTTGCCACTCGCCGAGCGTGATGCTTACTCCATGTGCGACTCCACTAACGGGAGTTGGTGGTGCATTGACCGTCCTGAGTTGGGCGTTACTTGGACGGTAACGCAGCCCCAACCTTGTCGCTGCCGTCTTGGTCATGATATTGACCTTTGCACCTGTGTCGGCCATAGCACGAGCGGGTCTTCCATTGATGATGTCGATATATTGCGCGCCGCATACTCTCGGCTTCTCTGGTTGCTTGGTGATAGCTCCGCATAGTCCTATTAAGCCCAACTGCGTCGTCTCCGCGACTTGTTCTTGCTCATGTGCTTCCTTCTCTTTCCGCTGGCACTTCAGTTCAGGGCAACTCGCATAGCCATGCGGCCCATCACATATGTAGCAACCACCTCTTTTGGCAACCTCTGTCTTTCTCTCTGTGTTGTCATGACATCCAGACTTCTTTCTATCGGACTTATAGGTATCATGTTTCTTAGGATGTGCCGTAGCTCCTCGCCTTTGCCACGATCTTCCTCACCTTTGCCATGACTACTCCTTGCATCCCTGCCCTTTGCCTTGTCATGTCGTTCGTGCTTAAAGTCCGTCAAGGACTCGGCTTGTGTGATGGCTTCGTCTATGGTCTTGACCTGTCACCGCTCCAACTCCGTCTTGGCCCAATTCTGCAGTCCGTCCATGAAGTTGAACAACATGTCCTCTGTGAGATTGGGAATCTGAAGCGTGAGTGTGGTGAACTCCTGCACATATGCGCGGATGCTGTCTGTTTGCTTCAGCTCCCTAAACTTGCGCTTTGCCTCATAGATGACATTGATGACATTGTTAGGGAAGAACGCCTTCTTGAACTCCTCTTGGAATTCCTCCCAAGTGTTGATGGTGCAACACCCCTTTCCTATTTTCGACTCTTTACGCCTCCACCACAGCATGGCCATCTCCGAAAGATACAACACAGCGGTGTTGATCTTACTCACGTCACTCTTTAGCCCGTTGACTTGAAGTAATTCTCCAAATGCCATAGAAAATTTTCCACCTCTTGCGCGTCACGGACGCCTTTGAACATAAATGGCTTGGGAGCCTCGACCTTAGCCTCCCTATCTCGGTCGAACGACGACGATCCTCCAACTTTTGCGCCTTCCTTCATGGTCTCAATCGTGCTCAACGCCTTCATGAGCCCACACTCCAAGGAAGTGATAAACCTCCTTCATCTCAAACTCGGCCAGCTGGCGACCCTCCAACTCCTTACGGATGTTTTCGGTCTCCTCAAGGGTGAAGTCCTCAAGGGTCTTAACTTGCCGTTGGCCACATTCATGCGTTGGCCTAATATCTCCACGACCTGCCTCTCCACCTCCACCCTTGCGACCCATTTTTCTCCAGCGGTGACGTCTATGGCATCTTCGCCAAGTTCAGCGTCACTTGCTTTGGTGGCCGAGGGCGGGTGAGATGTTAGCACCTCCTCATTACCCTTTTGATGCTTCTTTCCCTTTCGATTCTTCTTTCCACCATCCACACGGACGTTGGTGGTGCTAGCGCCGTTTACATCTCCTTTGGTAGCCATTCCCTTAGTATCAACCTTTGCTCTGATACTACGTTGTCACGGACTTAGAGTCTTCCTATTGATCCGTGCGGCACTTAACTCACTCACGACTCTTTCACGCTCTTGTAAGCTCAAGTAAGCCTTTTGAAGATAGATCGCTAAGAGAATAAAGAGGAAAGACTTAGAAAGATCAAAAGAGAGAACTTTGAAGAAGGCTTGTGGATTGTTCTGGAGAATGCTTTACAACTTTGCTTGGTGCCTTTGCAAATGAGGGGTACCTCTATTTATACTACTTCTTAAGGACTAAAGTGCAATTAATATTTACTTTACAAGTCCCTAAGATATTGACACTTTGGTCCCCCTTTCTAGAGAATTCTACGTATTCTAAGATATTCTTGAATTATCTAAATAGTTCTAGAATTCTCCGCAAACCTCTCCTGAATTCTGGAGCCATTTACGCCTCTCTAGATGCAAAATTTGTCTAGGCTGGTGGCGGTACATGACACTCCACTCTTTTACAGTTCTGTCTCTCCTCTATCTCCTACCAATCGCACCCTCTCAGACACACAACAAACAGAACACATGAGTCAGGATGTGCAAACCACTTTTTTTATGCAAAAGAATCTTAAGAGAACACGATGTTTCTCAATTCTCAACGGCTCAACCACAAGAAGATATTCAGGTTATCATTCATATATTCCTCATATGAGAACAATTCATGAAACTGCACATCCATAAAACTAACTCAAATCTCAATGTACAAATTAAACTGGAGACCCGTCATCACCCCACCCCTCTTCCAAACCCCAACAGAAAAGAACCCCTCAAATAAAGTGCAAGGAGAACAAATGAATGAAGGAGGAGTGCCAGAAAAGGAGGAAAGAAAACCTATAACTTAGACTCGTCAAATCCAAATCACGAGTTAAAGCTCTCTGAATCATCAATGCAAATAAACTGAGAGAACTACAGAACTAACACCTCCATGTCGAATGCATAAGATACAAATAATCAATTTCAAGAGATTACAAATGGTTCTTGAAAATGTATTTCTCTAGATGATAACAGTTCTAGCAAATGACTAAAATAAAGAATGCAATCACAAGCAATAGGATAGTTATTGCAAACAATCCATTTTTGAAAATCCTTTGATAAAGTTAACCAAAGTTACCTCTTTTAAAGAGCGGGGAGGAAGAGAGTCCTGTAATTGCTTCAAAAGGCGTGTATAAGCCTCTGGCAGTACATCAGCACGTGTGGATAGGTACTGTCCAAGTTTCACCCACAAACCTTCTAGATCTACTATTAAATTAAGAACACGCTTAGCATTGCGTTCATGAGCTTTCTCCCATAGAGAAGCTATCTTTAACTTGTTTACCCATTTTTCTCGCTGCTGTAAAGCCTTCAAATCACACAATAGTGTTCATAAGTTCTTCAGTCTGCTTAGTAAAAGGAAATAAGATGACAAAACCCAGTTTTTCATCTTTTAACTTTCAGATATGACATTAACATTAGTAACCTAGCAGTTACGCAGCATAAAGCATACCTTGTAATCAAAGTAAATGATAAGAGCTACCGCAAAAACTTTCACACGCCTCTTGTAGATGTTTCCCCAGCCCATTGATTGTAGTCTGGTTGAGAAAATGTATTTCTGTCTAAGAAGTTAAGAATCTGCAAGAAGGGAGACTAAAGCAACTAAGAACGTGTTATTTTGGAAAAAATATGAGTCCTATCATTCTGCTAAACCAGCATGAACAATGGCAGTTAAAGGATCCAAAAACAGTTATGAAGACTCCGGTTCCGAAATAATGGCTCAATGGCAAGCTAACAGATTATAAACAGTTAGGAAGACTTTAGTTCAGAAATACTTGCTCAATGGTAAACTAACAGAATATATGTTAGTCTTATGACTATCAATATAGTGTCAATAGTGGGAGGTACAT
The DNA here is from genome assembly GCA_016801875.1 of Solanum sitiens. Taxonomy (NCBI): domain Eukaryota; kingdom Viridiplantae; phylum Streptophyta; class Magnoliopsida; order Solanales; family Solanaceae; genus Solanum; species Solanum sitiens. The sequence goes on along the minus strand of JABWTJ010000434.1, from coordinate 649,031 downwards.
CAAAATATAGCAACCCCTCTCCCAACCCACACGAGAAAAGAAAAAGGAAGAAGAAACAAGTAACAGATTGGCATGCATAAAAGTAAAACGAATAATCTCCTAAGAACAAAAACTTAGTTTACACATCTTCTTTCCGATAGGTATTGACACACATGCTTAAACCAGATTACTCATACCTGTGGTGGCATTTGGTAAAAGACCAATCCATAGTTAAGGAGCAATTGCAAGTAAATCTTTTCTTGCAGATATGAGAATAATCACAATGCAGGTACCCCCTCCATTTTCTTTCATACGACACTCTTTCCTTTTTAGTCTTTCCAAAGACTGGTTTTTCTATATTTATGAACTCCTTATCTTACCATTCTCATTTTTCCTTTAATGGCATGCTATAACAGAAAAATGGCATATAGATGTCACTAAATATTTGGGGTATTTTTGGTGAGTAATGAATATTCAGCTCATGTCAAAAAAATTTCTTTCTTATGTTCCATGTAAAGAGAACACGCTCGCGCACATGCAAAAAACCTTATTGTTGCTTCTGTAGCCAGTGTTGTTAAAAGCTTGCTTTAACTTCTTAGGCCCTTAAGTTCACTGCTGCATATATTGATTGCTTCAATTCGCCTAAGCTGCACTTTAGTGCATGCAACAAGACATTGAGGTGAGAGCCTCATTGACCACAGGCTCTACGCTAGAAATCGCAACACCAAACATTAAATACAGTTCAATGTGTGAATAGGACGCACGTCACAAGCTCGATAAAGGGCTTTCATATCTATGCCTTTTCCTGCCACAGCATTAGCCTATGTAAAAACTATACTATTTCTTGACTGATATAATTCATTTCCCTCAAATTCTCTACTTTAATTATGGTAATCACTTAAGTAAAGGTCATATTATAAGCACCTCGAAGTCTGTAATGAAGTCCCATTGTAACTTGAGAAAGGAGAGTTTACATGCTCTTAGCCTCATTCAAGGTAAAATGTTGCCGAAGAATGGAAAAATATATGTGAATGACATCTTCGATTCAGCTAACACCGACACTGAAATTAGAATAGTACCTTTCTATTTCTCCGTATTTTCTATTTGTGTTGTATCAAATTCGTCTTTCAGTCCCCCCCCCCCCCCCTTGAACTACAGCCTATGAACTAATAATTATAGAACTCAAAATGAACAACTGCTGTCCCCATCTGTCCAAACCTAGGTTGATAGAGTTACCCATTACATATGTTGGGAAAAGTAGCAAGAAACGTGGAATGCACGCAAGCTGACCCAGACACCACAATTATCAATAAAAATGAAGAATTTCAGCATGCAAGTTCTCCTAAGTCAGAAAAGTTAAGGTACAAAGTTCGCAAGCGCTAAGTTAACATTAAAAGTATTGTCCTTTGCTTCCAAACCACAAGAAAGGTAAAAAGCAATACTACAACACGTCCAATCCTCTAGTTAAAAAAACAAATTACTTCACAAAACTACCAAATTTCACTATGAACATCAATAACAACCCGCGAAAACATGAAAAACTAAAACAAAATCCAACCTTTCCAGAGAATCCCAGTTTAGAAATGAACTTGCATTTACAAAATTAGCAAAACATTTCCTTTACTCTTTCTACTCCATACAATCAACAACAGTACTACATAAACAGATTAATTTAATCAAACACCAATTACCCATAAAATTAACAAGTACAAACAGAAAAAAAAAACCTGAGAAATGAATAATCCAAATCATCAAAAAAAAACTCAATTTTCATATAATAAGAACAACACTAATATTGAATTTCGCAAGGAAAACCTGGTTAGATTGAAAGAGATTCTGGATTGAACGCAAAATTAGGGGAAAATTAAGCGGAATTTGAAGAGGAAATCGACGTCGTTTACGAAGAAAAAATCTATAGATGCCTCTGAATAGGCTTCACTTTCGGTTAACGCTATTTGGCTCTCACCAGCTTCCGACACTCATATTTTTTTTCTATTAATAAAAAATTAAATTTTGTAGTAATTTTCAAAGCATATAAGAACTGTTTTTTTCTTACAAATAATAAATATGACTTCACATTGTAGCACGTTTACTTTAATTTGGTCCAACATTAGAAATATCTCCAAAAAAAATCAGTCTAAGAAATTAGAGGAATAGAAAAGTATTGATAACAACCTTTAAATTTAGCACAAATAATTAGTTTTGTTTAAAAATTATTGATAGCTTTAAGAATATTTCTTTTCTTGACTAACTTAATTTGGATATATTTTTAATTTATCATATTATATAGCAAGTAATTTCAAACTGTTGTATAAGTATGGAGTTCTTAATAAAAAGTCGAGAAAAATGTTGGATACATCCCTAAACTTAGCGAGAATTTAAGAATGTATTGCATTCATGTAACAAGATCGGTAATATATATATAAGTTCATTAGTCAAATAAAAAGATGTTTTTAACGCTGTCAATAATTTTGAAAATTAATAATTTTCACCGAATTGAAAAATATTTTCGACTTCTCTCAATTTTTAAAATAAATTAAATTTATCATTAGTATAAAATTGATATGATAAAATTAATTGAATTTTTATGACATATAAATCGAACCCTGCAAATAAAATAAAATTTAAAAAAGATATATTTTACAACAAATTAAAATGGATCTTTATCAATTCTTTTGAATAGCTATCATGTGTTTTTTTGTTTGGATCTGAATGTATTATATGCATTTGCAAAAAGTGTAAAGTATAATGCAAAAGGACAATATAAATTTGTCAAAGTTGAAAAATCAGCTTCAAATCATGTGATGTTAAAGAAACTATTAATGATTTGAAAAGTATTATGTGGAGTAATAATCACAAAAATTCAACTTAGCAAATTAGTCAAAGTAAAACTCAAATAAGGATTTATTATAAAATTAATATAATTTTAATATTTTCTCTACCAAAATCATTATTTATTTCTTTTTTTTCACAAAAAAAATAAAGAACCGATAATAATTATTCAAAAAAATGATGAAGATCCATTTTGATTTGTAGTTGGATGGGTTCGATGTAGTATACGAGTATATATTTTTAATTTGTGAGGTTCATGTCTTATATATAACATAAAAATAATTACAACAAATTTATTTTATTGATTTTATAAGAAAAAAGTTAAATTAAATATCTTTATTGATTAAAAAATCGTATAACTTTGTTGTATAATTCTTCACAATTGAGTGACCTGCCAGGGCGGACCCACATGGAGCTGCCTGGGTGTTCGAGCACCCATTAAGCTCGTATCGAACTATGTATATTTATATTAAAATTAAGATAATATTGTATAAAATAAAAGTCGAGCACCCAATAAACAAATGTATTAGTTGGTATGGTGGTTGGAAATGGGTTACCAAGGTCTTATATTGCTCAAAAATGCCCAGGTTCAATTCCCTGTAATTACATTCTTTTTATTTTAAAATCAACTCTTTTCTTTTTACCTTTTCTTTTTCCCCCTTTCACAAATTGTCCTATTTCTAATTTTTCTAAAATAAAATTCTTTTTTCAAGATTATTTTTCTTTTTGATTTTTTTGGCTATCTTATATAAATATAATTATTTTTCTTTTGACAAGTATTAAATTTATACATTTATATTTAGATCCATAGCTTAAAAAGTAACCTCGATCTTAAAATCTTGAATCGTTTACTTCTCATGTCTATTATGTAACTTAATCTCCAAAAAAATATAAACAGTCATGATCTTCCATTACTATTAACTTTTTCTTCTCATCAGTCTAATTACGAAAAATAAAAGGGAAGAAAAAAATTGTGTTCTAGCGCCTTTATTTCAGTTTTCCAATTTAAAAGTGAAAGAGTCTTCCTTCTGTTGGTTTGCCTTTTTGGTAACTACAATTGTATGTGAAAGTATATTGTTTCTCCTCCTATTTTTCTTGAATCAATCCAAATATTTCGTTTGTCTATTGCATTGGAAAAATAACACCTATGTTGACAAATTTTAGCTCGCAGTTACGCTCTTTAATTGATATAAGTTGAAAATAGTGAGCACCCATAGTTGTAAATTTATGAATCCGCCACTGTGACCTGCATGTATCTGAGCTTGTTTTTTAAGTTATTTTATATATATAAGGGCGAACCTACATGGAGGTCAGGGTTCACCCGGATCCCCTTTTTCAAAAATTATATTATATATATAAGGTCTATTTCTGATTTTATGCGTACATATATTATAATGAGTCCCTTAAGTCAAAAGCTTGGCTTGGCGGCTAAGGGTTTTGTCTTGGCCGAAATGGTTCAGGTCCAATTCTTGCTAAAAAACTGAAAGGCTAAATGGTTATGATTTTTGGGTTTAAACCCAACTCCATTTCATTATTTTTGGAAGGCTGAACTGGTTCTGATTTTGCGCTCAAATTCCAACTCAATGAAATGTCTCATTATTTTCGAGTTCTATGTAAAGTTTTATTATTGTTGTTATTATTATTTTTCTCTTTTTGCTATTTTTTTTCTCGAATCTTTATTTAAATCTATTAGACATACTTTCCTACTTTTATTTTTTATTTTTTTTTATTTATACTGCTCATTTTATTTCTGCATAAGTCTTTTTTCATGTACTATATAACTTGAAATTCTTTTAAAAATGACGAATCATTATTAAATTTAAAACTGATTTACAAAAATAATATTATGCAAAATAAATTAAATTAAATTAAAGTTAATCGAATGGAGAAATTATGAAGTCATGAATATTCTTTTGATAAAATCTAATCAATTGATTTTTCTCCCTTAATTTTATAGTTTTTTTTTTAGTTCGATTTTAAAAAGATCGCAAACAAAATAAAACTTATTTAATCTATTCATTATTTGTCTTTTTTCACAAATGACTAACCAGATAATTGAAATAAATGAACTAAAAAAATCGACGATGACAATTATTTATCTTATGAATATACACTATAATATGAGTAATTCATTCTTACACCCTTTTTAAAGAGTCTTAGTGGTCGATTTTTTTTATAAAAAAAATACAGCAAAACTCTCTATTATAAAAGAGAAAAAAAAACAAGAATTTTTTTAAGAAAAGCTTGATGAAATAGGATAAAAGTAGAAAAAACTAAACGCGGCATGATAAGGCAATTAAACTTATTAAAAAATAAGTTAAACTTATTAGATTCAGATTATTAATTTATTTTTATCTCGCTTAGTTTTTCATCTTGTAATTTTCACATGTTTACTTCTTTATACTTCGAATCCCCTTCACAAAAATTCTGAATCCGACACTGCTAATATATATATATATATATATATATATATATATATATATATACACACACACACACACTCCTAACTTGAATGTTAAATTACTATAATACTCCACTTAATACACCCATGTATTTTATTTGAATAGCATGTGCTCTCTAATTGGAAGGTTGTGACTTTCCGATGAGGTGTGACTTTTTCAATGGGTTATGACTTTTCTAAATGGTTGTGACTTTTATAAAAGATTGTGACTTTTCAGATAAGTTCTGACTTTTCTGAAGGGTCATAACTTTTCAGATAAATTCTGACTTTTCTGAAGGGTCATAACTTTTCAGATAATGCACAATAATCACATGTTCATACTACTATTTCTTGGTTATATATAGAGTGATTTCCTCTCATTTTTCAATCAAAAATATTTTCTAATCTTCAATTCTCTTTTTTCTTACACTTACAAATTTTTCGTATAATTTATGAGTGAGTTTGAAGATCGTTGGAATCTCATGTAGTACTATCCTAATAAAGTAAATTATTTTATTTTAAGAGGATATATTTCAGAATCTTGACTACTTGAGGGAAATAATTTTTGGTGATATAGAATAACTATTATTTTATTTTAATTTGCTTAAAATATACAATAGTATGTAATGTTCCAACAAATAAAGCTAACGTGAAGCAATCTAAATTTTCATTTGTTTTTCCTTAATTATTTCCAATGTGATGCATATATATGCTTCTAAATGCATCTTTAAAAAATTATTATACTTTTCATGAGTCAGAGAATTGTCACGAGTTGCTTTGTTGATGCTCAAATCATAAGATTGACTTTATTTATAATGATATTTATGTGATTGAGGCTGTCACGAAGTTTGCTTCAAAATAATTAGTACAATATAAATCTTTTATTTTACTTATTTTCTTATTTTAAAAATATTTATGTATTTTACATATTAATTTACGTATAATTTATCGAATTAGAAAAAAAAAGATAATAAAATATTTTTATAAGGTTAGAAAAAGAGAAAAATAACAATTAAAGATTTCAATCCTTCCCCTCCCCCCCCCCCCCCCCCCCCCGCCCCCAAATTTAAATAATGTACATTTTAATTTAATAAAAATAAAAGTTTAATAAACTTTTTCATAATAGATATTTAAAATAGATTCTCTCTATAAAATAATATTAATATTAAAAGTACATTAATAGTTGTTATTTTTCGTAATTTAACTGTTAAAAACACTTTTTTAAAAATAAATAAATTGAATTTATTTTGCATATAAAAAATATTTTTCAAATAAATTAGCCACACACAAATTATTATTATTTTCACAAACACTTTTCTAAGAAATCATTTTAAAATTTACTTCTAAAAATAAATTGTTCTTAACGCCAATGCCAAACAGATTCTTAGCCCAAACTAATCTACATTTGGTATCATTTCAAGGTCCACTTATTAATGTTTTTGAGTTACAACCAGCAAGCCTTTGACAATTTATATTGGTAAAAAAAATTGTAATGTTACATTAGACTTAAATATTGCTCAACAAGAATTGGTTGTTAGTTGTCTTGTTTTAACTCTTAATTTAGTCCTCGATTCATTTGGTTCATAGATACGATGAGATATTTAGTGATTAAGTTTTAAAATTAACATACTTTATTTAATTAATGTATAATTGATCTCACGATAAATTAATTTCATAATTATAATTTTTGAACTATAATTTTTAATTTTAAATGCCATGTGAATGAAAAATAAAACATCCCTTCTCACATATACATCGAACATACCACAAAGTTATATGGATTTATCATGACTTACATGCATCATCTTAAATGTATTTTTGTCTTTTGGAGATTTGAAATTATAAAAGAGATATTGTGAGAGAAACTGAATAAATAAAGAGCAATTACAAAAATACTATATTTATAGGATTATTAAAGTTTAATAGCTATAACTATAAGTATGTTGTTTTTAAAAAAATAATTACAATTTATATCTTTTTCTATTTATACTCTACTACAATTTTAATTACAATTAACTAAATAAAGAAAAACTATTGATTGTGTACAATTAGCATATAAGTATTTTGAATTCAAATTGGTATATCTATTTATAAATTTGAAATATTAATATATCAAGAATATATATATTGATAAAAACCTGATGTTTAATATATCAAACAAGGTAGGCCTATTTGAAAAATGAATACATTTCGGTAATACAAAAAACGAATATACCAATATAGTATACATATGAATACATTGTTGTTAAATAAAAGATAGATACATTGGACAATCTAAAAAAAGAAGGGAAAAAGCTCGAATATGCCATTAAACTTTTAAAAAAGGCTTATTATGTCATCAGTTAAAAGTTTGGCTCATTTATACCATTACCGTTCAAGAAAAGATTCATTCATGCCATTATTTTTTAACAATGGTTTTGCAAAATTATTTTTGACACGTGATCAATTATAGTTTGGCCACGTCAAAAAAAATTAGTTCAATTTTTATTCAGAATTTTGTTTTTTCATTTAAAAAATTGATAACGTGGCCAATTATAATTCGGTCACCATCAATGTTTTAAGAAAAAAAAATATAAAAAATTTAATTCAAATTTTGTTCAGAATTATGTTTTTTTTTTATTAAAAAAATCAATGACGTGGCCGAATTATAATTGAGCACGTGTCAAAAATGATTTTGCAAAACCATTGTTAAGAAATAATGGCGTGAATGAGCCTTTTCTTGAACGGTAATGACATAAATGAGTCAAACTTTTAACGAATGACATAAATGAGTCTTATCTGAAAGTTCGATGACATATTTAAGCATTTTTCCAGAAAAATAAAAAATAATAAAATGTGTAGGTATCGAAGCGTGTAAGTATATGAATGTATTAAAAATTAATAAATCCAACAAACGTCAAAATTCTTTTTGGTCAAGTTTTTACGGTAATAATTAAGTTTTGATGTTAACTCAGGTATTTGTTTATAAAAATATTGTGCGAATGTATCAATTCTACTTTTATTGCCTATTCAATCTTTTCAATTGGATAGATTACTTATGTATCTCGATATACTTGTATTCACGAATCACCATTTCAACTTGTGTAAATATTACAATAAAGTATGTATGTATATAGGTATTCTACTATATACAAATTTGACAATCACACAAACTTCAATCTCTTTTTGCTCATGGTCTACTTGTACTATTTTTAAAAAAAAAATAGCTATAACCATTATAATGGAGAATATCAAATAATTCTTTAACCGAAACCTTATGAAATATATGAAAAATATAGATGAATACAAATATAATCTTCATAAAAATGAGAAAAAATCAATTAAAAGATATTTGATGAATTCAAATTACAAAAGTTGCTCCTAAAATCATCAAAAGAATCTTAAATTAGAAGGAATTTGGGGGGAAATATTGAAAATATGTGATATAAGAATATTGATGAAAGAGAAAGTATTAATGAGGTTAATCGTGAAAAACTGATGATCACATAAAATGTGCCTAGACATAATTAATGAATTCGGCTCCTATCAGGTGAACTTAGCATCCATTTGGTCCAGTACTCCTATAATCTGCTGACATGTGTCACATAATGATCTAAGAGTGAATAATTATTTAATCAAAACAACTCTTAAACCATGGTTAAGCTACATTATGTGTTTTAATTTCTTTTTGTTTTCTTTATCCGGCGACAAAAATAATGGTATCTTGAATTTTTCAACCTCTTTTCACGTTCTTTTCTAAAATCAATTAATTTCCATCACAAACCCAATTTCTTTCAAATAAAAAGCTCCATTATTTTCATGTTATTTAATAACTCTTAACAAGTTCTTAACGAAATTAAAATGCATTACAATGACCACAAAAAAATTCTAAAGCTAATTATATTACTGTTCTGCTATTATCACTAGTAAATGATTTAATCTTTTCTGTTTGTTGAGTTTTGTATCTTTCTCTCTTAAACATATATTATCGGGTAAAACTTATCCACACTAGGTGTTTACACCAAGCCAAAAGATAATTGCCTCAATAAATTTCGGCAAAGATATGCCTCAACAATTTTTTTTGGATTTTGAAATTAGCAGAAAATATTTCAGCGACCTTTCCGAATTTCATTTCTATCTATGAATTCAATAGAAAGCCAAAAAAATATTGTAGTAGCTTAACCATGCTTTGTCAAAGGGTTGTGACCTTTATAAAATGTTGTGTCTTTTCTAAAAGGTTGTGATCGTTTGAAAGATTGTGCCTTTTTCAAAGAGTTGTGATCTTTTATGAAAGGTTATTCTATTTCCAAAAAGTTGTGACTTTTATCTTTTGTTAGTTATAAATAGAGAGTCTTTCTCTTATTTTTCAGCATTAAATTCTCTCCTTCTTTTGCATATATTTTACAAATAAAATCGACCGATCATCTCTATATTGTGATTTGTTGCTATATTTTTGAGTTCGTTAAAATCATCGAAATTTGAGGTATCACTACTTCTTTAATGGTTAATCTGTTTTATCTTGGAATGAATTAATCTAAAACCTTGAGTATTTGAGGGAATTAAATTTTTTAAGAATACACCATCTAGTTTATGAACTTGAACAATTTTTTTCTTTTTCTTTTTTATTATTTTTAATTTACTAATCTGAATATAAGAAATAACAATAGACACGACAAAAAAACTTAAATGAGATATTATGAGCGAAACTTGAAATCAATGATGATTTGCTATAATTTTTTGTTATTCAATATAATAACTATTTGTCATGACTCATGATAACATATTAAAATAAAATATTGCATGAAGTTCTGCCTGTTTGTCCTGACTAATGACTTGCATGACACAATATGTTAAAATATATATATTTTTCTCATATTGTTTATTTGTAGCATTGAATCATAACAATTTAGTATGATGAACTATACATATACCTGCTTTTATAATTGTCCTTTAATTTATATTCAAAGTTAATTTTCTTCTTCGTGTTAATTCAATTCGAGAACAACTTCAAGCATATTATTAGAGTTTTAATCTGATTTTCTAACATATTTGAATTTTACTTTTTTTTGAAAGGAAAGTTAAAACATTATCATATATAACTGATTTTACTTTTTCTTAAAGAAGAACATGATTTTTCTACCATATTTGGTTATTGTTTCTTTGGATGAAACATTCGAAACTCTATAAATTGAAGAACCCCATTTTCATATCAAACACAATAACTTTCATAATGTAGATATTTTAAGAGTTTTGTTTATGAAAGAATTTTTTTCTCTATCTGTTTAATTTTTTTACTAGTTTTATAATATGTAAATCAATTGACCATATAATAATATTATGCCTTTTAGCTATTTTAATTTGTCATTTGATTTATCACAATCATAATTCACAATTATAAATTTTTGCATGATGCTCTGATTTTTGCGAACCAAACACATACGCTGATGGACTTGGAATAATTTGCATTTGAAAAGTATGGCTTATCAAGATCAATTTCAAACATTTTAAATATTTTTAGATATCTTTAACTTAAATTATATATTGCCAAATTTTTTAGTATTATATAGTGACTTGCCAAAGGCCACTTCAAACATTTAAGTATTACCAAAATTGTAACGTTGACAAGGCCACTTCAATTTTGGACATTTTAATTGACAATTTTCAGTTTTAGTTTTCTTTTTTCACCAAACTTAAAGGTTATTTTCCCACAAATAATAAAATTGGATATGATATTTAAATAACAAATTACATTTATGTAAATCACCCATGCTGATACATACTACCACAGGCTATACATCATATTTCATTAAATAAATGTACCCTTAAAATAACCATAAAACATACACTAGAGTAGTAAGTACTCTTCTATAATTAATTATAAATTTTAAATGTTCCCTCTTGCTTTAGATAAAAAACATCTCAAAAAAGTATAGAAAATATTTTTAAATTTAACATAAATTAGTATTAATTTCGTCTTTGAGTTATTGATAGCCTTAAAAATACTCATCTGTGTTATTAACTAAATTTAGATACACTTCCAGTTTATTACATGACATTAACAAGTAATTTCAAATTTTTATAGGAGCATGTAACTCTTAATAAAAAGTCTAAATAAGTATTGAAAACATCTTAAATTTGATGAGTATTTAGGGATATATTAAATTACTCATATTGCAAGATCGGCGTTATATTCACACTGAGTTTAAAGGTGTTTCCAATAAAAGAACAAATATATTCTAACTATCGTAAATGGTAGGCAAATACCCTTCGTTATATTTTGGGACATTGATGCCTCTACGTCCAAAGCTAGAATATATATGCCATTTACTCTAACAAAAGACTAAATAGAGACACACAATGCAATCTCATCTATCAATTAGATATTTAATAAATATCGGATCGATGAATAAAATTATGACACGTGTATATTCGCAAATATAAATGGTATGCTCTAATTTTTAGATAGTAAAAGCACATATATCCCAAAAATATGACAAAACATATTAGCATACCATTTAAAATAGTTTAAAATATATTTATTCTTTTTCTCATATTTTTTCCTTCGAAATGTACAAATTTAAATTAATCAGACCAAAACAAATATGGAACCTCAACTAGATTCATGGGGTGCTTAGATTCTACCATAACAAGCCACGTTTAACATTTAACAAGACAGCGCCAACCAACTACCCACACACCGCCGCCTCATACCCCCCACCCCCACCCACCCCCACCATTAATACTCTAACACCAAAACCAAACAACCCCTTTGATAAATTTTGCATTTTTACGCCACCCAAGACACCCTTCTTGGAAAATCCGAAAACAAAATAAAATACCAAAGAAAACGTATTTTGACTATATAGTTGTTTTGCAGTAGAAAAAAACCCCATTATCATCATATATCACCAGAGCCTTAGTTTTTTCTCTGGCTTTGGGTTCAGATATGGCATCTTGGTGGAAGTTCTTGTTCATATCCTTTGTTTTTCTTGCTGTAGTTGCTCCTAAAGTCAAAGCAGATTCTGGGTCGTTGTTGGATGATGAAGTTGAAGTGGTTAGATCGGATGTTCCCACTTCTCAAGAATTGGAGCATCTTAAGTCCAAGATCCAATCTTTAGGTCAGTTGTGACTTGGGAATTACTCCCTTTTTGCTTAATTAGTACTGTGAGTATGCATGTTTTGATTCTTTGGGAAGTGTAGTTTTTTGTTGATTTGTAGTACTGAGAAGTGTAGATGTTTACCCAAATGAATTGTTTGGAGGTTAAGTTGATTGAAGACTTACTTAAAGATGTAATTATTTTGAAAATTTGTTATTTTAGGTTAATTAGGACTTGTGAATTGCTCACTTTTTTTTGATTGGTACTGTTGAGTATGCATGTTTTGATTCTTGGGGAAGAAGTGCATTTTTTCTGAATTTCAGTACTTGTTTACTGCATATGAGTTGTTTGGAGTCAATTTGGTAGGTTGACTTACTTAAGGTGTTATTTTTCTGAAAATTTGTGATTGATTGAGCTGGAAATTATGAAGAAAGAAGGGATTTTTTTTGTAAGGCTAGCATATTATTACAGGATTTTTCGTTGTATTGTGTATAATTTTTAAAACGAAGAGCAGAAATGAATGTTCACAATGAATTACTTTGACCAGTAAAGAACTTGTGAAATGAACTTCAATATTTCAAGTTAAAGTTCAAATTCTTTTGAGAACTTGTGAAACAGACTTCAAGTTTCAAATGAAGTAACATTATTTTTAAGTGAAGTTGATAAAGAAACATGGGGCTTAGATTTTGCTATAGGAAGCTGCAGGCTCCAATTTGGTAGTTTTTCCAACTCCAACATGTATACTCTGTTCAGTCTCAGTAGAAGTGTGTCGATCCGAAGATGAACATAGTGATTTGATAGCTTTGAGCATTTGAAGCAGAATATTATGGCTCCATCTTTGTTCTTGAGTTTATGAAAAAGATGTCTTGTTGGTGTGCTGTTGAAAAAATATTCCACAGTTAGGGAGATACGGTTTTGGAAACTGCACAAATTTAGAGATAATCTGCAATTACACTTTTCTATTGGAAACTGTACAATTCAGAGATAATATGCAAAGCAGGACAACTAATTTGGAATAGAGAGTCACAACCAAGACTAACTTTCACATCCTTGTAAAAAATTGAGACAAGGTTGTAAATTTGGGGGAGTGCCTATTCTGCAGTTATCATACTTTGTACTTTGCTATTGTCATTGGTGTTGAGTAATGATATTTTTAAATTCCATGTTGTTTTTTCCTTGTGTTGTGAGGTAATTCTGCAACAGTGAGTTTTGAATTGGTGCTTGGGATGTAGATTTGTTTTGTTTCAATTTTGGCTACCAAATACTAATTATTAGCCTTCTCTCTTTCCTTCTAATGGGTTCTATTTTTCTCAGAATCAAACATTGAGGAGACAGCGCGAGCACTGAAAGGAAAGGATGAGGCTATTGCGGACAAAGAAAACATTATAAAAGAAATGTCAGAGAGGATTAAGTCAATGTCAACTGAATTGGCCTCTCTACAGGTGAGTCCCTCTAATTAGCAAGTTGGCTTTGTATGCCATTTTAGTTTCATAAAATGCCTTAGTGGTGTTGATGTAAGTCGTATTGTTTTGTATAGAAAAAGGGAACACTGGATTCTGAGGAGCAAGTTGTAAAGGCTCGTGCACAAGCTGATCATCTTGAAAAGCAGGTTGAGATATTAAAAGAGGAAGTTGAAATGAAGAATAAGGAGAAAAGAGACTTCGAAGCGCATATAGGTGAAACAGAGAAAAGAGTATCGGAGTTAAATTTGAAGGTTGAAAAGGTGAGTGTTTGATATGCTTTACTTTTTTTTATAAAATAATAAGTAGCTCATTTGCTTTTCTTTTCTCTTTTTTTTTGTACTTGTGTTATCTATGTCTTAATTATTGCTACAGTAGTTATTCAAGCAGATGGAATTTCACCATAACAGATTCAACAACAAAGCATAAATGATATTTCATGTATTGCATTTTTAGATAGGATATCTTTTACAAAGGGAAAAAAGAAGAAGAAGTTACTCTCATCACAGATGAGCTGCATTTGTTCTTCCGTCTGAACTTTTAAGATCTGAGGATTACATTTTTCTGATCAGGAAGATTTGGCGATCACATTCTTTTGTTTGTCCTTGTAATTGAGAGTCTGGAGCCAAGTAACTAAACAGAAGTTATAAAAAGTCAGTTGTAATATGCTATTCTGTTTCTTGTTTACAGAGATTGTCCTGCATATCATGCTAGAGTTATTATGGCAGCTATCCAACTTGTTCCACTAGTGCAACAAACCGTAAAGTACTAATTTGAAACAACTTCCAAATGCTGTCCCTGCTGGATTTTCTTTATCAATTTAGTCCGACAGCAGATTTCATAAGAACTATGGACAAATGATTTTAAAAAAGTTGCTGAAACATAGAAAGGTGGGAGTGGCTGTAGAACTCTTGGCTTTCATTAAAAATATTCTTGAAGTTTGATAGAATCTAAATCTTTAAGCAAGGATGTTGACGACTTGTTAAACTCTAGGTAATTAAGGAGTCAACATCATGATGCTGTAGATAAAGGAAGCCTGAGATATCATAGGATTGGAATGCTTTCCTCAGCAAACACCTTCATGTAGTCATTTTTAGGGCACAAAGAAGATGCTGCAGTTGTAATGCTGTAAGTAATTTATTCCAAAAGTTCTTTAGAGAGTCTATCAAGTAGAATGTTGGCCGCCTCATGAGAACTGGGAATTATAGTGGAGGTAGGAAGTGTTATAATTTTGACAAAAAGAATCTGACAGAGAAGTCAAGTCAGCTAGGTGGTCCTACAAATGGAGAGAAGAACATAGGCAAAAGAAGAATCAAATGGTGGCATAGAAAACCCATTGAATGACCGGATTTTTGAAGGAAAAAGCGCTGACAAATTGTTGTACTCGTCTTCATTTGACCTTTAAATGGTATCCTCAGTTGTTTGCTGTTACAATTCTTTACTTCTAGTCCCAAGTGCGTGGAAACGCATTTGTAAAGTTCGATGGGAACCAAACCTTGTCCTCTCGTATCTCTAGATGATGTCACATGATAACCCCATACAGGAGTAAGCGCTATGACTGTCTTCTTGTAGATACTGTGAAGCTTATATGAACGATAAGCTGCCTGTTTTCAGTTACACAACTGATTTCGTTCTGCCACTGAACAGACTTCAATTTCCCAGGACTTCTCGTGGATGTGTAGAAAGATCTTTTAGCTCTTACTGCTCGTCCTATTTTGTTTTGGTAGCTACGTGTAATATTTCAGCTAACCTTATGAAATTATTTTGTTTCTTTTTGGTCTATGCAGCTCGAAAAGACAGTTGACAAGCAGAAGGAGAAACTGAAAAAAACTGAACGAGCTCTTAAACTTGCTGAGGTGCTCTTGATATTAAAAAACAGCTACTGAAGCTTGTGTGAATAATAATTACTAAAGTCTCCCAATTTTGCTTATCAGGAGGAAATGATTAGAGCAAGGCTTGAAGCCACAACAAAGATGAAGGAGCTCATGGAGGTAGATGTTCTAACTACCTATATATTAACAATGTATTCAGGATTATGATTACTATTGAAGATAGGAGGTTCCATCTCAATTTTTCATCTAGCTGAGTAATGCTGTGATTCATACTAATGTTTCTATCTACCATGAAATCCTGGTGCCATCAGGCTTCCATCATATTGTGTTAAGAGTTTGATATGCCGATTTATGCTTAGCTAGTTGTTTCAGTTCTCATATGCTTGAACTGGCGATATGAATAATTTTATGGACAGCTGGATGGTGGGTAGTTTTGGTAATAGGGGGGTAGTGTCGTGGTGGTGATGCTGGTCTTTAGTCTGCGGATTTGATGTTGGAGCAACTTATTTTGACGGCTAAACGGGAGAAGAAATGTGATGATAGATTTGGTCTAAACCATCTGTATTATAGAGGATGATGATTGTCATGTTGGTGATATTGGCTAAAGTGAGAAACAATGGAAGGATGATAAGAATCACAATGACACTAAGGCACATAGATAGTGGAGGAAGATATTCATGAAGGAAATTGTGGGTTGTTTTGGTTTTACAGGAATGTGGCTGCAAATGTGTGGGTGTTGTGTTGTTTGGTGGTTGGCTATTTGCTACTTGTACATGAATCTCGGGGAAGAAGAAATGTAGTAGGTATCCTGCATTTATTTATTTAGAGGGCATCTCTAAAGTTCTACAACTTGTCTGCCCTTTATTTTAGGTTGGGATAATCAAGTACAGTCTTCTTTTATTTAAATCATTGATAGCTGGTAGAGATCTTTTGGGTTCTGTTGATTTATGGTTAGCATGAAAAAACAGTTTAAATAACTAATAATTTGGAATTTAGCAATTTTTCCCGAATTTTGTGGGTTATCATGAGCTTGTCTAGAATTGTATTATTAGAGACATAAAGATCCTATGTGGAGTAAAAAGTTGATTTGGTTTTCACATATATTGTCAATATGAGGAGGGAGGGGTGGTTTCTGTAGTCCCCTTTTGTTTTCCCTCTTGCTTGGGTTATGGAGTTGTGATGTGTGGAAGCTGTCTCTGGTTTATGGTGATATAGTTGTGAACATTTTTGGATGAGAATCTGATTCATGGGGAACCAGGTTATGCTTCCTGCGCCATGCATAGCCTAGCAATAAGTGGAAAAAAGGATCTAAGTCACATTCTGCATCAACCGTAAACTGTGTAGGCCTCCTTAAGTGCCGCAATTCACTGGCTTAGTTACAAAAATAAAAAAGAGTTGGAAAACCGAGAAGTTTGAAGACGTGCTCTCTATCTGTGCTTTGTGTTGTAGATAATGATCCATTCTATAAATGTTGACCTGGCTCTTTCCTTCTGCTTAAAATCTAGGTGCACGGGGCGTGGCTTCCACGTTGGCTTGAAGTTCATATGACTCACTACAAGGTATTTTGAGCAAAATTCATAATTAACCTTCTTGTAAATGGATTGCTGACGTTGCTGTGAATTTCAGTCTCTTTTGGAGAAGCATTGGCAGGAGCACGGAAAGCCTGCTATGGACACAATGATACAGAAGGTACATTGTCTTGTTGCCACTGGATCATGTAAAAATATTGATTATTGAACGAATGCTTGTTTGAATTACTATTCTATCCTGTTTACCCCTTTTCACTTGCTTCTTAGGCAGTTGAGAAGAAGGCCCAAGCTGAGGTATGGGCTGCGCCACATATAGAAACAGTCAAAACAGTAAGTCAGCTTTGCATCATTTAACATATTAAATTTAATTAATTTATTGAATGAGTTCTCGGAAGTTGTGAAAGCCAGAAATTGTATGATGTCAAATACTTTGGAATGTCCCAAAATGGAAAAGAGTGTCATATATATTGAAAAAAGATGGAGTAGTTCCTTCTTTTAGGGTATACCACTTCTTCCTTCTCTACAACATCATCCCAGTGTGGTCCCACATTTCCATTTTCTGTTCTCATCATTTTGTGTTATGCTTTTAATAATAAAGAGAAGTTACTACATTATGTGTATATGATTAATTGAAAGTTTGATGCCTAAACATCTTTTCAAGGTTCAACAAATATGAATGAAGTTAGGACTATATTTATCAAAACATCTTTTCAGGGTTCAACAAATATGAATGAAGATAGGACTATATTTATCTGGGAGCTCCTGTTGTTTCAGTATTTATAAAGAAGTGAGAGAATCTTAGTTTCTTCTTGTGAATTCTGATCTCTGTGTGCCGAGTGACCATCTAATAAAAACAATAATGGGCATACCACATTGGGACTGATTTTAACCCAACCCATTCATTAACTCAGCGCAATTTAACTTGCCCAAATCCAGCCCAACCCACCCATTTGGCACCTCTAGGCATACATTAACGAGTTTGTTGTAACATTAACTCATCTCTTCATGGAAATAAGTACTTGAACAATAAACTAAACCAATTTGAGATTTCCTGTTAACAGAGCAGTAATGGTATCTTGCTAGGTAAAAATGTTAAAATGGTAGAGTATTTTTAATTTCTTCCCAATAGATGAGTTCTCTTATCTGCTAAATGACATTCACGGGACACCCGGGGAAGGAAAATTAAGAGTTAGTAGGACAAGCTTAAGAGTGGGAGTAAGATGACTTCCAGATCTGAGAAGACTATTAGTTTTATTAGATGTAGATACAATTATCTACTTCAAACATTCATTTAACTCCTTAAGCTAGTTTTGTGCTGTATTTGTATCAAGATGGATCATCTTAATAATGTCTCGTGTTTTCTGTTCTGCTCTTTGAAGAAATGGATGCCAGCTGTGAAGGAACAATGGGTGGTAATGACCACTAACCTCAAGCCACAAATGGAATTGGTTAGGACCAAAGGATTTGAGATTTATGAGACATCTAAAAGCGCCATAACTCCACATATTGTCAAGGTTCAGGAGCTAGCAGAACCTCACGTTCAGGTAACATCCCTTATCTGTTCATTTAAATGAATAATATTGTCTGATATATCAAGAGTATGTACATTAAGGAATACAATTTCTTGTCGTTGTACATGCATCAAATGTATAACTTATACCTATTTTTCTGGTTTTATTTATATGTGATGTGATGAAAGCATAATTTTTTCACAGGAAATTAAGAAATTCAGCAAGCCATACATTGATCAGGTTGCCACTGCTACAAAACCTCACGTTGAAAAAGTTCGTATTGCTGTAAAACCATATACAGATGTGGCAGTTCATCATTATGGGAAGTTCCTGGAGTCTGCAACAGTATACCATAATCAGGTGTGTGAAAATAAAGTGATATGATAGTCCCTAAAATATTCAGATCTTGCAGAGGTTTACTTGTGGTTGAGATATGCAAGTCAGTCTCTTTCTAAACATTTCCTGTAATTTTACCGCTGCATCAGTTTCTCATGTATTCAGGTTCCGACAACCCTGTAGACCCAAAAATAAAATGGAATAAAATAAACCTTGTAGAGTCTGGAGTTACATTTTCAGTCTGTCTTCTTGGCGCCTCTGTGCTCTAATGCGAGAGGCTTAACTTTTTAGAATGATTTTACTGAAGCCACTAAATTATCCACAATAACTTCGCGAAATTGTTGCAAATTAGTTGATGAAGAGTGCTTGGCTTCCAGTGTGTATTCCCAACAATTTCCAATTTCCGAATGCTTTTGTGATTTAGCTCTGCCACTAGGGAGTATCTGTTTGAGTCTGTATTAAAAGATAGATCCTTCATTTGGTATTGTCAAATGATAGACAAACAGATCTTTAAGCAATTAGGGGCAAGGGATAAGAGTCCAGATAGGACAAATTTGTCTGTATTATTTATTGTGTCTTAATTCATTGAGTGGAGGAAATGGTCATTTTTCTTCTGGTGGTTGTGTTGGATTCATCTTCTCTTTACCTTATGGTGATGAAGAAGAACATACCGAGTTGTGTGTGGGGGGGTGGGGGGGTAGAGTGTACACATACCTTACCCCTATCTCGTGGAGGTGGGGAGGCTGTTTTCTAGAGACCCTTGGCGATATGATTAAGAAGAACGATAATGTGATAGTCTAGGGTTAGAAGAGTAGCTTTTGAACTGTTGTTGTCACAAGGTAATATTAAGGTTGGATGATTTGAACGATTTGAATTATCGGGTGGAAGAATCGATGAAATAGCAGATGCCTGTGCTACTATGCGTATGTTGCTTATAGTATTTAAATTGTCTTGGTCCATATATTCTAAATAAATGTTCCATTCCATCTGAAGCTGCAAGCTACAGTAGATGAAACACTGAAGAAACATGAGCTTACAAGACCTCTTGCAACAAAGGAGTTCGTCTGGTTTGCTGTACGTATCTGTGTCATATTCTGTGGTCTTGCCATCCTGTCCTCTGCCCGTTATATTTCTGTTCAAACTTTTATTCAATTTGATGGTTCCATACTAAGAATTTTTGCTGATCTTATGTGGTGTAGGCTTCAGCAGTGTTGGTTTTGCCCGTTATATTTCTGTTCAAACTTTTGTCTGGCATTTTCTGGTTAGCACAGTTCACTCTCCTCCCTTATTTGCTTTTTTTCACAGTGATCTACCCTTCGATATTGAATCGTCTGTAGATGTACTTAATTCTACAAGGCTCAGATGTGTCTTTGTTTTATTATTTGTGACAGTAAAAAGGCCAAGAAACCTACTCGCCATGGTCATTCACACCATTCACGTCGGAAGTCCAAGAGGGCGCACACAGACAAGTAGGGCGAGGTAGTACAATGCTTTCATCGGAACCAAGTACTTTACAGTTTGCAGGTATCACGTTAGCAATTTGCCTTCTTTATTTACCTGGGTTAAATTAATTTATGGATGCATTTATATCTTGAGCTGAATTTATGGATGACTTGGATCAGATTCAGAGTGTTAGCTTTTCAGATTAAAGGTTAATTGTAGTAGTAGCATGTTTTGAAATTAGATTGCCTCTAAGAAATGTTCTGAAGTTCCTTGGCATACATGCCTGTACTTGTTCTTTTGTGCTGCTATAAGGTGACTTTTGCTAAAGCAAATACTCCCATCTCAGTGTATTTTCATGGGTGGAATACGGATAATTCTTGATGGCTTGTAACAAAAATCAATGAGATCAGTGAGTTGTTTATTTGGAAAATGTGAGTCGTGACAATTCTTGGCCAAAATCCGAAGTAGAAGATTTCGCACATTCTTTATCCTTGTACCAAGTTACACCCCGGATTTACTCCAAATGATTGGTATAGGATTTTTTCTAGGGACGAGTTCCCATGGTTTTGAGAATAAAGCAGTAAAACTAGGCCTCGGTAATTTTCTGGTCAGTCTCATTCTTCTATTCTTTCCTGGAAGTCGATGACTTAGCTTATTACCTTTGACACCAAAGAAGAGTTCGAACCAATGCTCAGGCCTCAGGTAAACCTTATCTCAAAGAAAAAAAAATGAGTTCGACCCAATGCTTTATTTTTGTCTTAGTTGATCCTGATTCGACATTAGAAGAATATTGATTTTCCCCAATAGCAAGTAAACTTTTGTCTGTAAATACTGCATATTTGATTCAACTGAAGTGTGAAGTGACTTTTGCGTCTGTATGTGGTGAAAAAGGTGCACTCCCAAGGATGTCAATTAGTTGGTACGTTTCATGAGCCAAGATATGTAAAATTAGCTATAACTTGTAGGAGAACTAGATAGGTAAAGCGAAATACCTGTACTTAGCAAAGAATGAATTTATAGTTTCAAAGAAAATAGTATGGGGACATCGAACTATTATGTTCATAACGAGTAGCTATCTATCTTCTTTGACTAAATTTTGCAGTTCTTTCACAATTACAGTATTTACTGCTACGTGTATGACGCTGGGTTCATTTCATCTCATTTGCAGATGGGTCGTGTCATTGTTCCACCGGGCGTTTGGAGTATTCAGTCAAATCTGCAGATTCTTTTTTGTTTTCCAAGTTCAGCATAGATTTTCCATATGTGCATAAAGCATGAATGGTGAGGGTAGTGGGTGTGTGAAGTTTACTTTTGTACTATTACTGTTTTGTTGCTTTGGATAGTGTTGGTGTTTTGTGGTCTTTCCACTACTCGCTGTCAGGTTACAATTTCGCGACACTGTATTTTAGTTGTGTATTACATATCGAAGTAGCTGTATTAAGATCTCCTCAGTCATATTTGATCATAGGTGTAACGATGGAGGAAAATTATCCGAAAACTTAAACAGAGGATAAATATAAACAATTTACCAGAGCACACAGGTACCTTTGGCCTTTTTATCTTCAGTAATTTTCTATGTTGTTTGAACTTTGAATTGGTTGTCGAAAACGCCACAAAATTAAAGACCCTTCATAAATATATTCATCTGCATCTCCAAACTACTAGTTATTTTACATAGAGTAGTACTACTTGTCTTCTAATTACATCTACTCGGATCCTTCAAAAAAGCGCGATTTTTATAAGATCTGAGACGCGATTTTTTGGAGGATTCGAACAACATAGATCATCAATAATTAGCCCAATAGTTGTCTAAATCATGAGCACTATTCTCCATTGCCATAACTCTATTCATGGCATTTCCACTACTCATATCTTCACCATAACCAGCCTGATCATCATGAGTTGTCATCATCACATGATGAGAAGAACTCACATCTCGTGGCGGCAGTGGCTGAGAAGTAGTGGCACCACCACCACCACCACCAAGATTCAAATTCAAGCCTGAAATAGTAAAATCATTACCTCCACCTAAGTTATAGCTCATTTGGGATTGAAGAGTTGGATGCAAGTTCATCATGTTAGACGATGAAACGCCTTGAAAAACTTCTTGAATTTCTGGATGGTTGATCATATTGTAAGCATTAGATGATGATAATCTTCCCATGCCTAGTTGAAATGTATTATGTTCAACTTGTGGCATCATAATTTGTGAAGAAATGCATATTGTGTTTGGATTGATTTGATCAAGTGTAGTGTAGGGGTTAGTATTGTTATTAGAAGGGTATTTTTTGCCTCCTGCATTACTCTTTTGGAATACACGGCAAACAACCCATTCATCTTGCTGAAAAATATTCCAAAGTATATACAAACCAAGTTAATTCAAATTCACAAGAAATTTTAATAAGAAAAAAAAAAGATGACTTTTGAAACTTGTGTTAAACTGTGTGTGTCGACATGCAGATATGTTTAGAGCTAGCTAGTATAGAATAAACAAACAAACGATCAATTAAGATCGAGAAATTTAAACTATTTAAGTAGCACAATTCGATACACTAAGTTCCTGATGTGATTGAGATATTATTAATTTCTGAAGAAACTATTAATAAAATTCTTTCCCAGAATAATTTTGGATTTGCACAATGCAATGTAATATGAGCAAACAAGAAAACTATTTTCTACAAGACTACAACTACCTCATTTCTCTTGCACTATCAATATATATGTTCCCTCCGTACTAATTTATATGACGTATATTTTTTTATTCGTCCTACAAAATAAGATATATTTCTATGTTTAATTGTCATAGTTTGCTTTTTGAAAGTCAAACGATATGCATTTTGATTAAAGATGTATTTTTCATCATATTGACAGAGACTGACTCACACCTACAAGTGAGGTGCATTTGCACCCGTCAACTTCAGAAAAAAATTCATGCGTATATATGTATATCTATCTTGAGAAACTTAGAGAAACTAGGATATAATTTACAGTGCACCCATGATGAAAAAAGTTGCGTATTTGCCGTATAAATGTCTAAAATTTTGTTTTAAAAACATTGAATTAATATAATATAATTTAGCTTTAAAAATAAGTCAAACTAACTCTCTAAAAGCACATCATGACAACTAAAAAGGAACAGATAGTTCATATTATTTTTAATCAGAATACTAAAATTTTAGTACTACGAAGAAAAAAGAAAAAAAGATCCCCGTTGGAGATGAAATTATGCTCTTTATCTCATTTTCACGTAAAATAAAAAGATGAATTGATATATTTATTGAATCCGTCGGGACTGGTTGGAAAAGTAGAAGTACATACCTTGTGTGTTGTATAGGATGATTTGGAATGGACTCTATATTCATGCATTACCCAATTGGTTTTTTCACCTCTTGGTGCTCTTCCTTTATAAAATACCAATGTTTTCTTCATACCAACTAATTCTAAATTACTAAAAATCTCTTTGTCTTTGCCAGTAGTTTTCCAATATCCACTATTTGTTGCTCTATTTGTTCTCAATCCTGTTGGATACTTTCTATCTCTTAGGCTGAAAAAATACCATTCTTTTTCTCCCATTTTTGCCTTCCCTATCATAATCAATTTCCAAAAAAAAAAATGTTAACTTAGATTATACAACTTAATAACTTTCTTCGTTTTAAAATACGTGTCATATGGCTTTAATATCATGTGCATTAAGAAATCAAATAAATATAATATGTAGTTTACTCTACCTGTCACAATTTATGCTACATTTTTTGGTTTCTTGAGAATCGGAGTTTTTTCTTTAACATCAATTTTTTCATATATCGTATAATTTTTTTGAATTGTTAATTATTTTGTGGCTACGAGTATTACTTTTTACATAGTTTATTTTAAATATGTTATATTCATGTTTTTAGTCAGAATTTGAAAGGTTCACTTTCGAAGTCAGAACATTAGTTCAAGAAATGAATCTTTTCTTTATAGATTATTTTTTGACTAATTAACAATACTTTTTACTTTTTACATAGTTTCAAAATATGTAAGTTTTATTTTAAAATTTTAAAAGATTTCATATCTGAATTTATAATCAAAATTTTAAAGATTAACTGTCAAAGTCAGAGTGATGCCACATAATTTGACACAAAGAAAGTAATAGTTCAAGAACTGTTTTTTTTTTAGGAACAAGAAAAAGAAAATTTTCTTAATTTATTTTTGTTATAACAATTTAATTTGATGAAGCTTGCAAGCAATTAAAGATGCACCATAGAGTAGGCTTTAATTTTATGTATTTATATTTTTAGCAAAGCGTGCATAGAGCGTTATTTACCTAATAAGGTAATTAACATTATAAAAAAAGATAATTGCAAATTACTTTATATGGTACATTAGGTGAAATAAATGATAACATGTTATAATTAATATTAAAGTTACTGTTAAAATTATTTATAGTATTTTATATAAGTTAAATCATATTCCAAAACGTAATTATATACTCTTGATATATATCATGATTTTCAAAGAATTAAAGAGGGTGTAATTGTAGGAATTAAGAAAAAACAAAAAACAAAAAACAAATCCATTTTTTGTTTAATCATATGGTGTTCAAAATTTATTAGCATGATTAATCCAAGCTCGAACTACGTAACTAAGGTCCATTTAAGGAGAAAGAACTGCTTATTCTATCAGATTATTTAAAATTTATTTTCAGAACTAAAAACACGACACATCTGATTAAAAGTGGAGTACGGATACCATCCATTCCACTTCTATTTTTCCCCCTCATAAGAGTTAAAGTATGAACAAAACCCAAGTTTGCTTAATTTCCTCAAGAAAAATACTTATATCATTAATAAAAAAACAATTTCAAACCCTAGATCTTGCTTTCTTGATTTATATAACCATATGTATTACTATCATTGACGAGGAGAGTTGCTCGAATGATAACTTCTCCTCTGAAGATTGTGAGTTCGAGTTAGCAAGGAGGCTGGGATCGACCACTACCAGAATAGTGTGAATTACATGGGGATTTTTCTGGAGATTAGTATGAAAATCCTTATATAATTTACAGTTTTCTTGTAGTGGACCTATTAGGAAGGGCTAGAAAAAAATGTATTACTACTATTTAATTTCAATATGCTTATTTGTAAATACATGCTTTAGTAATTAACAAGTTTTGAGGATTATTAATTACAACAAATTAATTACGTATATACCTGGAAGATCCCATGGCTCAGATTTGTTTAAATCAACATCTCCAATAGCCCTTGCAATAAAATTATTAGAATCAGAAATTTTGTTCATAAGATAATATGTTATAAGTTCTTCATCACTTGGATGAAATCTAAATCCTGGTGGTAAATCAATTTCTTCCTTTACTTCTCCTTCCATTTTTCAAGATTTTCGACCAAAAAAAAACAACCTAAACCTTTGAAACTTAATTGAAAACCTAAAGAATTTCTCAAACAAGAGGAAAAAAAAGTTTTTATTTTCTCCAAGGGATATATATATATGGAAATTATATAAACTTTTTTTGTTGCTTAAATGTAGAGAATATAAATGGATCTTTGGATAACTTGTTGCTAAACATTTGCTACAAGTATAAGCTTTGAGGGTTTATTTTGAATTATAGAGGAAAATTAATATATAATTTTCTTGTTGTTGAATTTAAAGAAGATATATAATGTGTTTGAGAAGCTCTCACCTACCATGGATCCTAAGGAACACGGTGCCTCATGACTTTTTATTTTTATATTTCATGATCGTGGTGTCGGGGCTAGCTTTTACCACATAGACTAATTTTACGAGATACCTAATATTTTTTTTTATCTTCGCTGTGTTTTGAACTTGAACTTTAAAATATTCAACTACTTATTGAGTTTGTGCCTCATGACCTCTAAATTAAGACTTAGTTAATTAATTAAAGAAAACAAATGATCTTTTTATTTATTTTTCATAAGACATCATGCACCTTCTAGGCAGTGACAGATTCAGGATTTTCATTCAGGGGTTCGAAAAATAAAAGTATAAACGTATAAATAAGCCAACAAATACAATTCCAAGAAGTAGTAGTAGTATATAGTTTATAGATATAAAAAGTTAGTTCCATTATAAGAGACCTTTTAGCACGTTTGATTTTTTTTAAAATACAAAACAAAAACGTGAAAGATTGGTCTTGAAACTAAATGTAGAGAAGCTAAAAAGATAAAATGTTTATTATGGATTTTTTTGGGGTTTAAATCTACTCTTTTAACATGTTTTTTTTTTTTATAAAAAAAAACGTGAAAGATTGGTCCTAAAACTAAATGAAGAGAAGTTTTTAAAAAAGGAAAATGTTTACAATGAGATTCGAATTCTCAATTTAAAAGGAGATCTACCACTCTAGTATAACTTGCTTCTTTTTCATGAGAGGATTTAAAATTAATATATCTATATAAATACAAAAAATTTACCTTATATATACAATATAATTTTTAATCGAGAATTCGAGTGAACTCCTGAAACTCACGTGGATCCGTCCCTAATTCTAGGGTATGGTGCCTTTGGGTGCGGAAAGTTAGGCTTTGCACCCTACCATATTGTCATCAATACATATATGTAACAGAAATTACAAAAAAAATAATATAGGGATACAAATCTTACCTGTAAAGTTCAAAATTAGGTTAGATAAATTAAAGCCTATTTTTTTAAAAGTGAAGGGTTAGCCTATATAGATTCTTCCAAACTAAGAAGAGAGAAACCACAAAAAATTACAACATTATATTTCGTGTAATCCTACTAAGTGAGATTTGAAAAAGGTATAATATACTTGGATCTTATTATTATATTATGGAGGTAGATGGACTGTTTTCGGAAGACCTTCGACTTAGGGTGAGAGTCAAAACCAAGTAAGAAAAGAAGAAAATAATAAAGAAAACATACAACTGTTTTAATTAAAAAAACAGTTAATCAAAGTCTACATGAAAGAATTATAATAACAATAATAGAATAGTGTAATAATTGAAACACAATAAACAATATATGACAAGAACTACAAGGGTATGACTAGATCTACGACATGTATCAACAAACCTAAACCTAGCTACGCGCATCACAAGAACATCTACTAACCTTGCACCCTAATATTCGACCTGCACTCTTTCAACTCCTATCTAGATTGTCATATCCTCGATAATTAATATGAAATTGCGCAATGTCCTGTCTAATATATCACCTCTTCCCGATACTTTTTCAGAGTACCTCTACTCCGATCCCTCCGCGTACCTCTTTCAACTAGCCTCTCGCACCTTCTTATTGGGCATTAATACTTGTTCTCCTCTACACATGTCCGAATCATTTATATCACGTTCCAACAAACAATTACATTTTGTCACATATTTTTATTATGCTAGGTAATTGTCATTTATCTAATTGAAAAAATCCCTTCACCTCTTTTAGTAATTGATACTATTTGAGTTTGTTAGGGACCTCGCAATGGTGGTTCGTGGGCCACAAATGCAGACTCGTTAAAATGCATCATTACAAAATATTGGATTTATTAGTTTTGTTGAAATTTAGAGTTTTTGCTTTAATCGTATTTTCGGCTAAAATGATCTCTTATAATAACTTATAAATTAAAAAAAGAAACGATTTTTAAAAAAAATTCTCTTAGGTATAAAGATGAAAACACTCCTAAAAATGACGCAAAATTAAAAACAAATTTATAAAAGAACTACAAAAATCAAATTTCCGTCATATTACTTGTTATATACACTTCACCATATATATGTTTATATTATTAATCAACTACAGCAATCCACGCGTACAATGTCGTTATCAGTTATTGATTTATCGTATTGATTTTATTTGTCACCGTAAAATAATTATATTTTCTTTTTTCACGGGTGGATGTTTGATATTCAATTCGAGATTTTTTAATTTTGATTTGGACAATAATTGATAGTTAAAAAGTAGATATTAGAAATCAAATTTTTAAGTTTTGACTTGGCCTGTAATTTGGTAAATCAAACTTGTTAAACAATGACAAAAGCTTCATATTGACGGTTAACGAGATCGGTGAACTCTTTATAAGGTTTGGACAATCCTCCTTCCTTTAAGCTAGCTTTAAGAGTTAGAGTTAGACCTAAGACCTAATTTAAAAAAACTTTAGTTTGGTACTTTAGTTAATGCCCTTTAACCTGGCCTCAACTCACATTTATGCTCTTTAATGTAGGATAAACGAACCTATTGATATGAAAATATCGAATACCGTATAATACTAATGACTCATTTTCAATATTTTATGCGCAACTCTACTGAACTGTCAATTAGTTTTGTAGTTCTTTCCAAATTTATTTGTATTTTTAAATACTAGAAAATTTGAAAAAAAAATTCTTCATTTAAAATTATAGGTGGTCTAGTCCATTTTGCATCATAAAAAATGTAACAAGGGAGGAACTCTAGTGAGATTTTTAATATATGAGTGATTAGGCCAGAAAACTTTAATTTTGCATGCAAATTAAAGGTATTACTTTAATGATATATACATTCCCTGCATGCCTTAGTTAATTAATTCTTCTTCTATTTTAATTTAAATATTTTATTTTAAAAAATTAGAATTTTATTAATAATTTTATAATAATAACTTTTCACATGTCATGTTTATGATTATAAAAACATTTTAATTAGTATATTCTACATATTTTTAGTTTAAGATGACAATATTACTTTGTTAAATTTCGTATCAAATAAAATTAGATAAACAAATTAAAATAGAGAGATAATGCGGACTTGACTTTTAAGTCAAATTTCTTTCTTTTTCTATCTTAATTAAAATACACGTCCCTAATATATATAATTGAGAGTTTTTTTTTTTGCTTGCTTAATTGATCCCAGACCATCGTGACAAATAACTCAACTTTTAATCAAGTGATATATCTAATTTTATTATTATATGAGTGTTAACAAATAATATTATACTAATTTTTAAAAATATAAACATAAAATATCTAATTTAAGAAGAGATTGACATTTCCAATGACGATTTAAGCTAATTAGTGGTCTAAAGCTAAAAATAAATCGAATGCCTAGCTATTAATTTTTTTTTTTTAAATTTATAACATGCAAAGTTATTTCTTTCGTTTTAATTAAAAAAACTTTATTTTTTCTATCATCTTAAACTAAAAATATACATATAATATACCAACTATCTTTTAATCTTGTGGTCTTAAACATATTATGTGGAAGTTAAATATAAAAATTAATAAAAAATAAAGAAATATTATTTATTGTTTAAAAACAAACCAAAAAAAAGATGAATAATTTAAAAGATATGGAGTAGTATATTTTTTTTGTTAAAATGCTTATAATAATTTCGTTATACCAATAAATAAATAAATAATTAAAATACTAATTTAGAATCCAATTCCACCTAATATATATTGCACTCATATGTTTGTTCAGTATTATTTTCACATTTCAGTCATTAATTTACAACATTTCATATGTTGAATATTGTTTTGATTAATACTAAATGAACGAAAACTCGACCAATTTATATAATTAAAAGGGATGAATCAAATCAGATATTGGGTTAAATTCTAAATTAATTCAATTTCTGTATTATTTTGTTAGAACTACTTTTTTTATATAAAAAATATCAAATGTTGTGACGTATTAAATATCGCTGGTTAAAAAAAAAAAACAAATTGTGAAGATGATCATTTAAGTTAATTAGGCAAAAAAAGATTTTTTTGAAGTATAAGAACGATAAATAACTTCAATTTGATGATCGATCATTTCAAATTATTAAGTGATCAGAGCAATCAATTTTATTAAAATGAGTTCTTTTGGAAAGAATATATGAATATGTTTTTTTTATTTTATATTATTGTATATTTTTTTAAAAATTTATCGATCATGTTATGTTTCAGTATCTTCAATCGTCATGATTTCACGCCTAAATTAGTTCATTTGGATATGTGTATACGTTCGTACACCATGACTAAATAAAATATTCTAATTTTTTTTTTATATATGTATATATATAATTCTTTTTATAACCGATCGATATATATCTTTTTATTTTTTTCTATAATTTCCATACAAAATAAACCGTTTGCATAGAAACAACAAAAAGGACATATAAACATTTTGACATCACTATGTAAATAGTAATACACATTACTTGTCCTTCATTTATTTACTTTAATATATAATATGTGAGTTTATGTATAACTACTATACAGAAAATTATGAAGATAATAATGTA
Organism: Solanum sitiens; assembly: GCA_016801875.1. Lineage (NCBI taxonomy): Eukaryota > Viridiplantae > Streptophyta > Magnoliopsida > Solanales > Solanaceae > Solanum > Solanum sitiens. The sequence goes on along the minus strand of JABWTJ010000434.1, from coordinate 618,368 downwards.
ATTATCAAGAAAATATGTTAAGTCATACAAGTAACTATATTTTCAAAGTTATGTAGTTAGGGCTAACGAGTTAATTAATTAAGATTTCGTGCTTGTTTTAATAAAACATTGCACTTGTTTTGTTATTTAACGATGACTTTGTCTAAAATTATTGAGAAAGTAGTTGAAATGTCTTTTTCAAGGAGAAAATCTAGAAAGAAACCCTAGAAACAAGTCTCACACTATGTATATTTTTATTTTCGTACGTCGATCACCATAATATTCTTAACTTTGTCATCAGAGCGATATCCTTTGTTATCAAAATGACTCATATATATTTCTATGAAACAAACTAATTTTATATTTATTTTCTTAATTGTTTTATTAAAAAAATTATTCATGTAACTTCTCACATAGTTTTTTTTTTAACTTCTTTGATTCAACGACTAATTTGAATTTATTATTTTGATGGTTATTTAAATTTTACTTACATCTCCTAAGATCGTCTAATTACAGCCAGTCAATAACATTAAACCAACCTTTCGCAAATGATCACTTAGTTGTCGGCCTTCCTCTACACATATCAAAACTATCTTAGTATCATTTCTCTCATCTTGTATACCACAGAGCTCACTCCCACCTTCTTTCCGATAACACCATTCCTAATCTTGTAAATCTTAGTATGTCCACACATCTATCTCAATAACATCCTTATCTCCGCAACATCCAACTTCTAAACATGCGATTTAAGTCAATTTTTTAAAAAATAAATCGCTGCTATTGGCAGCAATTTAGCTTTTTTTTTTTTTTTTTTTTTTAAATTTAATTAATGCAGCGATTTTCCTTTTTTTATTTTTTATTAATTTTAATTAAGCAACGATTTATAATTTTAAAAGAAATTGATTAAATCACGCGATTTAATTAAAATAATGTTAAATTGCGTGATTTAATTAATTTTTTTTAAATTATAAATCGTTACTTAATTAAAAAATAAATAAATAAAAAAAAAAGGAAAATCGGTGCCTATGCAGCGTTTAATTAAATTTTTTTACAAAAAAATTAAAAAAAAGCTAAATTACAGCAGCGATTTATTTTTTTTTAAAAAAAATTGACTTAAATCGCTGCTTTTTGCAGCGATTTAATTTGAAAAAATAATTTTAAAAAAAATTTGGTACACAGGCAGCGATTTGATTTTTAGTTTTTTTTTTTTATTTCTAATAAATAATTAAAAAACAAAATTAAGATAAATTGCTGCCTAGGCAGCGATTTATTAAAAAATCATTAATTTTTTTTTATTGTTTTAATTTTTTTTAAAAAAAAAATCATTAAATTTAGCAAATCGCTGGTGTTGCTGCGATTTTGCTTTTTCCGGCGAGCAAAATCGCTGCTCTACCAGCGATTTTGCCGTTTGGTTAAATTTAAAATTTATATACCGTTTTGGAATTTTTGTTAACATTTTATACTCATTAGGCTCCGGACTCAACAAAAATATCATATCCCTTAAAATTTCACGAGTGAGATTTGGGAAGGACAGAGTGTATGCAGACGTTATCTTAAACTCATGGAGATAGAGATGTTATTTTCGAAGGATCCTCAACTCGAATATTACAAACCATATTAGATATAAAAAGAAAATCGATAGAGAAGAAAACATATGAATTAGTATGAAAATAGTAACAATAAACTAGTGCACTGACCGAAACACCACAATAGATAATGCCAGAATTCAAAGGCAAAACATTAGAAAAATAATCTAATACTATGACATGCACCCTCGTTCAAAAGCAAGACAACACTCCATAATATATTAACCTCCTTTCCTGATTCTGGACTTCCACACCCTTAGATCAATATGTTAAAGATGCACCATATCTTTGTTAGAACAAATGAACAAGAATGATAAAATTACAAGGAATACAAAATAAAACTTGCTTGGCTTAGAGGCACGTTAATACATTTCTTGAAGATAGTTGGAGTCTCTCCCACGAGCAATCGAAAGAATAAATAACAACTCTATCTTCGGGATTCAACTAAGCCACAAAACAAGTAGCATTCAAAAATGTTGCTCTTCTTGAATTGGTGATTTCACCTTTTGATTAATGTCTCACAAGTGTTTTTAAAAGAAAGTACTTTTGTTTGAATTCTTCTCTTTTTCAACCAAAAGAAACTCAATTTATAGGATAAAAGTTTTGTAAGAAAATACTTTAATTAAATTGTATTTATTATAGGTTCATGAATTAATAGAAAAAACTTAACTTTCAAAAATCCATAACGTAAATTAAAAAGCTTCTTTCAAAAGATCCATAACGTAGACTTAAAACAAAAGTGAATGTTACAATTCACATTCATGTATTTTGTATATTTCAAAAAACTTTCAACGGAAGAATTTGTTACAAAATTAATTAAAAAACTAACTCTTACATATTAAATAATCACATCTCACAATACTTTTTGGCCTACCTCCACGTCTCCTTTTTTACTTACTATATACAACCTACTCATTGTAGTATTTATGCGTCTCCTCTTCATATGCCCAAATCATCTCAACATCGTTTTTTCATCTTGTCCTCCATGGAGGTCACTACCACTTTGACTAGAATATCTTCATTCTTATTTTCGCTCCTAATATGCGCATACATCCATCCATCATCCTTATTTTCGCAACTTACATCTTCTAAATATGGGAGTTCTCGACTGACCAACACTCCGTCCAGTGGCGAATTTAGAGCCAAAATATAGGGCACAGGCACCCGTGGTCTCTTCGTAAAAGAAGATATTTTATATATATATTTTCTAAAATTCGTATAATATTATATTCTGACACTCGTACTACAAGAAGTCTAAATGGTCGACATTTAAATCTTGAGCTTTTAACTTTGAGAATTAAGGATCAATTCTCACTTCAATACATTTTACTTTGGTGCATTCATGTTCGAAAAATCCTAGATTCACCTCTGACTACTCCCATAGAACAAAGTTTGTCTAGCCACCATTATGTAGAACTTATCTTAAAGTTTAGGTGATACTTTTTTTTAATGCGCAATCATCTGAAGGCAAGAGCCCATTGAACAAAGTTTTTCTAGCCATCACACACTCTGTAGAATTTATCTTAAAGTTTAAGTGATATTTTTTTTAACATGCAAGATTCTGAAAGCAAGACCCCATAGAACAAAATTTGTCTAGCCACCACTCTATAGAACTTAGTTTAGGTGATGTTTTCTTAACATGCAAGACTCCACTTTCTCCACGTCGCATAACATGTTACATTATATAGTCAACGTACCTAGTTACCTAGATTAAGGACCCAAATGCTTGAAATTATCTCTCTTGGGATATCTTTTATTGGATTTGCTATTCAATTATTTCATTTTGTTCTTACTCAGCCTAAACCCTTTTGATTCATGCTAAGTGTTAGATCCCCGATGCAACCTCGTCTCAACTGGAAAGTGCTCTCAGTCTCCTACCACCGCTCTAGCCTGAGTCTTGGCTCCATTATACATGTCATTCATCTTCCTAATGTAAGCCACTGGTACACCTCTAACCTTCGGACATCTTGAGAGAATTTTTCCCAAACTTTTATTCATAGACCTTTTCAAGATCAATAAATATCATACGTGAATCAAGAAAATGATCTATATAACCCTTATAAACGTCACAACCAGCCACTAGTGTTACTCCATTTCATTAATGATTTGATAAATTTTATAAAATATTTATGTTAGAGAAATTATATAATTCGAACCTAATAGTATTGACAAGTTGTACATTTTTTACAATTCTCTTTTTATTACAAAAAATGCTTATTTTTCGAATAAGCTAAAAGAAAGTAATTATTCCCTAAAAGCACTTTTCTAAAAAAATACTGTAATACTTAAAAACACTTTTAAAAAGCTTGATTAAACACTGTTTGCTAATCAAAATTTATTGGTTATTTCTCACAAAAGTACTCTTTTGAAAAAACATTTTTCAAATAAAATTTACTTCTAATGAGCATATTTTTCTTAATCTAGAAACAAAAAAAGCATCACCAAAATACATATTTCCAATACCAAAGTTTCAATAGAACTTGAACTTAAAGTTAATTACAATACATAAAATCATCTTAAAACAAAGTTCTCAAGACTGTAACTTTCCCCTTAAGTAACTATTCCACTAAGACTACTGCCCTTAGTATCTATACCTGTTGTATCCTCCTCCTAAACTAGACGATCCATACCCCTCGAAACTCTGAGGTGGAAAAGACGATCCATACCCCTCGAAACTCTGAGGTGGAAAATACGATCCATACCCCTCAAAACTCTGAGGTGGAAACGAAGATGATGAAGAATAGGGGTCACCATAACGCGAAAAAGAACCAAACTCAGGCTCACGCGTCCCATACATTCTTGGGGCTGGCTCTTTGTGGTTGTTAATGAACTCCTGCACAAAGACAAGTGAATAAACAAGCATAAGCTAGCTGAATCGTGCTTTTATGAAACGTGTTACAAGATTTTAGCATATTTTGTAATCCAAGGAAAAAGGTCCCAGAGGGAAGAATATAATCTGGTAGAATACAGACATAAGTGAATAACAACACCAGCTAAAGGGCCATGATCGCCTGCTTATAGACTTTTATGAAACTATAAATTACTTGTGGCGACAGAATATATAAAGAAAAAAGTGATGCTCTCCATACCTGAATAAGGTGTTCAGCTGCTTTAACCTCTGATGAGGTACCCTTAATCTCAATAGTGATTTCTTCAAGTACTGGGCTCTCTTGCACAGTAAGAGTTGCCCTACTTGTGCGGCGAATATATGCTATATTACAGCCATCAACACCAATGATTTCCTCAGCATACCCCAGCGGTACTTGCATAACCTTTGTGATCTGAGAAGGGAAAAGGATAGAAACATTTAGCTAATGTTCATATTCTTAGGCAAATGGCTATGCAGAAAGAAAGAGCTTCTACAGATTCAAGTTCAAGAATAGGAAAAAAGAATATGTAGAGCAAGAAAGAAAAGAGAACACAACTACAATATTTTCTTTTCTGTTCAGGCTTTAAGCGTGAAGTGCTACTATAATACACATTCAACACAGAAAGCGCAAATGAAATAAATAATAATTAAACTATACATGTAATATGCAAGACAAGAAATAAACAGAAAGTACCAAGTCTATATGAGCAAAAAAGTTAAATGATTACGATGAAATGTAACTCATGTCAATTAAGTTCAAAAGACAATTTTCTATTACTAAATTTATCATTCATAGTCACAAGCATGAAAACCGTGATAATACGAATATCCATGGAACCTGGCTCATGGTAGGAACCAGCATTCTTCGGCAGTATCAGGGCCACTAGGCCACACATGTTCCAAAAAAAGCAACCCCACAAAACCACAAAAGGAAATGAAATTAAAAAGGTGAGATACGAGTGATCTTCGCTCAAACTCTAAATCACGGCAAAATTTCTGCACGGTATAAAATATTGATTCTCCGCAACAAAATGGGACAAACTTAAACCACAATTAAGCCATAAAATCCATGATACTGGTAGAAAATAGAGACATAGAGTATCCATAAACTGACCTTTGTTACAATATCCTGTCCATATCGCGGTAGTGTAGACCGTGGGGGTTTGGAGTCCTCGGCAGTTCCATGATCAAGTACGTAAGGGTCTCGATAATCAGAAACAGCTGCATATGCAGTACGAGAAGGCTGATACTGTGGTTTATCAGCACAGGTAGTTAGTAAAAACACACACACACATATATATATATAGAGAGACAATTAAACTTCAGTTAAACGTATCGAACTTACCGTTTTTTCAAAAACTGGTATCATGCTATGATGGACCAGGAACTTCCTCAGTAGTTTAACTACTGCTTCAAAAGCATTGAAAACCTTCAGACGTTCACCATGTATTTCAATAATCCTATCATCTTTAGTGGCACAAATGGCCACATTACCTGTAAAAATTCAGAAATTATTAGATACCTGATAACTGAATGTTCTGTGTAACGCCATATTCGCAAAACACACAAAAAACTACATATAGAAATAAACTTAAAGATCTCTCACCTGCAGGTAATACTCTTAGCACAGCACCCGATCTTTCTTGTATTGAATTGATCGTGCAACCATTTTTACCGATCAAGTGAATCGCTTGTGCTGGAGCCACCAATAACTTTGAAGACACAAATGCAGCTACTGCTCCTGGATCATCATTGCTTAGCCCCGCAACTAGCTTGAAAATTCTAATAGCAGCATCCATCGCCGGAGATATCTCAGCATCTGGATATTCTCTACCAGATATTAAAACCTGAAAAACATATGAAGCAAATCAGCAACAAAAATAAAATACTTATGGATCGAATCAACTCACACAAGTTTTTGATGAATTTTACTGTTCCATCACAAACAATTGATGTTTTTACACACATCAAAAAACATCCAAATTCAAACAACAATCCCAAAAGAGAAACAAAACTCAAAAGAATTATCATAAAATTATTCGATCAAAAACTTACGATTTGATCAGCATTGCCAATAGGACCTTCCAGAACACGAATACTGGCACCAGTCTCTTTACACATCCTCTTTACAAGTTCTCCCCTCCGCCCAATTATACCACCGACTTTAGCAATTGGAACAACTAGCCTGAACACGTTATCCCCAGGCCATCCCGGCCATTTCTGCACAACCGCAACCGATTTCCCAGTAGCAACAGAACCGGTAACACCGGATTTTACAGCAAGCGATTCCCGCGGAGGCGGCGCAGCCGAAGATGAACCATGAATTGCCGGTGCAAATGAAGAGCTAGTAACAGTAGAGTACACCATTGTTGAGTTCAGAGAAAAAAACAGAGTGAGCAGTGAGATTTTTGCTGAAGGGTTTTGGTTGTATGCGAAAAATGGGAAGAGGTGTCTTAATATAACGTCTTGGGCGTTACTTTCTAAAACAAAACAAAAAAAAAACTTTCATTATGTAATTTTCCAATTTTGTATAAATAATTAGGATTTCTTTACGAAATTAATAATATGAAATCATAATATAAAACATATATTATTAAGTAATAAAAAGCATTGGATTGATATCGAAATAATAAGAAAAAATAAATTATCAAAACAAAAAAAGGACTCTGTTAATAAAAGTAATTCTGTGCTCGTTATATTAACTGAAATAACGATTATTTGAAACTTATCGTTTTTTTCTTGAAATTTTCCCCATATTGTTTAGTTAACTGAATGAAAATGTCGAATACGTTAAAAAATAATAATTTCGCGCATATATAAATAGTCGTGAGTTTTGGAATCTGAACTTAGAAGGTTCACTTGTCTTATCTGAAATGGATACTTAATGTTTATACGACTAAAACGGGTAATTCGTTAAAGTTGAGCGACATGTCAGAATTATTAACGGATGTCTGTCAAACAACCGTTAATTCAGTTTAATTATTTTTTTGGTAAGTCAGCGTTGAGGGACTTACCGTTATTATTTTTAAAAATTCGTTGGGTTGATGAACGACTTAACAGTATTGCTATTTTGAAAAACCGTAGGATTTTAAAACATCGTTTATGTAGCCGTTATTAATTTTAACAAGTCGCTCAAAGTTTATCCATTATGATATTAAAATAATAAGGAAAATCAATTGTTTATCCAAAAAAAAAAATGTGTACTAATAAAAGTAATTATGTCCTTCTAATAACTGAAATAACGGTTAGATGAAGTTTATCGAGTTGTTTTAAAAACATTTCCATATTGCTTATTAACTAAACAAAAATATCGAACACGTTAAAAAGTAATAATTTCACACGTACATAAACAGTCGGGAGTTATGAAATCTGAAGTTAGAAGTTTCACTTATCTTATGTGAAATGGATAAATGCATACTCAATTTTTATACGACAAAACAAATAATTCGTCAGAGTTGAGCGACCTGTCGTACTATTAACAACTCTCAAACGATCATTTATTCATTTTAATTTTTTTGGCAAGTCGGCGTTGAGAGATTTACCGTTAATATTTTTAAAAAATCATTGGGTTTATGAACGACTTGACGTTGTTGCTACTTTGAAAAACCGTTGGATTTTGAAAAAAATCGTTTATATATCCGTTATTGATTTTGACAAGTCGCTCAAAGTTTATCCATTATGATATAAAAATAATAAGAAAAATAAATTGTTTATCAAAAGCAAAAATAAAGTTTATATAATAAAGGTAATTATGTTCTTGTTCTAATAACTAAAATAACAGTTACATGAAGTTTATCGAGTTTTTTTAAAGACATTTCCATATTGATTATTAACTAAACAAAAATATCGAATACGTTAAAAATTAATAATTTCGCGCGTACATAAATAGTCGTGAGTTATGGAATCTGAAGTTAGAAGATTTATTTATCTAATATGAAATAGATATGTGGATACTTATGCTTTATACGACAAAATAGATAATTCTTTAGAGTTGAGCGACATGTCGTATTATTAACAACTGTCAAACGACCGTTTATTCGTTTTAATTTTTTTGGTAAGTCGGCGTTGAGAGACTTACCGTTATGATTTTTAAAAAATCGTTAGGTTTATGAACGACTTGACAGTATTATTATTTTGAAAAAACGTTGGATTTTGAAATAGTCGTCCGTCTATATATCCGTTATTGATTTTGACAAGTCGCTCAAAGTTTATCCATTCTGATATAAAAATAATAAGGAAAATCAATTGTTTATCAAAAACAAAAAAAAAGTGTACTAATAAACGTGATTATGCTCTTGTTCTAATAATTGAAAAACAGTTAGATGAAGTTTATCGAGTTTTTTTATAAACATTTCCATATTGTTTATTAAATACATAAAAATTCAAATACCTTCAAAATTAATAATTTCGCGTATACATAAATAGTCGCGAGTTGAAATGAATAAATGAGTACTTATGTTTTACATAACAAAACGGATAATTCTGTAGAGTTGAGCGACCTATCGTATTATTAACAGCTGTCAAATGACCGCGTTTTACTTTGATTTGGTAAGTCTAGACTTACCGTTATTATTTTTAAAATATTGTTGGGCTTATGAACGACTTGAAATTATTGCTATTTTGAAAAGCCGTTGGATTTTGACAAAAGCCGTTTATATATCTGTTACTGGTTTTGACAAGTCGTTCTAAGTTTATGTATTATGATATAAAAATAATAAGTAAAATCAATTGTTTATCAAAAAAAAAAAAAAGAGTGTACTAATAAAAGTAATTATGCTCTTGTTCTAATAATTAAAATAACAGTTTGATGAAGTTTATCGAGTTTTTTAAAAACATTTCCATATTGTTAACTAACTAAATAAATTTTTTGAATACGTTAAAAAATAATAATTTCGCGCGTACATAAATAGTCGCGAGTTATGAAATCTTAAATTAGAAGGTTCACTTATCTTATCTGAAATGGATAAATGAGTACTTATTTTTTATCCGACAAAATGAAAAATTTGTTAAAGTTGAGCAACCTGTCTAATTATTGACAACTTGTTTATTCGTTTTAATTTTTTTTTGATAAGTCGGCGCTGAGAGACTTACCGTTATTATTTTTAAAAAATCATTGGGTTTATGAACGACTTGAAATTATTGCTATTTTGAAAAACCATTTACGTATTCGTTATTGATTTTGACAAGTCGTTCAAAGTTATCCATTCCGATATAAAAATAATAAGAAAAATCAATTGTTTATCAAAAACCAAAATAAATTGTACTAATAAAAGTAATTATGTTCTTGTTCTAATAACATAAATAACAGTTGAGTGAAGTTTATCGATTTTTTCCCCATTTTTTTCAATGTTTATTAAGTACACAAAAATATCGAATACGTTCAAAATTAACAGAATTATTAACGGATGTCTGTCAAACGACCGTTAATTCTGTTTAATTATTTTTTTGGTAAGTCAGCGTTGAGGAACTTACCGTTATTATTTTTAAAAATTCGTTGGGTTGATGAACTACTTAACATTATTGATATTTTGAAAAATCGTTGAATTTTGAAAAATCGTTTATATAGCCGTTATTCATTTTGACAAGTCGCTCAAGTTTATTCATTATGATATTAAAATAATAAGGAAATAAATTGTTTATCAAAAATAAAAAAAAAAGTGTACTAATAAAAGTAATTATGTCCTTCTTCTAATAACTGAAATAACGGTTAGATGAAGTTTATCTAGTTCTTTTAAAAACATTTCTATATTGTTTATTAACTAAACAAAAATATCGAATACGTTAATAATTAATAATTTCTCGCGTACATAAATAGTCGTGAGTTATGAAATCTGAAGTTAGAAGTTTCACTTATCTTATCTGAAATGGATACTTATTTTTTATACGACAAAACAGATAATTCGTTAGAGTTGAGCGATCTGTCGTGTTATTAACAACTCTCAAACGATCATTTATTTATTTTAATTTTTTTGGCAAGTCGGCGTTGAGCGATTTACCGTTAATATTTTTTAAAAATCATTGGATTTATGAACGACTTGACGTTGTTGCTACTTTGAAAAACCGTTGGATTTTGAAAAAAATCGTTTATATATCCGTTACTGATTTTGACAAGTCGCTCAAAGTTTATCCATTATGATATAAAAATAATAAGGAAAATAAATTGTTTATCAAAAGCAAAAAAAAAGTGTATTAATAAAAGTAATTATGTTCTTGTTCTAATAACTAAAATAACAGTTACATGAAGTTTATCGAGTTTTTTAAAAAAACATTTCCATATTGATTATTAACTAAACAAAAATATTGAATACGTTAAAAGTTAATAATTTCGCGCGTACATAAATAGGCGTGAGTTATGGAATCTGAAGTTAGAAGATTCATTTATCTAATATGAAATAGATATGTGGATACTTATGCTTTATACGACAGAATAGATAATTCTTTAGAGTTGAGCGACATGTCGTATTATAAACAGCTGTCAAACGACCATTTATTCGTTTTAATTTTTTTGGTAAGTCGGCGTTGAGAGACTTACCGTTATGATTTTTAAAAAATCGTTAGGTTTATGAACGACTTGACAACCGTTGGATTTTGAAATAGTCGTCCGTCTATATATCCGTTATTGATTTTGACAAGTCGCTCAAAGTTTATCCATTCTGATATAAAAATAATACGGAAAATCAATTGTTTATCAAAAACAAAAAGAAAGTGTACTAATAAAAGTGATTATGCTCTTGTTCTAATAATTGAAAAACAGTTAGATGAAGTTTATCGAGTTTTTTTATAAACATTTTCATATTGTTTATTAAATACATAAAAATTCAAATACCTTCAAAATTAATAATTTCGCGTGTACATAAATATTCGCGAGTTGAAATGAATAAATGAGTACTTATGTTTTACATAACAAAATGGATAATTCTGTAGAGTTGAGCGACCTATCGTATTATTAACAGCTGTCAAATGACCGTTTATTCGTTTTACTTTTTTTTGGTAAGTCTAGACTTACCGTTATTATTTTAAAAATATTGTTGGGTTTATGAACAACTTGAAATTATTGCTATTTTGAAAAACCGTTGGATTTTGACAAAAGCCATTTATATATCTGTTACTAGTTTTGACAAGTCGTTCTAAGTTTATGTATTATGATATAAAAATAATAAGTAAAATCAATTGTTTATCAAAAACAAACAAAAAAAGAGTGTACTAATAAAAGTAATTATGCTCTTGTTCTAATAATTAAAATAACAGTTTGATGAAGTTTATCGAGTTTTTTAAAAACATTTCCATATTGTTTACTAACTAAATAAATTTTTTGAATACGTTAAAAATTAATAATTTCGCGCGTACATAAATAGTCGCGAGTTATGAAATCTTAAATTAGAAGGTTCACTTATCTTATCTGAAATGGATAAATGAGTACTTATTTTTTATCCGACAAAATGAATAATTCGTTAAATTTGAGCAACCTGTCTTATTATTGACAACTTGTTTATTCGTTTTAATTTTTTTGATAAGTCGGCGTAGAGAGACTTACCGTTATTATTTTTAAAAAATCATTGGGTTTATGAACGACTTGAAATTATTGCTATTTTGAAAAACCATTTACATATTCGTTATTGATTTTGACAAGTCGTTCAAAGTTTATCCATTCCGATATGAAAATAATAAGAAAAATCAATTGTTTATCAAAAACCAAAAATAAATTGTAATAATAAAAGTAATTATGTTCTTGTTCTAACAACATAAATAACAGTTAAATGAAGTTTATCAAAAAAAAAAATTCAATTTTTTCCATGTTTATTAAGTACAAAAAAATGTCGAATACGTTCAAAATTAATAATTTTGCGCGTACATAAATAGTCGCGAATTATGGAATCTGAAGTTAGAAGGTTCACTAATTTTATCTGAACTGGATAAATGGATACTTATTTTTTATACGACATAACGGATAATTCGTTACAGTTGAGCGACCTGTCGGATTATTAACAATTGTCAAACGATTGTGCATACGTTTTAATCTTTTTGATAAGTCGGCGTTGAGAGGCTTAGTGTTATTAGTTTTACAAATTTCTTGGGTTTATGAATGACTTAACATTATTGTTATTTTGAAAACCTGTTGGATTTTGAAAAAACATTAATAAATCCATTATAATTTTGATAATTTGCTCAAAGTTTTCCCATTTTGATATAAAAATAATAAGGAAAATCAATTTTTTATGAAAAACAAAAAAAAGTGATCTAATAAAAGTAATTATGTTCTCATTTCAATAATGGAAATAACAATTTTCTGAAGTTTATCAAGCTTTAAGAAAAAAAAATTCATACTTTTAATTAATCGAACAAAAAATTTCGAATACGTCAAGAAATAATCATTTCACGAGTACATTGATAAATAGTCTGGAGTTTGAAATCTGAAGTCAAAAGGATCACTTTTTCTTATATAAAAATAGATAAGCAGACACTTATTTTTTTATATGACTAAAACTGATATAATTCGTTAGAGTTGAGAGACTTATTAAAACTAATAACGGTAATGAGTTTAAAAAATTTGACACTGAGAGGATTACCGTTATTATTTTTAAAAATTATTTGGAGTTTGAGCGCCTTAACATTATTGTCCAACAACTTACCATTGTTATTTTGGTAGATCGTTGAATTTTGAACTACCGTTAAACTTGTTAGGTTTTACGCGTCTTAACATTATTGTCCAACGACTTATCATTACAATTTTTTTTGTAAATCGTGGATTTTGAACGACCATTAAATTCGTTGGATTTTGAGCTAGCGCCTTAACATTATTGTCGACGTACCATTATTATTTTTGGTAAATCGTTGGATTTTGAACCACCGTTTATATCGTTGTTATTAATTTTGACAAGTCACTCAAAATTTGATGATTTATCCGTTTTAACTATATAAAAAGTAAATGTCCGTTTATCCATTTTAGATAAGAAAAGTGACTCTTGTGTTTTCAGATTTACTTCTCACGATTATTCATGTACTCGCAAGATTATTATTTTTAATGTATTCGACATTTTTGGGGTGTTGAAAGACTTATCGTTATTATATTTAGTAATTCGTTGTTTTGAGTGACTTAACATTATTGCCAAATAACTTATCATTAATAATTTAAGTAACTCGTTGAATTTTGAATGACTTATTATATTTTTTAAAAAGAAATAAATCGTTGTGAGTTAAACTGCTCAATGTATATTAAATTCATCCATTTTTAATGTTCATTTAACTTCAAAAAAGTAATTTTCTCCCATCATTTGTTGATGTTACTTGAGTTTCAGATCATCGAATTCCTCGAATTTTCATTCACTAATAAACTTATTTACGTTGATATTAAATTTTTTCATTAATTAATGAACTTCTACAATCATAATACTTTAATGATTTTGCACATTTAGCATTTTAAACTATGTATATAGTTAAATACTAGTGTTTTTCAAAAGTTAGTTTGATTAATTTTCAAAGCTAAATTAGATTACATTAATTTGATATTTTTAACAAAAAAAATCAAATATTCAAAAACTATACGAAAAGTGTTGGGTTTTAAACTTGTGAACAGGAAATGGAGGGTTGTGACTCTCCTGAAGGGTTGTGACCTTTATGAAATGTTGTGTGCTTTCTAAAGGGTTGTGACCGTTTAAAAGGTTGTGTCTTTTCCAAAGTGTTGCGACATTTCTGGAAGGTTTTCTTCTTTCCTAACAGTTGTGACCTTTACCCTTTGTTGGCTATAAATAGAGAGGTTGTCTCTCATTTTTCAGCATTGAATTGCATACATTTCTTACAAAACAAAATCGATCGATCGTGTCTGTATGTATGATTCGTTGCTGTCATTTTGAGTACGTTGAAATTATTGAAGCTTGGGGTACCTTTACTTCTTTAATGGTTAATCCGTTTTATCTTGGGAGGAATTAATCTGTAACCTTGGGTACTTGAGGGGATTAAATTTCTTAAGGACACAACGTATTCTGTGGACTCGGATATTTCTTTGTGTTTTTCTTTTCATCTTTTATTTCTTCTGGTTTGCTAATTTGAATAAAGGAGATAACAAAAAGTACTATAAAGTCTAATTTTTTACATATTAATATGATAAAAAAATACACCGTAAAAAGTTAGTCAGTTATTATCATTTACCTCTAAAAAAGAAACGATGACAAAGTAAAAGTGCACGGAGGTAGTATTCAATTAGATACATCATTTTTTTCTCTTAAAGAATTATAATATTAAACATGAAATTTATTTGCATGAAAAATAAGATTTTAAAATTTATGATTTAAAATTTCAAAATACTTGTGTGATTGTATGAACATTAAGAGTATAATAAATATAATAAAACAACAACTAAGTTATTATTAGAAATTAGTAAAATTATGATTTAAAACATTTCAAAATACTAATCACATTAATAGTATAATAAAAAATAATAGAACAACAATTAAGTTACTTTTCAGAATTAGAAAATGACACTTTTTAAAATAAAAACCATATTTTTTTAAGTACATAAATAAAAACTTAAGAAAAGAGATAAAAGAAGAAGTAACAATATTGTGAGTTTCAAATAATTATAAAAGTGTGACTAGAGTACGAATTGACTATTACACGTTAGTATTTAACTTAATTAAAATACTAAATATGTAAATTCACTTGATTACAAAAGTATTAAAAGAACAAAAAAAGAAGTAAAAACATAGCGAGTTTCAAAGATTAGCAGTTACAAAAATGTCACAAGAATACAAATTGATCATGATGCAATAATATTTAACTTAATTTAAAATACTAAATTTCTAAAATCATTTGATGACAAAAGTGTCACGAAAGTTCAAATTTATCATGACACGTTAGTAATTTACATAATTTAAAATATTAAATGTATAAAATCACTTAACTCACATAATTTATTTAAAATAAAAAGATGAGAAATTGTTCAAAGCTCATCCACTTACTATAGTAATATAAAATTAATAATTATATAAATAGCCGCATTGATTTGAATAAGTTTCTCAAGGTCTAACTATTTGTCCATATTGATCATATGAAAAAAAATAAGTATTTATTGATGCATTTTAGATTTTAAAATGACCTTTTGACATAATTTTCTAAGAGCATAACCTAAAATAAAAATAAAAATACCAAAAATTGAAATACCATGAACACAAAATAAATGAAAATTAAGCACTAGTATATTATAAATAAAAGAGTATCATGATATGTTAATATTTTACATAATTTAAAATATTAAATGTATAAAATCACTTAACCCACACAATTTTTTTTTCTTTTAAAAAAAGAATGATAAATCGTTCAAAGCTGGTGGGCATAAACACCGAAAAACCGAAAAATCGAACCGAACCGATTTGTTTTAATATTTCGGTTTCGGTATTTCGGTTCGGTATTCGGTTTACTTTTTTGTATTTTTTGGTATTTTGGTTCGGTTTTCGATATGTACTATTTTGGAATTCGGTATTTCGGTTTAAACCGAAATATTATATTAAATTTATATTATATTTATATTATATTAATTAATAATTATTAATGTTAAATAATCTTTTAAAAAATCAAACAAAAAGATATTACACTATTTTTTCTTTTTAGCCTATTAAGTTGAAAAATCAAACAAAAAAATTGTAAAGTTTAAAATTTGAGAAAGCCACTAAGCAGGCCCATTTAAAAATCGAAATAAAAAACCGAACCGAATTAATAAAAACCAAATCGAATCAATAAAAACCGAACCAAACCGAAATATTTCGGTTCGGTATTCGGTACACATTTTCCAAAAACCGAAAACAGAAAAAACCGAAAAAAAAACTCGAAACCGAACCGAAATACCGAATGCCCACCCCTACTCACTGACTTACAAAAAATAATATAAAATTAACTTAAATTAATAATTATTTGAATAACCATATTAATTTGAACTAGTCCATCAAGGTGATTTGTCCATTTTGATTATATAACAAAAAAAAAAAAGTATTTATTGATGCATTTTAGATTTTGAAATGACCCCTTTTGACATAATTTTATGAGAACATGAACCTAAAATAAAAATAAAATAAAAAATACAAATACAAAAAATTAAAGTACAATTAACACAAGATTAATAAAAAATAAGCACTAATATATAGTATCAATAGATCTAAAATACTACATAATCTTCAAATTTTATCATCTCGATGGATTTTAATTTCAATACTACATATGCATATAAATTACATATAAATCAAACATATGCTCTTAGAAAATTATGTCAAAAGGTCATTTTAAAATCTAAAATGCATCAATAAATACTTTATTTTTTCATATGATCAAAATGGACAAATAGCTAGACCTTGAGAAATTTATTCAAATCAATGCGGTTATTCAAATAATTATTAAAATTATATTACTATAGTAAGTGGATGAGCTTTGAACAATTTATCATCTTTTTATTTTAAATAAATCGTGTGAGTTAAGTGATTTTATACATTTAATATTTTAAATTATGTAAAATATTAACGTGTCGTGATAAATTTGAACTTTCGTGATAGTTTTGTCATCAAGTGATTTTATACATTTAGTATTTTAAATTAAGTTAAATATTAATGCATCATGATCAATTTGTATTCTTGTGACATTTTTGTAACCGCTAATCTTTGGAACTCGCAATATTCTTACTTTTTTTTTTCTTTTGATACTTTTGTAATCAAGTGAATTTACACATTTAGTATTTTAATTAAGTTAAATACTAACATGTCATGGTCAATTTGTACTCTTATCACACTTTTATAATTATTTATCTTTGAAACTCACAATATTCTTACTTCTTCTTTTATCTCTTTTGACATAATATTTCTTTAGTTTTTATTTATGCACTAAAAAATATAGTTTTTTATTTTAAAAAGTGTCATTTTCTAATTCTGAAAAGTAACTTAGTTGTTGTTCTATTATTTTTTGTTATACTCTTAATATGATTAATATTTTGAAATGTTTTAAATCATAAATTTTCTAATTTCTAAATATGATATATGAAAAATCAATCAATTTTTTTTATAGAAAAAATCAACACATCTCAAAATCAGAAAATGAAGGTTTACGCCTGTTCTTGAATATATACTTGCTATCAATGTAATATTCAAAAAAATAAGTGAAAAAAAAGAATAAGTAAATAAATTAAACATGACATTTATTTGCACGGAAAATAAAATTTTAAAATTTATGATTTAAAACATTTCAAAATACTTGTGTGATTGTAAAAACATTAAGAGTATAATTAAAATAATAAAACAACAACTTGAGTTATTTTTCAGAATCAGAAATTGAAACTTTTTAAAAAAATTATATTCTTTTTTAATACATAAATAAAAACTAAAGAATTATCCTATCAAAAGAGACAAAAGAAGAAGTAAGAATATTGTGAGTTTCAAAGATCAGCCGTTACAAAAGCGTGACAAGAGTATAAATTGATCATGACACGTTAATATTTAACTTAATTTAAAATACTAAACGTGTAAATTCACTTAATTACAAAAGTGTTAAAGGAGACAAAAAAGAAGTAAGAATATTGCGAGTTCCAAAGATAGCGGTTACAAAAGTGTCACAAGAATACAAATTGATCATGATGCATTAATCTTTAACTTAATTTAAATTTTAAAATACTAAATTTGTAAATCACTTGAATACAAAAGTGTCTCGAGAGTTCAAATTCATCACGACACGTTAGTATTTTACATAATTTAAAATATTAAATGTATAAAATCATTTAAATCATACAATTTTTTTCAAAAAAATAATAAAATTTTCAAAGCTCATCGACTTACTAAAATAATATAAAATTAATTAAAATTAATAATTATTTGAATAACCGTATTAATTTGAACAAGTTTCTCAAGGTCTAGTGATTTATCTATTTTATCATGTGAAAAAATAAGTATTTATTCATGTACTAGATTTTAAAATGACCATTTTTACATAATTTTTGAGAGCATGAACCTAAAATAAAGTGAAAACAAAATACAAATACAAATACAAAAAGTTATAGTACCGTAAATAAAAAATAAATGAAAATTAAGCATTAATATATAGAATCAATAAAAGAGTATCAATAGGTCTAAAATACTACATAATCTTCGAAATACAAATCAATAGGTCTAGCGATTTATCAATTTTGAATTTTGATTATGAAAAAATAAGTATTTATTGACGCATTTTAGATTTTAAAATGACTCTTTTGACATAATTTTTCGAGATCATGAACCTAAAATAAAAATACAAATACAAATAATTAAAGAACCATAGACTCAAAATAAATATTTTGAATTTTGATCATATGAAAAAATAAGTATTCATTGACGCATTTTAGATTTTAAAATGACTCTTTTGACATAATTTTTCGAGATCATGAACCTAAAATAAAAACACAAATACAATAATTAAATCAAACATATTGAATACATATGATACATAAAAAATCAATCATTTTTTTTAAAAAAAAATCAAACACATCTCAAAATCAGAAATAGAAGGTTTACGCCTCTTCTTAAATATATATACTTGCTATCAATGTAATATTCAACAAAATAAGTGAAAAAAAGAATAAGTAAATAATTAAATAGATAAAAATTCTCAATTCTTATTATTTTAGGAAAGTGTTTTGCTTCGAGTAAGGATAAAAAATAAGTATTTGCTTGACCTGTTCTTGCATTTTTTTTATATTAAAATTATTATAAACTATATCGAACAAACATCTACTGCTTAAAGCATGTATAACTTTAGCAGAAATAATCAAGAAAATAACTTTATTTGTGCGTCGGTAAAAAAAAACATGCTTTTCGAGGGAGAGATACTATTTCACCAATCGAGTCACAGGTATCTAACATATTCATACCTAACGATTTTTCACAAAGGTTCTTTTAGGTGTAGTTCCGTCAAGGCACCAAGATCAAACTCCGGCCGAGAGGGGCCGACTGAGCAACATCCAACAGCTCCAGTCCTTATCTGTGTCGAACTTCAGCCCCTTCGAGTTGGCCACGGGGTAACAACCTCTGACGCCCCTCACCATTGTGACTGAAAAATACAGAGTAGGATTCATCAGTGTGGTGAATGAAAGAACATTCATTGAATGAGCTGACGCTAAACCTCCTGCTCTTTAAGAGACTAAATGATGTATGCATTACTGGATTAATTTGAATTAATAGTAATAGAAACTAGGGTCCACGTAGACTATTCAGAGGATGTATGCTAATCAATGATCTACTGATGTAGTTGGTGTTATTGAATCAGAGCAGTTACAATTGCTTCAGCTGGAGCTGTGCGGCGCCCTGAATCATTCAAAAAACTTATTGATTTAATTAAAGGGAACTAAGACGATTAGCTTAACACCACTACTTTGGCTCCTTTTATGCAATTATGAACTCCACAGAACTCTTGCTATAAAACTAGGGTTCACAAGGGGACGAGACGAAGGGGGATGGGACGACGATGGGGGGATTTGGCCGGTCGCAGGATCGGGGGGACAAAAATATGTCTCATCCCGTCACACTATATATACGGGATGGGACGGGATTTGGCGGAACGGGACGAGATATTTTTTATTTTTTATATACTTATTTATTTGTATTGAAATTATATGTTTTTAGCTAATAAATTTTAAATTTAACTTTTAACTTCCAAATTTCAAATTTCAAATTTAATTTTCAAGTTTCAAATTTCAAATTTCAAATTGAATTTTCAAATTTCAAGTTTCAAATTTCAAACTAAATTTTCAAATTTCAAGCTTCATGTTTCAAATTTCAAGTTTCAAGTTTTAAATTTCAAATTTCAAATTTGAGAAGTTTAAATTTGTATTTTAAATATTTTAAAGTAATTTAAACTTGAAATTTCAAATGTCAAGTTTCGATTTTTAAATTAAGTATTTTAATGTTAGTTTAGTATATATTTACAGATGTTTGTATAATTGTATATATTAAAATTAAAATGCAAAACAATAATTGTATAAAAAAGACTTGAATAAAGCCTTCAAATTTATTCAATAAAATCTAATTGCGACTTAGAACTTAGAAGTTACAATTTACAAATATTAGTGGAGTAACTAATCTACGCAGCCACCTTCTAGGAAGGGTTTTGTTTCAATAAGTTCTCATATGTAATTTATGAGTAACTAGTTTTACGCAGCCACCTTCTAGGAAGAGTTCTGTTTCAATTAGTTCTCGTATGTAATCTAATAATATTTGTTTTCTTCTTTAAAATTCAATTCTAATTGTCTCATCATATCGATAGTGGTGTTGGCAAACTTGCTAGAAACTCTTGTGACTCTAATTCATCATCACTACATTCAATTGCCGTTTTGATCCAAATTTATGAGTAACTAGTTTTACGCAGCCACCTTCTAGGAAGAGTTCTGTTTCAATTAGTTCTCGTATGTAATCTAATAATATCTGTTTTCTCCTTTAAAATTCAATTCTAATTGTCTCATCATATCGATGGTGGTGTTGGCAAACTTGCTAGAAACTCTTGTGACTCTAATTCATCATCACTACATTCAATTGCCGTTTTGATCCAAGTTGCTTGTTTGGAACTTAACTTTGACAAATTATTATTCCTCTTATCGGCATTGACCCAGTCTCTAAATAAAACTGTTGTTTCCAAACTTTCTTCCGCCAATGAATGTCTATGATCGCCAATTTGAAACCTTGCCGCAATGAAAGCAACATCCGATGCAACTGATGAAGCTTGAATAGCAAAAACATCACGAAATATTTTGCTCAAAATTGGAAATGCAACGCTCCGCCTCCTCCACCATCCTATAAATCTTCATTGTCATCTTTGATTTTCAATGCTTCTAAAGATTGATTAAGATATTCTTCAAAATCATCACGGTTAGTAGAATTAAGACCAAGAACACCTCGTATATAAGTTAAAATTCGAACTTCAAAATCACTCTCAGGATTAGAATTTGACCAGCTTCTCCTTGAGTATTTTCCGTAATTCTATATTTTTCATACAACATTTTTGCTTCTACTTTTATGCTAGACTTACACGTTTCACAAGTTGGTGTCATCGGACTAGTAGGTGTATCTTCTAATTCCTTATCTCCCTAATCAACTTTTACTTCTTCACCTGAATTTTCATCAAGATTAGGATTAAGATTACCATAACGAGATAACGTCGTTCTAAACTTTCATGATCGAGTTGAACATTTGAATTAATCTCATAAGAAGTATCATCAACATAAGTAGAATCATTTGTATTAAATTTAACTCTAGACATTGATTTAGATGAAGTACCACCAAATTTACTCTTATTTTTTTCTTTACTTTTATTTTTACCAAAATTAAATATTTTAAAAATGCCACCTTGTTCGTTCTCTTGTTCTTTCTCTTTTCCTTTACCAATATTTTTTTTGCTAGAACTTATATTTATATATATATAAAGTGTAATATAAAAATAATAATAACACAAAAATTAGAGACGAAAAATAAAATATAAATATTATGAAATGAATGTACCAAACGTCTACGTTAATAACAGACGTTAAACCGATTCTTGAAGCTTGTAGTTTGTTGTAACTTGTAACTTGTAATTTGAAACTCCAATACTTGATAACAAATATGAGATCAAATTTAGAATTGAAAGTTGAAATATATGTATTATAATAATATGAGACTTAAATGGAATAGAAATTAAAACTTAAAAATTAAGATTGAGACTTGAGAGTTGAGAGGATATAGAAAATAGATGAGAGAAATGAGAATAGATGATTTTGTAAGAAATAGTAAGGGATAAAGGGGTATTTATAATATTAAAAATGGGTTAAAATGTAATTATGATAACTTGAGGATTTAAATTAAAGTATTAAAAGAAGGGGTAGTGTAGGGGGTGGTAGGGGGCGTTGGGGAAGTGATAAAGATGAAAAAATCTGTTGGGGGGCCTACTAGCCATTTCCCGAACAGTTGCCAACGACTAATTTTTCAATTTTTTTTTTTTAAAAAAATATAAGGGGATCCCGCGAACCGCCGACTAGTTCAGCCGGGCCGGATCGACCGGAACCAAAGGGTGAACAAGCCCCTGAGCGGTCCCCTAAACCCCCATCCCTTAAACCCCCAAATGTACACGGGACCGGGTCCGACGGGCCGGATCTCGAGCCGGTCGCGGGCCGACCCCGTCCCCCTGCCAGCCTTATATAAAACAAGCTCGTATTTTTATCTTTGTTACCTTTTCTCAATAACGAGAAACAATTTGAAAGAACCGAGTCGACCGCTAGAAATACTGTTTTAATCATTTTTGTTGTGATGTTCATGAATGGCTCCCCTGCCCAGTGGTTTTGGAATAGATCAATCCCTGCTTTGACTGTCTCCTTCAATTCTTATCTTACGGGTAGATCTGATTGTGATAGACCTATTACTGGATCATTCATAGGTAGGGCCAAAGCGTTTGAACTATACAAGTTCCCAATAACATTAATTCTCCGCACAACTTTTGTGCAGTTGAAGACTATCATGCTTGTTTAATGAAAAAGTGGTTGGCTCTAACTACCTTGCGGAGCAAACAAAAGATCCCAAAATCACACTGCCTATATGAACCTTGAGCTGATCTCAGACTTCAATCAACCCCTTCGTAATTCGATCCAATCAGGAGCGGCTCTAGTAAATCGAATGCCTAAAGCCAAATTTAAATGGAGGCCTTAAATTTGAATATATATTTTTATAAAGTTTATTATAGTCAATAACTTAATCTTTCTTGAGACATAGTATTCATAATTTGTCAAACTTCTATTACTTCTTTATTCTTTTATATAAAATTTTTTTTCTACAAATAATACTCTATATTATTTTAAAAAAAAGACTTATAACCTATTTTTTTTAAAAAATGAGGCCCCTCAAATTTGGGGGCCTAAGGCGATTGCTTTTTTTGCAAAGCTGTAGAGCCGCCCCTGGATCCAATCAATCGATCGATCAAGAGGTTAATCTCTTTTGTTTGGGCCGGTAACATTGTTAAGAGAAAATGCACAAGTACATTCTAGACTATGATCAAAATCTCAGAGACACGCCTTAAATAAACTAAGGTCCTATCACCTTCCTGAACTTTTTTTTTTTTGTAATTTTATATACGTTTTGTCTTACGTGACACACTCCGTGACTCCACGCAATTGAGGCGCGTGAGAGATATTTGAATGTCACGTAAGTAAAAATGGTGCACAAAATTACAAAAAAAATAAGTTCGGGGGGTAATAGTACCTTAGTTTAGTTAAGATATGTCTCTAAGATTTCGATCATAGTCTAGGAGGATACTTGTGCATTTTTACCATTATTAATTGTATAACATAGAACAATAATTCTTCAAAGTTTAAGGGGGGAAATGAACATGTCAAAAAACAATGATATTCACTGTAATATCTAAATCTACTTTGTAATAATTTCCTCAATAAAACTATCTAATATTACTTAAAAGAAATTCAAAATTTTGAATAAAAGAACTAAAATAAAGAAAAATTAAAAGAAAGAAAATTCAGAAAGTACTAAAATTTATCTTAATTTTTCTTCCTAATTTTATTATTCGACATGTTTTATATATTAAATCTTGAATATCGTCAGGTCAGAAAGCAAAAAAAAACTTAATGCTTTCTCCTCTCTGACGGCTCCTTTCTAGGCAGTTGTTGTGCATCCCTCACAAAGTTTCTACGGCCAGTGGACGACCTCAACAAAAAATAATCATGAAATCTGTCGAAAATTGTTCATGGAGAACGTGTTGTAACGTTATCAATGAAGGAAAGTCAAAACTCTATCATCGAAGAAGGATTGCATCAAGCAATGGTGCTTAAATTATCTCATAGTGTGCTAGATTTGAAGGTATTAAAGTCGTTTTTGTCAAAATATCTTGATACCAAGGGCAATTGTTTAATTGACTTACTTGCTCCAAGACAAATTTTGTTGAGGTTTGATCAATATGAAGATTTTGTACTAACGTTATCTCGCAAAGCTATCTCTCTACAATGGCGAAGATCACTAATATAGGGCATTTCTAAGGGTGTCAAATGGGTGGGTTGGGTTGAAATTGAAAATATTATAATGGGTTGAATAGAAATCGGGTTGAGTTTTGACCCGCCCAAATTTACTTTGGGCTCAAATGGGCTAAAAACGGGTTGGGTCTTGACCCGCCCAATTTGACCCGATTAATCTTAATAATTTAACATATTGATATTTAACTTTTATAATCACAATTTGAATTTTCGCTCAAGAATTTTTTGTTAAAAAGGTAACAAATGGATAGATAAATCCTAAAGGATGTTAAATAGATAATAATTCATACCTTCAATATAGGAACATATCTTCATAAAAAGTTTTAAAATGGGTTGAAATTGGAGATTGAATTGGGCTCAATTGAGAGTTCTCTTCAAATGGGTTAAGCTTGATTGAGTTTAGATTATACCCAATTCAAATTATCTTGAGCCCAACCCTTAAAATTCTGGACAGGTTGGGCGGGTTAACTATGTTTGGGTTCATTTTTTACACCCCTAGGCATTTCCATGGTTCATTGGATGTAATCCCAAGGAGGAAATGACCTTAGTTGTGATTTGGATTTCTTTACCGTACTTATCTCCTGATTTGTTTGCAAAGAAGTATCTATTGTCTATAGCATCGGCACCTGAGAAATCAACAATCATTGATAAAACTACTCAAATCAAGTCAAAACCTAGCATGACAGGGTTAAGGTTATACTTGATTTAATGAAAAAGCTTACAAATCATATAGTGTTTTTTGGAGTGATAATAGGGGTATCTTTCTTTTTGTCATTTTCCAAAAAACTGATAAACTTGTAGGGTATGTAAAAGATATTCTTTGTTTTCCATCACTTTTACATGTGTCAAAAAAATATTGTGACATTTTTGTTCTTACGGCCTTCTCAAATCCTCCCGAGGAGGGGCTTGCGTCTGATTAGCTAGTTGGCGAGACAATAACTTACCAAGGCGATGATCAGTAGCTGGTCTGAGAGGATGATCAGCCACACTAGAACTGAGACACGGCCCAGACTCCTATGGGAGGCAGCAGTGAGGAATTTTTCGCAATGGGCGAAAGTCTGACGGAGCAATGCCTTGAAATTTGTGGATGAAAAATCTGGTAAGTTGATCGAGGTTTTTCCAAGAGGTTGCATGTCATTACTACATTTGTATTGCAATTATTATAAGCACCAAAGTCATGATGAAGTTAATTGTCGTTTGATCTCGAAAGAAATCAAAATAATAAACAAATTGATGATACCATTGAAGCTACTTTAAAAGGTACTAGCGACAATGAAAAATATCAAGATGATGCGAGGGATATACTAAATAAAAAAAGAAAGGTGGTAGATGTCGATCAAAGTAAAGCTACTACTTTAGATCGACAATTGGTTGTTGCCACTTCTAAGCAAAATCATGCAGACTCAATGAATATTGATACAGGGGAAACACTAAGAATTGTGGTTGATGCGTTGCGAATTGATTCAGGACAAAACTAATTGATATAACTAATGTTGAAGATTTGAAAATTGTGGGCACTATGTTTTGCAAGTTGAAAACAAAAATGCAACTACCAACGGGACACTAATTGCATACAAAAATTCAACCACTATCGGACCTTTTCCCCGACTAGTTGAAATAATTTTCCATGTAGTCAAAAGAGCGCAACTAGAAATTTCCTAGACAATGAGAAGAGGCAAGATACTTTATTGAAGGCTTGTGGAAAAGATGGTAATATTATAGGTCTTACATTATACCTTTCTAATTTTGAGATAGTTAAGATTATTTAAGAAAATCAGGATATCATGCTGCTTAAATTCAATCCAGGGATTAAGCCACTCATAAGATCTCTTCTCCATCTTTAGAGTCTCTTGGTGAATCTGGATAACTAATAAAATCAATTGAGAGTGACAACGATTTGATCCAATAAAAGCAGATTTTACCACCAGCTATAAATAACAATTTAAGCCAGAAGTTCACGTATTTGTGCCTAAATGTGTGATTGCAAAGAAAAATGAATCAAGGCCTTAGCGTCGATACAATTGATTTGGGCGAGGTTCTCTTGATAAAAACAAGGAATAGATGGGCATATGCTTTGATAGAGTGGCTAGGGAAAATGATATATCACCTATATGCAATAAAAAAAAAGTGGAAGCAACAAAAACAAAAAGAAGACACATGAAAGGCAACATAGTTGGGACGGTAAAGTGACTGAGGAGTTTGTTTCAAGGTACCTACCGATGCGACATGCAAAGCATAATTGTATGACAGTATCAATAGGTTCAACAAGATCCAATAAATCGATAAAGAATGTATGAATTATCAAGTGTTGTTAGATAGGTTTGAAGACGAAAATAAGAAGAAAAAAAATACTTCAAGTTACTTTTGATGGACAATCAATTTTCTTTAATTCATACTTTCGCAATAGAAAGTTTGAGGCTGATAATTCAACCTTCTTCGTGATTGTCATATTTTTACATTTTTAAAGCATCCTCATTTGTATGGGCGCTTATTGCCCCTTATGGTAAACACCTTATTATATCATCATGGAGTGTATTACAAACTCTATGGTGATTAGAAAATACTTAGTTCTTTTTAGCTCTTATTTTCGTCATGTTTGTTAGCTAGTAGAAATTAGGTACTTCATTAGAATTAATAAGGTAATGCCTAGCCCCATTGTCTGTACTTATCCCTATTGATATTTTTTATTTTTAATTAAAGACGACTAGACTAGACACTCTGTCTGGTGATGAATTTAGAGGGAAAATAATATAATAATTAAACCTTAGTCATATTTATTGTCGTTGGTGATGAATTTAGAGGGAAAATAATAATTAAACCTTAGTCATATTTATTGTCGTTTTGTTGGACTCAAATTGAATGTCTGCATAAACATCATAATCTTAATTAAGAAAGGAATAGAAAAACCCTAATTAAGAAATGACCAATTTATTTTTGAGGAATTAAAAAGGGGTTACTTTTTAAACACCCCCCCCCCCCAAATTAAACATGAATATAATCCTTTTTAAGAAGAGAAATTTAAAAAATAATTAGAAAAATAAAGACAATACTAATTTTAGAAAGATAGCACACCATAGGGCTCATTCAATTATGTGAGAATTTATATTATTGCATAGATTAGAGTACAACATAAGAATACATTATTAATAATGTGGGGGATTAAACATTTAAAGAAAAAACATGCTCTTTTATAATAATTAATTTAAGTAATATATCTTCTTTATTAATGTTCACCCCATGACATCAATAATCATATATTATTCCATATATAACCATTTTAAACTGAATACTGGAGGAACCCTTATTATCCTCTAAAACCATTTCAAATTGAATGTTGAAGTTCGATCTCACAAAGAGTACTTACTGAAATATTATTTTAATTTCTCTAAATTACTATTGTTTGGAAAATTAAATATTTTGTTCTAGCACACCTGTTTATAGGCATGGCGGAAATTTGAATTAGTCGAATTCCAACGTGGGTACCAGATAAAAAGTGTCTCTAGTACTTTAATGAAGTTCAACTTTCACATATAGCCACTCAAATAGGCTAATTACTCTCCATAGCTATAGTTTGATAATTACAATTTGTAGCTACATGTTATAGGGAGGAGAGAGGCGAGCGAGCGTGGGAGAGAGAGGAGAGAGAGAGGGCAAAGAGTGGGAGAGAGGTGAATTGAATATGTATATCGGTTAGATAATTGTATATTATACAAATGTATTTATATATATGGCAACAGAGATTGGGAGAGGGAGGAGAGAGGCGAGCGAGAGAGGGCAGAGAGTGGAAGAGAAGTAAATTGTACAAGTATATCAATTCGATAATTGTATATTAAACATATGTATTTGTATATTCTGACAAATTATACAAATACAAACATGACTAATTATACAAACTCGAAGTCAGCCCACATAATTAATGTATAATGTTAGTCGCAAGTGAATAGCCCTACTTTTACTTTTGATCCTATATTTTAGAAAGTTTTTTGGGTGGAGAGTGGGGGCATTGGTCCAAAACTCGTCCCTAGGCGTGCCACTTGTAAACTATAAAAGTTCAATTCATCTTATACAAAAATGAAGATCGAGAGTAACTCTAATAACGAGATAAATTATTGTATAGTACTAGAGAACATGAAGATAAATATCTTTTGAATACACATTGAGTAACAAGAAGGCAAAACAATTATATTTCTACTAAAGGGGAAAACTCATGCACCTTAACTATACAAGGAATTGTTTGTTTTTAGAAACTTTGGATATACATTTTCACTCTACTACATCAAAATCTTCTTTCTTTTTTTGTATATGCTAACTTGCTATGTCATGTCAAGCTATATGCTATGCTTAAAAAAGCCTTTAACCTACTATTTGCAATGAAGGGGAAGCTAATTGGGAAGCCATAGTATCCTTCTTGGTCACGAACGTCATCCATACTTTCAATTACAAGGTTCTTCAAGATCCAGAAAGTTGTGATATTCCAACTGAGTCATCTCTTTGCTGGATGCTGGGTCAAACTTGCATCTGAAAAAGCTGCGCGATACAAATTGACATGTAAGAAATTCTAGCAGGGATCTTCGCACCTAAATCAGATAACTTGAGTTTCGATAACTAAGAAGTTTCTAGTCCACTCAAAACAGAATGATTGTTGTCAATCTGGAAAATCTGATTTTCAATGTCAAATTAGATGGAATAACCATCTCCATTCCTATCAATAACTAAACAGAGATGAAGTTCTGACTGTCTCTAAACTCAAATCTTAATTCATGTAGAAAATTACATAGGAAGGACCAAATCATAATGGGAGCAGACTAAGATGTCCCAGAAAGACCGTGTAGTCCCCGAGATGAATCAGTTTGGATCCTTCAATTTTTCAATTGTGGTGTCACTATCGATAACCATCTTTTCTATGATTTAAATATGTTGATCTTTGTAACTCTGTGTAAGTAAATTGAAATTTATCTTTCTTTATTCGACAAATTTAAATAGAAGAGAGCAAACATCATAATATCCTTTCCTCTCTTTCGCTTAAGGAGAGGTCCCTGAGGAGTTCATGACCAGATCACATCAGTTATTTCTTCAGTGTGAACTACTTCTATACAAGCATTGCTCTTCAATATCTTTTTACCAAGATAAGTGTTAGTATCTAAACATGTTTAACTAGTTCTATGAAAGCTAAAACAATTAGGATTTTGATGAAATTTTAATCTAAGAACGGAAATCAAAATTCTTAGGTGGCAAATATTGCAAAGATGATTATGTTACAAGAAAGACAAAACCTTGCAAGAGTTAACTAACCTTCCATCCCAGCCGAGAATTATAAGTGTATTATTTTCATTGCCAAATGTAACAATGTATTGAGAAACACCAGGCAGTCGCAATTGAGCCACAGACCATTCT
The DNA here is from genome assembly GCA_016801875.1 of Solanum sitiens. NCBI lineage: Eukaryota > Viridiplantae > Streptophyta > Magnoliopsida > Solanales > Solanaceae > Solanum > Solanum sitiens. The sequence continues at coordinate 588,538 of JABWTJ010000434.1, read as the reverse complement.
GAGCTAAAATACTTGGGAAGAGCTGCAAGAATTAAGCACGAATTCAAGTTACACCTCCGTACTCTCACCATCACTTAATCATAGAAAGAAGTAGCAACAGTGTGTGTGCTATTAACTATGAAAAGTACCCAAGGTATATTCTTCAGGCAAAATCACAGAGGTGGAAACAGAAATTATAGACTGTAATTTGTGCATATCACATTGTCCAAAGAAAGCATTTTCCATGACAAAAAAGTACAGCTGAATCAAATAAGGTTAAATCTATTATGGCCAGTTGACAAGAAATCTCCATCAACCATGACAAGTTAATTAGCCAGCCGCTTACGACTCATCACTACAAACAAGAAAGCAAGTAATACTATACTATTATACTCCATAGTGGCAATAGAGGATGCTGTATAAAAAACAGAATTCACTAATCACATATCTTATGGAGTCAACATATAACACTGATTATAAACCACACAATGTTGAAAGACCACAGTAAAAATGACTCACTCCGAGAGCTTTTTAACTATGTGAAACAGTTTGTCAAACAAACTCTTCTAGAATATTCTGTGGCTTGATAAATAGACAGAGAAGAAAATGTAGCATGTAGATGCAAGGTGTCCTTTCAAGAAACAAAAGTTTACTCTCTATGGTAGTAAATTACAATTCCCGCATGGAGTGCATGTAGTAGAATAATTTTACTATTTAAATAGATGCCTCAAAATCAGCAAATGAAGGTCATGTTCTTAGGGACAGAGTTAAAAATTAGATGCAAGATTTTTTATTGCTTAACAAGGATTTGTAAATATATTTTATTGAGCATGAATGGATACCCATCTAAGTTTTTAAAATATAAACTAGAAACCTTAAATCTGCTTTAGAGATACCTCTGATGAAGGAGAATGAACTAGAGGCTGCCAAAGAACACGGGAGTTGGAAGAACAATTTGACTTGTCAGTACTCTTGTTCCCTAGATTGACCTTAAGGCTGAAAACATGAACACTGCCTTTGTCGCTGGAGACAGCTAGACACTGAGCAGTTGGAGAGAATGACAAACTATATATTTCTGCTCTATCCAAACCCCTTCTTACCTGAATCATACGTGATTTAGCAAAAGACAAACATGTAATGCTATTAGTTGGTCGAAAGGAAAGTTAAAAGACTCAATTAGTTGGAAGTTCAAAGAAATCGTGTAGGCAGGCCAAGAAGAAATAGAAAGCCATAAAAAAGTTCAATCTTACAATCATTATCAATTATGTCCGGCATCATACTATGGATGAGGATGACAAAATGTTGAAATTACTCTTGTAGTTGTAATTATGGGAGGAAAACTCATTCAAGATAGAAAAAGAAGAACTAGCAAACAATGTCTATTAAATGTGTTTTGGGTTCAAGGGAGTAAAAGGGTGAAAAACCATACAGATTTCTAGATTTCAAATATTGTATTTTATTTTTGATAACATGTAGTGGTCGACCCAGACATAGGGGGTTGATAATATCAGAATACTGCAAGCTAAAGGTAAAACCTAATGAGGAAATTATAGAGTACGTAAAACTGCTCCAGTAAGAACAGAAATGAAGGCTGACAACAGGTAGAGGGAATTTAAAGCAACTGGAGATCACTACTAAAGCAGCCACATAAAAAATTCTAGTCCATATAACAATGTCAATATCCCCTTCATCATTAAGTATTCTTATTTTGGCCCGACAAGGGAAAAAAATACTATGAGTAACAGAGATGTTGAGATTACTTCAGGTTATGTAACAAAAGCGTATGCAACACAGGATCAAACTAAAACAATGACGACACAAATTCCTTACCTCCTGCAACAATGTACCTTCTAGCGTGTTGAAAATCCGGATTAGTGTACCCTTGGTGCTTGCTGTTGCTAGCAGGTTCCCTTCCCTCGTAAGAGCAAAACATGCAAGAACTGAATCATGTGCTACAATAGATTTCATGCTTTTTGAAGCATTATGTTTGACCCAAACTTGACCCTTTTGCAGACCAGGGCACACCAATACAAGTTGATCAGCAGTTTGTGAAACCTCACAGAGCCCCTTTGGGTTTGTAGTTGTTTCAATATGAAATAACAACTCCAGATTAGAAAAATTGTAGACAAATATCTTATGCTCAAGAACTACCACGAGGCAGTCCTTCCGAAGCCTGATGCGGCGCACCTCCGACCGGAAACAGAGCTCATGGATGCAACGGCTTTGCTGATCATCCCAGATCATGACCTTGTTTCGCGGATATTTTGGGTGCTCTCCATGTCCAACAAAGGCTAATATATTGCTCCGAAAGAGCATTTCAATAATTCCAATACCACCTATATTTTCAAAGTTTCGACAAAAGGACTCACCGAAAGGGACACAGTTATATACTCCAAAACCACGATCAGTGCCGATAGCAAAGCAGCCGTAGTCTTGATTGAAAGCAACATGGTATGCAGTTGCTGAATGATTGACAAAGACATGATTAGAACCAACACCGGATTCGGGGTTTTTGATAGATGAACCATGAAGAGACTCATCATTTATTTGTTCAACAGCAGCTTGTTGTGGCTGCAGCTGATGTTGTTGTGCTTTTGGTTTCTCTAAATAACGCTGGAGATTTAGAGACTGAAACTTTGAGCTAGTATTTGGGAGTGGAAAGAGAGGGTAGAATGGTGAAGGAGTATCCATGGATAGGGCTACGTAGATGAAATTCAGTATCAGGCTTAATTACAAAGCAAGAAAGATATATTGTTTCTAACTGAGGGTATGGCACTAAAGCAAAGCTTTCAGACAACGTACTGGACCACATTCATACTCATCAATCTGCATCAAAGAAGAAGAGATGTAAAACTAGTTGTACTAATAAACAATGAATAACCAACATTACCATTTGCAAAAAAAAACATGAATAACTAACCAAAGATCACAACAAAATGACTGCAAGGAATGTTGTTCATCTTGTATTTCAAAAATACTTAGAGCAAAACTTTGAACATCTTTGTGAGACAACAAAGTTTAAGAACATTTTCACAACTAGAAAAATAAAACTAGTAGCGAAACTAGAATCAGAAACAGATTAGAAAAAATATGCGAAATATTTTTAAAGAATTGTTGTTAATATGTGTCAAAAGAATCTTACTGATTCCAACAAACTTTGCAGAAACACGAAGTTACCAAGTTTGATGAACTAGTGAAAAACAAAAGAATAGAAGAACTGAAATTAATTCACAAATCTAAAATATGTAAAACACGTACCAGAATCTGGAAAAATTTAATAGGAAAAAGATCAAGTCCACTGAACTCACAGTGTCCCCTTAAGGAAATTATTCCCCTCTAGTATCCGAGGTTTGATTTGGAATATGACCTCCCAGGGTAAAATGATCTCAATCACCAGAGTATAGATACCAAAAACTCTGGTGTCAGCGAGCCACTCAACGGGAGTAAAGTACACTTAGAATACTAGATTTAGTAGTAGAAGAAGAAATCCATAAATTCTATGTTTAAAATAAAAGGAAATTCCTCAATTTATAGAAAACAAAGGGTAGTGCGAAAAGGTTCTTATTGTGCCTTACCACAAACCTTTGAAAAGTCACAATCTTTCGGAAAGGTTGTCACCTTTCATAAAAGTCATAACTTTCCATAAAAGTCACAACTTTTCATAAAAGTCGCAACTTTTCATAAAAGTCACAACTTTTCATAAAAGTCGCAACCTTTCTTAAAAGTCACAACTCTTTATAAAAGTCGCAACTCTTCATTTTCCATTCACACCTTTTAAAACCCAACAATCCCCCGCATGAATGGGGAATGACTCTAAGACAAAGAAACGGACAATTATGTGTACTTTACAAGCAAGAATTAATTGCATCTGGATAAGTAGGTTTCCCCTTGGACTTTCCGTAGTGAACATATGTCGGATATACTCGGTCAATCGGTAGAAGCGATATCTTTGAACCGTCGAGCTTTGGTGTATACCTAGACAACCATATGTCACCGAATTAACTCTTTACCGTTTATGGTTCTTACGGTTGTGTTCGTTTCAGCCATGAACACCTCCTGGTTTCATGAGTGTATAGAGAGATGGGCTTTTGACAATCATCTTCTTCGAAACAGTTTACACTTCACACTCACATAGGTGATTTCTAACCGTGTTATCGCGTAGATACACTATTTGGTCAACTCTGCCAAACTTAGCAAATCATTAAAATCATTAAGCTTTATTAACTCATTAACAAGCCTTAATATTGTATCCTTGTCCCTGAGCATTGTCTTCATCATGAGAATGGATTGAGTTTGTTGACAATGCTGAACCGCCATTCACAACTTTGTTTTTCTCCTTGAATCTAGCTCTTGGGATCTCCAGTCTGCTAGATAGAGTTACCGCCATGATGACTTGTCCTAAGCCGTAATCCATTCCCTTAGATGATCTTTCAACTCTCTCTAGTTAGACCTTTTTGTAAGTGGATCCGACACATTATCCTTTGACTTTACATAGTCAATTCTGATAATTCCACTATAGAGTAGTTTTCTAACGGTATCATGTCTATATCATTTATAACGAGACTTTCTGTTATACGTCATGCTCCATGCCCTACCTATTGCATCTTGACTATCAAAGTGTATGCATACCAATGCCAATGGTTTGGGACAAAATAGAATATCTATCAAGAAATTTCGGAGTCTTTCAACTTATTCACGGACCTTATCTAGAGCACCTAGCTCAGAAATCATTGTAGAGCTAGCGATTCATGTCTTTTTTGAAATATTTCCAAGAGACTGCTCCTCTACCAATAGTAAATACATATCCACTCGCGGATTTTACTTTATTTGTCCGATGATACAATTTGCATCACTATATCCATTCAATACTGCTGGATATTGTTATAATACAAGGCATAGTTTTAAGTATTATTTTAAATACTCCAAAACTCTATTTATATCCATCTAATGAGTTTATTTGGGATCACTTGTGAACCGACTCAGTGTATAATAGCAAATGCTATATCTGATCGCGTACACTTCATGATATACATCATACTTCCCAATACTCTAGCACAATCCAATTGTGAGTCACTTTTGCTTTCACTATTTTGAAATGCAAAGCTCACATTTATTGGAGACTTGACAATATTGACATCCAAATATTTGAACTAGTCAAGTACCTTTTGAACGCAATGAGACAGTGAAAATGCTAAACATTATGGAGTTCTAAGGATTCTTATATCTAAGATCGCATCAGCAACTCCAATATTTTTCATTCCAAACTTGCTTTCTAGCATACATTTAGTAGCATTTATGTCATTAGTGTCTCTATTAATGATCAACATATCACCAATATAGAAACAAACAATGACCTTCTGATTTTAATGTGAAAACATTTATCACTTCCATCATTCTTAAATCCATTTGCCAACATGAATTTTGGTCAAATTTCTTCTATCATTGTTTGGGTGCTTGCTTAGTCCATAATGTGACTTAACAAGTTTGCACACTTTCTTTTATTTACCAGGAACCACAAAACCCTCGGGTTATTCCATGCAAATTTCTTCCTCCAATTCTACATTTAAGAAAGTTCTTTTCACATTCATTTGATAAATTAGGAGGTCATATACCACAACTAATAATTTTAGCATCCGAATGAATGTAATTCTAGTTACTAACGAGTATATATATTGACAAGATCAAAACCTTGTTTTTGTCTAAAGCCGACACAAAGTCTTGCTCTATATTTGTCAACAGTTCTATCCACTTTCATTTTTCTTTTGAGGATTCACTTTGAACCCAAAAGTTTATTTCCTGGAGGAAGATCAACGAACTTCCAATAAGATTGCTCAAAATTGAACCAAGCTCACTATTGACACCATTTGTCCAAAAGGATGAGTCTACATAAGACACAAGAAATGTTACAAAATCATATTTGAAGGAAGTATATGTCCCTTGACATATACTACGCCTCTAAATCTCTTTATCAAGTATATTCTCGTTTTTTTTTTAAAGGTCGTTTAGACCTTTCACTAGACTACTCAAGTCTAATTTTACAGTCCACAATCTTAGGTCCTATTTCAATCCTTTTATGAATAGGAACTTGGACTTTGGCTCAACACCCCCACACTTTGAAATATTTCAAGTTGGATTTCCTTCCTTTCCAGTTCTCATATGGAATAGATTGTGTCCTGGACAAAAAAAACTTTATCAAAAGTTTTTTTTTTGTTCCCTTTTGCAGTAAGGATAGTTCCTCCACAAAAGTTTTGTGGTCAACCCGAACTTATAAATAATGCATCCATCATTTCTTTCAACGTTCAGTTTTTCATTAGATTGAGGTGAATAGGGCAATAGTTTGATGGCTAATTTCATTTTCCAAACATATTTATGCACAAGGTGATTTATACTCTCCATTCTTATCACTTCTTATCTTTTTCCAAACTGATTTTCAACTTCGATATTACATTTTCTAGACATTTCTATTGCTTCATCCTTACCATTCGGCAAATAGACATAGTCCTTTCTAATGCAATTGTGAATAAAAGTTACGAGATACTTTTTCCCACCATGAGATGGTGTTAACTTCATATCAAAAATGTCAGTGTAAATCAATTCTAAAGGATTAGAATTCCTTTCAACAGATTTATAAGAATGCTCAACAAACTTAAATTCCACAAAAACTTGACATTTTTTATTTATTGCACTCAAAGTTAGACAAAACTTCTAAGTTGATCAGTTTTCCTTACAAGGTTTTGTAATTGACATGCCCCAAGTGTTCATGTCACAAACATTGACTCAAACAAGCAAGAACAAATAAAAATATTGAGTTCGAAAAGCTCTTCACGAGGTAGCTTTTTCCTCACTAATATTTTGTTCCTATTTCTTACAATTTTGTGCGATACAAACATTGTTTAGAGTCATCACCTTGTCAAATGTCCTTTTAAGGACCTTTCCATAACTTTCAATTTAATTGTTATAGAACTACCAATGAACAAAGTTTCATCGGATTTAATAAAGGCAATATAGTCCAAATGTTACTTTTACAAAAACATAACAAATGACTATTCACCAATATTCATGTCTATGCAAATACTTTTATTATAATAGACATCTTTTCATGAAAAATCACAACATTTTAAGTGACTTTTTTTTTCATAAAAGAACACAATTATTTTGAACAAGTATATATATAATTTGGTTGTTTCATACTAGTCACACTATATACTAGTAAAAGAAAAACTCAACAACCACAATACCAAATATACTCCAAGAATTTTGTAGATATAACATAATACAAAAGTATCATTGAATTTCATATCTTTTGCTCCAAAGTTAAATTAGACACCAAGTCTAATCATAAGCAAAGAACCCCCACATTTCAAATGTGATATCCAAAATATGTTTCAAGTATTTGAAAATAGTTTTCCACATATTTTAATGTTGGAAACATTATTCTACGAAAGAACTATAGTGTTGCAATTCTCTTTGACAATGTTTACACAATGTCAAAGTTCATTCCATAAAGAAACAAAATCACAAATTCTAAGTCACTGGTATTTTTCCTCCATCATAAATAGACATACCACTTAGTATTTTAAATACTAACGATAAGGACCAAAAAAAATATTGTACAATTTATTTCTATATTACATTGAAGTTTATAGAAAATCAAAAGTACAACACTGACTTATTATGTGAAGTTTTCATATTCTTCAAACCAATTGCATAGTCCAATTTATTCAAAGTATAAAACCACAAAAGTTTTTAGTCTAAAAAAAATCAGACACACTAACATTTCTCATGGAGTACAAAACTACAAAAGTCTTTTTTTCCCCAAACAGAATAACACATATTCTTTATCACATAGAAATATTTTTCTTATCAAATAGTCTTCCAACTATAACATTTTGACATACTATTTTATCAAACAAAAATATGCATCTCTCATTTTTGCAAACTAAAGAATTTTAAAAGCAACAATATTTGCCAAGTAAAATTCATTCCACAACATATGGTTTGCAGATTTTTTTTTTCAAAAATACACATGATAATCAAAGATGATTACTCTTAGAAACTATTTTTCTCCTTAGACAATTTAATAAGAAGGTTACCTGGTAATCTTTAAACGGAATACCACAAAAATTGTCTGTTACATTCTCACTTCGACCTTGCTAAACAAAGCAACGAATTATGGAGAAGTAATGCATTTATCTTCTACTTCCATGATCTGATTCTCTCAATCAGTAGAATACAAAAAATATTAACAGTATACTAATTTCCTTAAGATTATTGTTCATCTTGTATTACAAACATACTTAGAGCAAAACTTTGAACATCTTTGTGAGACAACAAAGTTTAAGAACATTTTCACAACTAGAAAAATAAAACTAGTAGCGAAACTAGAATCAGAAACAGATTAGAAAAAATATACGAAATATTTTTAAAGAATTGTTGTTAATATGTGTCAAAAGAATCTTACTGATTCCAACAAACTTTGCAGAAACACGAAGTTACCAAGTTTGATGAACTAGTGAAAAACAAAAGAATAGAAGAACTGAAATTAATTCACAAATCTAAAATATGTAAAACACGTACCAGAATCTGGAAAAATTTAATAGGAAAAAGATCAAGTCCACTGAACTCACAGTGTCCCCTTAAGGAAATTATTCCCCTCTAGTATCCGAGGTTTGATTTGGAATATGACCTCCCAGGGTAAAATGATCTCAACCACCAGAGTATAGATACCAAAAACTCTGGTGTCAGCGAGCCACTCAACGGGAGTAAAGTACACTTAGAATACTAGATTTAGTAGTAGAAGAAGAAATCCATAAATTCTATGTTTAAAATAAAAGGAAATCCCTCAATTTATAGAAAACAAAGGGTAGTGCGAAAAGGTTCTTATTGTGCCTTACCGGAAAGGTCACAAACCTTTGAAAAGTCACAATCTTTCGGAAAGGTCGTCACCTTTCATAAAAGTCATAACTTTCCATAAAAGTCACAACTTTTCATAAAAGTCGCAACTTTTCATAAAAGTCACAACTTTTCATAAAAGTCACAACCTTTCTTAAAAGTCACAACTCTTTATAAAAGTCGCAACTCTTCATTTTCCATTCACACCTTTTAAAACCCAACAAGGAAAACGGTAAAACACTAGACAAATAAAGATTATTGTTTAAGTAGGATAAATAGCCAGTCAATTCGCTCTCCCCAAGAGTAGAAGGCTTTTGGTCTAGGGAAACTTTAATGAGTCAAACAGTCACATGGTTAACTATAAACTGACAAGTAAAAACTTACATTCTCAGTATAGTGTTGAACTGCTAGAGCATCAAACAATTTCTCATGCTAGTAGGTAAGATAATACGCTCACGTAGAAACGGATGACTGCAAAACTAATCAGCAGTGGGAGAAGAGCTAAAGAAAATGGTACCAGCACATGATCTACATATATATATTTCCTTAAAAGCTACAAGTCCTTCTGTCAGCCCAAAGAATGCTTAAGATCAAGTATATAGCACATTCTAAAATGATCTTAAAACGCGGAACTAAACGTGTTGCACAATGCATCAACAACTCACTGAATGTGAGTTTAAACCCATAAACTAGGAGCAAAACAGGCTGAATGTTTGTGTCGATTAGCAGGCACTTCAGTGCAGTCATCAAGGCGCCATATATTATTACTTGTACCTTTGTGCTTATAATTGTTATTCTTGAAAAACGAATACACGTTTGCATCTTTTTCTTCATTTGTGCCTTTCTTCATTAAAAAACCTGTGATTTATGCTTAAAACCCCCAACAAACCTTAGCACTATTCGCCTTTCATAATGCTACTTGGTGAGAGCAGTACTAGGATCAGTGATACCATAGACAGTCCCAGTATTACATACTTTTTCAAGAAAGCACCTGCGAGCTTTGAAAAGCATGACTCATCTCAACCCTCAAGTTAGCATAAAGGAAGAGGATTAGGATAAGCTGACAGTCATTGTAAGAATAAACTTAATATCTTATATCTAAATATTAAATTTAGTTGGAAACCGATACAAATTAAGTTGAAGAAATACATGAAATTCATTTCTTCTACACCAACAAGTTAAGACTTTGATGTGTAATTCATCAGTTCAACTTGCAAGTGTCTACAATCAAATTTACCTCCAAGAAATCTCATTTGTTAAAAATTCTACTATGCGATCCAATTTATATATAAGCTGGTGCAAATTTTGTAGCAGTGGTGGTTTTGTAACTCATTCTCAAGTAGAAATTTTATTCTACTTTTAATTCTTATAATCAAGAAATCCCCAACGGCCAATGGTGCATAGTTCAAAACTCAATAGATAATCTGCCCGCCCTTTTGTCCTTCTCCACTTAAACACCATTCTGTCAGCCACAAAATGAACCTCACTCACACATCATAAGTCGTGCGCTTACCACTACACCAAAGCCTAGGGGGCTTCTCAAGTATCACATTTTTTTACGAAAATGATTCAACCAGGTTTGAAGTACCCCATTTAAGGTAAAGTTTAATAGTTCACCTGTTAAATTTGACAAGATTCAAAAATGGATTAATGAGAAGATATGGTAGTTAGGAGGATAATTCTTCATTGGTAGAAAAGTCAAAGATAGCACCTTTTGTAGGTGAAATTTAGGTGAACAATAAATTGGTTTCACTAGGTAAATCTTGACATTTGACATATTGTGATGTCATGGATGACTTCAATAGAAAGAATTCACTCCTATAAATAGGTAGCTCCTAATTCGTTTGTAACACACCTCTCACTTGCCTTCTCATCTCCTAAGGCATTTGTTCTTCTTTCTCTCTTGTAGTATTTCACTTGTACTCTTTTGGAGTGAAATAAATATTGGTTGTTTGTGTCCGAAGACTAGGCAAAAGAAAATAAAAGTTTGCTGAACCTCGTTAATTTCTGGTGTTCTTTTTATTGTTGTCTCATTTACTATTTATTAGCTACCTTCAGATATAGCAGTTGTGATTCCATCACTCTCTATATATTCGGCTTCCGCAACAATTGGTATCAGAGCCAAGGTATTATCTGAGTATGCTCTGTGGTTGCAGCATAGTCTGAACTTCCACATCAGAAAAAGATTTACTTTGGTCTTTGCATTGTTAGCTAGTAAATAGTATTTGTAGTAAAATGGGAGACAAGAAAAATGATGAGTCCACATCAAGTGTCAATAATACATCATCATTGGCATCTTCGCTTATGACAAGAATTGTGTCAAATGCGAAATTTGCAGTTGAAATTTTTGACGGGTCAGGACATTTTCGGAATGTGGCAAGGCGAGGTCCTTGATGTTCTTTTTCAACAAGGGCTAGATATTGCCATTGAAGAAAAGAAACCAGACGGTGTAGGAGAAGAAGATTGGAAGATTATCAACCGTATTGCTTGCGGTACCATTCGATCTTACCTTGCAAGAGAACAAAAGTATCCATACACGAAGGAAACATCTGCAAATAAATTATGGAATTCATTGGAGGAGAAATTCTTGAAGAAAAACAGTCAAAATAAACTTTACATGAAAAGAAGACTGTTACGCTTCACTTATATTCCTGGTAGCACAGTGAATGATCATATCACCAGCTTTAATAAGTTGGCGATAGATTTGCGGAATATGGACGTGACTTTTACGGATGGAGATATGGCCTTAATGTTGTTAAGTTCACTTCCCGATGAGTTCGAGCATCTTGAAACGACTCTACTGCATGGGAATGATGAAGTATCTCTCAAAGAAGTTTGTTCTGCCTTATACAGTTATGAACAAAGAAAGAGAGAAAAACAAAAAGGCGGAGAAGCAGAAGCACTGGTTGCGAGAGGTCGTTCTCAAAATCATATGAGAACGAAGAAAGGGAGATCCAAGTCAAGATCGAGACTCAGCAAAGATGAATGTGCCTTTTGCCGAGAAAAAGGGCATTGGAAGAAAGAATGCCCAAAGTTGAATAGCAAAGCCAAACCAAATAATGGGAAGGCTGTCATGAATTCAAATGTGGCTGATTGTGATGACTCCGATTACTCACTAGTTACAACAGATCCATCCAAATCATCTGATGTATGGTTGATGGACTCAGCTTGTAGTTATCATATGTGTCCCAATCGGGACTGGTTTATTGATTTACAAGAAGGAGAATGTGGAGTTATTCACACTGCAAACAATAATCCTCTTACCGCATATGGTGTTGGTTCAATCCGATTAAGGAACCATGATGGATTAAGTAGAACATTAACAGATGTTCGATATGTACCAGATTTGAAGAAAAATCTCATTTCTGTAGGAGCCCTAGAATCAAAGGGGTTCAAAGTCATTGCAGATAATGGCGTGATGAGAATATGCTCTGGTGCACTGGTGGTAATGAAGACAATTCGAAGAAATAATAACATGTACCACTATCAAGGTAGTACAATTATTAGGACAGCGGCAACAACATCCAATGACGAGAAGGAGGCAGAAATGACCAAGCTGTGGCATATGCGCTTGGGACATGCTGGAGGGAAATCCTTGAAAACTTTATCGGATCAAGGATTGCTAAAAGGAGTAAAAACTTGCAACTTGGAGTTTTGTGAGCATTGTATGAAGGGAAAGCAAACAAGGGTTAAATTTGGAACAGCTATCCATAATACTAAAGGTATTTTGGATTATGTTCATTCGGATGTTTGGGGTGCTTCCAAAACACCTTCATTAGGTGGGAAACACTATTTTGTAACCTTTGTTGATGACTTCTATCGAAGATTGTGGGTGTATACGATGAAAACAAAGGATGAAGTTTTGGGAATTTTTCTCAAATGGAAGGCGATGATAGAAACTCAAAGTGGCAGAAAGATCAAGTGTCTTCGCACAGACAATGGTGACGAATACAAAAATGATCTTTTTCAGAAAATTTGTGAGGAAAATGGCATCGTCAGACATTTCACCGTCAGAAATACACCACAACAAAATGGAGTGGCAGAACGCATGAACCGAACTTTGCTGGAGAAAGTTCGGTGTATGTTGTCCAATGCTGGCTTGGGCAAAGAATTTTGGGCTGAGGCAATAACATATGCGTGCCACCTCATTAATCGTCTACGATCTGCTGCTATTGGTGGGAAGACACCATTTGAAAAATGGTATGGAAAACCTGCTGAAGATTATGGTTCTTTATATGTATTTGGCTCAATTGCATATTATCATGTAAGAGAGTCAAAATTGGACCCAAGAGCAAAGAAAGCTTTATTTATGGGTATTACTTCTGGGGTTAAAGGATACCGTTTATGGTGTCCAGAGACAAGAAAAGTTATTTTCAGCAGGGATGTTACCTTTGATGAATCTGCCTTGACAAATAAGGTAACACTTGAAGAAGCCAAACAAATTGATGGTGCTTCAAAGCAGGTGGAGTTTGAGGGAAAGATAATTTTCCCAACACAGGGATCAAACGAGGAAACAACAAAAGATTTTCCTCTTGAAGGAGAGCCAGTCGAAGAGGAGGTTCCATCTCAAGAACCTCAACCACAACTTGAATCAATAGCAACAAGCAAGCCGAAAAGGACAATAAGAAAACCTGCTCGACTCACAGATATGGTGGCTTGTGCTAACTCAATTGCAGCCGATGACATTCCTACCACTTATAAAGATGCAGTCCAAAGTTCACAAGAAGATAAGTGGAGGAATGCCATGGATGAAGAAATGCAATCCGTTCATCAGAATAATACATGGAGATTGGCCAATCTCCCAGAGGGCAAGAAAGCAATTGGGTGCAAATGGGTATTTGCAAAGAAAGAGGGATTTCCTAACCAACAAGATGTTCGCTACAAAGCAAGATTGGTGGCCAAAGGATATGCTCAAAAGGAGGGAATTTATTATAATGAGGTATTTTTTCTTATTGTGAAACACTCCTCCATTAGAGTTTTGTTGGATTTGGTAGCACAGTTGAATTTGGAACTAGTTTAGTTGGATGTAAAAACTGCTTTTTTACATGGAGACTTGGAAGAGGAAATCTATATGACTCAGCCAGAAGGATTCTAAGTTGATGGAAAAGAAAATATGGTGTGCAAACTTGAAAAATCATTATACGGATTGAAACAATCTTCTAGACAATGGTACAAACGATTTGACAAGTTTATGTTGAAGCAAAGGTACATAAGAAGCAAATACGATCATTGTGTGTATTTGCGCAAGCTTGAAGATAATTCCTTTATATATCTTATCCTATATGTTGATGATATGTTGATAGCTTCTAAAAGTCAAGGGGAAATTGAGAAGCTAAAGATTCAACTAAAAAAGGAGTTTGAGATGAAGGATTTGGGTGAGGCAAAGAAGATTCTTGGCATGGATATAAAAAGAGATAGACATTCAAAGAAACTCTATTTATATCAGAAAGAATATTTGAAGAGAGTACTAAACCGCTTCGGTATGAATGAAAAAACAAAGTCGGAATGAAAAAACGAAGTCGGTTAGCACTCCGCTTGCTCCTCATTTTAAGCTTAGTGGTGCTATGTCACCTAAGAATGAAGCTGAACGAGAATATATGTCAAGAGTACCATACGCGAATGCTATTGGTAGCTTGATGTATGCAATGGTTTGCACAAGGCCAGATATTTCACACACTGTTGGAATTGTAAGCAGGTACATGCACAATCCTGGAAAGGATCATTGGCAGGCTGTAAAATGGATTCTACGGTATATTCATAATACTGTAGATGTTGGTTTGGTTTTCGAGCAGAAAGATAGTCAATATCTTGTTGGATATTGTGACTCAGATTATGCAGGTGATTTGGACAAATGAAGATCAACTACTAGTTACGTTTTCACTATTGCAAATGCACCAATTAGTTGGAAGTCTACTTTGCAGTCAACAGTTGCTGTGTCTACCACTGAGGCAGAGTACATGGCAATTACAGAGGCTGTGAAGGAAGCAATTTGGCTTCAAGGATTGCTTAGAGAACTTGGTATTGGACAAGAAGGAATCACAATATTTTGTGATAGTCAGAGTGCTATTCAATTAGCAAAGAACCAAGTTTATCATGCAAGGACGAAGCACATTGAGGTCCGATATCATTTCATAAGAGACATCATAGAAGATGGTGGAGTCATAATGCAGAAAATTCATACTACGGATAATCGTGCCGATATGTTGACAAAAGTGGTGACTGCGGTCAAGTTTCAACGTTGTTTGAACTTGATCAACATTGTTGAACATTGAAGATTGAGGTTGAAGACACAATCAAAAATATTTGTTGAGAGAAAGTTGAAAATGGAGAATCTTGCCAAGGTGGAGATTTGTTAAATTTGACAAGATTCAAAAATAGATTAATGAGAAGATATGGTAGTTAGGAGGATAATTCTTCATTGGTAGAGAAGTCAAAGATAGCACCTTTTGTAGGTGAAATTTAGGTGAATAATAAATTGGTTTGACAAGGTAAATCTTGACATTTTGACATATTGTGATGTCATGGATGGCATCAATAGAAAGAATTCACTCCTATAAATAGGTAGATCCTAATTCATTTGTAACACACCTCTCACTTGCCTTCTCATCTCCTAAGGCATTTGTTCTTCTTTCTCTCTTGTAGTATTTCACTTGTACTCTTTTGGAGTGAAATAAATATTGGTTGGTTGTGTCCGAGGACTAGGCAAAAGAAAATAAAAGTTTGCCGAACCTCGTTAATTTCTGGTGTTCTTTTTATTGTTGTCTCATTTACTATTTATTAGCTACCTTCAGATATAGCAGTTGTGATTCCATCACTCTCTATATATTCGGCTTCCGCAACAATTGGTATCAGAGCCAAGGTATTATCTGAGTATGCTCTGTGGTTGCAGCATAGTCTGAACTTCCACATCAGAAAAAGATTTACTTTGGTCTTTGCATTGTTAGCTAGTAAATAGTATTTGTAGTAAAATGGGAGACAAGAAAAATGATGAGTCCACATCAAGTGTCAATAATACATCATCATTGGCATCTTCGCTTATGACAAGAATTGTGTCAAATGCGAAATTTGCAGTTGAAATTTTTGACGGGTCAGGACATTTCGGAATGTGGCAAGGCGAGGTCCTTGATGTTCTTTTTCAACAAGGGCTAGATATTGCCATTGAAGAAAAGAAACCAGACGGTGTAGGAGAAGAAGATTGGAAGATTATCAACCGTATTGCTTGCGGTACCATTCGATCTTACCTTGCAAGAGAACAAAAGTATCCATACACGAAGGAAACATCTGCAAATAAATTATGGAATTCATTGGAGGAGAAATTCTTGAAGAAAAACAGTCAAAATAAACTTTACATGAAAAGAAGACTGTTACGCTTCACTTATATTCCTGGTAGCACAGTGAATGATCATATCACCAGCTTTAATAAGTTGGCGATAGATTTGCGGAATATGGACGTGACTTTTACGGATGGAGATATGGCCTTAATGTTGTTAAGTTCACTTCCCGATGAGTTCGAGCATCTTGAAACGACTCTACTGCATGGGAATGATGAAGTATCTCTCAAAGAAGTTTGTTCTGCCTTATACAGTTATGAACAAAGAAAGAGAGAAAAACAAAAAGGCGGAGAAGCAGAAGCACTGGTTGCGAGAGGTCGTTCTCAAAATCATATGAGAACGAAGAAAGGGAGATCCAAGTCAAGATCGAGACTCAGCAAAGATGAATGTGCCTTTTGCCGAGAAAAAGGGCATTGGAAGAAAGAATGCCCAAAGTTGAATAGCAAAGCCAAACCAAATAATGGGAAGGCTGTCATGAATTCAAATGTGGCTGATTGTGATGACTCCGATTACTCACTAGTTACAACAGATCCATCCAAATCATCTGATGTATGGTTGATGGACTCAGCTTGTAGTTATCATATGTGTCCCAATCGGGACTGGTTTATTGATTTACAAGAAGGAGAATGTGGAGTTATTCACACTGCAAACAATAATCCTCTTACCGCATATGGTGTTGGTTCAATCCGATTAAGGAACCATGATGGATTAAGTAGAACATTAACAGATGTTCGATATGTACCAGATTTGAAGAAAAATCTCATTTCTGTAGGAGCCCTAGAATCAAAGGGGTTCAAAGTCATTGCAGATAATGGCGTGATGAGAATATGCTCTGGTGCACTGGTGGTAATGAAGACAATTCGAAGAAATAATAACATGTACCACTATCAAGGTAGTACAGTTATTAGGACAGCGGCAACAACATCCAATGACGAGAAGGAGGCAGAAATGACCAAGCTGTGGCATATGCGCTTGGGACATGCTGGAGGGAAATCCTTGAAAACTTTATCGGATCAAGGATTGCTAAAAGGAGTAAAAACTTGCAACTTGGAGTTTTGTGAGCATTGTATGAAGGGAAAGCAAACAAGGGTTAAATTTGGAACAGCTATCCATAATACTAAAGGTATTTTGGATTATGTTCATTCGGATGTTTGGGGTGCTTCCAAAACACCTTCATTAGGTGGGAAACACTATTTTGTAACCTTTGTTGATGACTTTTATCGAAGATTGTGGGTGTATACGATGAAAACAAAGGATGAAGTTTTGGGAATTTTTCTCAAATGGAAGGCGATGATAGAAACTCAAAGTGGCAGAAAGATCAAGTGTCTTCGCACAGACAATGGTGACGAATACAAAAATGATCTTTTTCAGAAAATTTGTGAGGAAAATGGCATCGTCAGACATTTCACCGTCAGAAATACACCACAACAAAATGGAGTGGCAGAACGCATGAACCGAACTTTGCTGGAGAAAGTTCGGTGTATGTTGTCCAATGCTGGCTTGGGCAAAGAATTTTGGGCTGAGGCAATAACATATGCGTGCCACCTCATTAATCGTCTACGATCTGCTGCTATTGGTGGGAAGACACCATTTGAAAAATGGTATGGAAAACCTGCTGAAGATTATGGTTCTTTATATGTATTTGGCTCAATTGCATATTATCATGTAAGAGAGTCAAAATTGGACCCAAGAGCAAAGAAAGCTTTATTTATGGGTATTACTTCTGGGGTTAAAGGATACCGTTTATGGTGTCCAGAGACAAGAAAAGTTATTTTCAGCAGGGATGTTACCTTTGATGAATCTGCCTTGACAAATAAGGTAACACTTGAAGAAGCCAAACAAATTGATGGTGCTTCAAAGCAGGTGGAGTTTGAGGGAAAGATAATTTTCCCAACACAGGGATCAAACGAGGAAACAACAAAAGATTTTCCTCTTGAAGGAGAGCCAGTCGAAGAGGAGGTTCCATCTCAAGAACCTCAACCACAACTTGAATCAATAGCAACAAGCAAGCCGAAAAGGACAATAAGAAAACCTGCTCGACTCACAGATATGGTGGCTTGTGCTAACTCAATTGCAGCCGATGACATTCCTACCACTTATAAAGATGCAGTCCAAAGTTCACAAGAAGATAAGTGGAGGAATGCCATGGATGAAGAAATGCAATCCGTTCATCAGAATAATACATGGAGATTGGCCAATCTCCCAGAGGGCAAGAAAGCAATTGGGTGCAAATGGGTATTTGCAAAGAAAGAGGGATTTCCTAACCAAGAAGATGTTCGCTACAAAGCAAGATTGGTGGCCAAAGGATATGCTCAAAAGGAGGGAATTTATTATAATGAGGTATTTTCTCTTGTTGTAAAACACTCCTCCATTAGAGTTTTATTGGATTTGGTAGCACAGTTGAATTTGGAACTAGTTTAGTTGGATGTAAAAACTGCTTTTTTACATGGAGACTTGGAAGAGAAAATCTATATGACTCAGCCAGAAGGATTCAAAGTTGATGGAAAAGAAAATATGGTGTGCAAACTTGAAAAATCATTATACGGATTGAAACAATCTTCTAGACAATGGTACAAACGATTTGACAAGTTTATGTTGAAGCAAAGGTACATAAGAAGCAAATACGATCATTGTGTGTATTTGCGCAAGCTTGAAGATAATTCCTTTATATATCTTCTCCTATATGTTGAT
Source organism: Solanum sitiens (assembly GCA_016801875.1). Taxonomy (NCBI): domain Eukaryota; kingdom Viridiplantae; phylum Streptophyta; class Magnoliopsida; order Solanales; family Solanaceae; genus Solanum; species Solanum sitiens. Next base: position 569,645 of record JABWTJ010000434.1, on the reverse strand, counting down.
GATATGTTGATAGCTTCTAAAAGTCAAGGGGAAATTGAGAAGCTAAAGATTCAACTAAAAAAGGAGTTTGAGATGAAGGATTTGGGTGAGGCAAAGAAGATTCTTGGCATGGATATAAAAAGAGATAGACATTCAAAGAAACTCTATTTATATCAGAAAGAATATTTGAAGAGAGTACTAAACCGCTTCGGTATGAATGAAAAAACAAAGTCGGAATGAAAAAACGAAGTCGGTTAGCACTCCGCTTGCTCCTCATTTTAAGCTTAGTGGTGCTATGTCACCTAAGAATGAAGCTGAACGAGAATATATGTCAAGAGTACCATACGCGAATGCTATTGGTAGCTTGATGTATGCAATGGTTTGCACAAGGCCAGATATTTCACACGCTGTTGGAATTGTAAGCAGGTACATGCACAATCCTGGAAAGGATCATTGGCAGGCTGTAAAATGGATTCTACGGTATATTCATAATACTGTAGATGTTGGTTTGGTTTTCGAGCAGAAAGATAGTCAATATCTTGTTGGATATTGTGACTCAGATTATGCAGGTGATTTGGACAAATGAAGATCAACTACTGGTTATGTTTTCACTATTGCAAATGCACCAATTAGTTGGAAGTCTACTTTGCAGTCAACAGTTGCTGTGTCTACCACTGAGGCAGAGTACATGGCAATTACAGAGGCTGCGAAGGAAGCAATTTGGCTTCAAGGATTGCTTAGAGAACTTGGTATTGGACAAGAAGGAATCACAATATTTTGTGATAGTCAGAGTGCTATTCAATTAGCAAAGAACCAAGTTTATCATGCAAGGACGAAGCACATTGAGGTCCGATATCATTTCATAAGAGACATCATAGAAGATGGTGGAGTCATAATGCAGAAAATTCATACTACGGATAATCGTGCCGATATGTTGACAAAAGTGGTAACTGCGGTCAAGTTTCAACATTGTTTGAACTTGATCAACATTGTTGAACATTGAAGATTGAGGTTGAAGACACAATCAAAAATTTTTGTTGAGAGAAAGTTGAAAATGGAGAATCTTGCCAAGGTGGAGATTTGTTAAATTTGACAAGATTCAAAAATGGATTAATGAGAAGATATGGTAGTTAGGAGGATAATTCTTCATTGGTTGAGAAGTCAAAGATAGCACCTTTTGTAGGTGAAATTTAGGTGAATAATAAATTGGTTTCACAAGGTAAATCTTGACATTTTGACATATTGTGATGTCATGGATGGCATCAATAGAAAGAATTCACTCCTATAAATAGGTAGCTCCTAATTCATTTGTAACACACCTCTCACTTGCCTTCTCATCTCCTAAGGCATTTGTTCTTCTTTCTCTCTTGTAGTATTTCACTTGTACTCTTTTGGAGTGAAATAAATATTGGTTGGTTGTGTCCGAGGAATAGGCAAAAGAAAATAAAAGTTTGCCGAACCTCGTTAATTTCTGGTGTTCCTTTTATTGTTGTCTCATTTACTATTTATTAGCTACCTTCAGATATAGCAGTTGTGATTCCATCACTCTCTATATATTCGGCTTCCGCAACAATTGGTATCAGAGCCAAGGTATTATCTGAGTATGCTCTGTGGTTGCAGCATAGTCTGAACTTCCACATCAGAAAAAGATTTACTTTGGTCTTTGCATTGTTAGCTAGTAAATAGTATTTGTAGTAAAATGGGAGACAAGAAAAATGATGAGTCCACATCAAGTGTCAATAATACGTCATCATTGGCATCTTCACTTATGACAAGAATTGTGTCAAATGCGAAATTTGCAGTTGAAATTTTTGACGGGTCAGGACATTTCGGAATGTGGCAAGGCGAGGTCCTTGATGTTCTTTTTCAACAAGGGCTAGATATTGCCATTGAAGAAAAGAAACCAGACGGTGTAGGAGAAGAAGATTGGAAGATTATCAACCGTGTTGCTTGCGGTACCATTCGATCTTACCTTGCAAGAGAACAAAAGTATCCATACACGAAGGAAACATCTGCAAATAAATTATGGAATTCATTGGAGGAGAAATTCTTGAAGAAAAATAGTCAAAATAAACTTTACATGAAAAGAAGACTGTTACGCTTCACTTATATTCCTGGTAGCACAGTGAATGATCATATCACCAGCTTTGATAAGTTGGCGATAGATTTGCGGAATATGGACGTGACTTTTACGGATGGAGATATGGCCTTAATGTTGTTAAGTTCACTTCCCGATGAGTTCGAGCATCTTGAAACGACTCTATTGCATGGGAATGATGAAGTATCTCTCAAAGAAGTTTGTTCTGCCTTATACAGTTATGAACAAAGAAAGAGAGAAAAACAAAAAGGCGGAGAAGCAGAAGCACTGGTTGCGAGAGGTCGTTCTCAAAATCATATGAGAACGAAGAAAGGGAGATCCAAGTCAAGATCGAGACTCAGCAAAGATGAATGTGCCTTTTGCCGAGAAAAAGGGCATTGGAAGAAAGACTGCCCAAAGTTGAATAGCAAAGCCAAACCAAATAATGGGAAGGCTGTCATGGATTCAAATGTGGCTGATTGTGATGACTCCGATTACTCACTAGTTACAACAGATCCATCCAAATCATCTGATGTATGGTTGATGGACTCAGCTTGTAGTTATCATATGTGTCCCAATCGGGACTGGTTTATTGATTTACAAGAAGGAGAATGTGGAGTTATTCACACTGCAAACAATAATCCTCTTACCGCATATGGTGTTGGTTCAATCCGATTAAGGAACCATGATGGATTAAGTAGAACATTAACAGATGTTCGATATGTACCAGATTTGAAGAAAAATCTCATTTCTGTAGGAGCCCTAGAATCAAAGGGGTTCAAAGTCATTGCAGATAATGGCGTGATGAGAATATGCTCTGGTGCACTGGTGGTAATGAAGGCAATTCGAAGAAATAATAACATGTACCACTATCAAGGTAGTACAGTTATTAGGACAGCGGCAACAACATCCAATGACGAGAAGGAGGCAGAAATGACCAAGCTGTGGCATATGCGCTTGGGACATGCTGGAGGGAAATCCTTGAAAACTTTATCGGATCAAGGATTGCTAAAAGGAGTAAAAACTTGCAACTTGGAGTTTTGTGAGCATTGTATGAAGGGAAAGCAAACAAGGGTTAAATTTGGAACAACTATCCATAATACTAAAGGTATTTTGGATTATGTTCATTCGGATGTTTGGAGTGCTTCCAAAACACCTTCATTAGGTGGGAAACACTATTTTGTAACCTTTGTTGATGACTTCTATCAAAGATTGTGGGTGTATACGATGAAAACAAAGGATGGTGTTTTGGGAATTTTTCTCAAATGGAAGGCGATGATAGAAACTCAAAGTGGCAGAAAGATCAAGTGTCTTCGCACAGACAATGGTGACGAATACAAAAATGATCTTTTTCAGAAGGAAAATGGCATCGTCAGACATTTCACCGTCAGAAATACACCACAACAAAATGGAGTGGCAGAACGCATGAATCGAACTTTGCTGGAGAAAGTTCGGTGTATGTTGTCCAATGCTGGCTTGGGCAAAGAATTTTGGGCTGAGGCAATAACATATGCGTGCCACCTCATTAATCGTCTACGATCTGCTGCTATTGGTGGGAAGACACCATTTGAAAAATGGTATGGAAAACCTGCTGAAGATTCTGGTTCTTTATATGTATTTGGCTCAATTGCATATTATCATGTAAGAGAGTCAAAATTGGACCCAAGAGCAAAGAAAGCTTTATTTATGGGTATTACTTCTGGAGTCAAAGGATACCGTTTATGGTGTCCAGAGACAAGAAAAGTTATTTTCAGCAGGGATGTTACCTTTGATGAATCTGCCTTGACAAATAAGGTAACACTTGAAGAAGCCAAACAAATTGATGGTGCTTCAAAGCAGGTGGAGTTTGAGGGAAAGATAATTTTTCCAACACAGGGATCAAACGAGGAAACAACAAAAGATTTTCCTCTTGAAGGAGACCAGTCGAAGAGGAGGTTCCATCTCAAGAACCTCAACCACAACTTGAATCAATAGCAACAAGCAAGCCGAAAAGGACAATAAGAAAACCTGCTCGACTCACAGATATGGTGGCTTGTGCTAACTCAATTACAGCCGATGACATTCCTACCACTTATAAAGATGCAGTCCAAAGTTCACAAGAAGATAAGTGGAGGAATGCCATGGATGAAGAAATGCAATCCGTTCATCAGAATAATACATGGAGATTGGCCAATCTCCCAGAGGGCAAGAAAGCAATTGGGTGCAAATGGGTATTTGCAAAGAAAGAGGGATTTCCTAACCAAGAAGATGTTCGCTACAAAGCAAGATTGGTGGCCAAAGGATATGCTCAAAAGGAGGGAATTTATTATAATGAGGTATTTTCTCTTGTTGTGAAACACTCCTCCATTAGAGTTTTGTTGGATTTGGTAGCACAGTTGAATTTGGAACTAGTTCAGTTGGATGTAAAAACTGCTTTTTTACATGGAGACTTGGAAGAGGAAATCTATATGACTCAGCCAGAAGGATTCAAAGTTGATGGAAAAGAAAATATGGTGTGCAAACTTGAAAAATCATTATACGGATTGAAACAATCTTCTAGACAATGGTACAAACGATTTGACAAGTTTATGTTGAAGCAAAGGTACATAAGAAGCAAATACGATCATTGTGTGTATTTGCGCAAGCTTGAAGATAATTCCTTTATATATCTTCTCCTATATGTTGATGATATGTTGATAGCTTCTAAAAGTCAAGGGGAAATTGAGAAGCTAAAGATTCAACTAAAAAAGGAGTTTGAGATGAAGGATTTGGGTGAGGCAAAGAAGATTCTTGGCATGGAGATAAAAAGAGATAGACATTCAAAGAAACTCTATTTATCTCAGAAAGAATATTTGAAGAGAGTACTAAACCGATTCGGGTATGAATGAAAAAACGAAGTCGGTTAGCACTCCGCTTGCTCCTCATTTTAAGCTTAGTGATGCTATGTCACCTAAGAATGAAGCTGAACTAGAATATATGTCAAGAGTACCATACGCGAATGCTATTGGTAGCTTGATGTATGCAATGGTTTGCACAAGGCCAGATATTTCACACGCTGTTGGAGTTGTAAGCAGGTACATGCACAATCCTGGAAAGTATCATTGGCAGGCTGTAAAATGGATTCTACGGTATATTCATAATACTGTAGATGTTGGTTTGGTTTTCGAGCAGAAAGATAGTCAATATCTTGTTGGATATTGTGACTCAGATTATGCAGGTGATTTGGACAAACGAAGATCAACTACTGGTTATGTTTTCACTATTGCAAATGCACCAGTTAGTTGGAAGTCTACTTTGCAGTCAACAGTTGCTGTGTCTACCACTGAGGCAGAGTACATGGCAATTACAGAGGCTGCGAAGGAAGCAATTTGGCTTCAAGGATTGCTTAGAGAACTTGGTATTGGACAAGAAGGAATCACAATATTTTGTGATAGTCAGAGTGCTATTCAATTAGCAAAGAACCAAGTTTATCATGCAAGGACGAAGCACATTGAGGTCCGATATCATTTCATAAGAGACATCATAGAAGATGGTGGAGTCATAATGCAGAAAATTCATACTACGGATAATCGTGCCGATATGTTGACAAAAGTGGTGACTGCGGTCAAGTTTCAACATTGTTTGAACTTGATCAACATTGTTGAACATTGAAGATTGAGGTTGAAGACACAATCAAAAATTTTTGTTGAGAGAAAGTTGAAAATGGAGAATCTTGCCAAGGTGGAGATTTGTTAAATTTGACAAGATTCAAAAATGGATTAATGAGAAGATATGGTAGTTAGGAGGATAATTCTTCATTAGTAGAGAAGTCAAAGATAGCACCTTTTGTAGGTGAAATTTAGGTCAACAATAAATTGGTTTCACAAGGTAAATCTTGACATTTTGACATATTGTGATGTCATGGATGGCATCAATAGAAAGAATTCACTCCTATAAATAGGTAGCTCCTAATTCATTTGTAACACACCTCTCACTTGCCTTCTCATCTCCTAAGGCATTTGTTCTTCTTTCTCTCTTGTAGTATTTCACTTGTACTCTTTTGGAGTGAAATAAATATTGGTTGGTTGTGTCCGAGGACTAGGCAAAAGAAAATAAAAGTTTGCCGAACCTCGTTAATTTCTGGTGTTCTTTTTATTCTTGTCTCATTTACTATTTATTAGCTACCTTCAGATATAGCAGTTGTGATTCCATCACTCTCTATATATTCGGCTTCCGCAACAATTGGTATCAGAGCCAAGGTATTATCTGAGTATGCTCTGTGGTTGCAGCATAGTCTGAACTTCCACATCAGAAAAAGATTTACTTTGGTCTTTGCATTGTTAGCTAGTAAATAGTATTTGTAGTAAAATGGGAGACAAGAAAAATGATGAGTCCACATCAAGTGTCAATAATACATCATCATTGGCATCTTCGCTTATGACAAGAATTGTGTCAAATGCGAAATTTGCAGTTGAAATTTTTGATGGGTCAGGACATTTCGGAATGTGGCAAGGCGAGGTCCTTGATGTTCTTTTTCAACAAGGGCTAGATATTGCCATTGAAGAAAAGAAACCAGACGGTGTAGGAGAAGAAGATTGGAAGATTATCAACCGTATTGCTTGCGGTACCATTCGATCTTACCTTACAAGAGAACAAAAGTATCCATACACGAAGGAAACATCTGCAAATAAATTATGGAATTCATTGGAGGAGAAATTCTTGAAGAAAAACAGTCAAAATAAACTTTACATGAAAAGAAGACTGTTACGCTTCACTTATATTCCTGGTAGCACAATGAATGATCATATCACCAGCTTTAATAAGTTGGCGACAGATTTGCGGAATATGGACGTGACTTTTACGGATGGAGATATGGCCTTAATGTTGTTAAGTTCACTTCCCGATGAGTTCGAGCATCTTGAAACGACTCTACTGCATGGGAATGATGAAGTATCTCTCAAAGAAGTTTGTTCTGCCTTATACAGTTATGAACAAAGAAAGAGAGAAAAACAAAAAGGCGGAGAAGCAGAAGCACTGGTTGCGAGAGGTCGTTCTCAAAATCATATGAGAACGAAGAAAGGGAGATCCAAGTCAAGATCGAGACTCAGCAAAGATGAATGTGCCTTTTGCCGAGAAAAAGGGCATTGGAAGAAAGAATGCCCAAAGTTGAATAGCAAAGCCAAACCAAATAATGGGAAGGCTGTCATGAATTCAAATGTGGCTGATTGTGATGACTCCGATTACTCACTAGTTACAACAGATCCATCCAAATCATCTGATGTATGGTTGATGGACTCAGCTTGTAGTTATCATATGTGTCCCAATCGGGACTGGTTTATTGATTTACAAGAAGGAGAATGTGGAGTTATTCACACTGCAAACAATAATCCTCTTACCGCATATGGTGTTGGTTCAATCCGATTAAGGAACCATGATGGATTAAGTAGAACATTAACAGATGTTCGATATGTACCAGATTTGAAGAAAAATCTCATTTCTGTAGGAGCCCTAGAATCAAAGGGGTTCAAAATCATTGCAGATAATGGCGTGATGAGAATATGCTCTGGTGCACTGGTGGTAATGAAGGCAATTCGAAGAAATAATAACATGTACCACACTACAAGAAACAACTTTATTTAAGACCAATATTTAGGGACGAATTAATAATCCCGTCTCTAAAAGTACATATATTGGGACGAGATTTTAGTTCGGTCCTAAATTACATATGTTATTGGGAAGGTTCCAAATCTGGTCTCTAGAAAAGTAGTAACTGCTCCCAAATTAAAATTTAGGGTCTTTGAGAAATACATTGTAAGGCGGGAACTAATGAAATTTTTAAAAGAGTCATCTATTTTCACCAAAATTAGGCGCCTAAAATTCATTAGTGATTAAAATTCTAAAAGGAAATTAAAGGAAAAAATATAACAGACGCTTCTATTTGTTTCGCAAAACATTCTGAAATCAAACAACCCTAGCTAGAACCGATCTTCCCTAACAACTCTTTCCTTACAGCGATCTGAGTTAGATCTAGAAAGCACAGGTCTGCCTAGGTAGCAGCAAGCACAACCCAGATATCTCATCGATCAATATTTCATCTGCGTTTTCTCAGAGCAGAGAAAGCAGAGGTCTGCCCAGAAGTCATCTCTACTCAATCTATATCTTCTATTCACTCGGATCTCAGGTATGCCTCCACTTGTTGATTTGATTTTTTATGTCGATTAATTGTTTGTTTTGTTTGAGTTGTAACTCTTCTTGTTTGAGCTCTTTCTCTCTAAGACTAGATTCTGATCATTTTCTTAAAGAAGATTCAATTTTATAATGTGATATGATCCAAAAAATGAAGGGGATCGACCGGTCCTTAAAAAAGTAAGTGTTCCTAAAGATTAAGAATAATTAACTAAACTTGAAAAGAGGCACTAACAATTAAATGAGCTAAAACAATATTAAGATATAATATAGAGAAAGTTCTGTTCAAGTTGAGAAATTCGTTATGAATTACAAGTGAACTATTAATAGAGCAAGTGAAACAAGTGAGATTCTGGTATGTTACTACATAATAAGTGAAAAAATGATAGTTTCATTTGCGTCTGAAACTGATGGAATATGTAAAACACAATAGAATTGATGCAAATAACCTCTTGTACGTGGTGCTGCACATAGAAGATTGAAAGAGTGATAGTTTGTTTTGAGTGTGAAACTTGAAAAACATGATAACTTTCAAGAAGATACATTCTAATAGTTGATCAAATCATTCCTACAATTTTTTCTAATTGGTTCTCTGATTTCTGTCTACTTGTATATAAGCTATGATCCTCTTTTCAGTTAGTTCACCTTTCTGGTAAGCTTCCTCTTTTGGAAGCTGATTTTTCTTCTTCTCTATATTTGATTTGTTCGAGTTACACTACTTGTTTGAATTACCCTTCTCTGAGATTAGTTGGTCAATTTTTTTGAAGTATATTCAATTTTTTAGTGTAATAAGATCCATAAAAGAAGGGGAGCAGTCCTAAGAGAAATGATTGCTCCTAAAGAAACAAAAAAGTGTGCTACTCTTGAACAGAGGCACTCACAGGTACTCACAGGTCCTGAGTTAAAATAATGGTCAGAGCGAAGATACAGGGATTTGTATTCGTCTCAAGTAATCTGTTCTAAATTACAAGTGAACGATTGCTTACCTTTTAAGACTAACAGAGCACACACGAATGTGGTTGCAGTTCTGATAACTGATCCAAAGAAGTAACCACGCGCAACTAATTCCTAAAAGATTTATATCTAACTAAAATAAATTAGTAATTGCAAAAGAACCATTAAAATATTAGTTATTATAAATGGATCATATCATAGTGTTTTGTGTGTGTCTAAGGAATCAATCATATTTTTTTACAATCAGATTAACTCGAACTCACAAAAGATGTAAGAAGCAACAAAACGGATTCAAATTACCTCATGTGGTGTTGTACATAGAACGTAGAAATAGTTATAGTTATATTTTTTTTACAACTTAGCAAACTCGAGATCTTTGAAGAGATATGTTCTTATAGTTGCACAATATATTTGTCCATTTCTATCAAACTCTATCACCACAAATTTATGAAAAAAGATGTAAATAACAGAATGTAATTAACTGTTAGAAGGAATCAACTAAGTTCTTACAGTTATACTTCCTGTGGTTTTATAAATAGAAGATAGGAACAATGTTAACTTTGGGTATGAAACTTGACAAACTCAAGATATGTCAAGAAGAAACGTTCTTATGGTTGCATCACATATTCTTCCATCCTTGTAAAATTCAAGCTCGATAAATTTATCCAAATTACAGTAAATAACAGATTGTAAGTTGTGCGCATTTATGATTTACCTGAGTTGTCACAGTATTTGCTTCCATCTGAGTTATGTGATCCTTTCCCTTCGACTTGTTTGAGTAATTATGCCCTGATTCCACATCATTCCTGATTTGGGTGTTTGATTGATCCTTAGCTATGATCCTGAAAGAGAAATTCGAAGAAGAATTTAAAGAACCTGATGGTGCCAAAGGATCTCAGTGCTTACGAGTTCCCATTTGTTCTTCATTATGATTTCCTGAGCCTTGAAGACCATTCACCATTTAGACCTGGTTGCGTTCAAGTCGACTATAATCCTTCCCATTTAATTCATTTTGAGATTTAGAACAACCATTTGCTTGTTCGATGAGTATCTCGGAGTGGTTGGATTTTCTTATTAGTTCAATTTAATGTTGCCCCTCCACTAGGGACCCCACCTGGGCTCCGGTTACTTCATCGGATAGAACTTTGGTTCAGATTTCCTTTTCAAAACTACTCAAAATTTCAGTGAGACGTTCCTTGAGGTACAACAAATACTCTCCTTAGTTTGATTCTTGCTAAATCTCATCCGTTGTTGGTCTAACATTGACACACTTCAGCTGCGATTCGTGGTCTTACATCATTTCTATTCCAACACTCCTTCTGAAATAGTTATCACCATCGCTTCAGTTTTATGAATTTTCGAAGAGTTGGATGATGAATTCATGGATGAGATTTGTTAAATTTTATTCCCTTTAAGATTAGGCTTTGAATGTGATCCATCTGCGACTGGAAGACCTCCAATGGTGGCGCGTGTGTCGTTCTGATAAGCCTAGAGTGTGTGAAAAATCACATTTATAGAGCCTGTGGCTGTTCAATCACCTTTACAGAGCCAGTGATTGAAATTGATATCTGTAGTTTTTTTATGTTCCCTGCATTAGTGAGAGACAATTTAAAGATCACTGCACATATTGTTGTTGATCTTTGTTTTAAATATAACTGATCTTTTTATTTTCTGCACGTAAAGTGGCATACACACATCTCTTTTCTCTGGTTTTTTTTATTGTTCTCTGTTTTTTTTATTTTCTGGATGTTAAGTGTTACACACATGTTTTTCCACAACTTTTTTATTTTTGTACAACTGTGCGCAAATATCTTTTTTTTTTCTGCACAAATATTCATAATGACACTCCTTGGTATAAATGTTTGTGATAGAAAAATCACTATGAATGCAATATATATTTCTCTTATATTTGATACAATCACTGTAATGCACTCTGTAGAAGAGAGATATCTTTTTAGTTCAAATTTTCTTGCTCTTAGCTATCTGGTGATATCGACATTTAGTTGTGCCAAGATCCAAGTTGCTTCATTTCATTGTTTCTAGTTAACTGATTGCTCATTTTATTATCATCCATATTAATCTGTTTCTTTGTGCACATTTTTAGTTTTTAATTCATATTTGATCTCCTTCTACACAGATAACCTGGATATTTCTCCAGAAACATTTCTATCTTGCTTGTTAAATTCCCCCGCAACAACTTGTTTCCTTGAAACATAATATAAATCTTCTTGATGGAAAATTTTTCTATGTGTACTAAGCTTTTTCATTGAATTTGTGTTTTTGATATAGATTTTGATTCTTTGTTAATGAATCTCAAAGTTTTCTTAATCATTATTTTCTTATGTTCATGCAGATTATTGATATACTTGGATAACCCTTGGTGAATTTTGGATTTCTTTTGTGAAGATTGAAGGTACAAGTTAGGATGAAAGTTTAGAAGAAGCACAAGGATATTAATATTTTGCTAGGGAAGTTATGCCAACTTGAAAATGTGGCCTCGCTCAGGATATTGTTAATTTGCTAACGTCTTTTTTTTATTAAGAAAATGTTAAAACTAACAACATGGGATGTTAACTTTTTTATATATTTATGTCAGCCTTTTTATGAAGATTTATTGTAGCAATCTTATATTTATTGACAAAGCTTATAATTTTTTTTGTGATATGAAGATTCAAAGTCATTGCTGATCAACTAGAGACCATAATATTTGCTCGTCTCTAATGATTCATCTAGGATGAGAAACTTTCTTGTCTCTAAAAGTAAACTTTCTTGTCTCTAAAAGTTTCATCTGATACAACTTCTTGTCCCTAAAGGTTCATCTAGGACGAGGTGTTTCTTGTCGTGAAAAACAATCTATGACGATGTAGTTGCTAATAAGAAAATGTAATCTAGGATGAGGTTGTTTCTCGTCCCAAAAGAGTATTCTAGGACGAGTTAGTTGCTAGTCCTTAAAGTGATTTAAAGACTAGATAATGAGTAATTTTCAAAGAAGAAAATCATCTATTTGGGACGAGATATGTAGTCTATAAAGGTATTCTAACGACTAGCTTTGTTTCCGTCTCGAAAGACATTTTACGACCAGAAAAAGGTCCCCGTCCCAGTTGACCTTTAGCAAAGAAGTATTTAAGGACGGGCGGCGATCAGCCTTTTCCCATCTCAATAGACTATTTGGGACCAGATTTGGACTTTCTGGGACCAGATTTCCCTTCCTTAGAGGTTGTTTTTCTTGTAGTGCCACTATCAAGGTAGTACAGTTATTAGGACAGCGGCAACAACATCCAATGACGAGAAGGAGGCAGAAATGACCAAGCTGTGGCATATGCGCTTGGGACATGCTGGAGGGAAATCCTTGAAAACTTTATCGGATCAAGGATTGCTAAAAGGAGTAAAAACTTGCAACTTGGAGTTTTGTGAGCATTGTATGAAGGGAAAGCAAACAAGGGTTAAATTTGGAACAACTATCCATAATACTAAAGTTATTTTGGATTATGTTCATTCGGATGTTTGGAGTGCTTCCAAAACACCTTCATTAGGTGGGAAACACTATTTTGTAACCTTTGTTGATGACTTCTATCGAAGATTGTGGGTGTATACGATGAAAACAAAGGATGAAGTTTTGGGAATTTTTCTCAAATGGAAGGCGATGATAGAAACTCAAAGTGACAGAAAGATCAAGTGTCTTCGCACAGACAATGGTGACGAATACAAAAATGATCTTTTTCAGAAAATTTGTGAGGAAAATGGCATCGTCAGACATTTCACCGTCAGAAATACACCACAACAAAATGGAGTGGCAGAACGCATAAACCGAACTTTGCTGGAGAAAGTTCGGTGTATGTTGTCCAATGCTGGCTTGGGCAAAAAATTTTGGGCTGAGGCAATAACATATGCGTGCCACCTCATTAATCGTCTACGATCTGCTGCTATTGGTGGGAAGACACCATTTGAAAAATGGTATGGAAAACCTGCTGAAGATTATGGTTCTTTATATGTATTTAGCTCAATTGCATATTATCATGTAAGAGAGTCAAAATTGGACCCAAGAGCAAAGAAAGCTTTATTTATGGGTATTACTTCTGGGTTAAAGGATACCGTTTATGGTGTCCAGAGACAAGAAAAGTTATTTTCAGCAGGGATGTTACCTTTGATGAATCTGCCTTGACAAATAAGGTAACACTTGAAGAAGCCAAACAAATTGATGGTGCTTCAAAGCAGGTGGAGTTTGAGGGAAAGATAATTTTCCCAACACAGGGATCAAACGAGGAAACAACAAAAGATTTTCCTCTTGAAGGAGAGCCAGTCGAAGAGGAGGTTCCATCTCAAGAACCTCAACCACAACTTGAATCAATAGCAACAAGCAAGCCGAAAAGGACAATAAGAAAACCTGCTCGACTCACAGATATGGTGGCTTGTGCTAACTCAATTGCAGCCGATGACATTCCTACCACTTATAAAGATGCAGTCCAAAGTTCACAAGAAGATAAGTGGAGGAATGCCATGGATGAAGAAATGCAATCCGTTCATCAGAATAATACATGGAGATTGGCCAATCTCCCAGAGGGCAAGAAAGCAATTGGGTGCAAATGGGTATTTGCAAAGAAAGAGGGATTTCCTAACCAAGAAGATGTTCGCTACAAAGCAAGATTGGTGGCCAAAGGATATGCTCAAAAGGAGGGAATTTATTATAATGAGATATTTTCTCTTGTTGTGAAGCACTCCTCCATTAGAGTTTTGTTGGATTTGGTAGCACAGTTGAATTTGGAACTAGTTCAGTTGGATGTAAAAACTGCTTTTTTACATGGAGACTTGGAAGAGGAAATCTATATGACTCAGCCAGAAGGATTCAAAGTTGATGGAAAAGAAAATATGGTGTGCAAACTTGAAAAATCATTATACGGATTGAAACAATCTTCTAGACAATGGTACAAACGATTTGACAAGTTTATGTTGAAGCAAAGGTACATAAGAAGCAAATACGATCATTGTGTGTATTTGCGCAAGCTTGAAGATAATTCCTTTATATATCTTCTCCTATATGTTGATGATATGTTGATAGCTTCTAAAAGTCAAGGGGAAATTAAGAAGCTAAAGATTCAACTAAAAAAGGAGTTTGAGATGAAGGATTTGGGTGAGGCAAAGAAGATTCTTGGCATGGATATAAAAAGAGATAGACATTCAAAGAAACTCTATTTATATCAGAAAGAATATTTGAAGAGAGTACTAAACCGCTTCGGTATGAATGAAAAAACGAAGTCGGTTAGCACTCCGCTTGCTCCTCATTTTAAGCTTAGTGGTGCTATGTCACCTAAGAATGAAACTGAACGAGAATATATGTCAAGAGTACCATACGCGAATGCTATTGGTAGCTTGATGTATGCAATGGTTTGCACAAGGCCAGATATTTCACACGCTGTTGGAATTGTAAGCAGGTACATGCACAATCCTGGAAAGGATCATTGGCAGGCTGTAAAATGGATTCTACGGTATATTCATAATACTGTAGATGTTGGTTTGGTTTTCGAGCAGAAAGATAGTCAATATCTTGTTGGATATTGTGACTCAGATTATGCAGGTGATTTGGACAATTTCACTATTGCAAATGCACCAGTTAGTTGGAAGTCTACTTTGCAGTCAACAGTTGCTGTGTCTACCACTGAGGCAGAGTACATGGCAATTACAGAGGCTGCGAAGGAAGCAATTTGGCTTCAAGGATTGCTTAGAGAACTTGGTATTGGACAAGAAGGAATCACAATATTTTGTGATAGTCAGAGTGCTATTCAATTAGCAAAGAACCAAGTTTATCATGCAAGGACGAAGCACATTGACGTCCGATATCATTTCATACGAGACATCATAGAAGATGGTGGAGTCATAATGCAGAAAATTCATACTACGGATAATCCTGCCGATATGTTGACAAAAGTGGTGACTGCGGTCAAGTTTCAACATTGTTTGAACTTGATCAACATTGTTGAACATTGAAGATTGAGGTTGAAGACAAATCAAAAATTTTTGTTGAGAGAAAGTTGAAAATGGAGAATCTTGCCAAGGTGGAGATTTGTTAAATTTGACAAGATTCAAAAATGGATTAATGAGAAGATATGGTAGTTAGGAGGATAATTCTTCATTGGTAAAAAAGTCAAAGATAACACCTTTTGTAGGTGAAATTTAGGTGAACAATAAATTGGTTTCACAAGGTAAATCTTGACATTTTGACATATTGTGATTTCATGGATGACATCAATAGAAAGAATTCACTCCTATAAATAGGTAGCTCCTAATTCATTTGTAACACACCTCTCACTTGCCTTCTCATCTCCTAAGACATTTGTTCTTCTTTCTCTCTTGTAGTATTTCACTTGTACTCTTTTGGAGTGAAATAAATATTGGTTGGTTGTGTCCGAGGACTAGGCAAAAGAAAATAAAAGTTTGCCGAACCTCGTTAATTTCTGGTGTTCTTTTTATTGTTATCTCATTTACTATTTATTAGCTACCTTCAGATATAGCAGTTGTGATTCCATGACTCTCTATATATTCGGCTTCCGCAACATCACCATCTCCCCCTTCCCCCTCCACACGACACAAAAAAATGACTAATAGCACCAAAATCTTCAAAGAAAATAGACTAATACAAGTAAATACACATGATTATGCAGGGTCAAAACACAATACCAATTACTCTAACCCCCTATTGATCATAAATGAACTTATACTACCAAACCCATCATTCTTTAGCATTATCGTTTCACCAAAACAAGAACATTAGGCATCACAAACAGAGTTGACAAAAACAATACAAGTCAACATTATATATTTGTATATGGTTCATATAAAACAAACCCCACAACCCCACATACATAAATGACTACCCCACTTCATCCAAAAGCAAAAAGGCATCAAATTTGCTTCAATATGTAATAAACACCCAGTTCAACATACCCAATACTGAAAAAAAGAAGAAGAATATATACAAGAAAATGTACTACAAATGAAAGAGATAAATTGAAATTTGAAGGAGAAGAGAATACATACATGAAGAATGGAGACTGAAAATGGTTCTTGAATCTTGGAATTTGGGGTTTTTGAATTTTTTTGTAGAGAAGAGTGAAGATGAAAAAGTTCGGTTCTTGTAGAAATGTTGAACTATTAAATTTTTTTTTTTCTGAATTGAACTTTTAATTTAGACTTAGTTTTATGGGACTTTTTGGTAGGTCCATACAAACACGCGCGCATTACTTGGCTCGAAAGCAACCAGAATTAGATTTTTCTTATACTTATCCGTATTTACGTGATACTTTTCACATTTTGAGATTATTATTATATTTTATCTGTTTTAATTTACGTGACACTTTTCCCTAGAACATCAAAAAGGGTCGACCTAGCCCAAGCCAGCCCAAGCCTCGCGGGCCAAGAATTCTAAGGGTTGGGGCGGGCTGGGCCTTCATTAGTAAGGGCTTGAATTTCTCAACCAACCCAACCCTTGAAGGGCCGAGGACTGGGGCGGGCTAGCCCTTTTTTTTCCTTTCAAACTTATAATTCTATAATATCAAGAAAATGGAAGGTTGTCAAATCAAATATGACAAACAATGGTGTTTTTTTAATAACACTAACAAAAAGTCTAGTGTAATTAGTATGTATCTCACATACCAGATACACGAGCGAGATAAGTAAGTGATAAGCAAGATTGGAGGGAGGCGAGGGTGCGAGATTTTGTCTATGCATCCTAGATACATGTGAATCTACTTTGATAGAGTGTATCTAGAACATATTAACCTAATTTTGAGTCCATATATTCTAAGATATATGTATCTGGACGTATCAAATTTTGGTATGATTCATAATATTACAACATAATGTGTATTTTAGTAATTAAATTATATACTAATTAGATTATTGTAATTTACCCTAATAAAATATTTCGGCCCATGGGCCTCGACGCGATCCCGATCAAGCCTTAAGGGCTAAGACTTTTATGGGCCAGACTTATAATCCCTAGTTTTAAAATGGCTTGAAAAAGTTTTAATTGCTAAGAACTTACTCGCACGTGATATTTATATCAAATCATATCAATTTACCACGATTAAGTGATTTGATAAGCGAAATATCTTACGTACAAACACATTTCATGCATTTATTTATTTGATATGAACAATCAAGTAAATAAGCAAAAGACGTTATGTTCAAATACACATCATTGGTTTGATATAAGTAAATACGAATTTGCCATTTTCTACATGTATTTTCAAACCATTTGCTTTCTTATGACAATACTTTTAGTTCCCTACAATAATTAAGCGAGTAGTTTTGAATCTTCTATACTCTCATTTTTATTCTTTCTTTTATATCTCCGATTTTAGGGTGCAGGACTTCAAAAAAAAAAAGAGGGAGAAAATGAACGGAGTTTATTTTACTCCTTTATGTTATTTAACACAAAACTTGCAATTTGATAATTTGAATTCTAATGACAGTATTAATACAACGGCTCTTTTGTCCACAAATCTCTTCCACCAGAAATTAATACAAAGTCTCTTTCTCTTCTCTTCTGTAGCACTGAAATTAAGCGATGAAGATGGGTTTTAATTTCTCCGACAAAATTTTGTAGCTCCGGCAGAAGAGCAATCGCCGTCTTTCCTCCCTTTTCGCTACCTCTAATTTGAAGCTGCTATATCTCAGGTATCGATTATTGTCATCTTTCAATAATCTTACCTTTCTTATTTTATGATTGATTTGATGAAATTTCAATTTCAATTTTTTCTGTAAAATTATCTGTTTCGCGGCTTAGAGACATTGCTATGTTTCTTGGATCCGTTCAGGTACTTTTTCCCATTTTCGTTTGAATTAGGGTCGGGGTTTAGTCGATTGATTGAGCTCGAATTCAACTGGTCGTAAGAATGGGGGATTTGGTATATCAGTCATGGGTTACTTCTTAGAATTAGTAACGAAACATATGAATTTGCTTTTCTTCAAACCCTCTTGTATATTGATCAATTTTAGTGAATTCAATTGAGATGACTTTGGATCTTCATCGTTCATTTTCCTTCTCGTTTCTGTGTTATTATAGCTGTATTATCTATTTTCTTTTCTGTATCAATTGATGATTGTTCTATCCTGATAATTACCCAAATGATTTTTACCTCTTCAATATGGATTTCCAATCTTCTTGACTCTGAAAAAAATAGCAGCTTCATAGAGGCAGAGTTCTTGAAAATGGATATTAATATTCCGTTGAATGTGGGGGCTAGATTTTGTTGCCCTGGAGATGTTTGATCAAAGTCCCAAAAGAATTTTAGTTTAGTGGAAAATGAACAATTATGATTTGAATCTTAAATTTTCATGCTTTCACTTAGAGAAATATATTTGAATGGCATGATCTGTTATCCAAATATAGAATCTATTCATATCATTCCTATATTCAATTTGTCGTTATATCCATGTTGGACACTAAAATCTGTCTGTCTCAACTATTCACCAAAGTCTGTCTATTTTATTATTACCTTCTAGAGTCAACATTTCCTCCACAATATATTTTGCTATATCTACAAGATCATTTTGTGACTAGCTTGTAATACAAGACTCATGAATCGTTTCATCAATTTTACATTATATATTAAGGAAATATCTAGAATTTAAGACGTATGCGCCTAGTTGGGAAAGGAGAGGACAGAACATGTAGCTCAGGGGGACAGGGGCTTGCTGGACAAATCCCAATGCTAGACCCCAGCCTCGCACTACAAGGTGCAGTCCCTCGCCTTGAGCTTGACTAAGCCAAGCATTACATGGCGGTGGTTTTTAAATTTATACGTTGTACGTATTCGGATTATTTTACAAGTTTCTGACTTTGGACTTAGTGCATTGCCTCAAAAAGTAAGCAGCATCTGATGTTAGATGGATTACATGGTACATCGATTTTTGTTTCTTTCCTTGTTAATTAGAGCTTCTAAATGGGCATTTACTCAAATTTCTAACAGGGCGTAGAGCTTCTTAATATCCCGTGTGCTTTGACCTCTATCCATTTGATTAAGGTGTTACTTTATTGAGGGAGACGAAAAAACATGAGGTTGAGTAATAAAATACGTCCACGAGGGGATGCAACAATGACTCACATTGTTACTGCTCTTGTTTGCCAGTATGTAGGTTTATGGTTAAAAGAAATAAAGCTTGGAAGAAATCGTCAAATTTTCAAAGAAAATGGTGTTAATGGAGAGTATTTGGAGGGGATGTCCTGTTTTTTTTTAATTTTTGATCTAATGCTCAGTGTTTCATTATTTCATTTGAGTTTAGTTTGTTCAAAATAGGATGATTAATCCAGAAAGTGTTTATGTTTATCTTTAAGTGTCTTCACTATTATAGGTATACTTTGTCTCTTAAGCGATTGTATTTGTACTAGTGTATCATTCATGATCTTGGTTTAGTTCTCTCTTTAAATACCCTATATTTTTTCTAAATCAGTCCATCTTTAAGTGTGTTCACTGTTAGTATTGTTCACCGCATCAGTGATTCCATCATAGTGTCATAGTTATCCATTTTATTTGGAAGTGGAGCGAAAATTTATGTTTGGTTCAATTATGAAAGTATTCGACCTAATTCCCCCTGTAAATACCCTTGTCATCTTCACTGTTAAACAGGGATTTTGAACCATCGAAAAAGACAGAATTCTTCATCGAGAAATAGGGGTCTTGGAGAGCATTTCAAGTTTAAGAATTTTTTAGAGGAAAACACCCTCTTCTTTTGATGTTTCCGAGCCGTTGGCTCATCGAAGTTCGCCGGAGCTGATCTTCTGGTGGTGAGAAGTCTTCAAGCTCGTTGTTTCGGTTTGCTGCACAAAAAGAGGTAAATACCTTCTTTCTTCAGTATTTTGATATACAAATATGTAGAACTTTGTTTAAGAGTTCTGTTTCTTTTTAGATGCGGTTGTTGTTCCTTTAGGTGTTATTGATGTAAGTTAAACAGATGTATTGCTTATGTTGCTACTTGCTACTTGTTATGCTTCTAAGTTTAAAAATGTCTTCTCATGTGTACTTCTGGTTGAAAGTTGAAGGTTGAACCTCTTTGATCCCACTGTTGGTTGCTGCTCGATTGGAATGTTTGAATGTCGTACTGATCTCCTTCCCCTAAATGTCTTAAGTGTCATCTTGTTTTCTTTAGTTGAGAGTTATGCGTGGAATGATAAATGATTAAGAGGGTGCTTGTGGTTATAAGTTTTAAGCTTTAAATGTGTTGTGTTGTTTCTTTTATTGTTAGCTTTATAATCAATTTTTTTAATGTATCTGAGATGTGTCCAGTTTAAATTTTGTTTCATTATTGTCTCTGTTTTCCACTGAGGTTTGGTTCAAATTAGTCAGTGACCCCTCATTAAGACATTTTTTAATGTGTTTGAAAGATCACATAATGCTTTCATTTTTAATAAGAAGACCACCATATGCTCTTTTTCTTGTTACTATCATGTTGTTTTATAATGGTTGTTTTTGGGTGCCGATTTTGCTCAATTTTGCATCTCTAGAAATTTCATCAGCCTTGAATTAGATTTGAGTTATGAGAAAGCATTTCCTGTCTAGCTAATGTATTAGCATACATTTGCATTCACAATATGCCATATTTAGCACTCTTATTCTTATGTGGTTAGTGTTTGGGCATTGCTGTAGTTTTTTTTATTTGGCTTCAATGGTGTTTACATTCATATATACATCTGCAGGTGTTTCATATGTTGAAATGGCTCCATAAAAGCTTATAAGAACTTATGATGTCTATTTAACATTTGCAATCTGTTAAGAATTCCTCTCTTTTGATATTCCAAAAGATAGCTTTCATCATCATCTAGCAACTTTGTTTATGGTCCCTCTTTTTGGCACAAGTCTTGCAGGTTACTGATTTTCTAAGCTTGTCTGCTTTTTTCCCCTTTTAACAGATTTATGTATACTTGAATGCTGCCTTTTGCATGTAACATCGTATACAAGCATTGTTAGGCCAATATTTATTAGTGGATAATATTCACTGATAAATCTATTGAATATAGAAGAAAATATCGCTAATCCCTTTCCTTTGTTACATTCTTTGACCGAGTCAACCTTGTGAAGACCAAAGCTAACATATAGGTGGAAGGAGCTAATATACGACCTATATACACTGTTATACAGTGTTACTCTTTCTCTCTCTCGATAGTTGGATTGTATTTAATTATTTTTGTTTTGATTAATTCTAACTTTTTGAATACTTAGATTAACTTAATTAAATGAAAAACTTCAGGCTCTGAATGGTTTATTGAATTTTTTGGTATATGAATTTTGTTTTGAAAAACTTTTTTAAGGGCGAGGCGGGGGACCACAAGGCACAGCGCCTCGAGGTCCAGGGGAGGGGGGGGATCTTGGGACAAGGCGCCTCAAAGTCCCGAGGGGTGGGGGGAAGGGGGGTAGAGGGTATGGAGAAGGGTAGGGTGGGATAAGTAGGGGGTGGTAGGATAAGGGGGTAGGATAAATGGGTGGTGCGGTAGGTTGGATAAGGGGGTAGGTAGGATAAGAGGGTAGGGTAGGTAGAATAAAGGGGTAGGTAAGAAGGATGAGAGGGTAGGGTAGGTAGAATAAAGGGGTAGGTAAGAAGGATAAGGGGTTACGTACGCAGGATAATGGGGTAGGGTTGGTAAGGTAGAGGGTAGGTAGGGCAGGTAAGGTAGATGGTTAGGTAGGGCAGGTAGAGAGGTAGGTAGGGGGATATGGTAGGTTGGATAGAGTGTAGGTAGGGTAGGTAAGGGGTAGGGGTAGGTAGGGAGTCTTCGGGGAGTGCCCCTCGAGGATTGGGGTAGGGGGTAGGGGGTCCTCGGGGAGTGCGCCCAGAGGACTCCGGAGGAGAGGAGGGGGTAGGTGTAGGGGGTCCTCAAGGCGTGCGCCTGAGGACTCGGAGTGTGGGGGTTAGGGGGGCCCGGGGGCGTCGCTTGAGAACTCCGGGGGTGTTCGGGGTGGTAGGGGTCCTTTGGGCGTGGCCCTGGGACTCGGGGGCTATGGGGTAGGGGGTTCTCGGGGCGTGCGCCCTGAGGACTCCGGGGGGCTAGGGGTAGGGGGGTCCTCGGGGCGTGCGCCCTGAGACCTCGGGGTGCTAGGGGTAGGGGGTTCTCGGGGCATGCGCCCCCTTGAGGATCCGGGGGGCTATGGGTAGGGGGTTCTCGGTGGCATGCGCCTGATGGACCTCCCCCCCCGGGGGGGGGGGCTATGGGCTTAAGGTGTCTGGCGTGCGCCTACGGACTCGGATGGGGGTACGGGTAGGTGTCCTCGGGCGGGTGCGCCCTTGAGGATCCCCCCTCCGGGGCGGGTTGGTGTGGGGGGGGGTGGTGGGGGGGGGGTGGTCGGGGGGGGGGGGGGTGGGGGTTTTGTCGGTGGGGGTGGGGGTTCGTGTGGGGGGGGGTGGGTGGGGCGGGTGGGGGTGGGTGGGGGGGGGTCCTCGGGGCGTCGCCCTGAGGACTCCGGGGGGCTAGGGGTAACTTAGGGGGCTCTCGGGGCGTGCGCCCTGAGGACTCCGGGGGTTTTAGGGGTTAGAGGGTCCTGGGGCTTGTGCGCCATAAGGACTCTGGGGGAAAGGGTAGGGGGTCTTCTGGGCGTGTGCCCATGAGGACTTCGGGGGGTAAGGGGTGGGCGGGGTCCTCGTTGCCGTTACGCCATTGAGGACTCGGGGGGGGGGAGGTAGGGGTAGGGGTGTCCTCGGGGTGCGGCGCCTTTAGGAATCCGGGGGGAAGTCAGGGGTAGGGGGGTCCTGGGGAGTGCCCTGAGGACTCTGGGGGGGGAAGGTAGGGGTGGGGGGGTCATCGGGCGTGCGCCCTGAGGACTCCGGGGAGAAGGTAGGGGTAGGGAGGGTTCTCGGGGCGTGCGCCCTGAGGAGGACTCTAGGGTAGGGGGTGTAGGGGTTGGGGGGTCCTCGGGGCATGCGCCCTGAGGACTCCGAGGTGGAGGGAGGGGTAGGGGGGTCCTCAAGGCGTGCGCCCTGAGGACTCCGGGTGTAGGGGGTGTAGGGGTAGGGGGTCCTCAGGGCGCACCGCGGGGGAGGGGGATAGGGGGGTCCTCGGGGCGACCCTGAGGACTCCGGGGGTTCTCGGGGTGTGCGCCTTGAGGACTGCCCTTGTGCATTGCTTGCATCTCCTCGTTTACAAAATAATTGGTGAATGTGTAATTCCCATTTGTCATATCTTACTAGATCATGTTTTGACTTTGCCTTAGCTATTCTTTAAGTTTAATATTTCTAAGCTATACCTGAATCCTGAGGCTACTATCTATTTCTAAGTTGTACCACAGAGATATAAAACTTTTGCATTCCGCAATGAATTTCGATTCAGATTACCTGTTACCACAAGTGTTCAGGAAAATCCTGGTATACAAGTGTTGTAAAGAAATTGATCATCGATAAAAAATATTACTCTCTGAAAATAAACTATGTTGCTAGAAAGCTTACGATAAGCCCCCACCTCCAAAATCATTTCCTACTCTAAAGTAATCTACCTTCTCTTGAAATCTTAAACTGTAACATGCATTTCTTGCTGTGATAGGAGGACACATCACCAAAATTTTTCGATCATGTATTAAAGTATGCCCTAACTAACAATCTGAACTTTTGGATGAGAGGGAAAGTTAGAGAAATAAGATAGCAAAAGAGAAGATATGATATATACATGTTACATATATTTAGCACTAGGAAAATGAACTACTGCAATTGTTGATTCATAAAGAATTCGGTCCTTCTGGATATGGGATTTCCATAGACAATGTACTCCATCCTACTCAGACGTGAGACATCTTTGTTTTTTTCCTCGTTCGTGTAACTGCTACATCTCTAACCAAACCTGTACTTCTTTTTTATTTTTACTTTGTCCACCTCTGAATGCTTGTGCCTCCTACATGTTGAGGTCTCTGATATCATGAATAAGCATCCAAATTATCATGTTTTGCTGCTCAGAAATCTACTCTATTGGCGGAGATAGATCTGAAATATGTAGGACTTTTCATATACTGCATGAAGCTTTCTTCATAAAGTTGCATTCTTTACAAAATAATTGGTTTAACCCCATATCGTTCTAAGTGGAGATACTTCATTTTCTATTAATATCATATGCTCTTCATTTTAAGATACTGAATCTGCGTTTCTTGCTTACAGAGACGATGTGCTACTTTCAAACTCTTTATCCGTCTGTTTTCAATTGAAAGGTTGTCTGTTTTCAATTGAAAGGTTGAGGCAAGAATCTTATGTGAGCCTTGTGGTGGCACTCTGTGGCTGCTCTGTGATTTTTGTAAAGGTCAGAAGACCAATGTGAAATCTGAGTAACAAAAATTTTCGTCGGTGTCCATCATGTAGAGCTGTAAGTGTCTTCTTTTTACTGTATTCCTATATTAATTTCTAGGAATTGTAATTTTTCCTGATATTTTTGTAATCAATTACCACAAAAGAAAGTGAAATAAAATAGTTCAGAACTATAATTCTTTGAGATCTCAAGCATTATTATAATATTGTTACAGATCATTGCATAATTATTTTTTATAAAGGTTCCCAATTTGTGGGAGTTTGACAAGTTGGGATAAAAAATATCAGTACTAGATATTTTGTGGAAAAAAAGAAAAAGGCAAAGAAAATGAGGGGGAAAATAAAGTATAGGGATGATGTAAATATTGAGTCCTTGGGATCTCAAATATGCTAGTGATATAATTTTTGGTTATGCCATAGGTAATTTAAATTTTAATTGATAAAAACTTACTCGCACGTGATATTTATATTAAATCATATCAATAATTATTGGAGTTAATACGAATTTGTCATTTTTTACATATATTTTCAAACTATTTGCTCCTTTGTGACGATACATATAGTTTCCAACAAAAATTAAGCTAGTATAACAGGTATTTAACATCACAATACTTTAACATCAAAATAATGCAAGATAACATATAAGAAGCTTGAATAATGAACACAACTTAATATAATGGGCGAACATGTTATCGAGTTTTTTCAACTTCTTTTCTTGTAAGCTACTCAATAAATTGATCCCTTTGTACACATTCATACTACAAAATGGTGTGAGTGTGTTGTGTTGTTTGTGATGTGTCTAACACACTCACCACCACATTGAAGTTGTTAAACAGAAACTTCAACTGCTATCACCAACTAGTTAAGTCATTAGCAGCAAGAATATACACTAAACATCAGCACTAATTTTCTTATTTTGTTTCTGGTTCTTTAAGTTTGTAATGTACATAAGATTGAAGGTAAAAATTCTCGTTTTTAGCATTTCGTTCAAACAAGTTCTCATACTTCTGCAAGAAAAATGAGATGCAATGTATTAATCTAATATTGAAGACAAAAGCAGTGTCACAGATAATGGCAAACATTTAAACAAACCTGCACAATTTCTTCCCATTATGAATCCTCTGTGACACCAAGAATCTGTCTTGCCTCTGCTTCCGTCATGGTTTTGGTAGCTCTTTTTATATTCTGCAACTGCTTCTTGAGCAACACCATTCTTCAAGGCATTTGCCATCAGGATAGAGTAAGTACACAGTGCGCAAGATGTGCACGGAAGCAAGAGAAAACAAACCAAACATCCCAACAGCCCCCAAAACTTGGATTAATTATTTTCAAAAGAACAGGAACATAAATTCAGAAGATACTTACTGGACAATGCCTGACGATATAGAAGAGCTCATTACAATTAAATTAGCAAGAATTTTTGCAGCCTGTCTCAATATCAACAACATGATTGTATAGTTGCCGAAATAAGATACCGTTTCAAGTAAGCACATGGCTCATGAACTTGAAGGAACAGGTAAAAATATCAACAAACATTGACATAATGTGTGAGCTATGGCCTGGCTGAAAGAACCGTGTCGGTGTAGGATATGTCCGTTTGAAGTTTAAAAATTCACAACCATCCCTTTTACGTTACATTTGGTGAAACTTTAAATTACCGTAACTTTTGCCTCGAATATCTTTTAGAGGCGATTCTTTTTATAAGGTTGCTTATTTTTTTGAGATCTACGTGGTAAACTCAATTCTATTATCCGATTTGACTTTCATTTTTTTTTTAATTTTACCCTATATATGGTCAAAACCCGATAAATGTAAAACTATAAATCCTATCTCAGTATGTGGTATTTTTTTACGTAGATATAAAACAAATAAGTATATATTGAAGAAAAATCGCCTCGATCGGACATCGAAGGCACGATTTATGTTTGTTTGAAGTTCAAAAATTCACAACTACCCCTTTTACGTTATATTTGGTAAAACTTCAAATGACCATAACTTTTGCCTTGAATATATTTTAGAGGCGATTCTTTTTTTAAAGTTGCTTATTTTTTTGAGATCTACGTGGTAAACTCAATTCCCTTATCCGATTTGACTTTCATTTTTTCCTTATAATTTTACCCCATATATGGTCAAACATTGATAAATGTAAAACTATAAATCCTATCTCAGTGTATTGTGTTTTTTCGCGTACATATCAAAAAAATAAGCAGATTGTAAATAAAATTTGCCTCGATCGGACATCAGAGACACGATTTATGTCCGTTTGAAGTTAAAAAATTCACAACTACCCCTTTTACGTTACATTTAGTCAAACTTCAAATAACCGTAACTTTTGCCTCGAATATCTTTTAGAGACGATTCTTTTTTAAAAGTTGCTTATTTTTTTGAGATCTATGTTGTAAAATCAATTCCCTTTTCCAATTTGACTTTTATTTTTTTGTTAAAATTTTACCCAATATATGGTCAAAAACCGATAAATTTAAAACTATAAATCCTATCTCAGTGTGTGGTGTTTCTTTGCGTAGATATCAAAAAAATAAGCAGATAGATATTTTTTTTTGCCTCGATCGGACATCGAAGGCACGATTTATGTCCGTTTGAAGTTCAAAAATTCACAACTACCCCTTTTACGTTACATTTGGTAAAACTTCAAATGACCATAACTTTTTCCTTGAATATATTTTGGAGGCAATTCTTTTTTTTAAAGTTGCTTATTTTTTTGAGATCTACGTGGTAAACTCAATTCCCTTATCCGATTTGACTTTTATTTTTTCCTTATAATTTTACCCTATATATGGTCAAAAATCGATAAATGTAAAACTACAAATCCTATCTCAGTGTGTTGTGTTTTTTCGCGTACATATAAAAAAAATAAGCAGATTGTAAATAAAATTTGCCTCGATCGGACATCAGAGACACGATTTATGTCCGTTTGAAGTTAAAAAATTCACAACTACCCATTTTACGTTACATTTGATGAAACTTCAAATGACCGTAACTTTTGCCTCGAATATCTTTTAGAAGTGATTCTTTTTTTAAACTTGCTTATTTTTTCAAAATCTACGTGGTAAACTCAATTACCTTATCCAATTTGACTTTCATTTTTTCCTTATAATTTTATCCTATATATGATCAAAAACCAATAAATGTAAAACTATAAATTCTATCTCAGTGTGTGGTGTTTTTCGCGTAGATATCAAAAAATAAACAGATTGATTAAGAAAATCTTCTCGATCGGACAACAGAGGCACGATTTATGTCAATTTGAATTCAAAAATTCACAACTACCCGTTTTACGTTTCATTTGGTGAAACTTCAAATGACTGTAACTTTTGCCTCGAATATATTTTAGAGGCATTTTTTTTAAAGTTGATTATTTTTTTCGAGTTCCGATTTGACTTTAATTTTTTCCTTATAATTTTACCCTATATGGTCAAAAACCGATAATTTAAATTATAAATCCTATCTTAGTGTGTGGTATTTTTTCACGTAGATATAAAAAAAATTAAGTAGATTGAAAAAAAATCACCTTGATCGGACATCGGAGACACGATTTATGTCCGTTTGAAGTTCGAAAATTCACAACTACCTATTTTATGTTACATTTGGTGAAACTTCAAATGACCATAACTTTTGCCTCGAATATCATTTAGAGGCGATTCATTTTTTAAACTTGCTTATTTTTTCGAGATCTATGTGGTAAATTCAATTCCCTTATCCGATTTGACTTTTATTTTTTTCTTATAATTTTACCCTATATATGGTCAAAAATAGATCAACGTAAAACTATAATTCTTATCTCAGTGTGTGGTTTTTTTAAGTAGATATCGTAAGTTTATTGAAAAATAAAATCGCCTCGATCGGATACCGGAGGCGCGATTTATGTACGTTTGAAGTTCAAAATTTCACAAACTACCCCTTTTACGTTACATTTGTTGAAATTTCAAATGACCGTAACTTTTGTCTCGAGTATTTTTGATGGGATTCTTTTTTTGAAGTTGCTTATTTTTTCGAGATCTACGTGGTAAACTCAATTTCCTTATCCGTTTTGACTTTCATTTTTTCCTTATAATTTTACCATATATATGGTCAAAAACCAATAAATGTAAAACTATAAATCCTATCTCAGTGTGTAGTATTTTTTCGCGTAGATATCAAAAAAATAATCAGATTGAAAAAATCATCATCGAACATCGAATGCACAATTTATTTCCCTTTTGAAGTTCAAAAATTCACAACTAACCCTTTTACGTTACATTTGGTGAAACTTCAAATGACCGTAACTTTTGCCTCGAATATCTTTTAGAGGCATTTCTTTTTTTAAAGTTGATTATTTTTTTTGAGATCTCGTGGTAAACTCAATTCCCTTATCCGATATGACTTTCATTTTTCTTTATAATTTTACACTATATATGATCAAAAACATAAATGTAAAACTATATATTCTATCTCAGTGTGTAGTGTTTATTCGCGTAGATACCGAAAAAATAAGCATATGGAAAAGAAAAATCGCCTCGATCGGACATCGGAGGCACGATTTATGTCCATTTGAAGTTCAAAAATTCACAACAACCCCTTTTACGTTACATATGGTGAAACTTCAAATGACGGTATCTTTTGCCTCCAATATCTTTTAGAAGCGATTCTTTTTTTAAAGTTGCTTCTTTTTTCAAGATCTACGTGGTAAACTCAATTCACTTATCCGATTTGACTTTCATTTTTTCCTTATAATTTTACCCTATATATGGTCAAAAACCGATAAATGTAAAAGTATAAATTCTATCGCAGTGTGTGGTATTTTTTCACGTATATATCAAAAACATAAGCAGATTGAAATTTTTTTGTCTCGATTGGACATCTGAGGCACAATTTATGTCCATTTAAAAGTGGGTTCTCGGGGCATGCGCCTTGAGGACTCGGGTGTGGGTGGGTCTTCGGGGCGTGTGCCCTGAGGAGCTGCGGGTGGGTGGTCTTCGAGGCGTGCGCGCTAAGGACTCGGGGGTGGGGGTCCTCGGGCGTGCGCCCTGAGGACTCTAGGGGGGGTCCTCGAGGCGTGTGCCCTGAGGACTCAGGGGGTAGGGGTTCCTCGGGGCGTGCACCTTTAGGACTCAGGGGGTAGGTGAGGGTTTTCTCGAGGCATGCGTCCTGAGGACTCGGGTGGGGGACCGAGGACCTCTTTGGGGTTGGGTGGGGGGTGAGGACTCTTGGGGTGGGGTGGGGGGTCGTCATGGCGTGTGCCTACTTTGGGGCTCGTTTGACCTTGAAAATGGGTCTTTTTGGCCGTGGTGACCAACCGACTCCATAGTTAAGGCCTTATCAGACGTCTATTTCAATATTTGGCAAAAATGATCTTGAAAATCCTGATTAGCACACGAAAATCGGTAAAATGGTGGGTTTACCTGCTCTGGGCTCGTTTGACCTGAAAATTGGTCATTTTGACCATGGTGGCCAATTGGCTCCATAGATAATGTGTTACAGACGTCCGTGTAAATTTTTGGCAAAAATAATTATGGAATTCCGCATTACCACAAAAGATGGAGGACTATTATAGCACACAAAAATTGGCAAAATGTGAAATTTTACCTGCTCTAAGGCTCGTTTGACCTTTAAAATGGGCCGTTTTGGCTGTGGGTGACCAACTGGATCTATAGATCCATTACAGACGTCCGTGTAAATTTTTGGCAAAAATAATCTCAGAATTCTTGATCACCAAAAAAATTGTGGACTATAAAACATGAAAATGTAAAATAGGGGGGTTACGTGCTCTTGGGCTCGTTTGACCTTGAAAATGTGCCATTTTGGCCGTGGTTAATGGACGTACGTGTAAATTTTTGGCAAAAATTACCTCAGAATTCTGGATCACCAAAAAAGATGATGTACTATAACACACGAAAATCGACCAAATGAGGGGTTTACCTGCTTTGGGCTCGTTTAACTTATAAAAGGGGTTCTTTAGGCCGTGGTGACCAACTGGATCCATGATAAGTTCTTAACGGACGTTTGTGTAAATTTTTGGCAAAAATAATCCCGGGAATTCCAAATCATCAAAAAAGATGGTGGACTATAACACACAAAAATCGGCAAAATGGATGGTTTACTCTATGGCTCATTTGACATTGAAAATGGGCCGTTTTGGCCGTAGTTACCAAATGACACCATAGATAAGGTCTTATCGGACGTCAGTCTAAGTTTTTGGCAAAAATAATGTCGGTATTTCCGATAATCAAAAAATATGGTGGACTATGGCTTTGAGTAAGTGTTCCTCCACATTAAGTTTTTTCAATGGGAATGATGGATAACAAGGGGCAGTCCCTTTATTACACTGAAGAAGCAGCAACATTGCCATGAATTGAGATATAACTTTTGATGTAATAATGCAAAAGTAATTTTATGTTATAGCAAAGTTTGTTTGTTTTTGCAGCGATCGCTATGACAAAAATGATGGGATAAATGATCCAAGGACTACCTAATATCTCCGACCAAAGCTGAAACAAAAAAATCCTACATTTTATATTGGAATTATTATACTTATACCTCACGGCTCACACCAAACGAATCCTGAAATAGCTTAATGGCCTCCTAATAGAATAAAGTCTCACCATTAACACACTTTGTAGTCAAAGTAAAATACTTGAATCAATCATTGTAGTTGTACTCAACCAGTTATAAAACAAATTGAAAGAAATAAAAGTGCAAGTCCTATTCAAATTGTGATTAATATCAGCTAAAGCGCATAAGTTCTATTCAAAATTGAAAGAGAAATGAGAATTAGAAAGCGTACTTTTTTATACGAGTGAAATCAGATAATATGAAGAAATATGACTGATTTTATATGTCCATTCAAATGAATTTTTATTTTATTTTTAAATTTTTGATGGGAGAGGTTTCTTGATTCTCCTAGAAATTATACACAAATGGCTAAAAGGACCAAGGCTCTGTTTTTTATTTAAAAAAAATATATATATAATGAATTTATTTATTTATTTTTTGAAGTTTCACATCCTAAGTTATCATTTATAGATTTATTCTACATTTGAATTTTTAATCTAAAGTCAAAGTGAATTCAATGATACTTTTTAAGATATAGATATATATTTTTATGGTAACAATAACTTGACGAATAAATATAGTTGGTTACATTATCACAAAAATATTATCGGTTTTAAGAAGAGAAACATATCTAAAGCACCTTTATATTTGACGTGGATTATTCATTTCGTTCTCAAACTACTGCCTTGACGAACTAAGCTTAAATATACTCCTCTTATGCTACATGACATAGCAAGTGATTATACTTTTTTTAGTGCGTGAAAGATTAGAAAACTGTCACATTAGACTTCTTTTTTTAGAAAAATAATTCCCACTACAAAATTCTTCTTCTTTAAAGGGGTTCCATTTAGTTAAATGGTGCAAGGTGATGCATGAGAAAGAGAAAAGATGAGTTAGGCATCAGGAATTAGGGGCGGCTCAATGTAATTGGGGGCCTAAAGCGAAATTTCAATTACCACCCTAAAATATAAATAACTTTTATATACATTTTATTCAAAAATTATTTTTCTTACACTATTTAGATGAAAACTATCGGTGTATAATATTTTTTTCAGTTATTAATTTTAGGTAAGATTTTATCAACTCAATATTAAAAAAACGTAATTTCAGTGAGACAATTATTCTATATATTGTTAACATAATGCTATAAGTAATAAGTGACAAATATTAAATAAAGATAAGATGTAAAATCATAGAATTCAACTCAAGAAGTTGAGGACTTGATATACCTCATTTTAATATGTTTATAGTAATGCTTAAAACAAATTTAAAAAGAAATAAAAAAGAATTTGGAATTCACTTTTTTCAACACTTTTCATTATTAATTCTTATTTTTTACAAAGTACAAAAGAGGTTAAAGAGGATAAAATAATATATTTTTAAAAAATTATACTTTTTATCATAAATAACCAATTTTTTAAATAATTTTTTCAACATATAATTTATTCTTGACAAAAATTTGGGCCCCCAAATTAGGCAAAGGACTTATTTTCAATACCTTAGAGGCGGCACTGTCAGGAATTTGAAATGGAAGAGTTAAGATGGGTTTAGCTTCTGATGAAGGGTCACACCTCCACTAGGGTAGTTAATGGTTGCAGAACATCTTTCTGGGAGGACTAATGACTTTGCTAATTCTTGTCTGGAAAATCTCTCTCCAAACATCTATGGTCTGATTCTACGTTAAGAGAAAACAATAGAAGGAGCATGGTCAACACAGGTATGGAACTTCCCGTTCAAAAGAAACCTAAATGATTGGGAAGTGGATACATTAGTTGTACTCCAAAGGCTTGAGCATATTCCAAGATTCACCTAGCCCCTTGTAGGAGAGGAGCGTACCTTGCTGAACCTTTGCAATTGCAAAATCCACATATAAATTAAACTTTTTCAAGAGAAGGAGAAAAATCCATAAAAGGAATTGCCCAAGTAAACATTATCAATGATCCTGTTTAGAAAGAAATAGTAATGAAATACAATCTATTTTTCACACCTATATTTCGTTAACGAGCAACTAGATCAGGTTGTTTTTTTCCCTTCAAAATATACTTGTAAAAGAATATAGGTGTGAAGAACGTGACTGATTGGAGTAGTGATCGCAAAAGTGTGCTATAGCCTGTAGGTGAGGCATCTGGAATGACTGGTGGTAACAGTGATTTGTTGGTGTATATCATTGATTACTTGCGCATCTATCCCTTCCTTAACAAAACAACATATCTTCCCATTGATATTTTGCCAGCTAATATCTCCGCAGGTGTTTCATATGTTGAAATGGTTCCATAAGAGCTTATAAGAAAATACTTATGATGTCTATTTAACATTTGCAATCTGTTAAGAATTCATGTGTGTTGAGAGATCTGATATTCCAAAACATACCTTTCATCATCATCTAACAACTTTGTTTGTGGTCCCTCTTTTTGGCAAAATTCTTGCAGGTTGCTGCCTTTGCATATAACAGGATGATATAGAAGCATTGTTAGGCCAATATTTATTAGTTGGTAATATTCACTGATAAATCTATTGAATATAGAAGAAAATACCGCTATCCCTTTCCTTTGTTGTTCTTTGTTCGAGCCAACTTTGTCAGCTAACATACAGGTGGAAGGAGCTGATATATAAGACCTATATACACTGTTATACAGTGTTACTCTCTCTCTCGATAATTGGATTGTATATGGTTATTTTTGTTTTATTAATTCTAACTCTGAATACTTAGATTAACTTAATTGAATGAAAAACTTCAGGCTCTGAATAGTTTATTAAATATTTTGGTATATGAATTTTGATAAATAAAATTTGTATACTTTTTTAAGGGCGAGGCGGGGACCACAAGGCACAGCGCCTCGAGGTCCCGGGGAGGGGGGGGGCTTGGGACAAGGAGCCTCAAGGTCCCGAGGTAGGGAGGGTGCGGGGTGGGGGTTAGGAAGGGGTAGGGGTATGGAGGGGGGTAAGTAGGTTAGAGGGATAGTGGGGCATAGGGTGGGCTGGGGTAGGGTAGGTAGAATAAGGGGTTAGGTAAGTTGGGATAAGAGGCTAGGGCAGGTACGGTAGATGGTAGGTAGGGTAGGTAAGGTAGGGGGTAGGTAGGAGGGTGGGTCCTCAGGGCGTGCACCCTGAGGATTCGCGGGGGGGGGGGGGGGGACAATTTTCAACTAGATGAAAAACATGTTAAATTGCTTTTTTGAGTTATACAAAAGAGCGTAATAAGAATAAGAAAAGTAGAAGGTCGTGTAGTTTCACCAGTTTAATGACAAAAGCATTGAACTTTGTGGTGACGAAACACGATAAGTTGTGAAACACAATCAGTTTGCCTATGAGCCAGAGAAGGTGGACTTCTCCCAAAATCTCCTAGACCCACCTGAGGTGTCCCGCCCAGCAACAGTTCTTCCAATCTAAAACCCAACCGAGCCAACCTATGAACATCTCTCACTAGGTCTTTCTTGGCTTCTTCTACATGAGACACACTACCCATGGTCATAAAACTTAGAGCATCCGCAACCACATGGCCATGTCGGGGTGGTAGAGAACACTCATGTCATAATCTTTCAACAATTCCAACCACCTTCGTTGTCGGAGATTTAACTTTTTTTGAGTAAATACATATTGAAGACTCTTATGGTAGGTAGACACATCAACATGAACACCATACAAAAGCTTTGGAACAGAATTATGCCCTGAGGACTCGGGGGGTGGGGGGGGGTCCTCGAGGCATGCACCCTGAGGACTCGGAGGGTGGGGGCCTCGGGGCGTGTGCCTTGAGGACTCAGGGGGGAGGGGAGGTCCTCGTGCCGTGCGCCCTGAGGACTCGTGGGTGGGTGGGTTCTCGGGGCGTGCGCCCTAAGGACCTAGGTGGAGGGTTGCTCGGGGCGTGCGCCTCGAGGACTCGGTGGTAGGGTCCTTTGGGTTTTCATGTGCATCGAAGCACCCAAAATTCTTTCCTCAATTTTTTTAGGACCTTTGTAATGTCCTATAATCACACCATATTTTTCACGCTCATTTCCGCGTTTATATGCCCTATTTAAAAATTACTCAATTTCATCGATTTTTCGTGTGTTAGCCCATAGTTTTGACGCCCTAGAGCACCAAAAGAATTTGTCTCAAATAACTTACTGAGGCCCTGAATTAAGAGTTGGGAACAACTATGTATACTCGCACCATTTTTTTCACACCTATCTCTACATTTACATGCCCTTTTTTAGAAATTATCCAAGAATTCTCAATTTTTCGTGTTTAATATACTCTATAAATTAGGAGCCCAGGATCCCCCAAATAAATTTTCTAAAAGAAATTACGAGGAGTGTCTTTAGAGTTGGGGAATCACCACGTATACTCACACCAATTTTACGCTATTTCCGCATTTACAAAGCCTTTTTTAGGAATTGCTTTAATTCTACAAATTTTCATGTGTTATAGTCAATGGATCTGGCGCCTCGGAGCACCCAAATTTTTTTTCTCAAAAAACTTTATGAGGATTTACGTAATGATTTGGGGAACCACCACGCATACTCACACCATTTTACAAACCAATTTTCACATTTACATGCCATTTTTTTATGAATTACACAAAAAAAAAATTATTTTTTTATGTTATAGCCCATAATTCTGACAGCTTAGAGCATCCAATTTTTTTCTCAAAAGTTCTTATCAGGATCTCTGTAATGAATTGGGGATCACCATATACTTACAACATTTTTTCATGTCAATTTCCGCATTTACACTCTCTTTTTAGGAATTACCCAAATTCCTCAATTTTTCGTGTATTATATAGCGCATAGATCTGGAGCCCTGGAGCATCCAAAAAACATTTCTCAAAAAACCTTATTAGGACCTCAACAATAAGTTGGTGAATCACCACCACGTATACACACCAATTTTTTAACGCCCATTTTCACACTTACATACCTTTTTTAGAAATTATTCAAATTCTTTGATTTTTTGTTTGTTATAGCCCATGGCTGTTATATACCGGAGAAACTAAAGAAAAATTCTGAAAAAAACTTTATAAGGACCTCCGCAATGAGTTAGGGAACCACCACGTATATCCGCACTATTTTTTCACATCTATTTCCGTATTTAAAGGCCATTTCTTTTGAATTACCCAAATTACTAGATTTTCCGTGTGTTATAGCCAATGGATCTGGCGCCTCGAAGCACCCAAAACTTTTTTCTCAAAAAAATTTATGAGAAACTTCGTAATAAGTTGGGGAATTACCTCGTATATATACTCACACCATTTTTTCATTCTTATTTACGCATTTATAGTCCATGAATATGGCGTACCGGAGTACCATAATTTTTTTTAATAAAAAACTTTAGTAATGAGTTAGGTAACCATCACATATACTCACATAAGTTTTTCATGCTCATTTCTGCATTACAAGCCCTTTTTAGGAGTTACACTAATTGCTCGATTTTTCGTGTGTTATGCCCATGGATTTGGCACCCCGGAGAACCGAAAACGTTTTACTTTAAAAACTTTATGAAGACCTCCATAAAGAGTTGGAGAACCACCATGATACTTACACTATTTTATTTAGGCCTAGTTATGCATTTACATGCCCTTTTTTTAGAAATTACACTAATTGCTCGATTTTTCGTGTGTTATAGCCCATAGATCTGGCACCCCAGATCACCCAAATTTTTTATCTCATAAAATTCTATGAAGACCTCCGTAATATGTTGGGGAATCATCACATATACTCACACATTTTTATTCACACCCATTTCCGCATTTACACGTCTTTTTTAGGAATAATCCATGGATTTGGCGATCTGCACACCCAATTGTTTTTTTCCAAAAACCTTTATGAGGACTTTTGTAATGAGTTGGAGAACCACCATGTATACTCCAACCATTATTTTCACGTTATTTCTGC
This sequence comes from Solanum sitiens, assembly GCA_016801875.1. NCBI lineage: Eukaryota > Viridiplantae > Streptophyta > Magnoliopsida > Solanales > Solanaceae > Solanum > Solanum sitiens. The sequence goes on along the minus strand of JABWTJ010000434.1, from coordinate 532,799 downwards.
ATTTGCATGCCATTTTTTAGGAATTACCCAAATTTCTTAATTTTTCATGTCTATAGCCCATGGATTTGGTGCCCGAAGCACCCAAAATGTTTCTCTCAAAAAAGTTTACGAAGAAATCCATAATGAGTTGCGGAACCACCATGTATACTCACACCATTTTTTCACACTCATTTTCACATTTAAAGGCTTTTTATTAGGAATTATCCAAATTGCTCGATTTTCATTTGTTAAAGCCAATAGATCTTGCGCTCCGGAGCACCCACAATTTTATTATCAAAATACTTTATGAGGACTTCCGTGTGAGTTGAGGAACCACCGCCTATACTTACACCATTTTTTCAGTCCAATTTCCGCCTTACAGGCCATTTTTGAGGAATAACTCAAATTTCTCAATTTTTTTGTATGTTACAGTCCATAGATCTAGCGCCCAGAGCACCCAAATTATTTTCTTTAAAATTTTGTGAAGATCTCCGTAATGAGTTAGGAAACCATTATGTATACTCACACTATTTTTTTCACGCCAATTTCCGCATTTTGTTGCCCTTTTTTAGGAAATACCCAAATTTATCAATTTTTGTGTGTTATATCCCATTGATCTGGCTCACCGGAGCACCCAAAATATTTTTCTTAAAATACTTTATGTGAACCCTCGTAATGAGTTAGGGAACCACCACGTACCTACACAATTTTTTTCATGTCCATATCCGCATTGACAGGCCATTTTTAGGAGTTACCATTCCCCAATTGTTCATGTGCTATAACCCATGGATCTAGCTCCACGGAGCACTGAAAAAAAATTCTCAAAAAAACTTAACGAGTGCATCCTTAATGAGTTTGGGAATCACCAAATATACTTACACCATTACCACATTTACAGGCTCTTTTGTAGGAATTACCCAATTTTCTAGATTTTTGTGTGTTATAGCACCTGGATCTAGCACCCCAGAATACCCAAACATTTTTTATCTAAAGAACTTTATGAAGACCTCCAAAATTAGTTGGAAATCACCACGAATACTCACACCATTTTTATCACGCTCATTTGTACATTTGCACGCCCTTTTTAGGAATTGCCCACATTCCTCGATTTTTCTCGTATTATAGCCCAAGCATCTAGCGCCCTGGAGCTCCCAAAATGTTTTCGCAAGAAACTTTATGAGGATCTCCATAACACATTAGGAAACCACCATGTTTGCTCACATCATTTTTCATGTCATTTTCGTATTTACAGGTCTTTTTTAGGAATTACTCAAATTCTTTGATTTGTGTGTTATAGCCCATGGATCTGGCGCCCAAAGCACCCAATAAAATTTTCATCAAAAAACTTTATGAGGACCTCCGTAATGTGTTGGGGAACCACTCCGTATACTTACATTAATTTTTTCACTCGAGTTTCCGCATTTACAGGTTAGGAAATGCCCTAATGCTCGATTTATCGTATGTTATAACCCATGGATCTATCGCCCTGGAGCACCCAAAAAATTTTTATCAGAAAATATTACGAGGACCTCCGTAATGAGTTAGGGAACCAACACATGTACTTACACCATTTTTTCACTTCAATTTCCACATTTACAAGCCTTTTATTGGAATTACTCAATTTTTCATGTTTACAACCCATGGATCAAGCGCCTCGGAGCACCCAAAAATAATTTCTCAAAACACTTTATTAGGACCTCCGTAATGAGTTAGGGAATCACCAGTATACTCACACCATTTTTTTCACGCCATTTCCACATTTACATGCCTCTTTTAGGAATGACCCTAATTACTAGATTTTTATATGTTAGCCCAAAGGTCTATCTCTCTGGAGCACCCAAATGTTTTTTCTCAAAAAACAATATGAAGACCATTGTAATGAGTTGTGGAACCACCATGTATACTCACACAAGTTTTTTCACGCCCATTTCCGCATTTACAGGCCTTTTTAGGAATAAATCTAACTCCTCAATTTTTCGTGTGTTATAGCCCATGGATCTGGCGCCCCAGAGCATCAAAAATAATTTTCTCAAAAACTTTATGAAGACCTCCATTATAAGTTGGGAATCCACCACGTTTACTCTAACCATTTATTTCACACCCATTTCCACATTTTCATACCCTTTTAGGAATTAGCCAAAATTTCTCAATTTTTCGTGTGTTATACCCATGAATCTGGTGCCCCAAAGCATCCAATTTTTTTAATCAAAAAACTTTATGAGAATCTCCGTAATGAGTTGGGGAACCACCACGTATACTTACACCATTTTTTTCTGCCACGATCCAGGGGTATCCTCTAGATATAACATGACTTATAGAACCTCGAAGGACTCCATACAACCACTTAGTTCACATAACATAAGAAATAGAACAATACGAGTAAAACAAAAGTCCAAGTCCAAACCATTTTATAAACAAAAATCGAAAGTCTAAACACTTTGTCTCATCATAGCCATCTAAAACAATAGAATGAAATTGGGATAGCCCACACATCATGTTCAAAAGTGAAATACAAGAAATAAACTAAAAACAATAACTCCGCCCTTGAAGCATAAGAACTCACAAAATCTCAAGAAATTACGAACTCAACTACTAGCTATGAGACTCGAAAACCTGTCTATTGAACCCTACATTTGGAAGAAATGTAGGCAAGAGTATGCGTAAGTACAAGATAATGTACCAAGTATGATAGCCGTGCCTAAAACATTTAAAAACATGTTAGAAGGAACTTTTCATTTCATGACATGCAATTGACGAAGCTAAACATGATATGAAAGATTTATAAAACATAAGTCATAAAATCATGGTCAATGCAAGATAACTTCGTCTTTAAAACCTTTGAACTCATGTGAGATACTTCTAGAAGTAATCTTACTTCATTATTACTTGTGGGGAATTTGCTTTAACCGACAAGAACAATGTGAGTTATAACATGATCCCTCCGTTGTCTCCCACACCGAAAAGAGTTGTCCTACTTTCCATGGTAGAACCATGAACTTCTAGCTTAAGTTGATCCACTAGCTAATAAACCTCAGGGGCACATAGTTTATGGTACGTATAAAGAGATTGCTACTAGATATCTAACCTCTACTACGACGGAGCTTTTATCTCATGATATTTCTTTGGAAACCCGACCTATACTACGGGAGAGCTTCTATCTCAGTATCAATATCCACTCGATGCGAAGCATAAATTTTCACGGGATAATTATTTCTTACTTGACTTCATTACTCATGAGAAGGTGCCCTTGAACAACCCATTCAAGCTAGTTCATTAGGATAGCTCTTACTCTTGATTCATTTAGGTGAGAAAGCCTTTCAACATAAGAATTATTTCTATGTGAGAAAATTTCACACTGTCCTAGTTATATGTTCATGAAAATGTCCTTTCTACAACACAACAACAACATCATCATTGATACATTACTCTCAAAGCATCCTTAAAACATTTACATAGATTTCATAAGAAAATGCATAAGTCCATAATTTACCTCTTGAAGTTGAAAACCCACTTTCAATCATAAATGCTCAGAAAATATGGGTTAGATATGGATTTCATCATAAATACATGTAAAGTTTACAATACATGCTTAATTTCATAAAACACTTATTTTATACTCAAAATCCCACATCATATATTCACAACTTGAAAACATAGGGGATTACGTTGGTTCATGGGAAAATCATCATAAAATATCATGTATCATCAATTAGTGCCTAAGGAATCATAATTCTGTCACATCCGGGTTTACCCCCTAGACGTAACCGGCGTCGTCGTCCTCTCGGAGGACTAAGACAAGCCTCTTAGCTTCGTCATAGCATTCATCGACTAAAAATCAGAAAGAATTTAAAACTTTTTATCTAAAACTACTCGGAGGTTTACATAGACCTCTACATACACATAATTATATATATCAAGTATACATAGACTTGTTCATATACGAAGATTACTTAGTCTTCTACTTTTATTTCATACACTTATATATTTAGAAAATAATAGTCATAAAACCGTCTCATCTCATAAACCATCTATCGATTACAATAAGTCTTGGGCATAGCCCTACATCAAATGAAAGAAGCCACATATAGGCTGTCTACTACATCGTCTCAAGAGAATAACGGAGTCAACATAGAATCATAGTATCTACACATCATAAAAGAGAGATATCGGCCACGTCCTCGAGAGAGTGAGGACCTACCACTTGGATGGCAAAATACCCAAGTCTTCCTTCCTAGCAATTTGGATCAAGCTCAACGACCCGAACCTAAAATGTTTAGGAAAAGGGAAAGAAAAGGGATTAGTACTCCACATGTACTAAGTATGGAATCTCATATACAATTACCAATCAAATATATTTAGAAAGGGACATTTATGAAAACATAATAGACTACATATGCAATTAAACCATAGCAAAGCAAAGCATACTAATGATAACCTTCAATAAGTCACAAGTGCAATGATCAAGTAAAATTACCATATCTCCTACTCAATCAAGTAACCTACCAAGACTACAATTAGCAATTTACTTACCAACATACTCGTCATGTCATGATACATCCTTCTTCAAGCAAAGACAACAACATTATATTCATAAGCATGTTACTCAACATACCAACCATTTACATCATACTATCGCCTTACATGCATAATATTGACCTCTCAAAGTTCCTATCAAGGCAAACTAGTGCAAGGCGTAGGTAGAGTCCCATACCCCTACCTAAGCTATAGCCAACCTCTCAAGTTACTTTGATTAGCCTATACCTTATTCATTCATTCATTTTAGTTTAGGGAACATTTGCCTTAACCGACATAGACCACATAATCGAATGTGGAATCCGGTGTCATGAAACCTTACACCGATGGAAGGTGGTCTACCGGCCAAGGTAGAACCTAACGTGAACATAGCTATCTAGGTGGATCCACTAGCTAGTATCCTATGGTGGCAACATAGTTAATGGAGCTTGGGGGAAAGAACCACGGACATATCAACTCTACACCCTACTCGGGTCATGAGGCTATCCACCCCGTGAGGACCGTAATGAACCCTGCCTTTCTTCTTACAAGAAAGTGTCACCCCTCACATACAAGCTCACTCGGTGCTAAGCTAAGTTCCCTTTTTGTAGAGAAGCCTTTAATCTTTAATTAATCTTCTCAATTTAATTAGATAGAAGGGTCAATCCCTTGTATATCATCATTATAGCTCAAATAAGAATTGTATGAGAATTAGTCCTTTCATAACAATCCATATAGGTGAAGTCAACCCTCGTACATCTCATCATAATAGGGCACATCGTACAACTTCCCTATGTTACATTACACCTAGCAACCTCACAACCAACCTAAGCATATAAGTTCATGTACCATATCAACTTATCACATCAATCAAAGCATACTTCAACATAACATTATCACTTGATGACAATTAACCATAATTTGAAGTAAAGGCTAGGATCATCAAGACTTAACAATACTCCTCCCTAGTCCATCAATAAAGGGCCTTACCATCAACCCATAGATCAACTAATCTTAGATCATCACATCGATGTAATTCAATAATAAATCACAAGAACTAATCAAGGAGAAGCACTATACTATGAAGCAATACTACATCAAAGCTTAGTAACATGATCTCAAGTGTATCTTCTTAACTTAGATTCAATATTCAAGAACATAGGTGTGAAGAACTTCAATTCATCATAATAGATCCATAATCAATGCAATAACAATCATTAAAGACCATTTAACTAATTATGAGATCAATTCTATCAAACTCAACCTAATCCATATCAATTCAACATTTAGGGTTAAGGGTTAGGGGTCATCACCCACAATCTAGATCAAACTACATCAATTCTCCATAGTCAAGATTACAATTCATGATAATCTATTCATTCTAACCCAAAGAATACATAATTAACTCAATTCACATGATCAAATTCGGATTTGGATGAAACCCATAAGAAACTCAACTTTTTGGAAAAAGCTTTGAAGGAACCCTTTGAGGAAAGAATCTCAAAGGTGAATTAGATCCCATACCTGAAGGTTTGATGACGTTTTGATGGTGAATTTCGTGCTAAATCAACCCCCAATGATCTCCCCAAGTTGATCTCCAATGGAGTCTTCCAATAGAGAGAGAAAGTAGAGAGAAGGAAGAGAGTTTTGTTTTTGAGAGAATGATTAGGCTAATGAGGGTTGGGTATTTATAGTGGGGTCTTAAGTCACTTAATTAGTCTCTCTTAAACCCCTAATTACCCCTAAGACACTTAATTAATTAACTAACTAAAAAAATAACTTTTCCATAACTGCCACAGACCTTCCACGACGGATCCCCGACGACGGTCCGTCGTGGGCGTGACGGACTGACATCCCTCCGTCCTGCACATCCGTCACGTTGGTCAAAGACTTGTGCAGGCGGAGGCTTTCTCCCCAAGCGCACGACGGTTCCACGACGACGGACCGTCGTGGCCATGACGGACTGGCTTCCCTCCGTCCTGCACATCCGTCACGCTGGTCAGAGACTTGTGCAGGCGGAGGAAAAGTCCAAGCGCTAAGGCTGGCACGACGGAGGCCTCGACGCCCCGTCGCGCCTGTGACGCCCCGTCATGGGGTCCGTCATGCCCTGCTGCTTCAAGGGTCCTCCTCGAGGGTCCTTGTTTGGTCCTTGGGGAGTCGTCCCGACTTTTCCAACATGATACCATCCCACACAATATTTTTACACCTATAGTTACCACCGTTTACCAAATTCTGACTCTTTAACTAGGTTAAATCAAAAAGGACACTCTAGCCCTCTTATGAACCAATTTGCCGGACGTTTAAGAGTTTCAGTTCCAATACCACTTCAAAGACTCTAAATATGCCTAATTGGCTAGGAACACTGGTTTAGATCCTAAGGAGTTCATTTAAGTCTTATCTCATGACCTCGATATTTCAAAATGTTACATTATCCCCCCCTTAGGAACATTCGTCCCCGAATGACACCAAACACTCTTAAAAGAGGGAGTAAACTCAAGACTAGCAGCTCAACCAATTCATAATATTCCGTAGCATGAACTACATTATTTCATAAAAATACTTCAAAACATCAATTTACCATACATGATCTCAACATTTCCTCATGAGGTTTTTCTCCTTTTCATACAGGCATGAGCTAAATCATTTATCACTCAATTCAAATAGTACAAAGCTCATTTTATCAATATGCTCAATACAATATCAGCAAGGATTAACCATACTTAAATCACAAAACTTGACTCAAATATGCAAGAAACAAGACAACTTCCAATTTGTCTAAGGTCACCTTAAAGTGACTCCATTTTTAGAAGTCTCCAAAACTAGGAGTTTTGCTAAGTTTCACAAAAACAACAGAGATTCACAATATCTAACGCATTTATATCATTAGAGAGAGATACTAACCTTAAACATCAAAAAGATGAGGATAACGGGTTTTTATGTCGGCCTCCGCCTCCCATGTTGCACCCTCTACTAGGTGGTTACTCCATAACACCATTACGGACGCTACCTCCTTGTTCCTCAACTTTTTTACTTGCCTATCAAGGATTTGCACCGGAACCTCCTCATAAGAGAGGTTATCCTTGACTCCGAGGCCTTCAAGAGGAAGAATTGACTCGGGATTTCCGACACACTTCTTTAACATGGAGACATGGAAAACCGGATGAACCAAAGCTAGCTCATCAGGTAATCTTAAACGATAGGCAACTTTACCAACCCTTTCTAAAATCTCATAAGGGCCTACATATCGAGGGCTCAACTTCCCTTTCTTGCCAAATCTTACCACACCCTTCATAGGTGAGATTTTTAAATACACTCTATCACCCTCTTCAAACTCCAAGTCCCTTCTTCTATTATCGGCATAGGACTTTTGTCGACTATAGGCTGTTTGCAACCTATTTCTTATGATATGTACATTCTCCAATGTCTTGTAAATCAAGTCGGGACCGAATATCGATGACTCACCTACTTCAAACCATCCTATAGGAGACCTACACCTCCTTCCATACAAGGCTTCATAGGGGGGCCATGGAGATGGACGAATGGAAACTATTATTATATGCAAACTCCACCAACGGCAAATGCTTATCCCAACTCCCTTTAAAATCAATGATGCAATCTCTAAGCATATCCTCAAGAGTCTGAATCGTGCGTTCCGCTTGACCATCCGTTTGAGGATGGAAGGCGGTACTTAATTTCACTTTAGTACCCAAACCTTTTTTAAACGACTTCCAAAATCTAGATGTGAATTGTGCACCTCTATCCGAAATGATGGATAACGGAATACCATGACGACACACAATCTCATCTATGAAAATCTTCGCATAATCTTCCGCCGAATACGTAGATTTGACGGGGATAAAGTGAGCGGACTTAGTCAATCTATCAATAATCACCCATATAGAATCAAATGACTTTTGAGTCCGAGGCAACCCTACTACGAAATCCATATTAATGTCTTCCCACTTCCAAGTAGGAATTTGGATCTCCTGTAGTAAGCCACCCGGCTTTTGATGTTCCGCCTTCACTTGTTGACAATTCGGACATTTAGCAACAAATTCCGCTATATCCTTCTTCAAACCTTCCCACCAATATATTTCTCGAAGGTCATGATACATCTTTGTAGAACCGGGATGGATGGAATAGTGGGATCCATGGGCTTCATCAAGGATCCGATCCCTCAATCCATCCACATCAGGAACACACAACCTCCCTTGATACCTCAAAACACTGTCTTCTCCTAAGGAGAATGATTCGTTCGTCTTGCCAAGAACCGACTCCTTTAACTCCATCAATAGTTGATCAAGGTGTTGTTTGGACTTTACCTCAACCACCAATGATGACTCGGAGCTATGATGAATCGTGGCACCTCCATTTAGCGAACCCACCAATCGCACTCCCAATCTAGTCAAACGGTGAACATCTTTTACTAGATCTTTCTTGTCTTCTTCGATATGAGACACACTACCCATAGTCATACGACTTAAAGCATCCGCCACCACATTTGCCTTGCCGGGATGATATAGGACACTCATATCATAATCTTTCAACAACTCTAACCACCTTCTTTGTCGAAGATTCAAATCTTTTTGGGTAAACACATATTGAAGGCTCTTATGATCAGTGAAAACATCTACATGAACACCATACAAGTAGTGTCTCCATATTTTTAAAGCAAACACCACGGCCGCTAACTCAAGGTCATGAGTAGGATAATTTCTCTCATGCACCTTAAGTTGCCGCGAAGCATAGGCAATCACCTTCCCATTTTGCATAAGCACACACCCCAAACCTATGCGGGATGCATCACAATACACAATGAACCCTTTAGATCCTTCCGGTAAAGTTAACACCGGAGCGGAAGTAAGCCTATCCTTCAATAATTGAAAACTCTTCTCACATGCCTCTGACCATTCAAACTTTTTGCCTTTTTGAGTCAATGAAGTCAAAGGAGATGCAATGGAAGAAAAGCCTTCTACGAACCTTCGATAATAACCCGCTAGACCCAAGAAACTCCTAATATCAGTTGGGGTCAAGGGTCTAGGCCAGTTTCTTACCGCATCTGTCTTCCTTGGATCTACCTCAACTCCCTCACTAGAGATAATGTGCCCAAGAAATGCCACCGACCTCAGCCAAAACTCGCACTTGCTATACTTGGCGAACAATTTATGTTCTCTAAGGGTTTGCAATACTACCCTTAGATGATCACTGTGGTCAACCTCATTTTTCGAATACACCAAGATATCATCGATAAATACAATAACGAATGAATCAAGGAAATTTCGAAACACTCTGTTCATCAGATCCATAAACGCCGCCGGAGCATTTGTGAGACCAAAAGACATAACCACGAACTCATAATGCCCATATCGAGTCCGAAAAGCTATCTTTGGAATATCTTCATTTCTCACCCTAAGCTGGTGGTACCCTGACCTCAAATCAATCTTTGAGAAGTAACTCGCTCCTTGGAGTTGATCAAATAAATCATCAATCCGAGGAAGAGGATACTTGTTCTTGATAGTAACCTTGTTGAGTTGTCGGTAGTCAATACACATTCTCAAGGACCCATCCTTCTTTTTCACGAACAAGACCGGAGCACCCCATGGAGAAATGCTAGGCCTTATAAAGCCCTTGTCTAGCAAATCTTTAAGTTGTGCCTTCAATTCCTTTAACTCGGCCGGAGCCATTCTATAAGGAGGAATAGAAATAGGATTTGTTTCCGGTAGCAAATCGATACCGAAATCGATTTCCCGTTTGGGAGGAATGCCAGGAAGGTCATCAGGAAAAACCTCCGTAAATTCACTCACCACGGGGACTGACTCTATAGGAGGAACTTCGGAATCCACTTCTTGGACTCTCACAATATGGTAGAGACACCCCTTCGAGATCATTTTACACGCCTTTAGGCATGTTATGAAACAACCTCTAGGAAGAGAATTTCCACCCTTCCACTCAATAACGGGTTCATTTGGGAAACAAAACCTCACAATTTTGGTCCTACAATTGATGGAAGCGAAACTAGCATGCAACCAGTCCATACCTAATATGACATCAAAATCAATCATGTCTAGCTCAACTAGATCAATATGAGAAACTCTATGAGGTATTGAAATAGGACAATTTCGATAGACTCTTTTTGCTACCACTGATTCACCAACCGGAGTAGACACCAAAATAGGTTCATGCAAAACATCGGGTAATGTACTAAACTTCTTAGCTACCAATGGAGTAACGAAAGACAAAGTAGCACCCGGATCAAGTAATGCATACACATCAATGGCAAAGATTTGTAACATACCAGTCACCACATCGGGAGAGGCCTCTTGGTCATCTCTCGAACGAAGAGCATAAAAACGGTTCTTTTTGGGAACATCATTTGAACCACTTGACTGACCACCCCTCTCTTGTCCCTTAGCATTTGGACAATCCCGCACCTTGTGACCAATCTTTCCACAACCAAAGCACTTGTCCGAACCTAGGAGGTAAACTCCTAAATGCTTCTTCCCACATTCCTTGCAAGTTGGATTCTTATTGGGCGAATTTCCACTTTTTCCTTTTTGAGCTCTTGGCCTAGGAACCTTCCCATCCCTAACCTTGGGAAATTTGGATGGAACGTGGTTTGAGAACCGCTTCTTGAATCTAGGCCTGTCTTGAATTCCCAACCTGTCTTTAGCAGTTTCACTCTCAGAAGACCTTGTCCTCCTTGAGTCCTTATCCTTATCCTTCCTTTTTGCTCTAGCCTCCTCAACCCTTCTTGCATGCACCATGAGACGACCAATGTTCATGTTATCATGTAGCATAGCCTATTGACACTCCTCTTGTAAATCGTCCGATATATCTGTCACATATCGACTCATTTCATCTCTAGGATCGGAGACCAAAGACGGAGCATATTTGGCCAATTGAGTAAATTTTAGAGAATACTCATGAACACTCATCGTTCCTTGGCGGAGATTGATGAATTCCACCACCTTCATTTCCCTCATCTCTCTAGGGAAGAACCGATCAATGAAAGCCCCTTTGAATAACTCCCACGTCACTAACCCACTTCCAAGTGGCCTGTTGTCCTTCCATTGCGCATACCATATCTGAGCGACATCCTTGAGTTGGTATGAGGCCAACTCGGCATTCTCGCTAGATGACAGCCCCATAGCACATAAAATCTTGTGAACCTCATCAATAAATTCCTGAGGGTCTTCATCAACCTTCGACCCATAAAAGACAGGAGGATTCATTCGAGTGAAATCCCTAAGTCTGGAGGCCATAGTCTGTTCATGGACTCTAGGTGCCAAATCTCTATTGGCTTGGGCAATCATAGCTTGGGCTTGCACTGTTGCGGCTTGAGCTTGAGTAGTCATGGCTTGAGCCATTTGAGCAATAATAGCTCTCATCTGAGCTTCTGTCATCGGTGGAGGATCAGCAGGAACCTGATCATCAATAGCAACCTCTTCAAGAGGAGGAGCAGGTTCGTCACGAGGAATTCCCGCAGCAGCCATCTCTTCCTCAAGTCTTCGAGCCGCATTTCTTCTAGTATTCATCTCCTATAACCAAAACACAAGGTTCAGGCGAAAGCATATACGACGTACATTCTAGGGGCACGATATGGATTTCCAACAATGAGAATGATTCCTAATCATCAAATAAGTTCCTATTCATAAGTGTGGCGCGCTTCACAATTATGAATACAAACTTAAATAACGTGGTTGAGAGAGAGACGTTAACATCAAGGATATTCAACCTCATGCTCTGATACCAAGTTTGTCACATCCGGGTTTACCCCCTAGACGTAACCGGCGTCGTCGTCCTCTCGGAGGACTAAGACAAGCCTCTTAGCTTCGTCATAGCATTCATCGACTAAAAATCAGAAAGAATTAAAACTTTTTATCTAAAACTACTCGGAGGTTTACATAGACCTCTACATACACATAATTATATATATCAAGTATACATAGACTTGTTCATATACGAAGATTACTTAGTCTTCTACTTTTATTTCATACACTTATATATTTAGAAAATAATAGTCATAAAACCGTCTCATCTCATAACCATCTATCGATTACAATAAGTCTTGGGCATAGCCCTACATCAAATGAAAGAAGCCGCATATAGGCTGTCTACTACATCGTCTCAAGAGAATAACGGAGTCAACATAGAATCATAGTATCTACACATCATAAAAGAGAGATATCGGCCACGTCCTCGAGAGAGTGAGGACCTACCACTTGGATGGCAAAATACCCAAGTCTTCCTTCCTAGCAATTTGGATCAAGCTCAACGACCCGAACCTAAAATGTTTGGGAAAAGGGAAAGAAAAGGGATTAGTACTCCACATGTACTAAGTATGGAATCTCATATACAATTACCAATCAAATATATTTAGAAAGGGACATTTATGAAAACATAATAGACTACATATGCAATTAAACCATAGCAAAGCAAAGCATACTAATGATAACCTTCAATAAGTCACAAGTGCAATGATCAAGTAAAATTACCATATCTCCTACTCAATCAAGTAACCTACCAAGACTACAATTAGCAATTTACTTACCAACATACTCGTCATGTCATGATACATCCTTCTTCAAGCAAAGACAACAACATTATATTCATAAGCATGTTACTCAACATACCAACCATTTACATCATACTATCGCCTTACATGCATAATATTGACCTCTCAAAGTTCCTATCAAGGCAAACTAGTGCAAGGCGTAGGTAGAGTCCCATACCCCTACCTAAGCTATAGCCAACCTCTCAAGTTACTTTGATTAGCCTATACCTTATTCATTCATTCATTTTAGTTTAGGGAACATTTGCCTTAACCGACATAGACCACATAATCGAATGTGGAATCCGGTGTCATGAAACCTTACACCGATGGAAGGTGGTCTACCGGCCAAGGTAGAACCTAACGTGAACATAGCTATCTAGGTGGATCCACTAGCTAGTATCCTATGGTGGCAACATAGTTAATGGAGCTTGGGGGAAAGAACCACGGACATATCAACTCTACACCCTACTCGGGTCATGAGGCTATCCACCCCGTGAGGACCGTAATGAACCCTGCCTTTCTTCTTACAAGAAAGTGTCACCCCTCACATACAAGCTCACTCGGTGCTAAGCTAAGTTCCCTTTTTGTAGAGAAGCCTTTAATCTTTATTAATCTTCTCAATTTAATTAGATAGAAGGGTCAATCCCTTGTATATCATCATTATAGCTCAAATAAGAATTGTATGAGAATTAGTCCTTTCATAACAATCCATATAGGTGAAGTCAACCCTCGTACATCTCATCATAATAGGGCACATCGTACAACTTCCCTATGTTACATTACACCTAGCAACCTCACAACCAACCTAAGCATATAAGTTCATGTACCATATCAACTTATCACATCAATCAAAGCATACTTCAACATAACATTATCACTTGATGACAATTAACCATAATTTGAAGTAAAGGCTAGGATCATCAAGACTTACCAATACTCCTCCCTAGTCCATCAATAAAGGGCCTTACCATCAACCCATAGATCAACTAATCTTAGATCATCACATCGATGTAATTCAATAATAAATCACAAGAACTAATCAAGGAGAAGCACTATACTATGAAGCAATACTACATCAAAGCTTAGTAACATGATCTCAAGTGTATCTTCTTAACTTAGATTCAATATTCAAGAACATAGGTGTGAAGAACTTCAATTCATCATAATAGATCCATAATCAATGCAATAACAATCATTAAAGACCATTTAACTAATTATGAGATCAATTCTATCAAACTCAACCTAATCCATATCAATTCAACATTTAGGGTTAAGGGTTAGGGGTCATCACCCACAATCTAGATCAAACTACATCAATTCTCCATAGTCAAGATTACAATTCATGATAATCTATTCATTCTAACCCAAAGAATACATAATTAACTCAATTCACATGATCAAATTCGGATTTGGATGAAACCCATAAGAAACTCAACTTTTTGGAAAAAGCTTTGAAGGAACCCTTTGAGGAAAGAATCTCAAAGGTGAATTAGATCCCATACCTGAAGGTTTGATGACGTTTTGATGGTGAATTTCGTGCTAAATCAACCCCCAATGATCTCCCCAAGTTGATCTCCAATGGAGTCTTCCAATAGAGAGAGAAAGTAGAGAGAAGGAAGAGAGTTTTGTTTTTGAGAGAATGATTAGGCTAATGAGGGTTGGGTATTTATAGTGGGGTCTTAAGTCACTTAATTAGTCTCTCTTAAACCCCTAATTACCCCTAAGACACTTAATTAATTAACTAACTAAAAAAATAACTTTTCCATAACTGCCACAGACCTTCCACGACGGATCCCCGACGACGGTCCATCGTGGGCGTGACGGACTGACATCCCTCCGTCCTGCACATCCGTCACATTGGTCAGAGACTTGTGCAGGCGGAGGCTTTCTCCCCAAGCGCACGACGGTTCCACGACGACGGACCGTCGTGGCCGTGACGGACTGGCTTCCCTCCGTCCTGCACATCCGTCACGCTGGTCAGAGACTTGTGCAGGCGGAGGAAAAGTCCAAGCGCTAAGGCTGGAACGACGGAGGCCTCAACGCCCCGTCGCGCCTGTGACGCCCCGTCATGGGGTCCGTCATGCCCTGCTGCTTCAAGGGTCCTCCTCGAGGGTCCTTGTTTGGTCCTTGGGGAGTCGTCCCCCGACTTTTCCAACATGATACCATCCCACACAATATTTTTACACCTATAGTTACCACCGTTTACCAAATTCCGACTCTTTAACTAGGTTAAATCAAAAAGGACACTCTAGCCCTCTTATGAACCAATTTGCCGGACGTTTAAGAGTTTCAGTTCCAATACCACTTCAAAGACTCTAAATATGCCTAATTGGCTAGGAACACTGGTTTAGATCCTAAGGAGTTCATTTAAGTCTTATCTCATGACCTCGATATTTCAAAATGTTACAAATTCAATCAATTAAATCAATAATCAAACAAACACATGGTAATAGAAGAAAACCCTAACTCAATTGGGAAATTCTTCATTCAGAAATAGAGAATTTGGTAATTTCATGGATGAAAGGTATCCATGTATGAAAACTATCATACCTTGACTTGAAATCCTAGGATGAATCTTTTTCTTCTCCAAGTTTCTAGAGAGAGAATTAGTTGAGAGTTCTTCTTTTGTAAATTTGGATGAATGAAGTAAATAGGCTAATTTGGGCGTTGAAAAAGCTTTTGTAGGGGTCTTAGTGAAGGGTAATATAATGTATTATAGGAACTAATTAATTAGAAAAAGACCCAATTGCCCCTATGACGCAGTACGCCACCACCAACGGACTATAGACTAACCTATGGTCCGTCCTACACACTTGTTGTTGTTGGTTAGAGACCATGATCTTAGGGCTTGACCACGAACCATGGTCTTACCTACAATTCGTAGGTCTAGCCGTGGTTTTTGGCTCTCACACAACTTTCTAAGCAGCCCATCGATGGACCATACCTATGGTCCGTAGTCCCTCCCACGGACCGTGGGTGGCCGGCGTGGGTTGCACTTGCAACTTCTGGAAATATGATTCTTTTCCCTTTTTCGGATATGGGGTGTTACATTTTATCACTCCCATTTTTACATTTACAAGTCCTTTTTAAGAATTACTCCTCGATTTTTTCGTTTGTTATAGCACATGGATCTAGCACCCAGAGCACCAAAAAAAGTTTCTTTTAAACCTTTATGAGGACTTCTGTAAAGAGCTAGGGAAACACAAATATATACTCATACCATTTTTTTCATGCCGCCAATTCCACATTTACATGCCCTTATTAGGAATTACCCAAATTCCTCGAATAAGACCATAAATCCGGCCCCCTGAAGCACCCAAAAAAAATTCTCAAAAAACTTTATGACGACCTCCGTAATGAGTTGGTAATCAACACGTATTCTCACACCATTTTTTCACGCCCATTTCAATATTTCCATCTTTAGAAATTACCCAAATTCCTTGATCCATAAATGTGGCGCCCCGGAGCACCCAAATATTTTTTATCAAAAAACTTTATTAGGTTATCTTTAATGAGTTGGGAAACCACCACGTATACTCACACCATTCTTTCACACATTTTCCGCATTTACCGTTTTTTTTTTAGAATTATCTAAATTACTTGATTTTTCGTGTGTTATAGCCTATAATTCTGGCACCCCAGAGCACCCAAAACTTTTTTTCTTAAAAATTATAAGGACCTCCTTAATGAGTTGGGAAACCACCACTTATACTCACATCATTTTTTTCACGCCTATTTTCGCATTTACATACCTTTTTTAAGAATTACCAAAATTCATCGCTTTTTGCGTGTTATGCCCAAGGATTTGGCGCTCCGGACCACTACATTTTTTTCGAATTTTTTTTAAAAGAACCTCTCTTTTGAGTTGAGAACAACCCCGTATACTCACACGATTTTTTTTTCATGTCCATTTCCGCATTTACATGCCCTTTGTTTTTAGGAATTACACAAATTCCTTCATTTTTCATGTGTTATAGCCAATGTGTAACACCTCGTAGCTATAAAGAGCTATAAATTTTAGAAAGAGCGATTTTTAGAAATGAAAAAATCTGAGAATTGGTTATGTTAAATATGGATTTTTGGTCTACATCAAATGATGATAAACCCTAGCTCAAGATGAGTTAGATGTGTCTACAGATATTGTAGGAAATCTATTGGAATAATTTTCCAACGCCACTGAGTCTGTGCAATTCTGAATTCGTATGAGTGAGATATGACTATTTGAAGTTGGGTTGTTCAAATAAGGAAAGTCTAAACCGAATTTTAGAAGGACATTATGGTCTTTTCCTTACCCAATTATTTTATTTTGTTTTGGCTAATTATTGGGGTCTAAACTTATCTTAGTGAGTTTACGTTTTTGAAAAAAGAGTTAAGGTTTTGAGAGAAGAGAAAAAAATAGGAGAAAGGAGGAGAAGAAGCAAGAATCGTCAAGATCTTCAAGAATCGCTAGTGAATTTCGTTAAAGGGTGATCCTTACAAGGTATGTGAGTTCACATAGTATTGGGTTTGTTCACCCACGATCCACACATGTTTAATTCAGTGTAATTTAATCCTAAAAAAGTTGAGAATTTGATGTTCTTGAGTTGTTTACTTGAATTACTTTTGTCTTGAATTTGGGATGAGATTGAGGAGTTTATAAGAGTTTAATGACGATTTTTAGATTTTCTTTGATTTAGGTTCTTGTGTATATGTTTTGGATACCCGATCCTTAAGAAAATTGAAAAACAGAATCGAATTCAATCGATTTAAGGTCAGAAAACGAGAAGAAAATTCGTGAACAATTCATTGGGAGGAAAGTAGGCGTGACACGCCCACGTAGAGCCAGAAATTGTGATGTAAATTCATCAGGAATTCACCGAGGGAAAGCGGGTGCATCGTAGCGCCAAGAAGGCTGACACGACATGCAATCGTAGTGCTTAAAAGCTTGGGGCGGGGAGCCTACAGTGCACCATTTTGAAGCCCCAAAAAGTTGGGGCTGGCGTGATGAACTAAGGACGCGCCCGGATCATTGTTATCCATCTTTTTTTTTCGTTTAGCCTATTTAAGTCATTATAAACACCTAGAAATCATCTAGAAACATGAATCATGATCTTTAATCCATAAATTCAAATTCAAAGAAAGTTAACAGTCAAGTCTAGAAAGTTCTTAGAGTCTTTTCAAGAAGTCTTTTGCAAACGCGTTCAACTTTTTTTATGACTTAAAGTTCAATTTGAGTAAAAGAGTAAATGTGTAAGGGGACTATGTATTCCGAAAAGGTTTAAAAGGTTTTCACATTTAAAAAAGAAAAGGAAACCTTCATTTCCAAAGAGTCTTTGAGCTAGTTTTCAGAAAAGAGTAAATGTTTTCACAATTATGAAAAACGGGAAACTTTGATTTCCAAGGCAGACTTTCAGCTAAGTTTTTGAGCAATCATCTCAAATCACAAAAAGATGTATGTTTTTAAACATAAAAAGCTTGTATCATATTTTTGGGACTAATATTGAATACCGATATAGAGAGAGTTCAGACAACTCACAGACCCATAAACCATGTGGCCGTCATGGGTAGAAAATGGTCATACTCTTAGATGATTTCTTTAGTGGTTTTTAGCATAGCCTAGTGGATCCACTTAGTAGTTCAAGTTTTATACCCTCGGCAAGGTATAGAACGGCTCTGACAGCGTGAGGCAAAACGTTGTTTCATCACAATAGCTCTTACGTGATGGTTGTCGTTAGAGAAATTCCCACAAAAGTAATTATATTCTTATATACATAGTTTATTTGTATTTTTACATACATTTCAGAGTTATATGTATCTTTGCATACACACAGAGTTGACATCATGCTTTAAACAACTTCTCTTTATATTGCACTTGTTTTAAACTGCTTTATATTGAAAAGAGTTCAGTTATATTGTATTTGGATTCTATTTCTTATGTCTAAGTCTTCCGCTGAGTAAGTAAGTCAGTCAAGGGTTCGCTTGGGGCCAACAATGGTTATCGAGTGTCAGTCCCACCAAGGGTGTAGGCTCGGGACGTGATACCATAGATCTGGCGTCCCGGAGCAAACTGACTTTCTTAATTAAAAAACTTTATGAGACCTCCAATATGAGATGGGAAACCACCAAGTATATTCACACCATTTTTTCACACCCATTTCCACATTTACATGCCCTTTTGTAAGAATTACCCAAATTCTTCGATTTTTCGTGTCTTATATCCCATGGATCTTGCGCCAAGGAGCACCCAAAATTTTTTCTCAAAAAAGCATATGAGACCCTTCATAATTGGTTTGGGGACCACCACGCGTACTCACACTATTGTTTTCACGCTTATTTTCGCATTTACATTCCCCTTTTTAGAAATTACGCAAATTCCTCGATTTTTCGTGTATTACCATGTATTAAGCGCCCCTAAGCACTCAAAAAAATTCAAAAATATTTATAAGGACCTTCTTAATGATTTGGGGAATCACCACGTATATTGACATTATTTTCACACCCATTTTGGCATTTTCTAACCCTTTTATAGGAATTAGCCAAACTTCTCGATTTTTCGTATGTTATAACCCATGGATCTAGCGCCCCGGAGGAACCAAATTTTTTAAAAACTTTGTGAGGATATCCCTAATGAATTGGGGAACTGCGTATACTCACGCCGTTTATTTCATGCCTATTTCCACATTAACAAGTCATTTTTAGGAATTATCCTAATTTCTCGATTTTAGGTATGTAGCCCATGGATCTTGCACCCCGAAGCACCTAGAAGTTTTTTATCAAAAAATATTATGAAGACCTCTGTAATAAGTTAGGGGACCACCATGTATATTCACACCATTTTCCATGCCCATTTATGCGTTTACATGCCCTTTTTTACGAATTACCCAAATTACTTAATTTTTCGTGTGTTATAGCCCGTAGATCTAGCGTCCCGAAGCACACAATTGTTTTTTCTCAAAAACATTTATAAGGACCTAAGTAATGAGTTGGGGAACCACCACATATACTCACACCATTTTTTCTCGTCCATTTCCGCATTTACTGTCCCTTTTTAGAAATTACCCAAATTCCTTGATATTTTTGTGTGTTATATAGTCCAGGGTCTGGCTCCCGGAGCACCAAAGTTTTTTCTCAAAAAAAAATTATGAGGACCTCCGTAATGAGTTGGTGAACCACCGCATATAATCACACCATTTTTTTCACTCTCATTTCTGCCTTTACAGGCCCTTATTTAGGAATTATATTTTCTTGTGTTATAGGCTATGAATCTTGCGCCCCGGTGGGCATCAAAGTTATTTCTCAAAAAACTGTATGAGTATCTCCGTAATGAGTTGTGCAACCACCACGTATACTCACATTTTTTCTCACCCATTTTTGCATTTACAAGTCCTTTTAAGGAATTACCCAAATTCCATTTTTTTTGTGTAATATAGCCTATGGATCTAGCGCCCCAAAGCACCCAAAAAAGAATTTCAAAAAAACTTTATGAGGACCTCTATAATGAATTGGGGAATCACTAGGTATACTCACACCATTGTTTCATGCCAATTTCTGCATTTACATATCCTTTTTAGGAATTACCAAAATTCCTCGATTTTTCATGTGTTATAGCCCATGGATCTAGGACATGGAGAACCAAAAAATAATTTCTCAAAAAATATTATGAGGCCCTCCCTAATAAGTTGGGGGACCACTACGTATACTCACACCATTTTTTCACGTCCATTTCTACTTTTACATGCCTTTTCTGGAATAACTCAAATTTCTCATCGATTTTTCACGTGTAATAGCCCATGGATTTGGCGATCCGGAGCACCCAAATCATTTTTCTCAAAAAACATTATGAGTACCTCCGTACTAAGTTGAGAAACACCACATATACTCACACTATTTTTCGTGCCCATTTTCTCATTTACAAGCCTTTTTTAGGAATTTTGATTCCAGGTGTTATAGCCCATTGATCTGACGCCCTAGAGCACCCAAAAATAAATTTCACAAAAAACTTTATAAGGACCTTCATATTGAGTTTGGGAATCACCACGTATACTCACACCATTTCTTTTCACATCCATTTCCGCATTTCGAGGTCTTTTTTAGGAATTTCCCCAAAATCCTCAATTTTTCGTCTGTTATAGTTCGTAGATCTGGCGCCCCGAGAACCCTAGATTTTTTTCTCAAAAAAACTTTATGAGAACCTCTGTAATAAGTTGGAGAACCACCACGTATACTAACACCATTTTTAACGCCTGTTTTTGCATTTACAAACTTTTTTTGGAACTGCCCGATTTCCTCAATTTTTCGTGTGTCATAGCACAAGGATCTGGCTCCCCGGAGCACCCAAATTTTTTTCTCAAAAAAATTTATGAGGACCTCCGTAATGACATGGAGAACACAATTAATATTCACACTATTTTTTCACGCACATTTCCATATTTACAGGCCATTTTTTAGGAAATACCAAATTCCTCGATTTTTCATGTGTTATAGCCCATGGATCTGGCGCCCCAGAGAACCCAAAATTATTTTCTCAAAAAACTTTATGAGGACCTCCATAATTAGTTTGGGTACTACCACATATACTTACACCATTTTTTGACGTCCATTTCGGCATTTACAAGACTTTTTTTGGAATAACCTAAATTTCTCGATTTTCATGTGTTATATCCCATGAATGTGGCATCCGAAGAACCCAAAAAAAAATTCTCAAAAAGTTTATGAGGACATTCATAGTGAATTGGGAACCACCACATATGCCTACACCATTTTTCCACGCCCATTTCAGCATTCAAAGGCCCTTTTTAGGAATTATACAAATTTCTTGATTTTTTGTGTGTTATAGACCAAAGATCTGGTTCCCCAGAGCACCCGAAAAAAATTCTCCAAAAACATATAAGGACTGTATTTACAAACCCTTTTTTAGGAAATACCCAAATTCCTCAATTTTTCGTGTGTTATAACCCATGGATTTGGCGCCCCGAGCATCCAAAAAAAATTCTCAAAATACTTTATGAGTACCTTCGTAATTAGTTGGGGAACCACCACGTATACTGACATATTTTTAACGCTCATTTGTACATTTACAAGTCCTTTTTTGGAATTACCCAAATTCCGCTATTTTTCATGTATTTTAGCCCATTGATCTTGCATCCCAGAGCACCCAAAAATATTTCTCAAAAAACTTTATGACGACCTCCGTAATGAGTTTGGAACCATCACGTATACTCACACCATTTGTTCACGTTCATTTTTTGCATTTACAAGTCCTCTATTAGGAATTACCTAAATTCCTTAATTTTCGTGTGTTATATAGCCCATAGATCTGGCTGTCTGGGAGCACCCAAAAATATTTTTTTAAAACTTTGTGAGGACCTCCATTATGAGTTCGGGAACCATTACCACACCATTATTATCACGCCTATTTCCACAGTACATGACTTTTGGGAATCACCCAATTTTTTTTTACTTTTCATGTGTGGAGCCCATGGATCTGGCATTCCGGAGCACCCAAAAATAATTTTCTCAAAACACTTTATGAGGACCTCCGTAATGAGTTGGGAAATTACCATTTATACTCACACCATTTTTAACGTCTATTTTTGCATTTAAAAGACCTTTTCAAAGGAATTACCCAAATTTCTTGATTTTTGTATGTTATAGCCTATGGATCTGGCGCCTCGGAGCACCCAAAAAAATATATTTAAAAACTTTATGAGGACCTCCGTAATGAATTGGGGAACCACCACGTATACTCATACTATTTTTAAAGATATTTCCGCATTTACATGGCCTTTTTTAGGAAAAGACAAAATGGTTTGGTTGACCCTTATATTTGTATGAGTTTGTATTGTGAAACCTTATACTTACCCCTTTGTCAATTGACCCCTTGAACCCATCGATACACAATATTTTAAACTGGGTTTTACTACTAAACTGTGTGTGTATCACAAACATCTCACACGTAATTTTAAAAATAATTTAAAATGACACGTATGATTATAAAAGAGAAAATGGTCTGACCCCCCCCCCCCCCAATCTATACGCGAAATTCCAACTACACACTCCAACTTCACGGGTGTCCTATTACCCACCTGAACTTTATATTGCTCTATTTTCTACACACGTAAGTGGCTGACCTATCATGAGAGGTGTTGTCACCGCCTCTAGGCGCGTCAGAAGCAAAAATTGACGAAAAATTTCTTCTTCTCCAATGATCCTCTTCCGCACCTTTAAATAATCCATTGTTCCTTCTTTCAAACCATTAATCCTTGTTCCTTTTGTAAAATATTCACGATTTTCTCTCAAAATTAAGTACGATTTAGTTGTTAATGTTCATTTCTACTTCAAATCTTGAATTTAGGGTTCGTAATCTGCTCTAATTTCTTATTTAGGTCCCTAATTAGAATTTTGAATTTTCTCAAAATTCATCAAAAATATCAAATGAAAACTTGAATAAGTGTTGTATGGATAAATCAAACTCAATGCTCAACGTTGTAGTGAGATACGAACACGAATTTTGAACCCTTTGATGAAGAAGACCATTTATTGAAATTGTTGTAAACATCAATTGAGTTTCTCATATCAATCTTTGAGAAATGTTATAATAGCGCAAGAAGAAGCAATATCAGTGATAGAGTTTTTAGAACGAGATTTCCTAGTGTTTAAAATTCCGATGAAGGTTGAAGATGCGGTAGTCGTCAAATATAGAAAAGCTTCAAAGAAAAAGAATTGGAGGAATGGAAATGAAAGAGAAAAAGATAAGATGAAAAATAAAGCAAAAAAGTAAAATATAAAAGAAGAATTATTTTTTTTATAAAAAAAGAGTAAATATTATGTGGCAGCACGTGTAGACCACTGCCTAATACAAATCTGGGCATGGGATGAAATAGAGGCAAAATTCTCTTTCATTTTTATGATTTTCTTGTGAATAAGTTGTGAAAATAAATTTCTCTTAGATTGCTTTATGAACTACTGGATCTTATTCTTAATTTGTTTATGCATGTGTACACTAATTTAATTCGATAGAACGAGAAAACTAATTTAATTCGATAGAACGAGAAAACATGAGTGTGATTTCTTTAAACCAAATTTGAAAATAAGATTGAAATAATACCGTGGATACAAAACTGACTTTTCAAGAGAACACTACATTTGTTTTGGATGAAGAAGAAAATTGGAAAGTGGTAATAGAATAACTGAATTATAAATTATGCATCGCATTGTAACTCTATGAAAAGCACGAATCCTTTTGTAACGGTAGGGGTAAGAACAACTTTGTTTTAACGTAAGGGTATATATAATCAACTAATAAATTAAAATTAAGTGGTATTCTTTTCCCCTTTCCCATATATAAAATTTAGTAAATGACGGATTCATGTGACTCATTTTTCTACATTAATTCAAAATTGATGATAAGTTATACAAGAAAATAGAATAAGTGGTGATCGTTTGTAGGATGTGAAACTTGTGAAAAAAGTAATAATCTAAATGTGTTTCAAATTGAATATTATTATTTATTTATCGTGGAAGGGCATAAAATACTCTTAAGCTATTGGAATTGGTATAAAAATACCATTTGTGAACCTATTGACCACAAAATGCCCTTTGGAGTACCTATGTGGCTTTTTATCACCCTTATTCACAAACTGCCTACTAATTGAAATAATTGATCTTTTCATTCAATATGTGGCATGATCTGATTCGTTAGAAAAATTAATTTAATCCAACGCAGATCCACCCAACCTAACCCAATTATTCTAAACGCGAAAACCCATTAACCTAAAATATTTCAGGCATAACTCCGGCACTAACAATAGTTTTGATAGAGAAGATATATTTTGTTGAATGAGTGTAGCTATCTATAAATGAAAAAATTAATTAATTCAATTAATGGGCCGTTTGTGAATAAGGGTAATAAAGGGACACAAAGGTTAATCCCAATGGCATTTTGTGGTCAATAGGTTAACGAAGGATATTTTTATACCAATTCAATAATTTAAGGATATTTTAGGTCATTCACCATTTATTTATTTTAATTTGTGTTGGTAGAGATATTTTTTCCTAATAACAAAATCTATTTTGTTACCATCACTTTGTCCACAACCATTAGTCACTATCATTAATCACATCTATCATCACCTTAATAGTCAATCACCAACCATCTCTATCATCACAATCACTCCTGATGTCAACCGCTATTGTTAGTTACTACCACATCCATCATTATAATTATACACATTTACTAGCCACTAGCACCTACCATCACAAATATTATCATCGTCATTACTAGCCACTAGCAACAACCAACACTACCTCCACTTTTACTAGCCACTAGCACCAACCGCCTCCACCACCACAACTACAAACCTGTCTACCATCATTAACAAACATAAATATTTAATTTTTTATCAAATAATAATATTATTTTATTAAAATTATATTTTTCCCTAATATTTAATGAGTGACACAGTACCCCTTGTTATGTTGTAACAACCAAAATACCCGCCAAACATGGATCTCCCTTCAAATTTTAACTATACCTCAAAATCATCTTCATTCTTTTTTGGCCATTTTAACAAACAGAGCTAAACTTCTTTTTCTTTTATTTTTTTTATCATAATTTTCTATAATCTGAATAAAGGTAGAAGCAAATGAGTAAATAAGAGTAACTTTTCATTATTGATTTTTTCAAGAATATCAGAATTTGGAATGTGTTGATTCAAAACAGATGGTAAAATTATTTGAGAAATAGTATAGAATGTGGGCTCCACCAACAGCAATGAATCATGTGGGACCTCCATTGAATAAATTGATAGCTGTGGCCATAGGCAAAGATAGAGGAAGCCAAGTTGCTCTAAAATGGGCTGTTGATAATCTTTTAGCCAGAGGACAGACTATTAGTTTGATCCATGTCAAAGTTAAAGTATTCGGTACGCCTTTTTCTCAATCAGGGAACAGTAAGTCTCTCTTCCTCTCGTCCGCGTTTACATATCTATATGATTTTGTGGATCAATCAAATTCTATATGTGAAGTTGCAATGTGGATTCTCAGATGGTTACTCAACTAATAGTTATTATCTGAGAAAGGCATGTTCTGAGATAATATGAGAAATAAACTTATTTTTTGGGATCATGATGTCTTGAATAAATGTGGTAGGAACCAACTTTTGGAGTGGATTGACAATGGTGTTTATCTTTTTGTTGATTTTGTGGAAATTTGTACAAATATTGACTCTTAGAGATTTTTTTTGGGAAGAGGAGACTGTTCTTAATCACCATATTCCTTTTAAAAGACAAATTTGTGTGAAATCTTATCGGGAAATGTGGTTTGGTTTGCTTGGTTGGTTGTTTGGGGCTTACGATATTCAATTGAACTTAAGCATAAGTGAAAATAAGAGTGAACAATTGAAAGTTGCTAGTTTTTATAGTGATATTCTGATGGAGTTTTTCGCCTTCATACTTTTATCAGCTAGAATCCTCTAAATGTTGCACTCCCTTATGCACGGAGATAGAGGTGTAGGAGTATATGCGCGGAAGGGAAATGAAATCAGAAGTATGATACATTGTTATAGTAGTAGTGGAGCCAGAGGGGTGCAAGAGGGGTCAATTGAACCCCCTTCGTTGAAAAATTACAGTACATAGATAGGAAAAAAATGTTTTTTTTTGCATGTATGTAAGTTGTTGAATCTCCTTCGCATAAGATTTTTTCTTTTGATTGTTTGAATCCCCTTACATGAATTCCTGGCTCCAGCACTGTTTATAAGACGTGTTTCAATTGGACACCCTTCTTGTTGTATCTTAGTTAGAGCTTAAACGCTTTTAAAGATGGCTGATGCCATTGGACCCTTAAAAAAGGAAGAGTGAACTTGTAGATTAGCCTTAATGTTTGTATTTTCCTAATATCATAACTGTCAAATAACTATATTCGTCAAATTAGCTAGTTATTTGCCAGTGTTCCAGCCAGCATCTCGCTGCAAGTTCTGTTCAGAAAGGGTAAAATTTTGGATATTATCTCGTAAAGTTACAACTCTCTCTTGCAAGCATTTGTGTTATCAGTTAATTTAGTCTATGCTTGTGTCATTTCTATCCGTCCCTCGCTAATCAAAAAGTGGATAAAGGAAAAGTGAGGATTATTTCTCTTTGGAGTTTATTTTATGAGAACTAACTGATGTACTTTTACATATCAGGAATAAACCAGGATGGTAGCAATGATGGATCAGGAATGAGTGAATTGGATCCGTAGTTGAAGGAACTCTTTCTTCCTTTCCGAGTATTTTGTACACGTAAAGATGTTAGTATTCAATCTCGAAACTTCAAATGAATTCCTACTGAACCTACAAACATAGATCAAGAATCAACAAAATCATTTCCTAGTCTATACAAAAAACTTTCATGTTTTTGTCCTTTTAAAGTACCCACATAGGAACCACATTTTATGCTCTACGTCTTCTTTTCCTTCTTCTGAATTCCAGCTAAACACCATATCCCAAAGTACTATAGCTAGCATTGTTCAGTGTTCCCCAAACAGATACAACACCGGCCACCACAATCGTGTTGCAGCCTGGCAATGCATATATGCTATCTTCCTTAGATGGTCCCTTTGTTGCGAACTATGTGAAAAGAACATGCATTTCTTGCTGTGATAGGAGGACATCACCAAAACTTAATACACTATAGTTAAGTAGTGTATTAAAGTATGCCTTAACTAACAATCTAAACTTTTGGATGAGAGGGAAAGTTGAATACCATATCAGAGGAGACTTGGAGAAATAAGATAGCAAAAAGAGAAGATATATACATGTCAAACACAATACTCACATGACTTAAGAACACATATATTTAACACCAGGGAAATGAACTACTGCAATTGTGGATTCATAAAGAATTCGGTCCTTCTGGATATGGGATTTCCGTAGACAATGTACCATCCTACTCAGACGTGCCTGCATCTCACCTGCAATGTACCAGAGACATCTTTCTCTTTTTCTTCGTTCGTGTAACTGCTACATCTCTAACCAAACCTGTACTTCTTTTTTATTTTTACTTTGTGGTAGAGTTATTATCCACCTCTGAATGCTTGTGCCTCCTACATGTTGAGGTCTCTGATATCATGAATAAGCATCCAAATTATCATGTTTTGCTGCTCAGAAATCTACTCTATTGGCGGAGATAGATTTGATCATATTTCCTCTCCCCCACCCTCGTCTTCCTTCACTCACTTTTTCAATCCTGCAGTTTTGTTATCAGCATCTCTAACTGTCCTGATTTAACAGAGAATGCTCATTCATAAACAGTTTAGGATCAGCCTAGCTGGGTTCATCCCACTGCCAAGATTTTCGCGAGTAGTTTAGGGCTTTTTGTCGTTGATCTCCAAGCAATGATTTTGGAATGATACGTAGAGAGGTCTCTCATGGATGACTCCGCCTGCTCGTTTCTAACAATTTTGACACTATAGGACACCATTTGATCCTAAATGTAATTTATTGCTAGTAAATAATGAAGAATTCTTTTTTACACTCCAATTATGGTATCCTTACTAAATAATTGCAGTTCGCTTCCAAATTGTAGCAAGTACTTTATCTAATTGTATGGACTTTTCATATACTGCTTGAAGCTTTCTTCATAAAGTTGCATCCTTATCATTAGCAGTAACTCTCTCAGCTCTAGCCCCCCTTGTGCATTGCTTGTCTCGCCTCATTTACAAAATATTTGGTGAATGTGTAATTTCCATCTGCCATATCTCACTGGATCATGTTTTCACTTTGCCCTATCTTTTTTAAAGTTTTACCACGAAGTTCCAGAGATAGAAGAAACTGAGGGAAACTTCTGCACTCACTCATTGAACTTCGATTCAGGTTACCTTTTACAATTAATTTACCCGGATGTTCTAACTTTGGTGTGGGTATAACATGAATAGTTAGGAAGTAGGCTTCTATTGGACCATATCTTTTATGAAGTAATAATTTGTTGATACTTCAGGAATCCTGATATACAAGTGTTGTAAAGAAATAGAACACCTATAAAATAAATTCTCTCTGAAAATAAACAGGCAGTCAGCTATATTGTTAGAAAGCTTATGGTTGCACCAAAAGTTAACTAAGAACGAAGGCATGCCCCCACCTACAAAATCATTTCCTACTATATACAAAAACTTTCATGTTTTTTTCCCTCTGAAGTACCCACATAGGAACCACATTTCCTACTATAGCTAGCATTGTTCAGTGTTCCCCAAACAGATACAACACTGTCCCACCACAATCGTGTTGCAGCCTAGCAATGCATATATGATATCTTCCTTTTCCTCAAATCTTCAACTGTAAGGATGGTGAAAAGAACATGCATTTCTTGGAGGTTCCCATACTGATAGATGATAAAAATCTTTGGTTTCTCTTCTTAATAACCTGTGATAGGAGAACATCACCAAAATACTCCGTGGAGCCCCTTCCATTCCTTAATCTTGATACGATAATGTTGTCTTGACTAACATGATGAGATTAACTGATTCATTATAGTCTAAAATTTCTGATATGTCATTACTCTGCTGATCAGTTTGTCTTCTCGTGTATTTCCTTTCCGAATTACAATGACCCTTGCTAGATAGTTTAGATCTGCATTGCACCACCTCGTTCTCAGTGGAGATACTTCATTTTCTATAAATATCATCTGCTCTCCATTTTAAGATACTCAATCTTACCTCTTGTCTCTCGCAACATCTGCGTTTCTTGCTTACTGAGACGGCGTGCTGCTTTCAAACTCATTATCCGTCTGTTTTCAATTGAAAGGTTGAGGCAGGAATCTTATGTGAGCCTTATGGTGGCACTGGGTGGCTGCTCTGTGATTTTGTAAAGGTTAGAAGACCAATGTCAAATCTGAGACTAACAAAATTTATCGTTGGTGTCCATCATGTAGAGCTGTAAGTGTTTTCTTCTTACTGTATTCCTACATTAATTTCTTGGAATGCTAATCATCTTACATTTTATTAATTTTTGATGGAAGATAATTTCAACAAGTTCTTTCTTGATGTTATCGCGCAGGTGGAATACTTATTGTGCACAAAATGCAAAGTTTTCAAATGTGTTACCTTCCCAAATGATGAAGATGATGAAGATCTCAGTTTTTGAACTTGTCATATTCATCTTGACTAATTATCATACATTTAATTTTACTGGCTTGCAAGTTTATCACCATGTGTGAATACGTAATTTTTTCTGATATTTTTGTAATCAATTATCAGAAAAGAAAGTGAAATAAAACAGTCCAGAACTGCAATTCTTTGAGATCTTAGACATTATTATAGTCTTACCGATCATTGCACAATTATTTTTTATAAAGGTTTCCAATTTGTGGGAGTTTGACAAGTTGGGATGAAAAAGGAATTTAAATTGGCTAATACTCTTCTATCACTATTAGATATCATGTTGTATCTAAAAAATTTTGGGTTGTGGTGAGATAGTTGAAATCCCTTCGCCTTTAATAAGTGGTCTCGAGTTAAAGCCCCGAGAATCAAAAAAGAATAATCAAGTTAGACTCGAGAATGTGTGAATCTTGTTCCTCTCATACATTCTCGTGAGACCCTAAGAATCATGCTGAACAAAGCTTTGAATTTTTACTTTTTTTTGCGAACATGTTATAGGCAAAAGGCCCGTCTTATAAAAATTTATTAAGCAGACTCAAAGGATAATACAATTGGTTTGTGGAAAAAAAGAAAAAGGCAAAGAAAAAGAACAAATATAAAAGTCATTTCATATGAGAAATGAGAAATTTGACTTTAACATCACCATATGAGAAATTTGACTTAACGATTTTATTTCATATAAGAATCATACAACGGCTCTTTTGTCCACAAATCTGTTCTCTTCTCTTCTCTTCCACCAGTAGCACTGAAATTAATACAAAGTCTCTTTCTCTTCTCTTCTTCGCTACCATTGTAGCACTGAAATTGGGCGATGAAGATGGGTTTTGATTTCTCAATTATTGGCAAATGAGTAGTAGAGACATTGCTATGTTTATCAGGTACTTTTTCCCATTTTCATTTGAATTAGGGTTGGGGGTTTAGTCGATTTTGATTGAATAGTTTTCATGTAACCTCGAATTCAACTCGTTGTAAGAATGGGGAATTTGGTATATCAGTCATCGGTTACTTCTTACAATTAGTAACGAAACATATGATTATGCTTTTCTTCAAACCCTCTTGTATATTGATCAATTTTAGTGAGATGACTTTGGATCTTCATCATTCATTTTCCTTCTTGTTTCTGTGTTATTTTAGCTGTCTTCTTTTCTGTATCAATTGATGATTGTTCTATCCTCATAATTAATTTTTACCTCTTCAATATGGATTTCCAATCTTCTTGACTTTGAAAAAAATAGCAGCTTCATAGAGGCAGAGGTTTTGAAAATTGATATTAATATTCCGTTGAATATGGGGGCTAGATTTTGTTGCCCTGGAGATGTTTGATCAAAGTCCCAAAAGAATTTTAGTTTAGTGGAATGTTATGAACGATTATGATTTGAATATTAATTTTTCATGCTTTCACTTAGAGAAAGATATATTTGAATGGCATGATCTGTTATCCAAATATAGAATCTATACATATCATTCGCATATTCAATTTGTCGTTATATCCATGTTGATTTGACACTAAAATCTTTATGCCTCAACTATTCACCAAAGTCTGTCTATTTTATTATTACCTTTGGAGAGTATTTGGAGGGGATGTCCTGTTTCTTTTAATTTTTGATCTAATGCTCAGTGTTTCATTATTTCATTTGAGTTTAGTTTGTTCAAAATAGGATGATTAATCTAGAAACTGTTTACGTTTATCTTTAAGTGTCTTCACTGTTATAGGTATTACTTTATCTCTTAAGCGATTGTATTTGTACTAGTGTATCATTCATGATCTTGGTTTAGTTCTCTCTTTAAATACCCTATTTTTGTTCTAAATTTGTCCATCTTTAAGTGTGTTCACTGTTAGTATTGTTCACCGCATCAGTGATTTCATCATAGTGTCATAGTTATCCATTTTATTTGGAAGTGGAGCGAAAATTTATGTTTGGTTCAATTATGAAAGTATTCGAACTAACCCTATAAATACCCTTGTCATCTTCACTGTTAAATAGGGATTTGAACCATCGAAAAAGACAGAATTCTTCATCGAGAAATAGGGGTCTTGGAGAGCATTTCAAGTTTAAGAATTTTTTAGAGGAAAACACGCTCTTCTTTTGATGTTTCCGAGCCGTTGGCACATCGTAGTTCGCCGGAGCTGATCTTCTGTGGGTGAGAAGAAGTCTTCAAGCTCGTTATTTCGGTTTGCTGCACAAAAAGAGGTAAATCCCTTCTTTCTTCAGTATTTCGATATATAAATATGTAGAACTTTGTTTAAAAGTTCTGTTGCTTTATTAGATGCGGCTGTTCTTCATTAGGTGTTATGATGTAAGTTAAACATATGTATTGCTTATGTTGCTACTTGCTACTTGTTATGCTTCTAAGTTTTAAAATGTCTTCTCATGTGGACTTTTGGTTGAAAGTTGGAGGTTTGAACCTCTTTGATCCCACTGTTGGTTGCTGCTCGATTGGAATGTTTGAATGTCGTACTGATCTGCTCCCTCACTCAGAATGATTTAGTCTCAGCCGCTCTTTGTTCCTTCCCCTAAATTTCTTAAGTGTCATCTTGTTTTCTTTAGTTGAGAGTTATGCGTGGAATGATAAATGATTAAGAGGGTGCTTGTGGTTATAAGTTTTAAGCTTTAAATGTGTTGTGTTGTTTCTTTTGTTGTTAGCTTTATAATCAATTTTTTTATGTATCCAGTTTAAATTTTGTTTCATTACTGCCTATGGTGGAAACCTTGCTGCTCCTGTATCTTTTTTATAGTCTCTGTTTTCCACAAGGTTTGGTTAAATTAGTCAGTGATCCCTCATTAAGACATTTTTTAATGTGTTTGAAAGATGACATAATGCTTTCATTTTTAATAAGAAGACCACCATATGCTCTTTTTCTTGTTACTATCAATGTTGTTTTATAATGTTTGTTTTTGGGTGCTGATTTTGCTCAATTTTGCATCTCTAGAAATTTCATCAGCCTTGAATTAGATTTGAGTTATGAGAAAGCATTTCCTGTCTAGCTAACGTATTAGCATACAGTTGCATTCACAATATGCCATATTTAGCACTCTTATTCTCACGTGGTTAGTGTTTGGGCATTGCTGTAGTTTATTTTATTTTTTTTGGCTTCAATACCAGTTTACATTCATATATACATCTGCAGGTTTTTCATATGTTGAAATGGCTCCATAAAAGCTTATAAGAACTTATGATGTCTATTTAACATTTGCAATCTGTTAAGAATTCCTCTGTGTTGATATTCCAAAAGATAGCCTTCATATATACTTGAATGCTGCCTTTTGCCGATAACATCGTATACAAGCATTGTTAGGCCAATATTTATTAGTGCATAATATTCACTGATAAATCTATTGAATATAGAAGAAAATATCGCTAATCCCTTTCCTTCGTTACATTCTTTGTTCGAGTCAACCTTGTCAAAATCAAAGCTAACATACAGGTGGAAGGAGCTGATATACGACGTATATACACTGTTATACGGTGTTATACTCTCTCTCTCTCTATTGTTGGATTGTATTTAGTTATTTTTGTTTTGATTAATTCTAACTTTAAATACTTAGATTAATTTAATTAAATGAAAAACTCCAGACTCTGAATAGTTTACTGAATTTTTTGGTACATGAATTTTGTTTTGAATTTTTTTTTTCAAGGGCGAGGCGGGGGACCAAAAGGCACAGCGCCTTTAGGTCCCGGGGAGGCGGGGGGGTCTCTTGGGACAAGGCGCCTCGATGTCCCATGGGAGGGGGGGGTAAGAGAGGTAGGGGTATGGAGAGGGGTAGGTAGGTTAGGGGGTAGGGTGGGTGGGATAAGTAGGTGGTGGTAGGATAAGGGGGTGGTAGGATAAAGGGGTAGGGTAGGTTCAAGGGGGTAGGTAGGATAATGGGGTAGGATAGGTAAGGTAAAGGGTAGGTAGGGGGAAAGGGTAGGTTGGGTAGGTAATGGGGTCTCTTGGGACAAGGCGCCTCGATGTCCCATTGGGAGAGGGGGTAAGAGAGGTAGGGGGTATGGAGAGGGGTAGGTAGGTTAGGGGGTAGGGTGGGTAGGATAAGTAGGTGGTGGTAGGATAAGGGGTGGTAGGATAAAGGGTGGTAGGATAAAGGGGTAGGGTAGGTTCAAGGGGTAGGTAGGATAATGGGGTAGGGTAGGTAGAATAAAGGGGTAGGTAAGAAGGATAAGGGGTTACGTAAGTAGGATAATGGGGTAGGGTAGGTAAGGTAAAGGGTAGGTAGGGGGAAAGGGTAGATTGGGTAGGTAAGGTAGGGGTAGGTTGGGTAGGTAAGGGGTAGGGGTAGGTAGGGAGTCCTCAGGGCATGCGCCTCGAGGACGGGGTTGGGGGTTGGGAGGGGGGTCCTTGGGGCGTACCGCCTCGAGGACTCCGAGGGTAGGGGGTCCTCGAGGCGTGCGCCCTCAGGGTGGGGGAGGTAAAGGGTCCTCGGGGCGTGCGCCCCTCGAGGGTGGGGTAGGTAGGGGGTCCTCGGGGCGTGTGCCCTGGAACATCCGGGTGTGGTGTGGTTGGGGTAGGTGAGTAGGGGGTCCTCGGGGCGTGTGCCCGAGGACTCGGGGGGGTAGGGTGTTAGGGGGAGGGAGGGTCCTCGGGCGTGCGCCCTTAGGCCGGGGGGTAGGGTAGGGGTACTCGGGGCCTGCGCCCATGAGGACTCTGGGGGGTAGGGTAGGAAAGGGTCCTCAACGTGCGGCCCTGAGGACTCCGGGGGCGGGGGGGTAGGTCCGTCCTCAGGGTGTCCAGGGGTAGGGGGAGGGGTGGGGGGCGTGCGCCCTGAGGACACGGCGGGGGTAGGTAGAGGGGGTAGGTAGGGGGTCCTTGGGGCGTGCGCCCTGAGGGGGCTCCCGGGGGTAGGTAGAGGGTCCTCGGGGCGTGGTCCTCAGGGCGTAGGTAGAGGGTACGGGGCGTGCGCCTGAGGACTCCCGGGGTCGCCCTGAGGACTCCCGGGGGTAGGTAGAGGGTCCACGGGGCGTGCGCCCTGAGGACTCCCGGGGGTAGGTAGAGGGTCCTCAGGGCGTGCGCCCTGAGGACTCCCGGGGGTAGGTAGAGGGGTCCTCAGGGCGTGGGTCCTCAGGGCGTAGGTAGAGGGTCCACGGGGCGTGCGCCCTGAGGACTCCCGGGGGTAGGTAGAAGGTCCACGGGGCGTGCGCCCTGAGGACTCCCGGGGGTAGGTAGAGGGTCCACGGGGCGTGCGCCCTGAGGACTCCCGGGGGTAGGTAGAGGGTCCACGGGGAGTGCGCCCTGAGGACTCCCGGGGGTGGGGGTTAGGGGGTCCTCGGGGAGTGCGCCCTGAGGACTCCGGGGGTGGGGGGTAGGGTGTCCTCGGGGAGTGCGCCCTGAGGACTCCGGGGGGGTAGGTAGGGGGTAGGGGGTGCTCGGGGCGGGCACCCTGAGGACTCCGGGGGGGTAGGTAGGGGGTAGGGGGTAGGTAATATTTTTCATAGATAATCTATTTATCTAGACTGAATTATATTTGGCCTAGAAATTTAGAGGAAACTTATGAAGTATTCATGGTAAACACTGTCCAGCACATTCGTGTTGAAGCCTGGCAAGGCATATATGGTAATCTTCCTTTTCTTGAAATCTTCAACTGTGATAGGAGGATGTCACCAAAATACTCCACGGAGCCCCATTCATTCCTTCTTAATCTTGATAATGTAATGTGTTTCTATTTGGACCTTACTAACATTAGTGTTGCTGGTGTCTCAACTAACGTGATGAGCTCTACTGGTTCATTATAGTCTAAAATTTCTGAAATGTCATTACTCTCCTGATCAGTTTGTCTTCTCATGTATTTCCTTTCCGTTTCAATGACCCTTTGTAGATAGTTTAAATCTGCATTGGACCACCTCGTTCTAAGTGGAGACACTTCATTTTCTATTAATATCATCTGCTCTCCATTTTAAGATACTGAATCTTTACCTCTTGCCTCTTGCAACATCTGCGTTTCTTGCATACTGAGACGGTGTTCTGTTTTCAAACTCTTTATCCGTATGTTTTCAATTGAAAGGTTGAGGCAGGAATCTTATGTGAGCCTTGTGGTGGCACTGGGTGGCTGCTCTGTGATTTTTGTAAAGGTCAGAAGACCAATGTGAAATCTGAGACTAAGATCAACCTAGCTGGGTTCGTCCTACTGCCAAGATTTTCACGAGTAGTTTAGGGCTTTTTGTCCATTTATCTCCAAGCAATGGTCTTGGGAATGAGAAGTTCTCTCATGGATGACACCACCTGCTCTTGATAAGTGGTTTCTAACAATTTTGACACTAGTGTACTAAACTAGGGACACCATTTAATCCTAAATGTGATTTTGTCGCTAGTAAATGAAGAATCTTTTTTTACACTCCAATTATGTTATGCTTACTAAATAATTGCAGTTCTCTACAAAATTGTAGAATGTACATCTAATTGTATGGACTTTTCATGTACTGCTAGAAGATTACATCACAAAGTTGCATTCGTTCATTCTCATTAGCAGTAACTCACTCGGCTCTTGCTCCTCTTGTGCATTGCTTGCCTTGCCTCGTGTACAAAAACAATTGGTGGATGTGTAATTTCCATCTGACATTTCTTACTGGTTCATGTTTTCACTTTGCCCTAGCTATTCTTTAAGTTGAATATTTCTGAGCTATTCCTGAGGCTACTATCTATTTCTA
Source organism: Solanum sitiens (assembly GCA_016801875.1). NCBI lineage: Eukaryota > Viridiplantae > Streptophyta > Magnoliopsida > Solanales > Solanaceae > Solanum > Solanum sitiens. Next base: position 496,006 of record JABWTJ010000434.1, on the reverse strand, counting down.
AGTTGTTCCGCAGAGATACAGAGACAGAAGAAGCTGAGGGGAACTTCTGCATTCCCTCATTGAATTTCGATTCACATTACCTTTTAATGCACAATTAATTTACCCTGATTTTCTAACTTTGGTGTGGGTATAATGACATGAATACTTCATTAGGTTCCTCTAAATTTCTAGGGCATATATGCCTCAGTCTAGTTAGGAAGTAGGCTTCTATTCAACCATATCTTTTATGAAGTATAATAATTTGTTGATACTTCAGGAAAATACTGGTATACAAGTGTTAGAACATGTATACAAATATTACTCTCTGAAAATGAACAGCCAGATACAACACCGTCCTTTTCCTCAAATCTTCAACTGTAAGGATGGTGAAAAGAACATGCATTTCTTGGAGGTGAAAAGAACGAGAACATCACCAAATACTCCATGGAGCCCCTTTCATTCCTTAATCTTGATACGATAACATGAGTGTTGCTGGTGTCTTGACTAACATGATGAGATCAACTGGTTCATTATAGTCTAAAATTTTTTATATGTCATTACTCTGCTGATCAGTTTGTCTTCTCGTGTATTTCCTTTCCGATTTACAATGACCTTGCTAGATAGTTTAGATCTGCATTGCACCACCTCTTTCTACTTCATTTTCTATAAATATCATTTGCTCTCGATTTTAAGATACTCAATCTTACCTCTTGCCTCTGGCAACATCTGCGTTTCTTGCTTACTGAGACGGTGTGCTGCTTTCAAACTCTTTATCCGTTTTCAATTGAAAGGTTGAGGCAGGAATCTTATGTGAGCCTTGTGGTGGCACTGGGTGGCTGCTATGTGATATTTGTAAAGGTCAGAAGACCAATGTGATATCTGAGACTAACAAAATTTATCGTCGGTGTCCATCATGTAGAGCTGTAAGTGTTTTCTTACTGTATTCCTACATTAATTTCTAGGAATTGTAATTCCAATAATTCCAATAAGTTCTTTCTTGATGTTACCGCACAGGTGGGATACTTTTTGTTCTCAAAATGCCAAGTTTTCAAATGTGTTGCCTCCCATATGATGAAGATGGTGAAGTTCTTAGTTTTTGAACTTGTCATTTTCATCTTGACTAATTATCATACATTTAATTTGTGGGAGTTTTACAAGTTGGGATGAAAAATATCAGTATTAGATATTTTGTGGAAAAAAGAAGAAGGCAAAGAAAATGAGTCGTTGGGATCTCAAATATGCTAGTGATGTAGAACTTACTCGCACGTGATATTTATATTAAATCATATCAATTTACCACGATTAAATGATTTGATTAGCGAAAGACCTTTATTGATTTGATATAAATTATTGGAGTTAATATGAATTTGTCATTTTCTACATGTATTTTCAAACTATTTGCTCCTTTGTGACAATACATATAGTTTCCAACAAAAATTAAGCTAGTATAAGAGGCATTTTCCTTGCCTTTTAAACTACAATGATTTTATGCATCACGATACTTTAACATCAAAATAATGCAAGATAACATATAAGAAGCTTGAATAATGAATACAACTTAATATAATGGGCGAAAATGTTATCGAGTTTTTTCAAACTTTTTTTCTTATAAGCTACTCAATAAATTGATCCCTTTGTACACATTCATACTACAAAATGGTGTGAGTGTGTTGTGTTGTTTGTGATGTGTCTAACACACTCACCACCACATTGAAGTTCTTAAATAGAAACTTAAGCTGCTATCACCAACTAGGTAAGTTATTAGCAGCAAGAATATACACTAAACATCAGCACTAATTTTTTTATTGTGTTTCTGGTTCTTTAAGTTTGTAATGTACATTTGATTGAAGGTAAAAACTCCCATTTTTAGCATTTCGCTCAAACAAGTTCTCATACTTCTGCAAGAAAAATGAGATGCAAGGTATTAATGTAATATTGAAGACAAAAGCAGTGTCACAAGATAATGGCAAACATTTAAACAAAACCTGCACAATTTCTTCCCATGATGAATCCTCTGAGTCACCAAGAATCTGTCTTGCCTCTACTTCCGTCATGGTTTTGCTAGCTCTTTTTATATTCTGCAACTGCTTCTTGAGAAACACCATTCTTCGAGGCATCTGCCATCAGGATAGAGTAAGTACACAGTGCACAAAATACTTACTGGATAATGCCTGACGATATAATGTGAGCTATGGCCTGCGTGAAAGAACCGTGTTGGTGAAAGATATATGCGTTTGAAGTTCAAAAATTCACAACTATCGCGTTACATTTGGTGAAACTTCAAATGACCGTAACTTTTGCCTCGAATATCTTTTAGAGGCGATTCTTTTTTAAAGTTGCTTATTTTAGTGAGATCTACGTGGTAAACTCCATTCCCTTATCGGATTTGACTTATATTTTTTCCTTATAAGTTTACCTTATATATGGTCAAAAATAGATACAAGTAAAACTGTAAATCATATCTCAGTGTGTAGTATTTTTTTGCGTAGATATCGAAAAAATAAACAGATTGAAAAAAAAAATTTATCTCGATCGGACATCGGAGGAACGATTTATATCCGTTTGAAGTTAAAAAATTCACAACTACCCCTTTTACATTACACTTGGTGAAACTTCAAATGAACGTAACTTTTGCCTCAGACGATTCTTTTTTTAAAGTTGCTTATTTTTTTGAGATTTACGTGTTAAACTCAATTCCCTTATCGGATTGGACATTCATTTTTTCCTTATAATTTTACCCTATATATGGTTAAAAACCGATAAATGTAAAACTATAAATTCTCTCTCAGACAGTGGTGTTTTTTAGCGTAGATATCGTAAAAATAAGCGGATTGAAAAACAAAATCGCATCGATTGGAGATCGGAGACACGATTTTTGTCCGTTTGAAGTTCAAAAATTCACAGCTACTCCTTTTACGTCACATTTGGTGAAACTTCAAATGACCGTAACTTTTGCCTCGAATATCTTTTAGAGACGATTCTTTTTTTAAAGTTGTTTATTTTTTTGATATCTACGTGGTAAACTCAATTTCCTTATTGACTTTTATTTTTTCCTTATAATTTTATCCTATATTTGCTCAAAAAATCGATAAATGTAAAATAATAAATGTTATATATCAGTGTGTGGTGTTTTTCGCGTAAATATCGAAAAAATAAGTAGATTGAAAAAAATTACCTCGATCGGACATCAGAGGCACGATTTATGTCCATTTGATGTTCAAAAATTCACAACTATCCCTTTTACGTTACATTTGGTGAAATTTCAAATGACCATAACTTTTGCCTCGAATATCTTTTAGAGACGATTCTTTTTTAAAGTTGTTTACTTTTTCGATATCTACGTGATAAACTCAATTCTCTTATCCGATTAGACTTATATTTTTTCCTTATTATTTTACCTTATATATGGTCAAAAACCGATAAATGTAAAACTATGAATCCTATCTTAGTGTGTGGTATTTTTTGCGTAGAAATCAAAAAAAATAAGCAGATTGAAAAAAATAGCCTCGATCGGACATCAGAGGCACGATTTATATTTGTTTGAAGTTAAAAAATTCACAACTACCCCTTTTACGTCTCATTTGGTGAAACTTCAAATGACCGTAAGTTTTGCTTCGAATATCTTTTAGAGGCGATTCTTTTCTTAAAGTTTCTTATTTTTTGAGATCTACATGGTAAACTCAATTTCCTTATCTGATTTGAATTTTATTTTTTCCTTATAATTTTACCCTATATATGGTCAAAAACCGATAAATGTAAAATTATAAATCATATCTCACTGTGTGGTATTTTTTAGCATAGATATCAGAAAAATAAGGAGACTGAAAAAAAAATCGCCTCGATCGGACATCGAAGGCACGATTTATGTCTGTTTGAAGTTCAAAAATTCACAACTATCCCTTTTACGTTACATTTGGTGAAACTTCAAATGACCGTAACTTTTGCCTCGAATATCTTTTAGAGACGATTCTTTTTTTAAAGTTGTTTACTTTTTTGATATCTACGTGGTAAACTCAATTCCCTTATCCGATTTGACTTATATTTTTTTCTTATAATTTTACCCTATATATGGTAAAAGACCGATAAATATAAAACTATAAATCCTATCTCAGTGTGTGGTCTTTTTTGCGTAGAAATCAAAAAATAAGCAGATTAAAAAAATAATCGCCTCGATTGGAGATCGGAGACACGATTTATATCCGTTTGAAGTTCAAAAATTCACAACTACCCCTTTTACGTCACATTTGGTGAAACTTCAAATAACCGTAATTTTTGCCTCGAATATCTTTTAGAGGCGATTCTTTATTTAAAAGATGGTTATTTTTTCGAGATCTACGTGATAAACTCAATTCCTTATCAAATTAGACTTCCATTTTTTTCTTATAATTTTACCTTATATATGGTCAAAAATCGATAAATTTAAACTATAAATCCTGTATTAGTGTATGGTATTTTTTCGCGTAGATATCGAATAAATAAGTAGATTGAACTTTTGTTTTGCTTCGATCGGAAATCGGAGGCATCATTTATGTCCGTTTGAAGTTCAAAAATTCACAACTACCCCTTTTACGTTACATTTGATGAAACATCAAATGACTGTAACTTTTCCCTCGAATGTCTTTTATAGGCGATTCTTTTTTTAAAGTTGCTTATTTTTTCGAGATCTACGTGGTAAACTCAATTTCCTTATCCGATTTGACTTTCATTTTGTTCTTATAATTTTATCCTTATATATGATCGAAAACCGGTTAATGCAAAACTATAAATCTTATCTCAGTTTTTGGTGTTTTTTCGCGTAGATATTGAAATAAGTATATTTAAATAAAAAAATCGCCTCTATCAGACATCAGAGGCACGATTTATGTCCGTTTGAAGTTTAAAAATTCACAATTACCCCTTTTACGTTACATTTGGTGAAACTTCAAATGACCATAATTTTTGTCTTGAATATCTTTTACAGGCTATTTTTTTTTAAAGTTGCTTTTTTTTTAGATCTGCGAGGTAAACTCAATTTTCTTATCCGATTTGACTTTCATTTTGTCCTTATAATTTTACCCTATATATGATCAAAAACCGATAAATGTAAAACTATAAATCATATCTCAGTGTGTGGTGTTTTTTCGCGTAGATATCAAAAAAATAAGCATATTTTAAACAAATCGCCTCGATCAGACATTGGAGGCACAATTTACGTCCGTTTGAAGTTCAAAAATTCACAACTACCCTTTTTACGTTATATTTGGTAAATTTCAAATGACCGTAACTTTTGCCTAGAATATCTTTTAGAGGCAATTATTTTTTACAAGATGGTTTTTTTTTTGAGATCTACGTGGTAAACTCAGTTTCCTTATCCGATTTGACATTCATTTTTTCCTTATAATTTTACCCTATATATGGTCAAAATAGATAAATTTAAACTATAAATTCTATCTTAGTGTGTGGTATTTTTTCGCGTAGATATTGGAAAAATAAGCAGATTGAAAAGAAAAATTGCTTCGATAGGACATCGGAGGCACGATTTATATCTGTTTGAAGTTTAAAAATTCACAACTACCCCTTTTACGTTACATTTGGTAAACCTTAAATGACGGTATCTTTTGCCTCGAATATCTTTTAGAGGCGATTCTTTTTTTAAAAGATGATTATTTTTTCGAGATCTACAAACTCAATTCCCTTATTCGATTTGACTTTCATTTTTTCCTTATAATTTTACACTATATATGGTCAAAAACCGATAAATTTAAACTATAAATTCTATCTGAGTGTGTGGTGTTTTTTCACGTAGATGTCGAAAAAATAAGATATTAAAAAAAATTGCCTCAATCAGACATCGGAGGAACGATTTACGTCCATTTGAAGTTCAAAATTTCACAACTACCCCTTTTACGTTACATTAGATGAAACTTCAAATGATCGTAACTTTTGCCTCGAATATCTTTTAGAGGAGATACTTATTTTAAAGTTGCTTTTTTTTTTGAGATCTACATGGTAAACTCAATTACCTTATTCGATTTAACTTTCATTTTTTCCTTATAATTTTACCCTATATATGGTCAAATACCGATAAATGTAAAACTATAAATTATATCTCAGTGTGTGGTGTTTTTTTTCATAGATATCGAAAAATAAGTAGATTGAAAAAAAATTGCCTCGATCGAACATCGGAGGCACGATTTACGTCCGTTTGAAGTTCAATAATTCATAACTACCCCTTTTACATTACATTAGGTGAAACTTCAAATGACCGTAACTTTTGCTTCGAATATCTTTTATAGGCGATACTTTTTTAAAGTTGCTTATTTTTTTAGATCTACGTGGTAAACTCAATTTCCTTATCCGATTTGACTTTCATTTTTCCTTATAATTTTACGTTATATATGATCAAAAACCGATAAATGTAAAACTATAAATCCTATCTCAGTGTGTGGTGTTTTAGCGTAGATATAAAAAAAAAGCATATTGAAAAAAAAATCGCCTCGATCGGACATCGGAGGCATGATTTACGTCCGTTTGAAGTTCAAAAATTCACTACCACCACTTTTACGTTATATTTGATGAAACATCAAATGACTGTAACTTTTGCGTTAAATATCTTTTACATGCAATTATTTTTTAAAGTTGCTTATTTTTTTAGATCTACGCGGTAAAAGCAATTCCCATATTCGATTTTGACTTTCAGTTTTTCCTTATAATTTTACACTATATATGGTAAAAAACCGATAAATGTAAAACTATAAATCTTATCTCACTGTGTGGTGTTTTTTAGCTTAGATATCAAAAAAATAAGCATATTGAAAACAAAATCGCGTCGATCGAACATCGGAGGCACGATTTACGTCCGTTTGAAGTTTAAAAATTCACAACTTATCCCTTTTACGTTTTATTTTGTGAAACTTCAAATGACCGTATCTTTTGCCTAGAATATCTTTTACAACCAATTATTTTTTAAAAGACGCTTATTTTTTCAATATCTACATGGTTAACTCAATTCCCTTATCCGATTTGACTTATATTTTTTAATATAATTTAACCCTATATGTGATTAAAAATCGATAAATTTAAACTATAAATCCTATCTCAGTGTGTAATATTTTTTCACGTAAATATTAAAAAAATAAGCATATTGAAAACAAAATTGCCTCGATCAGACATCAGAGGCACGATTTACGTCTGTTTGAAGTTCAAAAATTCACAACTACCTTTTTTACGTTACATTTGGTGAAACTTCAAATGACCATAACTTTTTTCTCGAATATCTAATAGAGCCGATTCTTTTTTTAATGTTGCTTATTTTTTTGATATCTACGTGGTAAAATTAATTTCGTTATCCAATTTGACTTTCATTTTTTCCTTATAATTTTACCCTATATATGGTCATAAATCGATAAATGTAAAACCATAAATCATATCTCATTGTGTGGTATTTTTCCGCGTAGATATCAAAAAAATAAGCAGATTGAAAAAATAATTGTCTCGATCAGAAATCGGAGGCCCGATTTATGTCCGTTTGATGTTCAAAAATTCACAACTACCCCTTTTACGTTACATTTGGTGAAACTTCAAATGTTTGTAACTTTAGTCTCTAATATATTTTAGAGGCGATTCTTTTTTTAAAGTTGCTTATTTTTTTTTATTTCTATGTGGTAAACTCAATTTCCTTATCCGATTTGACTTTCATATTTTCCTTATAATTTTACCCTATATATATATATGATAAAAAACCGATACAAGTAAAACTATAAATCATATCTCAGTGTGTGGTATTTTTTCGCGTAGATATCAAACAAAATAAGAAGATTGAAAAATAATTGCCTCGATCGAACATCAGAGGCACGATTTATATACGTTTGAAGTTCGAAAGTTCACAACTACCCCTTTGACGTTACATTTGGTGAAACTTCAAATGACCGTTACTTCTGTCTCGAATATCGTTTAGAGGCGATTTTCTTTTTAAAGTTGCTTATTTTTTTGAGATCTATGTGGTAAACGCAATTTCATTATCTGATTTGACTTTTATTTTTTCCTTATAATTTTACCCTATATATAGTCCAAAACCGATAAATGTAAAACTATAAATCCTATCTCAGTGTGTAGTGTTATTTCGCATATATATAATTAAAAAAAACAGATTGAAAAAAAATAGCCTCGATCGGACATCAGAGGCACGATTTATGTCCGTTTGAAGTTCAAAAATTCACAACTATCCCTTTTACGTTATATTTGGTGAAACTTCAAATGACCGTTAATTTTGCCTCATATATCTTTTAGAGGCGATTCTTTTTTTAAAGTTGCTTATCTTTTCAAGATCTACGTGGTAAACTCAATTCCCTTATCCGATTTGACTTTCATTTTTTCCTTATAATTTTACCCTATATATGGTCAAAAACCGATAAATGTAAAATTATAAATCCTATCTCACTGTGTAGTGTTTTTTTCGCGTAGATATCGCAAAAATAAGCAGATTGAAAAGAAAAATTGCCTCGATCGGACATCGGAGGCACGATTTATATCTGTTTGAAGTTCAAAAATTCACAACTACCCCTTTTACGTTACATTTGGTAAAATTTCAAATGACGGTATCTTTTGCCTCGAATAGCTTTTAGAGGCGATTCTTTTTTTAAAGTTACTTATTTTTTTTGAGATCTACGTGGTAAACTCAATTCCCTTATCCAATTTGACTTTCATTTTTTCCTTATAATTTTACCCTATATATGGTCAAAAACCGATAAATGTAAAACTATAAATCCTATCTCAGTGTGTAGTGTTTTTTCGCGTAAATATCAAAAAATAAGTAGATTGAAAAAAAATCTTTGATCGGACATTGAAGGCACGATTTATCTCCGTTTGAGGACTCAGGGGGAGGGGGGTTCTCGGGGCGTGCGCCCTGAGGACTCGGGGGTGGGTGGTCCTCGGGCGAGCACCTTTAGGACTGGGAGGGAGGGTCCTCGGGGCGTGCGCCCTGAGGGCTTGGGGGGTGGGGGTGGGTCCTCGGGGCGTGCGCCCTGAGGACTCGGGTGTGGGGGGGTGAGGACCTCTTGGGGTAAGGTGTGGGGTCCTCGAGGCATGTGCTTACTTTGGGGCTCGTTTGACCTTGAAAATGGGTCTTTTTGGTCGTGGTGACCAACCAACTCCATAGTTAGGTTTTATCAAACGTCTGTTTAAATATTTGGCAAAAATGATCTTGGAAATCCTTATTAGCACACGAAAATTGATAAAATGGGGATTTACCTGCTCTGGGCTCGTTTGACCTAAAACTTAGCAATTTTGGCCGTGGTGACCAACCGGCTCCATAGATAAGGTGTTGCAGACGTCCGTGTAAATTTTTGGCAAAAATGAGTACGGAATTCCGCATTACTAAAAAAGATGGAGGATTACTATAGCATACGAAAGTTGGCAAAATGGGGGATTTTACCTGCTCTGAGGCTCGTTTGACCTTAAAAATGGTCTGTTTTGGCTGTGGGTGATCAAACGGCTCTATAGATCTTTTACAGACGTTCGTGTAAATTTTTGGCAAAAATAATCTCAGAATTCTTGATCAGCAAAAAAATCGTGGACTATTAAGAACACGAAAATGCAAAATGGTGGTGGTGGTGGTGGGGGTTACGTGCTCTTGGGCTCGTTTGACCTTGAAAATGGGCCATTTTGGCCGTGGTTAACGTATGTACGTGTAAATTTTTGGCAAAAATTATCTCGGATTTCTGGATCACCAAAAAAGATGATGTACTATAACACACAAAAATCGGTGAAATGGGGGGTTTACCTGCTTTGGGCTCGTTTAACTTATAAAAGGGTTCTTTTGGATGTGGTGACCAACTGGATCCATAGATAAGTTTTTAACGGACTTTTGTGTAAATTTTTGGCAAAAATAATCTCGGGAATTCCAAATCATCAAAAAAGATGGTAGACTATAACACACAAAAATCGGCAAAATGAAGGGTTTACTCTAGAGCTCATTTGATATTGAAAATGGGTCGTTTTGACTGTGATTACCAAATGGAACCATTGATAAGGTCATATCGGACGTCAGTCTAAATTTTTGGCAAAAATAATCTTGGTATATCCGATAATAAAAAAATATGGTGGACTATAGCACACGAAAATCGATAAAATAGGGGTTTTACGTACGCTAGACTCGTTTGACCTTGAAAATGGGTCGTTTTGGCCTTGGTCACCAACTGGCTCCATAGATAATGTTTTAAAGGATGTTCGTGTAAATGTTTGGCAAAAATGGGGGTTTACCTATATAGCACACAAAAATCGTTTTACCTTGAAAATAGGTCGCTTTGGTCAAGGTGACCAACCGACTTCATAAATAAGGTCCGAACGGATGTTTGTTTATATTTTGGCAAAAATGATCTCTGAATTCCGGATCACCAAAAGATATGGTGGACTATAGCATAAAAAAATTGGCAAAATAGGGGTTTACTTGCCATGGGGCTATTTTGACCTTGAAAATGGGTCGTTTTGGTCGTGGTGACCAACCGTCTCTATAGATAAGGTCTTGACGAACGTCCGTGTAAATTTTTTGCAAAAATGATTTCGAAATTTTTGGATCATTAAAAAAGATGGTGAACTAAAAGCACACGAAAATCGGTAAAATGAGAGCTTACCTGCTCTGGGCTCGTTTGACCTTGAAAATGGTTGTTTTGGACGTCGCGACCAACCTTCTCTTTAGATAATGTCTTAACGGACGTTTGTGTAAATTATTTGAAAGAATGATCTCGGAATTATGGATCACCAAAGAAGATGGTGGCCTATAACACACGAGAATTGGAAAAATGGGGGGTTTACCTGTTAAAAGCTATAGTTAAGTAGTGTATTAAAGTATGCCCTAACTAACAATCTAAACTTTGGATGAGAGGGAAAGTTGAATGCCATATCAGAAGATACTTGGAGAAATAAGATAGCGAAAAGAGAATATATATACATGTCAAACACAATACTCACATGACTTAAGAACACATATATTTAACACCAGGGAAATGAACTACTGCAATTGTTGATTCATAAAGAATTCGGTCCTTCTAGATATGGGATTTCCGTTGACAATGTACTCCATCCTACTCAGACGTGCCTGCATCTCACCTGCAATGTACCAGAGACATCTTTCTCTTTTTCTTCGTTCGTGTAACTGCTACATCTCTAACCAAACCTGTACTTTTTTATTTATACTTTGTGGTAGAGTTATTATCCACCTCTGAATGCTTGTGCCTCCTACATGTTGAGGTCTCTGATATCATGAATAAGCATCCAAATTATCATGTTTTGCTGCTCAGAAATCTACTCTATTGGCGGAGATAGATCTGAAATATGTAGGACTTTCATATACTGCTTGAAGTTTTCTTCATAAAGTTGCATTCTATCCTTCTCATTAGCAGTAATTGACTCAGCTCTAGCCCCCCTAGTCTCGCCTCTTTTACAAAATAATTGGTGAATACGTAATTTCCATCTGCCATATCTCACTGGATCATGTTTTCACTTTGCCCTACATATATATTTCATAGTTTTACTGCAGAGTTCCAGAGATAGAAGAAACTGAGGGAAACTTCTGCACTCCCTCATTGGACCATATCTTTTATGAAGTAATAATTTGAGGGAAATCCTGATATAGAAGTGTTGTAAAGTGGACAATCCTAATCTCTCTGAAAATAAACAGGCAGTCAGCTATATTGTTAGAAAGCTTATGGTTGCACCAAAAGTTAACTAAGTACCCACATAGGAACCACATTTTATGCTCTACGTCTTCTTTTCCTTCTTCTGAAGTCCAGCTAAACACAATCTCCTTCCTCCATAAAGGAATTCCGACCAATCTCATGTTGTACATTGTTGTATAAATTGATCTCCAAGGTGCTAATTAAGTGATTACAAGGTGTGATTGACAGCTTCGTTGATACGGGACAGGCTACCTTCGTGCCCGGTAGAGTTATTAATGATAACATCTTACTGAGTCATGAGTTTATGAAGGGTTATAGTAGGAAAGGCATTTCCCCTAGATGCATGCTCAAGATTGACATGCAAAAAGCATATGATTCTGTTGAATACAAATCTTACTCAGTGTAAACTTTCCTATTATATTTATAAGATGGGTTATGACATGTGTGCAAACAGTCTCTTATTCTATTACTAGTTCTCGACACGTTCTTTGCACGTGTATATTACACGTTTAAATGGAAAAAAAATTGGCTCAATCTTTGTTGGCTAAATACATATATAAAAATTTTAAAGAGAAAAACAGTTGTTACCTTATCCTCCTAAGGGATATATATATATATATATATATATATATATATATATATATATATATATATATATATATATATATATATATATATATATATATATATTAGTATCCTAGGATCATCTAGTGGTGGGGGGAGATTATCTCCATACAGGTGATCATCATGGTAGATGTTTTCAGCCATATGCCAGATTTGTAATAATATAACCATGAATAAATAGCAACTCTGGTGATTCATCTTCTGGAGTTTGTTCTTTATATATCGATCCTGATATCCCAAACCGTGATTCTCCTATCAAGGCACCAAGCATATTTGTCCAAGAAGCTAAGATGGTTTCATTCTTTGAATTCCATCCAGCCTGGAAAACTTTCTCTTTGTAACAATCCAAATGATGAATATGAGTGTATGTCAGTCATGGTACTGATGTAGCCATTTGAATTCCATATAATGAATGATATAAGTTATTTCAATGGGAATGATGGATAGATATCTAGGGGCAGTCCCTTTATTACACTGAAGAAGCAGCAACATCGCCATGAATGGAGATATAAATTTTGATGTAATAATGCAAAAGTAAATTAGTCATTCCACCTAGTAGCTAGGGAGCGAGACTGGCAGTAGTCAGTGCTTCTTTGGCTAACATGTCAAGCCAACACCCATCTCTATCATTTCTTATCGTTGCTAATAGGACGGGTAAGTCGAATTTCAGAAATCATCTTCTCGTGGCTTGGCAACTTCTACACCAGTATATCCCAAACAATGTTGGTAATAACATTGTAACTGGCTTCTATAGAAACATGCCTCTTGAACAATTATTATCCAGCCTTGGTTCATTTTAGCTTGTAAATGTAACACCACTACTCAAAGAATAATCATTATAGCGAACCATTACCAGGGGCTCGACAAAACAGGTGGCCTCTGCCTCAACTTTCTTTATATAGTTAGCTACTTAAAATACAAAGAAGTTAATTCTTATAATCGATTTGATTTCATTCAAGAGAAAGAAAAGAATTAATTACAACAAAATAGAGCACGGAACACTATCTGGCTTCAAAGTTTTACAAATATACATGTTTTAAGTTGCTTGAGACCTCAAATATTTACAGAGTCAAAAGCCACAGCTTTAGTAGAACCAAGAGTTTAGGATATTGGGTTCTAAGATAGCAAAGTTTGTTTTTTTGCAGTTATCACTATGCCAAAAATAGTGGGATAAATAATTCAACGACTACCTAATATCTATGACCAAACATGGAATAAAATAACCTTACATAGTGGGATAAATAATTCAACGACTACCTAATATCGCCGACCAAACATGGAGTAAAATAATCCTACATTTTATCTAAGATTATTATACCTTATACCCCACACCAAACGAGTCCTGAAATAGCTTAGTGGCTTCCTAAATCCTAATAGAATAAAGTCTCACCATTGCCACACTTTGTAGTCAACTAAAATACTTGAATCAATCATTCAATTATGAAACAAATTGAAAGAAATAAAAGGGTAAAATGTACAATTTATTCAATATATCCAAATTGTGATTAATATCGATCAGCTAAAGCGCACAAGTCTTATTCAAAAAACAATCGAAGCATATGAATGACCTCCACAAAAAGAGAACTGAAAATTGGAAAGCTTACCTTTTTATGAGTGAAATCAAATAATAATTTTCTGGGGAAGAAATATGGCTAATTTTATATGTCCCTTCAAATGATTTTTAAAAAAAAATAATGGTGGGAGAGGTTTCTTGATTCTCCTAAAATATTACACACAAAGGGCTAATGGGACCAAGGCTCCGGGTTTTTTTATTACTCTCTCCGTCCCATGTGAGTTACTTTGATATAACACGAAATTTAAAAAAAGAAAAAAGACTTTTAAAATTTGTGATCTAAAACTAATGACAAAAACTTATGTGGATGTAAATCATTTATTAAGGGTAAAATAGATATTTTATAGTTAAATTGTAATTTATATAGAAATGTATCCTTTTTTTTAGATTGACTAAAACGGAAAGTAAATCATATAAATTGAGACAAAAAGAGTATTATTTTTTAAACATTGATTTATTTATTTTTTGAAGTTTCACATCCTAACTTATCATTTATTTATTTATTCTGCTTATGAATTCTTATCATCTAAAAGTCAGGTGAATTCAATGATATTTTTTAAGATATAGATATAAATTCAGTAACAATAACTTGACGAATAAATATAATTGGTTATATATCACAAAATGTCATCAATTTTAAAAAGAGAAAAGTATCAAAAATACCTTTAAACTTTGGCGCAAATTATTTGTTTCGTTACCAAACTATTGAGTTTGTCGAACTAAGCTTAAATACACCTCTCCCGTGCCACTAGACATAGCAAGTGACAATCCTTTCTTTTTAGATGGTTAGAAAAACGTCATATCAAACTTTATTTTTTTTTTAAAAAAAATCCTTTCAATTTATAGTTTCCAACCGTTGTAATATTCTTTTTCCTATTTAACTTCTCCTTCATTAGAACTGATCTCAAAACAAGACCCAAATTATTTTTCACTCTTTTTAGTCTTTAATTTCATAGGATTTAATATTCTCTCCTTTATTCATGACTATTTTTGTCGATGTGGATCTCCAAAAAAGATAAGAATTACATGATCGGATGATAATTCCAGAACAAGAAATTTATAATTGCAAATGAGGTATGGACCGTGAAATCCATTTTTTCTATACCCAAAACTAACATCTAAAGCCAAAACGTTCGAAGTTTCTCATATTTACAACTACACAAATCTCTTGTAAAATGCTTTACTTGAATTATTAAATCATACAAAATTTGTTGAATTTGAAAGAAAGCTCATTGACCTACAATTCACAAATGTCATGGCTCACTAATTTATTACGTACTAAAAGATATGGTAGTATACATTGTTTGCCTTCAAAAGAGGCACACATTGATTGCATCTAATTTTTTGACCAAAATTTTTTATGGGTGTTCATGATGATTTGATAAATTATGTGTGTTAGTGAGAATGGGTAATTATAGGTATTTATAAGTTCAAATGAGGTTTGGACCGTGAAAAGGAGTTTTTCTATACCAGAAACTAACATCTAAAGTCAAAATTATGAACGTTTGAAGTTTCTCATATTTATAACTACACTAGTTTCTGATAAGATGGTCATAATGCTTTAGTTGAATTATGAAATGATACAAAGTTGGTGGCATTTGAAATATAACTCATTGATCTGCAATTTTCATACGACCAAATTTTTTGTGTGTGTTTGTGATGATTTAATAAATTATTTGTGTTAGTGAATGAGTTTCTCATATTTACAAGTACAATAGTCTCTGGTAAAAATGGTCATGATGATTTACTTGAATTATTAAATGATATAAAGTTGGTGGCATTTGAAAGAAAACTCATTGACCTATAATTTTCATATGTAATGGCTCCCCTAATTCATTACGTACTAAAAGATATGATAATATACATTGTTTGCCTCCACAAGAGGCACACATTGATTCTATTTGTTTTTTTTACCAAAATTTTTTGTGTGTGTTTGTGATGATTTAATAAATTATGTGTTTTAGTGAATGAGTAATTTATAGGTATTTATAAGTTCAAATGAGATATGGTCATATGGACAGTGAAATATAGTTTTTCTATATCCGAACTAACATCTCAAGTCAAAATTATGAACGTTTGAAGTTTCTCATATTTACAACTACACTAGTCTATGGTAATATGCCTTGTGGCCAAATAGAATTACATTTCTGTATTGTTTTTGAATAACATCTGGGAATGGACCGTAAGAATAGTGAAGAAGGAAAGCTAGTATGTGTAGCAGGGGCTTCATGGATGGTCAAGTTGTTGCTACACTATCAATGCCACTTGTTTGCAATCTCAGTCACTTCTCTCTCTCCTTGTTTGTAGTCAATTAAAATACTTGAATCAATCATTCAATTATGAAACAAATTGAAAGAAATAAAAGAGTAAAATGTACAATTTATTTGATATACCCAAATTGTGTTTAATATCAAATAAAGCGCATGAGTCTTATTCAAAAAATTATAGAAGCATATGAATGACCTCCACAAAAGAGAACTGAAAATAGGAAAGCGTAACAAATAATAAGTTTTTGGGGAAGAAATAAGGCTGATTATATATGTCCCTTCAAATGATCTTTCTTTTCAATTTTTGGTGGGAGAGGTTTCTTGATTGTCCTAGAAATTACACACAAAGGGATAATGGGACCAAGGCTCTGGGTTTTTTTAATTACTCTCTCCGTCCCATTTTAAATGAGTTACTTTGACTCAACATGAAATTTTAGAAAAGAAGAAAGACTTTTAAAACTTGTGGTCTAAAATTAAGGACAAAAATTTGTGTGGATGTAAATCATTTATTAAGGTTGTGTTTGGTATGAAAGAAAATGTTTTCCATGGAAAATGTTTTCCTGGAAAACAAGTAGAATTTGGACTTATTTTCTGATGTTTGGTTGGTGAGTATAAAATATTTTCCGAAAATATTTTTTAGTTTTTGATTTATAAATGAAAAATGTTTTTTTTTAGAAACATCTATTATTTTTGGGAAAATGCATAAGTACCCCTTCAACCTATGCCTGAAATCTTAGAGACACACTTATATTATAGTAAGGTCCTATTACCGCTGAACTTATTTTATAAATAATATTTACCCCTTTTCAGCCCACGTAACATTAGTTTAAAAAAAATGTCAACACATACTATGCCCACAAGATATTTCCACGCAGGACGACGGCCTTCCTTTATTTAAGAATTGACGACCGCCTTCCTTTATTTTGATATGTTGTTTTCATTTCAATTTCAAATACAAATAACGGGCTCTTTTCATTTCAATTTTACTTTTTATCTATCAAACAAAACTACTTCTTTTTTGTGGGTGTATGCAGCAAGAAAATGGCGAAATGATGGTGGCAGAATAAAATTGGCAAATGAGTAGAGATATTCCTATGCTTCTTGAATCAATTGTTAGTATTCAGGTACTTTTTCCCATTTTCGTCTGATTTAGGGTTGAGGGTTTAGTTGATTTGATTGAATAATTCACTTTTTCCCATTTTCGTCTGATTTAGGATTGGGGGTTTAGTTGATTTGATTGAATAATTTACTTTTTCTCATTTTTGTCTGATTTAGGATTGGGGGTTTAGTTGATTTGATTGAATAATTTATTTTTTCCCATTTTTGTCTGATTTAGGATTGGAGTTTAGTTGATTTGATTGAATAATTTATTTTTTCCCATTTTCGTCTGATTTAGGATTGGGGGTTTAGTTGATTTGATTGAATAATTTACTTTTTCCCATTTTCGTCTGATTTAAGATTGGGGGTTTAGTTGATTTGATTGAATAATTTACTTTTTCCCATTTTCGTCTGATTTAGGATTGGGGTTTAGTTGATTTGATTGAGTGATTTACTTTTTCCCATTTTCGTCTGATTTAGGATTGGGGTTTAGTTGATTTGATTGAATAATTTATTTTTTCCCATTTTCGTCTGATTTAGGATTGGGGTTTAGTTGATTGATTGAATTATTTTATATGTAACCTCAAAATTAACTTGTAGGAGTGAGGATTTTGGTATATCAGTCATGGGTCCTGTTACTGCTTAGAATTTTGTTTTGCTGAAACCCTTCTTCTTGTATATTGATGAATTTTAGTGAATTCAATTGAGATGAAACAAACAACATCAAATCAATGAATAAAGTGATGCCTTGGTGAATACTTCCAAGACCATAAACACTCGTATATATGCCTTATATTATGCCAAATAGAATTACATTTCTGTATTGTGTTTTGAATAACATCTGGGAATGGAATGGACCGTAAGAATAGTGGAGTAGAAAAGGTAGTATATGTAACAGGGGAATCTGGTTTCATGGCTTCATGGCTGGTCAAGTTGTTGCTACAATGTGGATACACTGTCAATGCTACTTTTCGCAATCTCAATCACTGCTCTTTCTCTCCTGTTTGTGTTTGTTTTGAATTTCTGTTGAATGCTAATATTTTGTGCCTTGTACGTATTTGGATCATTTTACAAGTTTCTGACTTTGGGCTTAGTGCATTGCCTCAAAAAGTAAGCAGCATGTGATGTTAGATGGATTAGATGGTATATATATTTTTGTTTCTTTCCTTGTTAAATAGAACTTCTATATGGTTAGTTACTTAAATCTCTAACAGGGAGTAGAGCTTCTTAATATCCTATGTGCTCTGACCTCTATCCATTTGATTAAGGTGTTACTTTATTGAGGGAGAAGAAAAAACACGAGTTTGAGGAATAAAATACATCCACGAGGGAATGCAACAACAATTCAGATTATGTTACTGCTCTTGTTTTATATTATGGTTAAAATATAAAGCTTGGAAGCTATTTCATAGAAAATGGTGTTAATGGAGAGTATTTGGAGGGGATGTCCTGTTTCTTTTGATCTATTGTCACTGTTTCATTATTCATTTGAGTTTTAGTTTGTTCAAAATAGGATGATTAATCTAGAAACCATTTATGCTCATTTTTAACTGTGTTCACTATTACATGTATTACTTTGTCTCTTAAGCGATTTTATTTCAACTAGTGTATAATTCATGATCTTGGTTTAGCTCTCTCTTTAAATACCCTATTCTTGTTCTAAATCAGTCCATTTTGGTCAAGCACTTTGGTATTCCCCTTCGAATTTTTTTAAAAAATTGAATGAGTATGTTAGTATTGTTTAGATCTAACAGCTTTGAGTATCCATAAGGTATGCATCCTAATACTTTTGTTTAATTTCTACAAAGGAATGAACCTCTAGTGAGATTGATACCAGCTTAATAGTAGTCAAACGAATGACATCATTGATTTGTACTTACCCACTGTACAAATCTTCAAATTGTTCTGAAATGTCCTTCCTGTAAGCTGTTGCTGTGTTGGTTGTTTATTTTCCATCTTGCTTTTCTCTTTTGTTAAACAATATTATAGTATCTGAACTATAAGTGTTGTCTCATTTCATGTGTGATGCTTGTCTTTTAAGTCTTTTGATTATCTTATGTGGAACTTGCTCTTTGTCTAAGATAATAATGCCTTTATCCTTCCTTGGTAATGTTGCAAATGAATCATAGCATTTTGTCCCTGCAAAACTAAAACACCAGTTAGCTAAAAAAATTGCGGCGTTGTTGCCTTCTCTGTGTGTGTGCTGAAATTGTATGAGAGTTGAGACCTCCTTCACTCAGCTCTCTTATCCTCCTTATAAACCTAGAATGGATTATCTCAAACTTGATCAATGATATGATAACTGAAATACAAAGGAATAGAGCTTAAAGAGGAGGGAAAAGAACTCTCCATTTATGATGCATGTGAACTTTTCAGAAGGAATGTGGAAATTGTTGAGTCCATCCCATTTTTTGGTCAACTTTAGCTATTCAATTGGTACAAGTAATTGTTAATAAGAAATAGTGATAAGAGTTGAAAATTAAGACTTGGTAGTTGGCAAATTGGTAAGATTTGCAACCCATTTTTGACTTTGCTATATTTACCTATGCCATTAGTGACATAGGCATGGTTTTATCCTTCTATAAATAGAGCATTCTTGCTCATTTGTAGAACACACCAAGTTAGAGAGAAAAATCATTTTGAGAGCAAAGTGAGGTATTCCATAGACTATACAAGAAAATAGTCTGTGAAGAAAAATAGAGTGTGAGCGATATTTTAGTAAGACGGAAACCAAAAGAGTGTTGTTCCTTTTGAGTGTGTAGTAGTCACTTTGAGTATTGCATTCGTGACTACACAGTGTAAAATTCCTTACTATAGTAATATCAGTTGCTCCTCTTGGCCCGTGGTTTTGTCCCTTATTCAGAAGGGTTTCCACGTAAAATTCTTGGTGTCGTTATTTTCCCATTTTATTTCCATTACTTTTACCATATATATTTTTGTGTTTGTCCGCGTTTTCCCAACAAAATGGTATCAGAGCCAAGGTTTTATCTGAGTATGCTCTGTGGTTGCAGCACAGTCTGAACTTCCACATCAGAAAAGATTTACTTTGATTTGCGATAACTATATTTGTTTTTTGGGAAAACAATGAAAGCCAACACAAGTAGAATGGTTACTTTGAATGGTGTTAATTATGCCATTTGGAAGGGAAAAATGGAAGATCTGCTTTATGTTAACAATTTTTACAAACCAGTATTTACCACTGTAAAGCCTGATAATAAAACAGATGAAGAGTGGAATCTGTTGCATAGACAGGTTTGTGGATTCATTAGGCAATGGGTCGATGATAATGTGTTGAACCATATTTCTGGGGAAACACATGCTCGAACCCTATGGGAGCATCTTGAATGTTTGTATGCTCGGAAGACTGGCAACAAATAAATGTTCTTAATAAAGCAGATGTTGAGTTTGAAGTATCATGAAGGTTCTCCGATGATAGACCATCTGAATAATTTTCAGGGGATCATGAATCAATTATCTGCTATGGGCATCAAATTTGATGAAGAAATTCAAGGCTTGCTTCTACTTGGTTCCCTACCAGACTCTTGGGAAACATTTAGAATGTCATTGTCAAATTCTGCTCCGGATGGTGTGATCTCTATGGATTCCGCCAAGAGTAGTGTCTTGAACGAAGAGATGAGAAGAAAATCTCTAGGTTCTTCTTAGTCGGATGTCCTGATAACTGGCCCCAGGGGGAGAAACAAAACTCGTGGTTCTCATAATAGAGAACAAAATAGGAGCAAATCCAGAGGCAGACTTAAAGATATTGAGTGCTATCATTGTGGTATGAAAGGGCACACGAAGAATTTCTGCAGGAAGTTGAAGAGGGAGAACAAAAACAAAGAGGAAACTAAAGAAGATGGCAATGAAAGTTGCCTAGCCACCGTCACCACCGAAGATCTTGTTACCGTTCTTGATGCAAACATGATAAATATTGCTTGTGATGATTCAAGTTGGGTTGTGGATACTGGTGCCGCATCTCATGTGACATCAAGGAAGAATTTTTTCTCTTCCTATACTCCTGGTGATTTTGGAACTTTGAGTATGGGTAATGAGACTGTTTCTAGGGTGGTTGGTACTGGTACAATTTGTTTGGAAACTAGAGTTGGAACTAAACTAGTTTTGAACAATGTGAAACATGCTCCTGATGTTCGTCTGCACCTAATTTCTGTTGGTATTTTAGATGATGAAGGATATGTTAGTACCAACGGTGATGGAAAATGGAAGCTCATTAAAGGTTCCTTGGTTGTGGCTCGTGGTAACAAACGTCGTGGTCTATACTGGACTACGGCCTCTGCTTGTGTTGATATGGTGAATGCGGTTGAGAGCGATAGCTCTTCAACATTATGGCACAAGAGGCTTAGCCACATCAGCGAGAAAGGACTTAATGTTCTAGCCAAGAAGAAATTTTTGTCAAATTTCAAAAGTGCTAAATTAGAAAAGTGTGAGCACTGCTTGGCTGGTAAATGTTTACATCCCCACTCTGTTCAAATAGGGCGAAACGACGCGGCAACTCAAAAAATTATTAATTGATTCAATTTTAACGAGTTTTAAAAATGAACGAGTTTTTAAAAAGAGTCGCCACCTAATTTTAGGAAAAAACTAGGAAACCATTAAGTGATCTACGAAACCAATTTGATTCTAGGTAAGGGGTTCAAATTATTTCGAAGGGAAGGGGTTAGGCACCCTTCGAAATCCACAAGTGTGGATCCCGACTGAATTCATTTTTTTTCAAATTGAGGAGGAAAATAAAATAATGTACAAGTATAATAAACATTCAATATGTACAAATAATAAACTAATAAATATAAGAAACGGCCTAAAGTTTGCCTAACGTCAATATATACAAAATAATGAAATAAAAGTATGATTCGAACTACATTCGAATAATTTCAAGGAGAAGCACCTCCGGGTACCTGTGAAGACACTCAGTAAAAGAGTTAGTACCAAATAAATAAAAATAAAAATGAATAACTCAAATAATAACTTAAAAATAAAAATCCGTCTTATTAACATGGAAGGCCTTGGAAATCGACGGTAATTTCTTCATCGGCCAACTTCAACATGTTAAGTATATAAACTTAATTAAATTTTCGTCTTTTTAAAATAGGAAGGCCTCCAAAACCGACGGAGAGATTTTATCATTGGCCATTTTCGACATATAAAATATATAAACTTAAATTAAAATTCCGTCTTTTTAAAATGGGGAGGCCTCCAAAACCGACGGAGAGATTTTCTCATTGGCCAATTTAACAAATAAACATATATGAACTTAAATTAGATTTTCCGTCTTTTAATATTGAGTAGGCCTCCAAAACCGATGGAGAGATTTTTCATTGGCCCTTTTATATTTCCAACCACAAAATTGCACGAAAGAAACAAAAGAACAATGAAGTATTAACTATATAGATGCAACAACCTACTAATGAAACATAATAAAATGATAATAATTAAATAATAAACCATAACTTCTTTAAAAAATAAATACATATAGAATAATCTCATGTAACAAAATAGGAACTTCAATATATAAATTAAATAAACAACCCCAAACATCAAGCAAGAAATAGAATGGTTAAAAAAAAAAAAAAATTAAACTATTAAAGAGAGACTACCCATATCATTAAAAAAATCAACACAATCACTAAAAATTAAAGTAACCATAGAATTGATCAAAACATCAAAAGAATAAGAAAAATAGTACCAAACTGCAATAGCACAACTTATTGGGAAAAATTCTTTAAAGAAAGAAAGATGCATGAAGTCAAACGGAAATAAAATTGCAAACAAAAATAAGGCAATCACTAGCAAATTAACATAACTTACTAAGAAGAATTTCAAACAATATAAATCTATCCATAAAGAGTAGTAAACAATAAAACAAGATTGACACAATATTGAACAGTAAATAACCAACCAAGGAAAATCACTAAACGAAAAAAAATAACAATAAAATTTAAGTAAAGTACAACCAAACATAAAGAGAAAAAAAAAAAAAAAAAAAAAAAAAGAAATAGAGAGGTAACATCAAAGTAAGATCATTGGAGTTGAGCTTGCCGGCCAGATTCATTTATAAAATAGAGCAATATAAATAGATAAGTATGAACAAACTCTATTAACACATCAACATGAACAGATCTAAAATGTAATAAAATAAAGAGGAGAAGAAGATTGGAGTGTTACCATAAAAATAGAGAATGACGGAGAGGCCACTGGATCTTGCTGGTGGCTGGCTGCTGGTGGTTTTGCTTCTTGCCGGCGGCTGCTTGGTTTCGAGAAGAGAAGCTGGGTTTTGGTGATTGTTTGATTGTGATTTTAGTTGAGGAGATGGAGTTGTTTGGTGTTTGTTGGCAATATCTGCCGGTGAAGGAGAAAAGGGAGGAAGAGGAGGGAAGAAAAGAGAGAAAACGCGAGGGAGAGAGAGTCCACCGGCGATGGTGGTTTTCGTCGGAGAGGGTGGGGGGAGAAAGAGAAGGGGAGGAGGACGTCTAGTCGAAAAAAAAGGGAGAGAGGGAGGCGGCTGGAGAGAGGGGGCTGCCAGGAGAGGGGAAAGGAGAAGAGAAGAGGGAGGCGGAGAGATGGAAAAAGGGAGAGGGAAAGGGGAAGAGATTAGGGTTGTTTCCCCCTCTCCCTCAAATTTATTCCCCAATTTTCTTTACTCACCATCCTAAATAAATAAAATATAATGGACCCAAATATGTGGGCTTGAAATTGTAGGCTCAAAATTATTAATAGATCCCTAACCTTTTTTTTTTTTTTGTATTTGACTAAATTTTAGATTGTGCTAAATTCAACATAAATATTAACAAATAAAAAATAAATTTTAAAATGATATAATGAACGTAACTAATGACATGTGAAATGCAATTTTTTAAAAATTAACAAAAAATCCTAAATTTTGATAAATAAAGATAGTTATCGATAAACTTATTTAAAATTATAAAAAAAAATATTCTAAGCTATTAAATAAATAAAACTTCAAAATTACGAATTTTTAAAATGTTAGGCCAAAATTGGGTGTCAACAGCTGTCCCTTTCGTTGTGTATGATTGATGAAAAAAATCGTGGACAACGAAAATTGACAAACCCAATTTCGGCCGAACACATGACCTTTGTAGAGAAGTGCGTTTGAATGTGGTGGAAGTCAATCCCAAACTCGCATCTAAAAGGTTCCACGCTTTGTTGCGTCTTTGTTGAAGTAATTCGCACATGTGGCTCCTCTGAGAGTGCATCCTCTAGAATGTTCTAAAAAAAACAAAGATAAAACTCATTATTATAGGCAAAACTAAAAGAAAAAGGGTAGCATCTCTTATGATACGATAAATGGAGATAAATACAGGTCCCTTGGTAGGACGAATGAAGATGATGATCAATGTGTAGGATTTGGAATGTATGTCCATCGGTAGGACAAAATGTAAACATCTTTCAACGCAAGTTTCCACCGACTTGAACATTGAAAAGATATGGTGCACATCCTTCACCTCCGAATAGATGCGTCTTAAATGCAAATATCTTTCAACGCAAATTTCCACCGACTTGAACGTTGAAAAGATATGGTGCACATCCTTCACCTCTGAATAGATGCGTCTTAAATGCAAATATCTTTCAACGCAAGTTTCCACCGACTTGAACGTTGAAAAGATATGGTGCGCATCCTTCACCTCCGAATAGATGCGTCTTAAATGCAAATATCTTCTTGGCAATGTATAAACTTTTGCGAGGGATGAAATCTTCTCGCGATGCATAAATTGTTGAGAGGGATGAAATCTTCTCGCGATGCATAAATTCCGCAAGGTATGAAATCTTCTTGCGATGCATAAATTTCTGCGAGGTATGAAATCTTCTCGCGATGCGTAAATAATAACTCGCGATGCATGAATTCTGCTGGTGATGCATGATCTTTTGCAATGCATGAATATTGACTCGCGATGCATGATTTTTTTTTTTATTATTATAATTTTATTTTTATTTTTTTATTTTTATTATTTTATTTTATTTTGCATGAAGATTGACTTGCGATGCATGATTTTTTTATTTTTTTTTTGCAATGCATGAATGTTGACTCGCGATGCATGATTTTTTTTTTTTTTTTTTTTGCAATACATGAATATTGACTCGCGATGCATGATTTTTTTTTCTTCTCTTTTTTTTTTTTGACTCGCGATGCATGATTTTTTTTTGCTTGACTCGAGATGCGTGAATAATAACTCGCAATGCATGATCTTCTACGGGGCATGAATATCTTCCCGCAATGCATAAATTCTGCAAGGTATGAAATCTTCTTGCGGTGCATGAATTTCTGCGAGGTATGAAATCTTCTCGCTATGCATGAATTTCTGCGAGGTATGAAATCTTCTCGCGATGCATGAATATTAACTCTCGATGCATGAATTAACTCGCGATGCATGAATATTAATTCGCAATGCATGAATATTGACTCGAGATGCATGATTTTTGCAATGCATGAATATTGACTCGCGATGCATGATTTTTGTAGTTGCTATCACGCTTCTCGAGGTACTTATCAGAATTTTGAGGTCTTCCTCAAAAATTCTGTCCCAGTTAGAATTTGGCAAATCTCAAAATGATCTTCAATCTTGACTTGTTGGCGATAACACCTCTATTGAGAATTTTTGAGATGTTTTCAAAAATTCTGTCCCAGTTCTTATTGTAAGGAAAAATAATAATTACATTGGGTATATGACCGAGCCGTCGTGGCGCCTACATATCCTGTTGATCCAGGAATCAGGTCAAATGTAGTTCCAAACTTGTAGATGATGAACTGCAAAGAATCTGAAAGAAAATCATCAGTAGAAAATGTACAATATGAACATGATGAAATAGGAAAATAATATTCCATGTGATATCCAAAGCCTAGAGATATATAAAAAAAAAACATGTCACATTTTGGGACGGACAATCCATGAAGTAAAATAGGACTCTCACACATACAAGATTAACCCGATGACACTTTTTACAATGAACAACTCAAAAGGCAATTTTTTTTTTAAATTGAAAGATTCTTAAAAAGATTTTAAAATATTAAAGAATGAGTGTTTGCTCACTTTTTCCTTTCTTTTTGAAAAATAAAAAATATGATTAGATAGTCAAACCTTCACTACAATTGTTACCAACAGTTAAGATTGCAGGTAAATCTCTCATTCCCTTTTTTTTTTTTTTTTTTTAAGATTGAATTTAAGGTAATTCCTACAGCTTCAAGTGGTACCTCCAATATACTTATGGTTCAACATGATCCGTTCATCTTGCTTCAAACAAAAGTTTTGAATTGTATCAATCCTCATTTTTCAAGTGCCCTCACGACAAATGCTAGTCCTATTTCACACATATTTGAAACATTTGATTATAGGACATTTTCAAAGTGCGCTCACACTCACAAAAATGTTCAATGCAAACAACTGTGATACCATATGCTTGACCCTTATGTAAATCTCCACTAATGTGAGAATATTTGGAATGAGATCATGTAGGGCTTGTCATTGGCTTGTAACGTAGGCTTAGGGATGGGTAGGATATTTATTTGGGATAAAAGTGACTTAATTCCTCCTTGAGCGTCACATATTTGTGCTCTTTAATGATTAATACGCCTTTGGTATTAGATCCTTTTCATTGTTCTCCCACCGTTCAACTTCTTTTGAATTCTCATTTTTGATCTTTTCCCTTCTTCTTTTTTTTTTCTTCCTTTGTTTCGACTTCTTTTGAGTCCTTATTTCTTGGAGCTTTTCTTTTATTTCACTCATTTCTTATAAATTTTTCTCCTTTTTGTTGGAGTATTTTCCTTCCCACCTTTCATTGACCTTGTAAGAGTATTTTTGTCTGTCTTTATTCCTTTCACCTTTTCTTTCTTCCTTTATTTCTTTTTTCTCTAGAAGTCTTTTGTTTTCTTGACTTTGGGAGACTCGATATCTTTGCTTTCGGAAATTTCAAACATGGATCTTCTCTTATAATTTGCACATTCTTGGTGCACTCAAGAAGGTTGGGCCAAGAGAGGATAGTGCTTGTAAGCACTTAAAAGGGTAGTGGTTAAGATGTGGTTGTCCAAAGAAAGGTTTCAGGCTCAAAGTGGGAAAACTAGGGATTAATGTAATTTGGTAGGCTTTGAAAGGCACAATCGGGTCAAAAAAAAGGCCTACAATCCTTTCTCAAACCAAACATTACTCAGGATTTCGCCTCGAAAAACATTCAGGTCAAGTTCTAGATCAACAGTGTAACACAATTGAACTTTGATCAAAAGCTCACCACACAATGCACATGAAACATAAGGTTAGTTTTATTCTTATCTTGATTGCATGCAAGAGAATTTTCAAGCATCACAAAAGTAAAGATAAGAGGTACCACGAGAATCTATAGTTTACCGCAAAGTCAGTCTTTTCCATCATATCAAATATATTTACATGCTCTTAACTACATAGGTCCCAACCGAGCTGAAGACATGACTCTTACAGTATGTACAAGTAAATTTTTTTTTTTTTTTTTTGAAAGAATGATTACCGAACCCGAGAAGGGCTGCCTACGTATCTCATTAAAATGAGAATCAGGTGTGCGTAGTTCATGCAGATATGACTTGGAAAATATGCACAAACTATTTTATTTATTATTTTATTTTTTATCTTTTTTGAAGAAGATAATACCGAACCCAAGAAGGGTTGCCTACGTATCTCATTAAAATGAGAATCAGGTTCGCGTAGTTCGTCCAGATATGACTTGGAAAATATGCACAAACTATTTTTTTTTTTACTTTTGGAAAAATAAATACCGAATCCAAGAAGGGTTCCTACGTATCTCATTAAAATGAGAATCAGGTGTGCGTAGTTCATGCAGATATGACTTGGAAAATATGCACAAACTATTTTATTTATTATTTTATTTTTTACCTTTTTTGGAGAAGATAATACCGAACCCAAGAAGGGTTGCCTACGTATCTCATTAAAATGAGAATCAGGTTCGCGTAGTTCGTCAGATTATGACTTGAAAAATATGCACAAACTCTTTTATTTTATTTTTTTTCTTTGAAGAAGAGAATACCGAACCCAAGAAGGGTTGCCTACGTATCTCATTAAAATGAGAATCAGGTACGCGTAGTTCGTCAGATTATGACTTGAAAAATATGCACAAACTCTTTTATTTTATTTTTTTTCTTTGAAGAAGAGAATACCGAACCCAAGAAGGGTTGCCTACGTATCTCATTAAAATGAGAATCAGGTACGCGTAGTTCGTCAGATATGACTTGAAAAATATGCACAAACTCTTTTATTTTATTTTTTTTCTTTGAAGAAGAGAATACCGAACCCAAGAAGGGTTGCCTACGTATCTCATTAAAATGAGAATCAGGTACGCGTAGTTCGTCCAGCTATGACTTAGAAAATATGCAAAAACTATTTTATTTTCTTTTTTTTTTACTTTTGTACAAGATAATACCGAACTCAAGAAGGGTTGCCTACGTATCTCATTAAAATGAGAATCAGGTACGCGTAGTTCGTCAGATAAGGCACATAATAATTTAAAGATTTAGACAACTCAAAGAAATTTCTAGGTCTAACGCCACTAAAATTTATAGTCATGAAGTGTTTTTTGACCCTTTTTTTCCGCACCAATATGTTTTATAGTCTCTTAATCGTCAATTTTTATACTGTCTTTTGAATGTAACCTGCAAATTTTCACAGTAATTTCTACGTATACTCTTTTTGGATGTTTTCTTGGAACTGTCTCCTCCCAATTTTCACGAGATCCAAACATTGTTATGACCATCCCCGACTAATGTCGGGGACGGTATTCCTACAAAAATATGAGAAATATGTGAGAGCAGGACCATCATGCAAAATAATAATAAAAATAAGTGCGTGTCACCTCATAGTCAAATACTCCCCTGATTTATTGTTTTGACTTAATATTAATGTCTTGTGAATTACAAGGACTCGCATTTCGCTAATTCTCTTGTCTCTTGCGACTTCGGACAAATAATGATTTCTGAATTCAGACATAAATCAATTTTTCGCTGTGAAGAAGAACAACTCAAAATGTAAGAGTGTTAGTTCATGTACATAATGGATAATGCAAAATATCACACAAATAATGAATTAAACACACAAATACTGTTTTAATTAAAGACAAACTGAAATATATCACATAGCATACAAACAATTATTGCGCATCCTATACAAATATGTGACCCTTTTATGCCTAGGGTAGGCCTACCGATTTAAAGGATGTATTACGACATTTGACAACTTTCCATTGTTCACCAAAAACACTTGCTACAATATTTTATGAATAAATGAAATAGAATTTGAAGTAAGGGGAAAAAATGAAAAAAGAAAAAAAAAATACATTTATTCAATCCCACGCAGGGGTACCATCCTATTCTAAGCCTTTGTAAAAGGTACTCTCTCTTGAACTTGTTGTCATCTTCGATTGTCAACACTTATTTGATGGAATGATAGCTTGTGAAGAATCGATTTTGACAAAAATAGACTATTAAAATAACTCTCTAATCAGATGGACCATGGTTTGTCAAATGTCGTATACATCCTTCAAATTACACACAATTATGATTGTCCGTTTAGGCCGGAGGCCCTTTTGGACTCAAGGTGGTCTATCTAATGAACCCAACACACCTTGGGTGTTGGGTCATCTTAGTTCAATGCTTAGATTTGGATTTGGTTTTGCTCTATCTTAGGCTTCACTAGAATAGTTTTCAAGTTGACGGTAACCCGAGTCGGACAAACAACGGGGTGAAGCTACCAAACGACGTCGGATGACCGCATTCCAACTATTCGTTTGATACTTCCAAATGAAACTCTTGTGTATTTCTGAAAGAAGCCGTGGAAAGCCACGTAACTTCCGTTTTCCTGATGCATACTATTTGCCATTGGCGGAAAGATGTATAAGTGCAATAACAATATACATACAATAAAAGAAAATTGAATAAACAACAAGTACAATATACACATAACCAGCGAAATATAAAAATACAAGGTATAACACAATAAAAGAATTTCCTCAATTTAAAGAAAACAAATTCATATGGTTGGAACCTCTAATAGTCCCCAGCGGAGTCGCCATTCTGTTTACATCCCCACTCTGTTCAAATAGGGCGAAACGACGCGGCAACTCGAAAAATTATTAATTGATTCAATTTTAACGAGTTTTAAAAATGAACGAGTTTTTAAAAAGAGTCGCCACCTAATTTTAGGAAAAAACTAGGAAACCATTAAGTGATCTACGAAACCAATTTGATTCTAGGTAAGGGGTTCAAATTATTTCGAAGGGAAGGGGTTAGGCACCCTTCGAAATCCACAAGTGTGGATCCCGACTGAATTCATTTTTTTTCAAATTGAGGAGGAAAATAAAATAATGTACAAGTATAATAAACATTCAATATGTACAAATAATAAAATAATAAATATAAGAAACGGCCTAAAGTTTGCCTAACGTCAATATATACAAAATAATGAAATAAAAGTATGATTCGAACTACATTCGAATAATTTCAAGGAGAAGCACCTCCGGGTACCTGTGAAGACACTCAGTAAAAGAGTTAGTACCAAATAAATAAAAATAAAAATGAATAACTCAAATAATAACTTAAAAATAAAAATCCGTCTTATTAACATGGAAGGCCTTGGAAATCGACGGTAATTTCTTCATCGGCCAACTTCAACATGTAAAGTATATAAACTTAATTAAATTTTCGTCTTTTTAAAATAGGAAGGCCTCCAAAACCGACGGAGAGATTTTATCATTGGCCATTTTCGACATATAAAATATATAAACTTAAATTAAAATTCCGTCTTTTTAAAATGGGGAGGCCTCCAAAACCGACGGAGAGATTTTCTCATTGGCCAATTTAACAAATAAACATATATGAACTTAAATTAGATTTTCCGTCTTTTAATATTGAGTAGGCCTCCAAAACCGATGGAGAGATTTTTCATTGGCCCTTTTATATTTCCAACCACAAAATTGCACGAAAGAAACAAAAGAACAATGAAGTATTAACTATATAGATGCAACAACCTACTAATGAAACATAATAAAATGATAATAATTAAATAATAAACCATAACTTCTTTAAAAAATAAATACATATAGAATAATCTCATGTAACAAAATAGGAACTTCAATATATAAATTAAATAAACAACCCCAAACATCAAGCAAGAAATAGAATGGTTAAAAAAAAAAAAAAATTAAACTATTAAAGAGAGACTACCCATATCATTAAAAAAATCAACACAATCACTAAAAATTAAAGTAACCATAGAATTGATCAAAACATCAAAAGAATAAGAAAAATAGTACCAAACTGCAATAGCACAACTTATTGGGAAAAATTCTTTAAAGAAAGAAAGATGCATGAAGTCAAACGGAAATAAAATTGCAAACAAAAATAAGGCAATCACTAGCAAATTAACATAACTTACTAAGAAGAATTTCAAACAATATAAATCTATCCATAAAGAGTAGTAAACAATAAAACAAGATTGACACAATATTGAACAGTAAATAACCAACCAAGGAAAATCACTAAACGAAAAAAAATAACAATAAAATTTAAGTAAAGTACAACCAAACATAAAGAGAAAAAAAATAAAAAATAAAAAAAAAGAAATAGAGAGGTAACATCAAAGTAAGATCATTGGAGTTGAGCTTGTCGGCCAGATTTATTTATAAAATAGAGCAATATAAATAGATAAGTATGAACAAACTCTATTAACACATTAACATGAACAGATCTAAAATGTAATAAAATAAAGAGGAGAAGAAGATTGGAGTGTTACCATAAAAATAGAGAATGACGGAGAGGCCACTGGATCTCGCTGGTGGCTGGCTGCTGGTGGTTTTGCTTCTTGCCGGTGGCTGCTTGGTTTCGAGAAGAGAAGCTGGGTTTTGGTGATTGTTTGATTGTGATTTTAGTTGAGGAGATGGAGTTGTTTGGTGTTTGTTGGCAATATCTGCCGGTGAAGGAGAAAAGGGAGGAAGAGGAGGGAAGAAAAGAGAGAAAACGCGAGGGAGAGAGAGTCCATCGGCGATGGTGGTTTTCGTCGGAGAGGGTGGGGGGAGAAAGAGAAGGGGAGGAGGACGGCTAGTCGAAAAAAAAGGGAGAGAGGGAGGCGGCTGGAGAGAGGGGGCTGCCAGGAGAGGGGAAAGGAGAAGAGAAGAGGGAGGCGGAGAGATGGAAAAAGGGAGAGGGAAAGGGGAAGAGATTAGGGTTGTTTCCCCCTCTTCCTCAAATTTATTCCCCAATTTTCTTTACTCACCATCCTAAATAAATAAAATATAATGGACCCAAATATGTGGGCTTGAAATTGTAGGCTCAAAATTATTAATAGATCCCTAACTTTTTTTTTTTTGTATTTGACTAAATTTTAGATTGTGCTAAATTCAACATAAATATTAACAAATGTAACAAATAAAAAATAAATTTTAAAATGATATAATGAACGTAACTAATGACATGTGAAATACAATTTTTTAAAAATTAACAAAAAATCCTAAATTTTGATAAATAAAGATAGTTATCGATAAACTTATTTAAAATTATAAAAAAAAATATTCTAAGCTATTAAATAAATAAAACTTCAAAATTACGAATTTTTAAAATGTTAGGCCAAAATTGGGTGTCAACAGTAAACAAAATAGAGTTTCCTTTAAGTCCTACCCTCCTTCGAGAAAGACAGAGTTGCTTGAGTTGGTACACTCTGATTTATGTGGTCCAATGAAGACAAAGACATTAGGTGGTGCACTCTACTTTGTCACTTTCATTGATGATTGCTCGAGAAAACTTTGGGTCTATGTCTTGAAGACTAAAGACCAAGTGTTAGGTGTCTTCAAGCAGTTTCAGGCTTCAGTTGAAAGAGAAACTGGAAAGAAACTGAAATGCATTCGTACTGATAATGGTGGTGAATATTGTGGACCATTTGACGAATACTGCAAGCATCAAGGTATTAGACACCAAAAGACTCCTCCCAAGACTCCTCAGCTTAATGGTTTGGCTGAGAGGATGAACAGGACCTTGATGGAAAGAGTTAGATGTTTGCTTTCTGAAGCAAAGTTGCCGAACTCATTTTGGGGTGAGGCTTTATTGATCGCTGCATATGTTATTAATCTATCTCCTGCTGTTGCTTTGTAAAGTGATGTACCAAATAGTGTTTGGTATGAAAAGGATGTTTCCTATGACCATTTGAGAGTATTTGGTTGCAAAGCTTTTGTACATGTGCTGAAAGATGAGAGGTCAAAGTTAGATGCCAATATAAGGCAATGCATCTTCATTGGATATGGCCTAGATGAATTTGGTTACAGGCTATATGATCCAATTGAAAAGAAACTTGTGAGAAGCCGTGATATTATTTTCATGGAAATCAAACAATTGAAGATATTGACAAAGCGGAAACGGTAGAATCTTCAAGTTTTGATGGTATAGTTAATCATGATGATGTTCCTCACACAAATGTGCATGATGTTGTTGGGCTTGATAATCATGGTGACGCCCAGAATCATGTATCGAATTAACATGTTGATGTTGATAATAACAATGATATTGTTATTGATGATCCTGTTGCTCATGAAGTTGTGGACGAATCAAATATTACGCTTCGGAGGTCCACAAGACAGCGGTTTCCTTCCTCCCATTATTCATCCAATGAGTATGTGTTACTCACTGACGGGGGAGAACCTGAATGTTATGAGGAGGCCATGGAAGATGAGCACAAGGATCAATGGATTGAAGCCATGCAAGAAGAGATGAAGTCTTTGCATGAGAACCACACTTATGAGTTGGTAAAATTGCCCAAGGGCATGAGAGCTTTGAAGAACAAGTGGGTGTTCAAAGTTAAAGTTGAAGAACACAACTTGAAGCCCAGGTACAAAGCTAGATTGGTTGTTAAGGGATTCGGTCAAAGGAAAGGTATTGACTTTGACGAAATATTTTCTCCTGTTGTGAAAATGTCCTCGATTCGCACAGTTCTAGGTTGGCTGCTAGTCTTAATTTAGAGATTGAGCAGATGGATGTGAAGACGGCTTTCCTTCACGGTGACCTAGAAGAAGAGATTTATATGGAACACCCTGAGGGCTTCAAAGTAGATGGTAAAGAAAATTTTGTATGCAAACTCAAAAAGAGTCTCTATGGCCTAAAACAAGCTCCTAGACAGTGGTACAAGAAGTTTGAATCTGTTATGGGGGAGCAAGGCTATAAGAAAACTTCTTCAGATCATTGCGTATTTTTACAAAAATTTTCCGACAATGACTTTATCATCCTCCTATTGTATGTGGATGATATGTTGATTGTGGGCAAGAATACTTCCAAGATTGACGAGCTGAAGAAAGAGTTGTGTAAGTCTTTTTATATGAAAGACTTGGGTCATGCCAAGCAAATTTTGGGCATGAGAATTACTCGTCTTAGAGATAAAAGGAAGATTTATTTGTCCCAGAAGAAGTACATTGAACGTGTACTGGAGCGCTTCAATATGAAGAATGCTAAGCCTGTTAGTATACCTCTTGCTGGTCATATGAAGTTGAGCAAGAAGATGTGTCCTACAGCTAGGGAGGAAAAAGAGAACATGGCCAAAGTTCCATATTCCTCCGTCGTCGGAAGTCTAATGTATGCAATGGTGTACACTAGAACTGATATTGCTCACGCAGTTGGTGTTGTGAGCAGATTTCTCGAAAATCCGGGAAAAAAGCATTGGGAAGCTGTGAAGTGGATACTTAGGTATCTTAGAGGAAGCTCAGATGAATGTTTGTGTTTTGGAGCATCAAATCCAATCTTGAAAGGCTATACAGATTCTGATATGGCAAGTGACCTTGATAACAGAAAATCCACTACTGGATATTTGTTTACTTTTTCAGGGGGAGCTATATCATGGCAGTCAAAGTAGCAAAAGTGTGTTGCACTATCTACAACTGAAGCTGAGTATATTGCGGCTACTGAAGCCGGCAAGGAGATGATATGGCTAATGCGATTTCTTTAAGAGCTTGGTTTGAATCAGATGGAGTATATTGTCTATTGTGACAGCCAAAGTGCAATAGACTTGAGCAAGAACTCCATGTACCATGCAAGAACAAAACACATCGACGTCAGATATCATTGGATTCGTGAGGAAGTGGAGAGTGAATCATTTCATATCAAAAAGATCCACATAAGTGAAAATCCTGCAGATATACTGACCAAGACGATACCGAAAGACAAGTTCGATTTATGCAAAGAACTTGTGGGTATGAGCTCTCTCTAAAGAAGATGAAGATACCTTATTCCAGTAAATGGGACTGGAGGGGGAGATTTGTTGAGTCCATCCCATTTTTTGGTCAACTTTAGCTATTCAATTGGTACAAGTAATTGTTAAAAAGAAATAGTGATAAGAGTTGAAAATTAAGACTTGGTAGTTGGCAAATTGGTAAGATTTGCAACCCATTTTTGACTTTGCTATATTTACCTATGTCATTAGTGACATAGGCATGGTTTTATCCTTCTATAAATAGAGCATTCTTGCTCATTTGTAGAACACACCAAGTTAGAGAGAAAAACCATTTTGAGAGCAAAGTGAGGTATTCCATAGACTATACAAGAAAATAGTCTGTGAAGAAAAATAGAGTGTGAGCGATATTTTAGTAAGACGGAAACCAAAAGAGTGTTGTTCCTTTTGAGTGTGTAGTAGTCACTTTGAGTATTGTATTCATGACTACACAGTGTAAAATTCCTTACTATAGTAATATCAGTTGCTCCTCTTGGCCCATGGTTTTGTCCCTTATTCAGAAGGGTTTCCACGTAAAATTCTTGGTGTCGTTATTTTCCCATTTTATTTCCATTACTTTTACCATATATATTTTTGTGTTTGTCCGCGTTTTCCCAACAGAAATTTGTGACAAATTTGTTTGTACGAATTTTTCCAACACTATATGATCAATATAGAGGTAAAATCGTCATCTAAGAATGAGGGAGATGCCAATGTCAATGATACTAGGCTCTGTTATTGATAGATTTTGTTGGTGAAAGGATTGAAGTTAAGAAAATAAAGAGGCACTTGGCTAAAGTAAGGCTGAAAAGAAGTTAGACCAGCTACTAAAATATGAATGGGAACAAAAACCTCTCATCGGTTAGACTGGCTGACCAGCAACGTAACAGAAGATGACAGGGATTAGTGGAGTAGTACACTTGAGTCTTGAAATACCTGATACTCTACGATTTTTACTACCCAAGGGAAAGATTTATTTAATCATTTTTTTTTTGTATATGTTGAATAATGTTAGGAAAATCCAGGTAGTAGGAAGAATAAGGGGACAGGTAGGAAGGATAAGGTATTAGGTAGGTAGGGATAAGCGGGTAGGGCGTGCGCCCTGAGGACTCGGGGGGAGGGGCCTGGGTCCTTGGGGCGTGCGCCTCGAGGACTCGGGGGGGTGGCGGGGAGGGGGTCCTCGAGGTTTGAGATGACTCCACCTGCTCTTGATTAGTGGTTTCTAACAATAAGAATCTTTTTTTACACTCTAATTATGTTATGTTTACTAAATAATTGCAGTTCTCTACAAAATTGGAGAAAGTACTTTATCTAATTGTATGAACTTTTCATGTACTGCTAGAAGATTACATCACAAAGTTGCATTCTTTCATTCTCATTAGTAGTAACAGACTTGGCTCTAGCTCTGCTTGTGCATTGCATGCCTCACCTCGTGTACAAAATAATTGGTGAATGTGTAATTTCCATCTGTCATATCTTATTGGTTCATGTTTTCACTTTGCCCTAGCTATTCTCTAAGTTGAATATTTCTCAGCTATTCCTGAGGCTACTATCTATTTCAAAGTTGTACCGCGAAGTTCCAAAAATAGAAGAAACTGCGGGAAACTTCTGCATTCCCTCATTGAATTTCAATTCAGATTACCTTTTACTGCACAATTAATTTACCCCGGATGTTCTAACTTTGGTGTGGGTATAACATGAATACTTCATAAGGTTCCTCTAAATTTCTAGGGCACATATGCCTCAATCTAGTTAGGAAGTAAGCTTCTATGGACCATAATTTGTCGATACTTCAGGAAAATCCTCGTATAGAAGTGTTGTAAACAAATAGAACACCTATAAAAGAAATTCTCTTGGAAAATAAACAGCCAGTCAGCTATATTGTTAGAAAGCTTATGGTTGCACCAAACGTTAACGAAGAACGAAGACATGCCCCCACCTACAAAATCATTTCCTACTCTATACAAAAATTTTCATGTTTTTTTCCTTCTAAAGTACCCACATAGGAACATCATCTTATTCTCACGTCTTCTTTTCCTTCTTCTGAAGTCCAACTAAACACCATATCCCAAACTATAGCTAGCATTGTTCAGTGTTCCCCAAACAGATACAACACCGGCCACCACAATCGTGTTGCAGCCTGGCAATGCATATATGCTATCTTTCTTAGATGATCCCTTTGTTGCGAACAATGTGAAAAGAACATGCATTTCTTGCTGTCATAGGAGGACATCACCAAAAAATTTCCATCAGAATGTTAAAAGCTATAGTTAAGTAGTGTATTAAAGTATGCCCTAACTAACAATCTAAACTTTTGGATGAGAGGGAAAGTTGAATGCCATATCAGAAGAGATTTGCAGAAATAAGATAGCAAAAAGAGAAGAATTACTGTTTATCGAATTACTGGGTTAATTAGGATGTTTCAGTCACCTGCTTGGCGAACCTCACTGCTGGCTTCTACGAGTGAGGGGAAAAGAATATCCGAAATGATTAAAGATGAATCATTTTGGAGTTATGCTATGATGGCTGCAAGAGTAACCATTCCCCTTGTGGAAGTTTTAAAGTTTTTGAATGGTACTAATAAGGCAGAAGTTGGTTTTATATCTGATATACTTTATCAAGCTAAAGAAATTATCACAATGGAATTCAGAAGCAGCATATTCTGGTATGAAGAAATCTGGAACAAGATAGATGAGACATGGAACAAATATCTCCACAGTGATCTCTATGACGCGGGTTACTATTTGAACCCAAACTTTTTCCACTCAAGTAATTTGCAAGGTATTGTGGAGATTTCTGGTGGTCTTTGTACTTGTATTGCTCGAATGACAGAATATCGTCTGGAGAAATATTGGATACTCAACTTTCAAAATATGAAGTTGAGTATCCAGAACTTGAAAGGTTTGTTGTTCGGATCCTTAGTGGTTAAAATATGAAGTTGAGTATCCAGAACTTGAAAGTTAAGTATCCAATATTTCTCCAGATGATATTCTGTCATTCGAGCAATACAAGTACAAAGACCACTAGAAATCTCCACAATACCTTGCAAATTACTTGAGTGGAAAAAGTTTGGGTTCAAATAGTAACCCGCGTCATAGAGATCACTGTGGAGATATTTGTTCCATGTCTCATCTATCTTGTTCACGATAATCTTCATACCAGAATTTGCTGCTTCTGAATTCCATTTTGATAATTTCTTTATCTTGATAAAGTATATCAGATATAAAACCAACTTGTGCCTTATAAGTACCATTCAAAAACTTTATAACTTCCACAAGCGGAATGGTTACTCTTGCAGCCATCGTAGCATAACTCTAAAATGATTCATCTTTAATCATTTCAGATATTCTTTTCCCCTCACTCGTAGAAGCCAGATGTGAGGTTCGCCAAACAGGTGACTGAAACATCCTAATTAACCCAGTTGTTAGAAAGCTTATGGTTGCACCAAAAGTTAACTAAGTACCCACATAGGAACCACATTTTATGCTCTACGTCTTCTTTTCCTTCTTCTGAAGTCCAGCTAAACACCATATTTCCTTTCCGTTTTACAATGACCCTTGGTAGATAGTTTAGATCTGTATTGGTTTAACCCCACATCGTTCTAAGTGGAGATACTTCATTTTCTATTAATATCATATGCTTTTCATTTTAAGATACTGAATCTACGTTTCTTGCTTACTGAGACGATGTTCTGCTTTCAAACTCTTTATCCGTCTGTTTTCAATTGAAAGGTTGAGGCAGGAATCTTATGTGAGCCTTGTGGTGGCACTGGGTGGCTGCTCTCTGATTTTTGTAAAGGTCAAAAGACAAATTACAAATCTGAGTAACAAAAATTTTCATCGGTGTCCATCATGTATAGCTGTAAGTATTTTATTTTTACTGTATTCCTATATTAATTTCTAGGAATTGTAATCATCTCACGTTCTATTGTTTTTCGATGGAAGATAATCTCAATAAGTTCTTTTTTGATGTTATCGCGCAGGTGGGATACTTATTGTGCTCAAAATGCAAAGTTTTCAAATGTATCACCTTCCCAAATGATGAAGATGGTGAAGTTCTCAGTTTTTGAACTTGTCAGATTCATCTTAACTAATTATTATACATTTAATTTTATTGACTTGCAAGTTCATCACAATGTGTGAATATGTGATTTTTCCTGATATTTTTGTAATCAATTACCACAAAAAAAAGTGAAATAAAACAGTTCAGAACTACAATTCTTTGAGATCTCATGCATTATTATTGCATAATTATTTTTTATAAAGGTTCCCAATTTGTGGGAGTTTGACAAGTTGGGATGAAAAGGAATTTAATTTGGCTAATACTCTTCTATCAGTATTAGATATCATGTTGTATCTAAAAAAAATTGGTTATGCCATAGGTAATTTAAGTTTTAATTGATAAAAACTTACTCGCGTGATATTTATATTAAATCATATCAATTTACCATGATTAAGTGATTTGATAAGCTAAAGACCTTTATTGATTTGATATAAACCATTGGAGTTAATACGAATTTATCATTTTCTACATGTATTTTCAAACTATTTGCTCCTTTGTGATGATACATATAGTTTCCAACAAAAATTAAGCTAGTATAAGAGGCATTTGCCTTGCCTTTTAAACTACAATGATTTTATGCATCATGATCTTTAACATCAAAATAATGCAAGATAACATATAAGAACCTTCAATAATGGATACAAATTAATATAATAGGCGAAAATGTTATCGAGTTTTTTCAACTTCTTTTCTTGTAAGCTACTCAATAAATTGATCCCTTTGTACACATTCAAACTACAAAATGATGTGAGTGTGTTGTGTTGTTTGTGATGTGTCTAACACACTCACCACCACATTGAAGTTCTTAAACAGAAACTTCAACTGCTATCACCAACTATCACCAACTAGTTAAGTCATTAGCAGCATGAATATACACTAAACATCAACACTAATTTTCTTATTGTGTTTCTGGTTCTTTAAGTTTGTAATGTACATTTGATTGAAGGTAAAAACTGTCGTTTTTAGCATTTCGCTCAAACAAGTTCTGATACTTCTGCAAGGAAAATGAGATGCAATGTATTAATGTGTCACAAGATAATGGCAAACATTTAAACAAACCTGCACAATTTCTTCCCATGATGAATCCTATGTGACACCAAGAACCTGTCCTGCCTCTGCTTCCTTCATGGTTTTGCTAGCTCTTTTATATTCTGCAACTGCTTCTTGAGCAACACCATTCTTCGAGGCATCTGCCATTAGGATAGAGTAAGTACACAGTGTGCAAGATGTGCACGGAAGCAAGAGAAAACAAACCAAAAATCCCAACAGTCCCCAAAATGCTTATGATGCAGAACAGAACGAGTCAGATAAATTATTTTCAAAAGAACAGGAACATGAATTCAGAAGATACTTACTGGATAATGCCTGACGATATGCTTGAACAAAATTAGCACATGGCTAATGAACTTGAAGAAACAGGTAAAAATACAACAAACATTGGCATAATGTGAGCTATGGCCTGGGTGAAAGAACCGTGTTGGTGAAAGATATGTCCGTTTGAAGTTTAAAAATTAACAACTATCCCTTTTACGTTATATTTGGTAAAACTTCAAATGACCGTAACTTTTGCCTCAAATATCTTTTAGAGGCGATTCTTTTTTTAAAGTTGCTTATTTTTTTGAGATCCACGTGGTAAACTCATATCCCTTATCCGATTTGACTTTCATTTTTTCCTTATAATTTTACCCTATATATGGTCAAAAACCGATACAAGTAAAACTATAAATTCTATCCCTTTTAAGTTACATTTGGTAAAACTTCAAATGATCGTAACTTTTTCCTCGAATATTTTTTAGAGGCGATTCTTTTTTTTAAAGTTGCTTATTTTTTCGAGATCTACGTGGTAAACTCAATTACCTTATCCGATTTGACTTTCATTTTTTCCTTATAATTTTACCCTATATATGGTAAAAAAAAACGTTAAATGTAAAACTATAAATCATATCTCAGTGTGTGGTATTTTTTCGCGTATATATCGAAAAAATAAGCATACTGAAAAAAAATCGCCTCAATCAGACACCGTAGGCACTATTTATGTCCTCTTGAAGTTCAAAAATTCAAAACTACCCCTTTTACGTCACATTTGGTGAAACTTCAAATGACTGTAACTTTGCCTCGAATATCTTTTCGAAGCGATTCTTTTTTTAAAGTTGCTTATGTTTTTGAGATCTACGTGGTAAAACTCAATACCCTTATCCAAATTGACTTATACTTTTTCCTTATAATTTTACCCTATATATGGTCAAAAACCAATAAATGTAAAACTATAAATCCTATCTGAGTGTGTGCTATTTCTTCGCGTAGATATCAAAAAAATAAGCACATTGAAAAAAAGATCGCCTCGATCGGACATTGGAGGCACGATTTATGTCCGTTTGAAGTTCAAAAATTCACAACTACCCCTTTTACGTTACATTTGGTGAAACTTCAAATGACCGTAACTTTTGCCTTGAATATCTTTTAGAGGCGATACTTTTTTAAAAAATTGCTTATTATTTTGAGATCTACGTGGTAAACTCAATTCTCTTATCCGATTTAACTTTTATTTTTTCCTTATAATTTTACCCCAATGGGTCAAAAAACCAATAAATGTAAAACTATAAATCCTATCTCAGTGTGTGGTATTTTTTCGCATAAATATCAAAAAAAATAAGCAGATTGAAAAGAAATTGCCTCGATCGGACATTGTAGGCACGATTTATGTCCGTTTGAAATTCAAAAATTCACAACTACCCCTTTTACGCTACATTTAGTGAAACTTCAAATGACCGTAATTTCTGCCTCGAATATCTTTTAGAGGCGATTCTTCTTTTAAAGTTGTTTATTTTTTCAAGATGTACGTGGTAAACTCAATTTACTCATACGATTTGTCTTTCATTTTTTCCTTATAATTTTACCCTATATATGGTCAAAAATCGAGAAATGTAAAAGTATAAATTCTATCTTAGTGTGTGGTATTTTTTCGCGTAGATATCGAAAAAAATAAGCACATTGAATAA
Organism: Solanum sitiens; assembly: GCA_016801875.1. Classification (NCBI taxonomy): domain Eukaryota; kingdom Viridiplantae; phylum Streptophyta; class Magnoliopsida; order Solanales; family Solanaceae; genus Solanum; species Solanum sitiens. The sequence continues at coordinate 453,505 of JABWTJ010000434.1, read as the reverse complement.
AAAACTTTCCTTGATCGGACATCTGAGGCTCGATTTATGTCCTTTTGAAGTTCAAAAATTTACAACTACCCCTTTTACGTTACATTTGGTGAACTTCAAATGACCGTAACTTTCGCCTCGAATATCTTTTAGAGGCGATTCTTATTTTAAAGTTGCTTATTTTTTTGAGATCTACGTGGTAAACTCAATTTCCTTATCCAATTTGACTTTCATTTTTTCCTTATAATTTTACCCTATATATGGTAAAAAACTGATAAATTTATACTATAAATCTTATCTAAGTGTGTTGTATTTTTTCGCGTAGATATCGAAAAAACAAGCAGGTTGAATAAAAAATTACCTCGATCGGACATCGTAGGAACGATTTATGTCCATTTGAAGTTAAAAAATTCACAAATACCCTTTTTACGTTACATTTGGTGAAACTTCAAATAACCGTAACTTTTGCCTCGAATATCTTTTAGAGGCGATACTTTTTTTAAAGTTGCTTAATTTTTGGAGATAATCGTGGTAAACTCAATTCGATTGTCCGAGTTGACTTTTATTTTTTCTCATAAATTTACCCTTTATATGGTCAAAAATTGATAAATGTTAAACTATAAATTCTATCTGAGTGTGTGGTGTTTTTTGCGTAGATATAAAAAAAATAGGCATATTGGAAAAAAAATTGCCTTGATCGGACATCGGAGGCACGATTTATGTCAATTTGAAGTTCAAAAATTCACAACTACCCCTTTTACGTTACATTTGGTGAAATTTCAAATGACCGTAACCTTTATCTCGAATATCTTTTAGAGACAATTCTTTTTTAAAGTTTCTTATTATTTTGAGATGTACGTGGTAAACTCAATTACCTTATCCTATTTGACTTTCATTTTTTCCTTATAATTTTATCATAATGGGGTCAAAAAACTGATAAATGTAAAATTATAAATCCTATCTCACTGTGTGGTGTATTTCGCGTAGATATAAAAAAAATTAGCAAATTGAAAAGAAATCTGCCTCGATCAGAAATCGGAGGCACGATTTATGTCCGTGGAAGTTCAAAAATTCATAATTACCCCTTTTACGTTACATCTGATGAAACTTCAAATGACTGTAAATTTTGCTTCAAATATCTTTTAGAGGCGATTCATTTTTTAAAGTTGCTTATTTTTTCGAGATCTACGTGATAAGCTCAATTACCATAGAATTTCATTTTTTCCTTATAATTTTATTCTATATATGGTCAAAAATCGATAAATATAAAACTATAAATCCTATCTCAGTGTATGTTTTTTTTTCGCGTAGATATAAAAAAAATAAGTAGATTGAAAAAATAAAATCGCTTCGATCGGACATCGGAGGCACGATTTACGTCCTATTGAAGTTCAAAAATTCACAACTACCCCTTTTACGTTACAGTTGGTGAAATTTCAAATGACTTTAACTTTTGCCTCGTATATCTTTAAGAGGCAATACTTTTCTTAAAGTTGCTTATTTTTTCGAAATCTACGTGAACCACCACATATAATCACACCATTCTTTTCACTCTCATTTCTGCCTTTACAGGCCCTTATTTAGGAATTATTCTAATTCCTTTATTTTTCTTGTGTTATAGGCCATGAATCTTGCGCCCCGGAGGACATCAAAGTTATTTCTCAAAAAACTGTATGAGTACCTCCGTAATGAGTTGTGCAACCACCACGTATACTCACACATTTTTTCTCACCCATTTTTGCATTTACAAGTCCTTTTAAGGAATTACCCAAATTCCACTTTTTTTTGTGTGTGTAATATAGCCTATGGATCTAGCGCCCCAAAGCAACCAAAAAGAATTTCAAAAAAACTTTATGAGGACCTCTATAATGAATTGGGGAACCACTAGGTATACTCACACCATTTTTTCACGCCAATTTCTGCTATCCTTTTTAGGAATTACCAAAATTCCTCGATTTTTCATGTGTTATAGCCCATGGATATAGGACATGGAGCACCCAAAAATAATTTCTCAAAAAATATTATGAGGCCCTCCCTAATAAGTTGGGGGACCACCACGTATACTCACACCATTTCTTCACGTCCATTTCTACTTTTACGTGCCTTTTTTGGAATTACTCAAATTTCTCATCGATTTTTCACGTGTAATAGCCCATGGATTTGGCGATCCGGAGCACCCAAAATATTTTTCTCAAAAAACATTATGAGTACCTCCATACTGAGTTGGGAAACATCACATATACTCACACTATTTTTTACGCCCATTTTCTCATTTACAAGCCTTTTGTTAGGAATTTCGATTCCAGGTGTTATAGCCCATTGATCTGACGCCCTAGAGCACCCAAAAATAAATTTCACAAAAAGCTTTATATGGACGTTCATATTGAGTTTGGGAATCACAAAGTATATGTTACGACTGGAATCTAGACCCCAGACGAGATCGGCGTCGTTGACCTCTCAGAAGTCGCAGACAAGCCTACATACGTCATCGTTACTTCATCTAGGTTAATTTTAGCAGAAAATTTGAACTTTTTGTTACTTAACATTCATGTAAGACATTCTACTTAAACTCATTAGCGTTCACAATCAACCATCTAATATTAAGATCATCAAATGAAAGAAATAATTCAATACTACATTAAGTGTATACTTGCCAAAATGGCACCAATACAATGTCTAAAATAATATGAGAAAGAAATGCTAGTGGAACATACTCCACTAACTCAAACATATATCTAAGCTAGAAAATAATGGGTAAGCTTCCTCGAAGCATGATGGCCTACCAAATCCGGATGAATGCTCCACGACCGGATAGCTGCAACGTCGTACTGTAAGCTCTAACGTCCACCTATGCCTGCACCTAAAAGTAGATATTATATGGGATTAGTACACACTTGTACTAAGTATGGGTATATGCAAGCACACACCAAGGACATGCATGAGTAAGAATAGCTCTTTCCTAACAACATGATTTATGGAAAGTCAAGTCAGTGGACTTGCCAAATTTGGATTAGGAAAGTCAATGGACTTGCCAAATTTGGATTAGGAAAGTCATGCCATGAGAGTAGCATACATCATCATACTTATCATTTTACAAACAACACATAACTTATTGCACATATCATATCACGTAGTTCACATCATTCTTTCATATGCCATGAGATCTTGGAATCATGGACTTGACATTAGGACTTCCCAAAATGAGGGCTCAACATATGGGACCTCAACTAGGGAGCCTTCTTTAGCAAACACAGAGTCTGCTTTATTCATTCATACGTACTTCATTTTCATTCATTCATATACTAGTGCAATCACTAGTCATACCTAGGATGTAGTTTAAGACTCTCATCGGGTTTGCTGTGCAATGACCAAGAATAACCTAGTGTCATTACTTAAGTCTAGCTCACCTCTTGATTATCCTATCCTAACACCTTTGGTATCGTTCATTTCATTATGTAAATCATTTGAGGCTGGCCTCATTCTTTCTTTGGATAATTTAACCTTAACCGACATAGATCATGTGAGCATCATGAAATCCAGTGTGTAATCCCCACACCAAAAAGAGGTGGAATCACCGGCCAAAGTGAACCAAAACATGCTAGCATATATAGGGAGTTGAACCCTGCTAGATCCCTATATTGGCAGTATAGGTTCAAAGACTAGGAGATATAAGGAGACCCATACCCGGCATGCCGGACAGTCTCATCTCATGAGAGTTACGTGAACCGCCGCCCTTCCCGAAGGAAGGCATCACCGCTCATAGCTAGCCTATCAGTGCTCAGTATAAAGTTCCATTACATTCAACTCATACATCATGGAAGCTGGCTTCTAGCATGAGGACATCATAGCTCATTAGATGATTTCTCATCTCATCATTAGTATTAAGTATGCATTAACTTCAATACTTTCATTAGAGTGTTCATAGAAACTGGTCTCTTCATTAACTTACACTCTCATAGGTGAGTACGTTTTGGTAACATTTACTTAGGCTCATTTGAGATTGCCCTCATCTTTCACATTAGCCTCTTATCATATTGTCACCTCATTCATTAACTTTAACACATTTGCTTTTCATAATTACTCACCCCTTCACGTGAATATTCATTTCATCATATGCCAATGCACTTGACCATTTAGTGTGTTTCACACTCTTACTTAACTCTTCTAGGGTTACATCATTTCATCACATACATCTTAGGCTCACTTACTTTTAAACGTATGCTAGACTTATGAGTCCACACATACAAGCCATGAGGCTTCATTCATAGTTTGTCTAAGTGATTCATGTTTACCCAAGATTATGTGGTACAAGACTTATGCATCTTGTAGATATGCCAAGATATTGATTTCGATCTTTAGAGGCAGCATTGATTAAATATTTACTTACGTATGACTTATGTGTCAATACGGAATTGGGCAAGGGAACCCGATTTCGAATCCCTTGGATAACACTTAATCTTATTTTAAACTTGATAATTGCATTTTTCAGATTTGGGGGACCCTAGTTCGATCCCCATCAGCCCCATAATATTTCCTTTCTTTTTCTCCTCTATTTTTCGTCCAAGGCAAGGAGGTTGTGGGATCAATCCCCCACAAGCTCATTCTTTTTCTCTTAGTTTATCTTTTAACTTTCTCACCTGTCCAAGAGGTTGTGGGTTCAATCCCCATTCACCTCATTTTATATTTCTCCGTTATTTTCCTCCTAACTCTCTCATCTATTCAAGAGGTTGTGGGTTCAATCCCCACTCTCCACATTTATTTTTCTCCTAACTCTCTCATCCATTCAAGAGGTTGGGGGTTCAATCCCCACTCTCCACATTTATTTTTCTCCTTTATTTTTCTCCTAACTCTCTCATCCATTCAAGAGGTTGGGGGTTCAATCCCCACTCTCCACATTTATTTTTCTCCTAACTCTCTCATCCATTCAAGAGGTTGGGGGTTCAATCCCCACTCTCCACATTTATTTTTCATTTCATTTTTTTTCATGAAATTTTTATATAATTTACATTTGGTGAGGTCTTGAGTTCAATTCCCAATGACCTCACAATTCTTTTAAAATTTTTTTAAAAATTAGTCATTTTGGCCGAGACTACAAATTTCCAGCATGGTCTCTTCCAATCCATTTTTCTCTCATTCTTTTGTTGATTTTTTTGTAGCATTTTGAGTGACCTTCAGTCAACCACCTTAACCTTTTATGAACATCATGTTTTTAGCATTTTTACACACGCAAAACACAACATTTAACATACAAATTTCAGGCAGCAAACATATTCAGATTTTCAGCACACAAATGCTCAAAACAGTCCACTTAATGCACTTTTCTGGAATATATTTTTCATCCTTTACAGGATTTCTTACCACACATTCAACACATAATCACAACCAGACCTAACATTATCTACCAGAAGACATACCAACGCATGCTTTGAATCGTTCAAAGGAGCTAATGACAGGGGCATGCAACGGGGACAACCTTAGTCTTTAAATCGTGATTTAAACTGAACCTTAAGGGTCTCTTGGGAAAGGGACCAAGAGAGAAGAAAACCCATACCTTAATGTCGTTCAAAACTTGTTTAAATGCTGCCAATTTACCATGAAACTAAGCTTCACCACCGAAACTTCAAGCACAATCCCGTCAAGAACTTGTTATTGATTTTCGTTTTTAGCTTAGTTTTTCGTTTGAGTTTTTGTGTGTAAGTTCTTCAAGAGTGAAGAACTATTATTTTCAGTTACTTTAATGATAAAAAACGTGAGAATGAGAGTGAGAGAGGTGAGAATGAGAGGATTAGGATTATGATTAGGATTAGGAGAGTTAGGTGGAGACTAAGTCAAACTAGGACTCCTCATTATTTATTAATTTTATTATTATTATTTTTTTATTATAAATCTGATTTTTCCCTTACTTAAATCAGTTTTTGTAAATATTAATTAATTAAACTAATTCACCAAATAAAATAAATCAAGTTAAATCATTGCTCCCACCTAGGTTCGAACCCGGGTGGAGCAAGATTTCACTCAAAGGGCCAATTTCGGCCCTTTCTCCCCAAAATGCCCCTCAACCATATAAATTAAATAATTCATTAAATATTTAGGGTAATTACAATACTACCCTTAGCCTGGAAAAAGATCATTTTACCCCTAGACCTTCCAAACTTAAGATTTCCCCTTTTTAAGTTCGGTAAAGACTCATCCGGGTAAATCTTCAAATTCGGGTGCCCTACATGGCTGGACCCAACCTTTCCTAGCTCAACTAACTCACCAAGTTAGTTGGTTTGGCTGTTGCAGAGGTTCAGAGGTCTGGTTCTACGCGCATCAATCCGTGTGAACCCGGCCTAATCGTAGGCATTCTAGACACATTAAGCATTACTTAGCATATCCATTTTTAGAGTTGTTACAGTATACTCACACCATTTCTTTTCACACCCATTTCCGCATTTTGAGGTCTTTTTTTAGGAATTTCCCCAAAATCATCAATTTTTCGTCTGTTATAGTTCGTACATCTGGCTTCCCAAGAACCCTAGATTTTTTTCTCAAAAAAACTTTATGAGAACCTCTGTAATAAGTTGGAGAACCACCACGTATAATAACACCATTTTTAACGCTCGTTTTTGCATTTACAAAATTTTTTTGGAACTGCCCGATTTCCTCAATTTATCGTGTGTCATAGCACAAGGATCTGGCTCCCCGGAGCACCCAAATTTTTTTCTCAAAAAAATTTATGAGTACCTCCGTAATGACATGGAGAACATAATTAATACTCACACCATTTTTTCACGCCTATTTCCGCATTTACAGGCCCTTTTTTAGGAAATATCAAATTCCTCAATTTTTCGTGTGTTATAGCCCATGGATCTGGCGCCCCAGAGCACCCAAAATTATTTTCTCAAAAAACTTTATGAGGACCTCCATAATGAGTTTGGGTACCACCACATATACTTACACTATTTTTTGACGTCCATTTCGGCATTTACAAGATTTTTTTTTGGAATAACCTAAATTCCTCGATTTTCATGTGTTATATCCCATGAATGTGGCATCCGAAGAACCCAAAAAAAATTTCTCAAAAAGTTTATGAGGACATTCATAGTGAATTGGGAACCACCACGTATGCCTACACCATTTTTCCACGCCCATTTCAGCATTCAAAGGCCCTTTTTAGGAATTATACAAATTTCTTGATTTTTTTGTGTTATAGACCATAGATCTGGTGCCCCGGAGAACCCAAAAAAACTTCTCCAAAAACATATAAGGACTGTATTTACAAACCCTTTTTTAGGAAATACACAAATTCCTCAATTTTTTGTGTGTTATAACCCATGGATTTGACACCCCGAGCATCCAAAAAAAATTCTCAAAATACTTTATGAGGACCTTCATAATTAGTTGGGGAACTACCACGTATACTGACATATTTTTAATGCTCATTTCTACATTTACAAGTCCTTTTTTGGAATTACCCAAATTTTGCTATTTTTCATGTATTTTAGCCCATTGATCTTGCATCCCAGAGCACCCAAAAATATTTCTCAAAAAATTTTATGACGACCTCCGTAATGAGTTTGGAACCATCACGTATACTCACACCATTTGTTCACGTTCATTTTTTCCATTTACAGGTCCTCTATTAGGAATTACCTAAATTCCTTAATTTTCATGAACCACTACCACACCATTTTTATCACGCCTATTTCCGCAGTACATGACTTTTATAGGAATCACCCAATTTTTTTTGACTTTTCATGTGTGGAGCCCATGGATCTGGCGTTCCGAAGCACCCAAAAAAAATATTCTCAAAACACTTTATGAGGACCTCCGTAATGAGTTGGGAAACCACCATCTATACTCACACCATTTTTTACATCTATTTTTGCATTTAAAAGACCTTTTCAAAGGAATTACCCACATTTCTTGATTTTTGTATGTTAGCCTATGGATCTGGCGCCTCGGAGCACCCAAAAAAATATAATTAAAAATTTTATGAGGACCTCCGTAATGAGTTGGGGAACCACCACGTATACTCATACTATTTTTAAAGATATTTCCGCATTTACATGGCTTTATTTAGGAAAAGACAAAATGGTCTGGTTGACCCTTATATTTGTATGAGTTTGTATTGTGAAACCTTATACTTACCCCTTTGTCAATTGACCCCTTGAACCCATCGATACACAATATTTCAAACTGTGTTTTACTACTAAACTGTGTGTGTATCACAAACATCTGAAACGTAATTTTAGAAATAATTATGAAATGACACGTATGATTATAAAAGAGAAAATGGTCTGAAACCCTCCCCCCCCCCAAATCTATACACGAAATTCCAACTACACACACCAACTTCACGGGTGTCCTATTACCCACCTGAACTTTATATTGCTCTATTTTCTACACACCTAAGTGCTGACCTGTCATGGGAGGTGTTGTCACCGCCTCTAGGCGCATCAGAAGCAAAAATTTGATGAAAAATTTCTTCTTCTCCAATGATCATCTTCCGCACCTTTAAATAACCCATTGTTCCTTCTTCCACACCATTAATCCTTGTTCCTTTTGTAAAAAATTCACGATTTTCTCTCAAAATTAAGTACAATTTAGTTGTTAATGTTCATTTCTACTTCAAATCTTGAATTTAGGGTTCGTAATCTGCTCTAATTTCTTATTTAGGTCCCTAATTAGAATTTTGAATTTTCTCAAAATTCATCAAAAATATCAAAGAAAAACTTGAATAAGCGTTGTATGGATAAATCAAACTCAATGCTCAACGTTGTAGTGAGATACGAAAATGAATTTTGAACCCTTTGATGAAGAAGACCCATTTATTAACATTGTTGTAAACATCAATTGAGTTTCTCATATCAATCTTTGAGAAATGTTATAATAGCGCAAGAAGAAGCAATATCATTAATAGAGTTTTTAGAACGAGATTTCCTAGTGTTTAAAATTTCGATGAAGGTTGAAGATGCGGTAGTCGTCAAATCTAGAAAAGCTTCAAAGAAAAAGAAATAGAGGAATGGAAAAGAAAGAGAAAAAGATAAGATGAAAAATAAAGCAAAAAAAGTAAAATATAAAAGAAAAATTATTTTTTTTTAATAAAAAAAGAGTAAATATTATGTGGCAGCACGTGTAGACACTGCCTAATACAAATCTGGGCGTGGGATGAAATAGAGGCGAAATTCTCTTTCATTTTATGATTTTCTTGTGAATTAGTTGTGAAAATAAATTTCTCTTAGATTGCTTTATGAACTACTGGATCTTATTCTTAATTTGTTTATGCATGTGTACACTAATTTAATTCGATAGAACGAGAAAACATGAGTGTGATTTCTTTAAACCCAATTTGAAAATAAGATTGAAATAATACCGTGGATACAAAACTGACTTTTCAAGAGAACACTACATTTGTTTTGGATGAAGAAGAAGATTGGAAAGTGGTAATAGAGTAACTGAATTATAAATTATGCACTGCATTGTAACTCTATGAAAAACATGAATCCTTTTGTAACGGTAGGGGTAACAACAACTTTGTTTTAACGTAAGGGTATATATAATCAACTAATAAACTAAAATTAAGTGGTATTATTTTCCCCTTTCCCATATATAAAATTTAGTAAATGACGGATTCATGTGACTCATTTTTCTACATTAATTCAAAATTGATGATAATTTATATAAGAAAATAGAATAAGTGGTGATCGTTTGTAGGATGTGAAACTTGTGAAAAAAGTAATAATCTAAATGTGTTTCAAATTGAATATTATTATTTATTTATCGTGGAAGGGCATAAAATACTCTTAAGCGATTTGAATTGGTATAAAAATACCATTTGCGAACCTATTGACCACAAAATGCCCTTGGAGTACCTATGTGGCTTTTTATCACCCTTATTCACAAACGGCCTATTAATTGAAATAATTGATCTTTTCATTCAATATGTGGCATGATCTGATTCGTTAGAAAGATTAATTTAATCCAACGCAGATCCACCCAACCTAACCCAATTATTCTAAACGTGAAACCCGTTAACCTAAAATATTTCCGGCATAACTCCGGCACTAACAATAGTTTTGATAGAGAAGATATATTTTGTTGAATGAGTGTAGCTATCTATAAATGAGAAAATTAATTAATTCAAGTAATGGGCCGTTTGTGAATAAGGGTAATAAAGGGACACAAAGGTTAATCCCAATGGCATTTTGTGGTCAATAGGTTAACGAAGGGTATTTTTATACCAATTCAATAATTTAAGGATATTTTAGGTCATTCACCGTTTATTTATTTTAATTTGTGTTGGTAGAAATATTTTTTCCTAATAACAAAATCTATTTTGTTATCATCACTTTGTCTACAACCATTAGTCACTATCATTAATCACTTCTATCATCACCTTAATCGTTAATTACCAACCAGCTCTATCATCACAATCACTCCTGATGTCAACCGCTATTGTTAGTTACTACCACATCCATCATTATAATTATACACATTTGCCGCCACTATGGTCAATCTACTACCAACTATCTCTACCATCACAAATATTATCATCGTCATTACTAGCCACTAGCACCAACCATAACTACCTCAACCATCACTACCTCCACTTTTACTAGCCACTAGCACCAACCGCCTCCACCACCACAACTACAAACCTGTCTACCATCATTAACAAACATAAATATTTAATTTTTTATCAAATAATAATATTATTTTATTAAAATTATATTTTTCCCTAATATTTAATGAGTGACACAGTACCCCTTGTTATGTTGTAACAACCAAAATACCCGCCAAACATGGACCTCCCTTCAAATTTTAACTACACCTCAAAATCATCTTCATTCTTTTTTGGCCATTTTAACAAACAGAGCTAAACTTCTTTTTCTTTTATTTTCTTGCTCATAATTTTCTATAATCTGAATAAAGGTAGAAGCAAATGAGTAAATAAAAGTTAACTTTTCATTATTGATTTTTTCAAGAATATCAAAATTTGGAATGTGTTGATTCAAAACAGATGGTAAAATTATTTGAGAAATAGTATAGAATGTGGGCTCCACCAAATCAATGAATCATGGGGGACCTCCATTGAATAAATTGATAGCTGTGGCCATAGACAAAGATAGAGGAAGCCAAGTTGCTCTAAAATGGGCTGTTGATAATCTTTTAGCCAGAGGACAGACTATTATTTTGATCCATGTCAAAGTTAAAGCATCCGGTACGCCTTTTTCTCAATCAGGGAACAGTAAGTCTCTCTTCCTCTCGTCCGCGTTTACATATCTTTATGATTTTGTGGATCAATCAAATTATATATGTGAAGTTGCAATGTGGATTCTCAGATGGTTACCTAACTAATAGTTATTATCTGAGAAAGTCACGTTTTGAGATAATATGAGAAATAAACTTATTTTTGGGATCATGATGTCTTGAATAAATGTGGTAGGAACCAACTTTTGGAGTGGATTGACAATGGTGTTTATCTTTTTGTTGATTTTGTGGAAATTTGTACAAATATTGACTCTTAGAGATTTTTTTTTGTGAAGAGGAGACTGTTCTTAATCACCATATTCCTTTTAAAAGACAAATTTGTGTGAAATCTTATCGGGAATGTGGTTTGGTTTGCTTGGTTGGTTGTTTGGGGCTTACGATATTCAATTGAACTTAAGCATAAGTGAAAATAAGAGTGAACAATTGAAAGTTGCTAGTTTTTATAGTGATATTCTGATGGAGTTTTTCGCCTTCATACTTTTATCAGCTAGAAACCTCTAAATGTTGCACTCCTTTATGCACGGAGATAGAGGTGAAGGAGTATATGCGCGGAAGGAAAATGAAATCAGAAGTATGATACATTGTTATAGTAGTAGTGGAGCCAGAGGGGTGCAAGAGGGGTCAATTGAACCCCCTTCGTTGAAAAATTACAGTACATAGATAGGAAAAAAATGTTTTTTTATTTTTGCATGTATGTAAGTTGTTGAATCTCCTTCGCATAAGATTTTTTTTGTTTGTTTGTTTGAATCCCCTTACATGAATTCCTGGCTCCAACACTGTTTATAAGACGTGTTTCAATTGGACACCCTTCTTGTTGTATCTTAGTTAGAGCTTAAACGCTTTTAAAGATGGCTGATGCCATTGGACCCTTAAAAAAGGAAGAGTGAACTTGTAGCTTAGCCTTAATGTTTGTATTTTCCTAATATCATAACAGTCAAATAACTATATTCTTCAAAAGAGCTAGTTATTTGCCAGTGTTCCAGCCGGCATCTCGCTGCAAGTTCTGTTCAGAAAGGGTAAAATTTTGGATATTATCTCGTAAAGTTACAACTCTCTCTTGCAAGCATTTTGTGTTATCAGTTAATTTCTATCCGTCCCTCGCTAATCAAAAAGTGGATAAAGGAAAAGTGAGGATTATTTCTCTTTGGAGTTTATTTTATGAGAACTAACTGATGTACTTTTACATATCAGGAATAAACCAGGATGGTAGCAATGATGGATCAGGAATGAGTGAATTGGATCCGTAGTTGAAGGAACTCTTTCTTCCTTTCCGAGTATTTTGTACACGTAAAGATGTTAGTATTCAATCTCGAAATTTCAAATTGAATATTTCTCAGCTATTCCTGAGGTTACTATCTATTTCAAAGTTGTACCGCGAAGTTCCAGAGATAGAAGAAACTGAGGGAAACTTCTGATTCCCTCATTGAATTTCAATTCAGATTACCTTTTACTGCACAATTAATTTACCCGGATGTTCTAACTTTGGTGTGGGTATAACATGAATACTTCATAAGGTTCCTCTAAATTTCTAGGGCACATATGCCTCAGTCTCGTTAGGAAGTAGGCTTCTATTGGACCATAATTTTTCGATACTTAAGGAAAATCCTCGTATAGAAGTGTTGTAAACAAATAAAACACCTAAAAGAAATTCTCTCAAAAAATAAACAGCCAGTCAGATATATTGTTAGAAAGCTTATGGTTGCACCAAAAGTTGACGAAGAACGAAGACATGGCCCCACCTACAAAATCATTTCCTATTTACAAAAACTTTCATGTTTTTTTCCTTCTAAAGTACCCACATAGGAACTACATTTTATTCTCTACATCCTCTTTTCCTTCTTCTGAAGTCCAGCTAAACACCATATCCCAAACTATAGCTAGCATTGTTCAGTGTTCCTTTAACAGATACAACACCGTCCACCACAATCGTGTTGCAGCCTGGCAATGCATATATGATACCTTCCTTTTCCTCAAATCTTCAACTGTAAGGATAAAAATCTCTGGTTTCTCTTCTTAATAACCTGTGATAGGAGAACATCACCAAAATACTCCATGGATCCCCTTTCATTCCTTAATCTTGATACGATAATGTTGTCTTGACTAACATGATGAGATTAACTGGTTCATTATAGTCTAAAATTTCTGATATGTCATTACTCTGCTGATCAGTTTGTCTTCTCGTGTATTTCCTTTCCGATTTACAATGACCCTTGCTAGATAGTTTAGATCTGCATTGCACCACCTCGTTCTAAGTGGAGATACTTCATTTTCTATAAATATCATCTGCTCTCCATTTTAAGATACTCAATCTTACCTTTTGCCTCTGGCAACATCTGCGTTTCTTGCTTACTGAGATGGTGTGCTGCTTTCAAACTCATTATCCGTCTGTTTTCAATTGAAAGGTTGAGGCAGGAATCTTATGTGAGCCTTATGGTGGCACTGGGTGGCTGCTCTGTGATTTTTGTAAAGGTCAGAAGACCAATGTGAAATCTGAGACTAACAAAATTTATCGTCCGTGTCCATCATGTAGAGCTGCAAGTGTTTTCTTCTTACTGTATTCCTACATTAATTTCTAGGAATGCTAATCATCTTACATTCTATTATTTTTCGATGGAAGATAATTTCAACAAGTTCTTTCTTGATGTTACCGCGCAGGTGGAATACTTATTGTGCACAAAATGCAAAGTTTTCAAATGTGTTACCTTCCCAAATGATGAAGATGGTGAAGATCTCAGTTTTTGAACTTGTCATATTCATGTTGACTAATTATCATACATTTAATTTTACTGGCTTGCAAGTTTATCACCATGTGTGAATATGTAATTTTTCCTGATATTTTTGTAATCAATTACCAGAAAAGAAAGTGAAATAAAACAGTCCAGAACTGCAATTCTTTGAGATCTCAGACATTATTATAGTCTTACAGATCATTGCATAATTATTTTTTATAAAGGTTTCCAATTTGTGGGAGTTTGACAAGTTGGGATGAAAAAGGAATTTAAATTGGCTAATACTCTTCTATCACTATTAGATATCATGTTGTATCTAAAAAAATTTGGTTTGTGGCAGATAGTTGAAATCCCTCCGCCTTTAATAAGAGGTCTCGAGTTGAAGCCCCGAAAATGAAAAAAGAATAATCATGTTAGACTCGACAATGTGTGAATCCTCTTGTTCCTCTCATACATTCTCGTGAGACCCTGAGAATCATGCTGAACGAAGCTCTGAATTTTTACTTTTTTTTGCGAAAATTTTATAGGCAAAAGGCCCGTCGTATAAAAATTTATTAAGGAGACTCAAAGGATAATACACTTGGTTTGTGGAAAAAAAAGAAAAAGGCAAAGAAAAAGAACAAATATAGAAGTCATTTCATATGAGAAATGAGAAATTTGACTTTAACATCACCATATGAGAAATTTGACTTAACGTTTTTATTTGAACACAAAACTTGCAAATATAAAAGTCATACAACGGCTCTTTTGTCCACAAATCTGTTCTCTTCTCTTCTCTTCCACCAGTAGCACTGAAATTAATACAAAGTCTCTTTCTCTTCTCTTCTTCGCTACCATTGTAGCACTGAAATTGGGCGATGAAGATGGGTTTTGATTTCTCAATTATTGGCAAATGAGTAGTAGAGACATTGCTATGTTTATCAGGTACTTTTTCCCATTTTCGTTTGAATTAGGGTTGGGGGTTTAGTCGATTTTGATTGAATAGTTTTCATGTAACCTCGAATTCAACTCGTTGTAAGAATTGGGAATTTGGTATATCAGTCATGGGTTACTTCTTACAATTAGTAACGAAACATATGATTATGC
Source organism: Solanum sitiens (assembly GCA_016801875.1). Classification (NCBI taxonomy): domain Eukaryota; kingdom Viridiplantae; phylum Streptophyta; class Magnoliopsida; order Solanales; family Solanaceae; genus Solanum; species Solanum sitiens. The sequence goes on along the minus strand of JABWTJ010000434.1, from coordinate 438,455 downwards.
TTTTCTTCAAACCCTCTTGTATATTGATCAATTTTAGTGAGATGACTTTGAATCGTCATCATTCATTTTCCTTCTTGTTTCTGTGTTATTTTAGCTGTTTTCTTTTCTGTATCAATTGATGATTGTTCTATCCTCATAATTACCCAAATGATTTTTACCTCTTCAATATGGATTTCCAATCTTCTTGACTTTGAAAAAAATAGCAGCTTCATAGAGGCAGAGGTTTTGAAAATTGATATTAATATTCCGTTGAATATGGGGGCTAGATTTTGTTGCCCTGGAGATGTTTGATCAAAGTCCCAAAAGAATTTTAGTTTAGTGGAATGTTATGAACGATTATGATTTGAATATTAATTTTTCATGCTTTCACTTAGAGAAAGATATATTTGAATGGCATGATCTGTTATCCAAATATAGAATCTATACATATCATTCGCATATTCAATTTGTCGTTATATCCATGTTGATTTGACACTAAAATCTTTATGCCTCAACTATTCACCAAAGTCTGTCTATTTTGTTATTACCTTTGGAGTGTATTTGGAGGGGATGTCCTGTTTCTTTTAATTTTTAATCTAATGCTCAGTGTTTCATTATTTCATTTGAGTTTAGTTTGTTCAAAATAGGATGATTAATCTAGAAACTGTTTATGTTTATCTTTAAGTGTCTTCACTGTTATAGGTATTACTTTGTCTCTTAAGCGATTGTATTTGTACTAGTGTATCATTCATGATCTTGGTTTAGTTCTCTCTTTAAATACCCTTTTTTTGTTCTAAATCAGTCCATCTTTAAGTGCGTTCACTGTTAGTATTGTTCACCGCATCAGTGATTCCATCATAGTGTAATAGTTATCCATTTTATTTGGAAGTGGAGCAAAAATTTATGTTTGGTTCAATTATGAAAGTATTCGAACTAACCCTATAAATACCCTTGTCATCTTCACTGTTAAATAGGGATTTGAACCATCGAAAAAGACAGAATTCTTCATCGAGAAATAGGGGTCTTGGAGAGCATTTCAAGTTTAAGAATTATTTAGAGGAAAACACGCTCTTCTTTTGATGTTTCCGAGCCGTTGGCACATCGTAGTTCGCCGGAGCTGATCTTCTGGGGGTGAGAGGTCTTCAAGCTCGTTGTTTCGGTTTGCTGCACAAAAAGAGGTAAATCCCTTCTTTCTTCATTTCGATATATAAATATGTAGAACTTTGTTTAGAATGTTTGAATGTCGTACTGATCCCACTGTTGGTTGCTGCTCGATTGGAATGTTTGAATGTCGTACTGATCTCCTCCCTCCCTCAGAATGATTTATTCTCAGCCTCTCTTTGTTTATTAAGTGTCATCTTGTTTTCTTTAGTTGATAGTTATGCGTGGAAGATAAATGATTAAGAGGGTGATTGTGGTTATAAGTTTTAAGCTTTAAATGTGTTGTGTTGTTTCTTTTGTTGTTAGCTTTATAATCAATTTTTTTATGTATCCAGTTTAAATTTTGTTTCATTACTGCCTATGGTTGAAACCTTGCTGCTCCTGTATCTTTTTTATAGTCTCTGTTTTCCACTGAGGTTTGGTTCAAATTAGTCAGTGATCCCTCATTAAGACATTTTTTAATGTGTTTGAAAGATGACATAATGCTTTCATTTTTAATAAGAAGGCCACCATATGCTCTTTTTCTTGTTACTATCATGTTGTTTTATAATGTTTGTTTTTGGGTGCTGATTTTTCTCAATTTTGCATCTCTAGAAATTTCATCAGCCTTGAATTAGATTTGAGTTATGAGAAAGCATTTCCTGTCTAGCTAACGTATTAGCATACATTTGCATTCACACTATGCCATATTTAGCACTCTTATTCTTATGTGGTTAGTGTTTGGGCATTGCTGTAGTTTATTTTTTTTTTGGCTTCAATACCAGTTTACATTCATATATACATCTGCAGGTTTTTCATATGTTGAAATGGCTCCATAAAAGCTTATAAGAACTTATGATGTCTATTTAACATTTGCAATCTGTTAAGAATTCCTCTGTGTTGATATTCCAAAAGATAGCCTTCATATATACTTGAATTTTGCCTTTTGCATATAACATCGTATACAAGCATTGTTAGGCCAATATTTATTAGTGGATAATAATCACTGATAAATCTATTGAATATAGAAGAAAATATCGCTAATCCCTTTCCTTTGTTACATTCTTTGTTCGAGTCAACCTTGTCAAAACCAAAGCTAACATACAGGTGGAAGGAGCTGATGTACGACCTATATACACTGTTATACAGTGTTATACTCTCTCTCTCTCGATAGTTGGATTGTATTTAGTTATTTTTGTTTTGATTAATTCTAACTTTGAATACTTAGATTAATTTAATTAAATGAAAAACTCCAGATTCTGAATAGTTTACTGAATTTTTTGGTACATGAATTTTGTTTTGAAAAACTTTTTTAAGGGCGAGGCGGGGGACCACAAGGCACAGCGCCTCGAGGTCCCGGGGAGGGGGGGGTCTTGGGACAAGGCGCCTCGAGGTCCCATGGGGGGGGGGGTAAGAGGGGTAGGGGGTATGGAGAGGGGTAGGTAGGTTAGGGGTAGGGTGGGTGGGATAAGTAGGTGGTGATAGGATAAGGGGGTGGTAGGATAAAGGGGTAGGGTAGGTTCAAGGGGGTAGGTAGGATAAGGGGGTAGGGTAGATAGGATAATGAGTAGGGTAGGTAGAATAAAGGGGTAGGTAAGAAGGATAAAGGGTTACGTAAGTAGGATAATGGGGTAGGGTAGGTAAGGTAGAGGGTAGGTAGGACAGGTAAGGTAGATGGTTTAGGTAGGTAGGTAAGGTAGGGGTAGGTAGAGAGGTAGGTAGGGGATAGGGTAGGTAAGGTAGGGGTATGTAGAGAGGTAGGTAGGGGGAAAGGGTAGGTTGGATAGAGTGTAGGTAGGGTAGGTAAGGTAGGGGTAGGTTGGGTAGGTAAGGGAGAGAGGTAGGTAGGGAGTCCTCAGGGCGTGCGCCTCGAGGACGGGGTTGGGGGGGGGGTAGTGTTAATTGACTCAGCTCTAGCCCCCCTAGTCTCGCCTCTTTTACAAAATAATTGGTGAATATGTAATTTCCATCTGCCATATCTCACTGGATCATGTTTTCACTTTGCCCTACATATATATTTCATAGTTTTACTGCGGAGTTCCAAGAGATAGAAGAAACTGAGGGAAACTTCTGCACTCCCTCATTGGACCATATCTTTTATGAAGTAATAATTTGAGGAAAATCCTGATATAGAAGTGTTGTAAAGTAGACAATCCTAATCTCTCTGAAAATAAACAGGCAGTCAGCTATATTGTTAGAAAGCTTATGGTTGCACCAAAAGTTAACTAAGTACCCACATAGGAACCACATTTTATGCTCTACGTCTTCTTTTCCTTCTTCTGAAGTCCAGCTAAACACAATCTCCTTCTTCCATAAAGGAATTCCGACCAATCTCATGTTGTACATTGTTGTATAAATTGATCTCCAAGGTGCTAGCTAAGTGATTACAAGGTGTGACAGCTTCGTCGATACAGGACAGGCTGCCTTCGTGCCCGGTAGAGTTATTAATGATAACATCTTACTGAGTCATGAGTTAATGAAGGGTTATAGTAGGAAAGGCATTTCCCCTAGATGCATGCTCAAGATTGACATGCAAAAAACATATGATTCTGTTGAATACAAATCTTACTCAGTCTAAACTTTCCTATTATATTTATAAGATGGGTTATGACATGTGTGCAAACAGTCTCTTATTCTATTACTAGTTATCGACACGTTCTTTATATTACACGTTTAAATGAAAACAAAATTTGGCTCAATCTTTGTTGGCTAAATACATATATGAAAATGTTAAAGAGAAAAACAGTTGTTACCTTACCCTCCTAAGGGATATATATATATATATATATATATATATATATATATATATATATATATATATATATATATATATATATATATATATATATATATATATATATATTAGTATCCTAGGATCATCTGGTGGTGGGGGGAGATTATCTCCATACAGGTGATCATCATGGTAGATGTTTTCAGCCATATGCCAGATTTGTAATAATATAACCATGAATAAATAGCAACTCTAGTGATTCATCTTCTGGAGTTTGTTCTTCATATATCGATCCTGATATCCCAAACCGTGATTCTCCATTCAAGGCACCAAGCATATTTGTCCAAGAACTAAGATGGTTTCATTCTTTGAATTCCATCCAGCCTGGAAAACTTTCTCTTTGTAACAATCCAAATGATGAATATGAGTGTATGTCAGTCATGGTACTGATGTAGCCATTTGAATTCCATATAATGAAGGATATAAGCCTATTTATAGTGATGTAACCCTTTAAATTCCGTACATAACTGATTGTACTATTTTCATTTTTCATGCATCCTTTCAAATTTCATAATAAAGTGATTAAGTATTTTCAACTTTCAAATTAATTGTCAGAAAATGTTGTTCAATAATATTATTTAATTAATTAAAAATTTAATTACTTTTTAATTTGTTGTAAGGGCTAAATAGTAATTCAACTTTGAAGTTGAGAGCTTCCCACTTATAATAATATATGATATGATGATATGAGTATTGGAGTAGACTCGTGAAGAAGTTGGGAGAAAATCCAAATTTTAACTATCACCCAAAATGTGCTAAGCTGCATCTCATGCAACATGGATGTGCTGATAATTTACTTCTATTTTGTAGAGGAGATGTTATGTCTGTCCAATACTTTTTTGATAAATTTCAGTGTATCTCAACTGAAATACAACAAGAGATAATGTCAGCCTCCTGGGAGTACCCTTGAGCACCAAAAGAGTGTCAATTGTCCAATGTCAGCCTCTCATTGAGAAGATCCTGGGGAGAATAAAGTCTTGGACATCTAAATTCCTTTCATATGCAGGCAGCGCGCAGTTGATCAAGTCTATCCTTTTCTCCATCCAGGTGTTTTGGGCACAGATTTTTGTACTACCAAAGAAAGTGGTGAAGATAATTGAGGCTACTTGCAGAACTTTCAAGGGAAACACTCATGGCATGGGATAAAATTTTTCAACCTGAGGCAGCAGGTGAACTCAATATTTTGGATATCGGTGCCTGGAATAAGGCAGCTATGATTAAGCTTCTTTGGAGCCTCAGCCACAAGAAAGATAAGCTTTGGGTGAAATGGATTCATTGTTACTATGGCAAAAAGAGAGACCTATTTGTTGATATTCCTAAACAAGTATCTTGGATTGTGCAAAGGATCCTAAAAGCTTCAAAGTATCTGGTGAATGCAGGATGTAATATGAATGATTTGTACAACTTAAAACAATTCTCAGAGGTAATTTTCGGAAGGTTGAATGGAGGAAATTGGTGTGTAATAATCTAGGGGCTCCTAGATGGATATTCATTCTTAGATTGGCTGCGCATGAAAAGTTATATACTCGAGACAGACTGGCCAAAAGTGGGGAATGGTTCTGCTGCAGAGAGTCATTCTCATTTGTTCTTCTCCTGCTTTAATTTATGTCTTCTCAAATATGGTTCAAGGTACTACAATGGCAAGGGGTAATCAGAACACCTAGAAACTGGCAGTTTGAGTGTACGTACAGACTATCCTTAAGTGCAACACTCTATCACATATGGAGGGAAAGAAACCTGAGAATTTTCCAACTTAAACAACAATCAGTAGAAAATATTATCAAGTTAATCATACAAGGGGAAGCTCATACGGGCGGGTGGCAAGGTGGCTGAGGCTAACCATAACCAGGGGCTCGACAAAACAGGTGGCCTCCGCCTCAACTTTCTTCATATAGTTAGCTACTTAAAATACAAAGTAGTTAATTCTTCTAATCGATTTGATTTCATTCAAGAGAATGAAAAGAATTAATTACAACAAAATAGAGCGCGGAACACTATCTGGCTTCAAAATTTTACAAACATACATGTTTTAAGTTGCTTGAGACCTCAAATATTTACAGAGTCAAAAGCCACAACTTTAGTAGAACCAATAGTTTGGGATATTTAAGATAAAGCACAAGATAGCAAAGTTTTTTTTTTTTTTTTGCAGTTATCACTATGCCAAAAAAAGGGGGATAAATAATTCAACAACTACCTAATATCTCCGACCAAATATGGAATAAAATAATCCTACATAGTGGGATAAATAATTCAACGACTACCTAATATCTCTGACCAAATATGGAATAAAATAATTCTATATTTTATGTAAGAATATTACACCTTATACCCCACACCAAACGAGTCATGAAATAGCTTAGTGGCTTCCTAAATCCTAATAGAATAAAGTCTCACCATTATCACACTTTGTAGTCGGCTAAAATACTTGAATGAATCATTCAATTATGAAACAAATTGAAAGAAATAAAAGGGTAAAATGTACAATTTATTCAATATACCCAAATTGTGATTAATATCGATCAACTAAAGCGCATGAGTCTTATTCAAAAAATAATCGAAGCATATGAATGACCTCCACAAAAAGAGAACTGAAAATTGGAAAGCTTACCTTTATATGAGTAAAATCAGATAATAATTTTCTGGGAAAGAAATATGGCTAATTTTATATGTCCCTTCAAATGATTTTTTTTTAAAAATTTTTTTGGTGGGAGAGGTTTCTTGATTCTCCTAAAAATTACACACTTGAATAGACATTTTATAGTTAAATTCTTACTTTATATAGAAATGTACCTTTTTTTTTTAGATTGACTAAAAAGGAAAATAAATCATATAAATTGAGAACTAGGTAAATCTTTTTGATTTAAAAGATAAACTAGTGAAGTTCTCTAAGAAAAAGTTATCTTTCTTATTACTCACTTCCATGGATACAATTCAAGAACTAGTTAAAACCAAAAATCAATTGCTTGCTTCCATGACTAGTGTAAAGTTTGAGTATATTGATCTTGAAAAAGTTAATTCTGATCTCAAGAAAGAAAATCAACTCCTAAAGGAACAGATACAACAACTTGATTCCTGCACTTTGGCTCTCAAATCCGAAATTTTGAAACGAAATGTTACTGGGAATGAAAAAGAAAAAATTAGTGGTGACCAAATCAGTTGTGACCAAGATCTAATGAGGTTAAACAGTGAACTATCTTCTGAAAGGGAAAATTCTAGGAGAATAAATCTTGAATTATCTAGGATAAAAAGCGATCTGAAAAGAGCTAATAAATGGACAAAATCTTCCATGATAATAACCCATCTTGGTAACAATACTCGGAACATAAAAACTGGGATAGGATATGAACAACCTATGATTGGGAATCCACTGTTTTGTATTATTTGCGGTAACTCAGACCACTCTAAACAAGACTGTCCGAAATACAAAACTACTGCAGAAAATAAAACAAAAGGAATTTATGAAACTGTTCAAAGGAACAGGTACATTCGTAGGAAAACCAATCTGCCCAAATGGGCTCATAGGGATCTGATTCATCCTTTTTATCAATACAAAGGACCCAAGCTAGTCTGGGTTCCTAAATCTAACCTTTGAATCTGCAGGAAAAGTGAGAGGAGGCAGGCAACATTCACCAAAGAACATGTTGCTCCAGATGCATCATTGAAACTAGAAGAAATTCCTCTCACTTGCAAAGAAAAGAATGGATGAGTAACATTGACAATGAAAATGAAAGGTTTAAAAAAAAAAGAAGAAGGAATAATCTGGAACGAGGAATGATAAAGATCAACTAAATAATTAGAAGCTAAAGGAATTGGACTTACAAAATCATCATTCCATGCTGAAAGTTTTCTAGAACAATGGCATCCTCCTCAAATCCCCACCTTGCTATAATTCCCTTTGCTAATCAAGAAAGCTTAGTTATTCTACCCACTGTACTACACATTGATTCGTACGGTATAACTCGACACTCTCTTATGGAAGATGCATCAGTTCAGGGGGAAAAGGAAAATCAGAATTATAGAGTTTCAGAGGACCCAACGATGCACAAAGTGAGGGGGGACAAATAGTTTCAAAGGAACATGTCTCTTCTCGATCTGAAGATGAAGATTTTTTTATTATACAAATGATTTCAAGAAAACTTCGTTCAAAGACTTCGTGCCAAGACTACCAAACCATTGGCCATGATTCTTCTTGAAAACAAAGAAGGTTTGTGTATGAGTGGTTCAAAAGAAAAACGTATTACTCGTTCAGTGTCAAGACTGAATCAAGGGAACACTAGCTCTAAGGCATCTTCAAGAACTCGTCGAGTTTCAAGTAAGGTTCCTTCCTCCTCTGTTTCCAGTAAATCTCTGCTATATTTCCGCCACTTTCAAAGCAAATCCATAAGCACCTCTACAGCGATTGAAAGTTTGTTAAAAGTTAAGGATGAAGAGATTGTTAAGTTAAGGGAGTGCCATGCTGCTGAAATTTCCAGACTCAAAGAGGAGATAGCTCAGACTCAAGCAAGCTTGTGGATATTTCTGCTTTTTGTCTAATGTCAAAAGGGGGAAGCAACAGACTTTGACTTTGTATCTTACTTAATATTACTTGGTCACTTACCTGTTAGTAGCAGTTGTATTATTTTCCATAGTCAAAAAGGGGGAATTTGTTAAATCTCATTGTTTTGACTATGGTAACAAACAGAAGAACAGGTAGTAACAACTTGATCCAGAAATTGCAGTCATAATTGCAGTCCTATTTACAATAGGATTGTCGAGCAAAACACGTTTCAGACAAAGTTGATGGAGAAATCTATTTAAGGAAATTGTGTTTTCTTAATTAATTAAGGAAATTGTGCACTTATTTATTTAAGGAAAGTTGAAGTAATTTTCCTGAGGCAGTGGCTAACTTATTAAGGAAAACATGATTTCCTAATTAAATAATAAACTAATTGCTGGAAGAGGGTATGTCCAAATCTACGTGAAGAAGGAATTGGTTTTGTTTGAAAAGGGTGTTGGCGGCGTACGAGTTTCGCTTATTTATATAAGGAAAATTGATAATGTTTTATTACTTATTTAAGGAAACTTATGTGTACGTTTTGCTTAAAGCAGTTTACTTAGTTAAGGAAAACTGCTGGAAGGGTTTATATTATCAAGTAGAGTGCGTTGTGGTTTTCTACATGGAGAACAAATTCGAGTTCGACAAGGTTTTGATCGATGTCCAAGTAGAAGTCAACAAGGATTTGTAGAAGACAAATACAAGTTGAATTATACAAGGATTTGTTGAAGTTTCTGATCTATAAATAGGGAGCTATTTGCATCAGAAAAAATTGCGCACTTACACAGAGAGAAGATCAAAACACAATCAAGAGGTTTGAGAGAGTTTTGAAGATTTATTGGGGGTGTTGCAATTTGTGAGGAAAAATTGTAAGATTGTATTCAAGAGTCTTGTTTACAATCAGAGTTTTGTGAGTAGGACTTGTTCGACAAGTTGTAGAACTTGAAGAACATTAGAAGATATAAAACCGGGGGGTTTTGTGTCTTTGGGTAGCTAGAAATTAGAGTTTATAATTTCTTAGCTAGGAATTAGAGTTTATAATTCCTCTAGGGATTAGAGTTTATAATTCCTTAGATTACATAGCTTTGTAATCTTTTGTTGAGACTTGAAGTTTAATAAAGTGGAGTTAAATCCTACAGAGGTGTAGGTCGTGGTTTTTTACCCTTGTGAGTTGGGGTTTTCCGCGATAAAATATTGTGTCATTATTTTATTTGCTTCACAAAACGTAACTGCTGTAATTCTGCAAAGGAACATATAGAATAAACCTGTTCCTAAGGCGAATTTGGGGGTCAGAATTTCAACAGAAAGAAAACCCATTGACCTACTATTTTCAAATGTCATGGCTCACCTAATTTATTACGTACTAAAATATATGGTAGTATACATTGGTTGCCTTCAAAAGAGGCACACATTGATTGCATCTAGTTTTTTGACCAAATTTTTTTATGGGTGTTTGTGATGATTTGATAAATATGTGTGTTAGTGAGAATGAGTAATTATAGGTATTTATAAGTTCAAATGAGGTACGGATCGTGAAAAGGAGTTTTTCTATACCCGAAACTAACATCAAAAGCTAAAATTATGAACGTTCGAAGTTTCTTATATTTACAACTACACTAGTTTCTGGTAAGCTGGTCATAATGCTTTAGTTGAATTATTAAATGATACAAAGTTTGTGGCATCTGAAATAAACTCATTGATCTACAATTTTCATATGTCATGGTTCACCTAATTCATTACGTACTAAAAGGTATGGTAGAATACATTGTTTGCCTTCACAAGAGGCACAAACTGATTGCATTTAGTTTTTTTACCAATTATTTTTTGGGTGTTTGTGATGATTTAATAAATTATGTGTATTTGTGAGAACGGGTAATTATAGGTATTTATAAGTTCAAATGAGACATGGACAGTGAAATGGCGTTCTTCTATATCCGAAACTAACATCTAAAGCCAAAATTATGAACGTTCAAAGTTTCTCATATTTACAACTAAACTAGTCTCCGGAAAAATGGTGATAATGCTTTACTTGAATTATTAAATGATACAAAGTTGGTGACATTTGAAAGAAAATTCATTGACCTGCAATTTTCATATGTAATGACTCACCTAATTCATTACGTATTAAAAGATATGGTAGTGTAGATTGTTTGCCTTCACAACAGGCACACACTGATTGCATTTAGGTTTTTTACCAAATTTTTTTTTGGGTGTTTGTGATGATTTAATAAATTATATGTGTTTGGGGTAATTATAGGTATTTATAAGTTCAAATGAGGTATGAATCGTGAAATGGACTTTTTTTCTATACCCGAAACTAACATCTAAAGCTAAAATGGTCATAATACTTTTGTTGAATTATTAAATCATACAGAATTTGTTGAATTTGAAATAAAACTCATTTATCTACAATTTTTATATGTAATGGCTCACCTAATTCATTACGTACTAAAAGATATGGTAGTATACATTGTTTGTCTTCACAAGAGGCACACACTGATTGCATTTAGTTTTTTGACCAAAACTTTTTGTCTGTGTTTGTGATGATTTAATAAATTATGTGTGTTAGTGAGAATGGGTAATTATAGGTATTTATAAGTTCAAATGAGGTATGGACCGTGAAATGGAGTTTTTCTATATCCGAAACTAACATCTAAAGCCAAAATTATGAACATTTAGAGTTTCTAATATTTACAAGTACACTAGTCTCTGGTAAAATGGTCATGATGTTTTACTTGAATTATTAAATGATAAAAAGTTGGTGGCATTTGAAAGAAAACTCATTGACCTATAATTTTCATATGTAATGGCTCACCTAATTCATTACGTACTAAAAGATATGATAATATACATTGTTTGTCTCCACAAGAGGCACACATTGATTGTATTTAGTATTTTTACCAAAATAATTTGTGTGTGTTTGTGATGATTTAATAAATTATGTGTTTTAGTGAATGAATAATTTATAGGTATTTATAAGTTCAAATGAGATATGAACAGTGAAATATAGTTTTTCTATACCCGAAACTAACATCTAAAGTCAAAATTATGAACGTTTGAAGTTTCTCATATTTACAACTACACTAGTCTATGGTAATATGCCTTGTGGCCAAATAGCATTACATTTCTGTATTGTTTTTGAATACATCTGAGAATGGACCGTAAGAATAGTGAAGAAGGAAAGCTATATGTGTAGTAGGGGAATCTGGTTGTTGCTACAACGTGGATACACTATCAATGCCACTTGTTTGCAATCTCAGTAACTTCTCTTTCTCTCCTTGTTTGTAGTCAACTAAAAATACTTGAATGGATCATTCAATTATGAAACAAATTGAAAGAAGGGTAAAATGTACAATTTATTTGATATACCCAAATTGTGTTTAATATAAGATAAAGCACATGAGTCTTATTCAAAAAATTATAGAAGCATATGAATGACCTCCACAAAAGAGAACTGAAAATTGGAAAGCGTACCAAATAATAATTTTTTGGGGAAGAAATATGGCTGATTATATATGTCCCTTCAAATGATTTTTTTTAAAATTTTTGGTGGGAGAGGTTTCTTGATTCTCCTAGAAATTACACACAAAGGGATAATGGGACCAAGGCTCTGGTTTTTTTTTTAAAACTCCCTCCGTCCCATTTTAAGTGAGTTACTTTGACTCAACATGAAATTTAAGAAAGAAAGAAAGACTTTTAAAACTTGTGGTCTAGAATTAATGACAAAAATTTGTGTGGATGTAAATCATTTATTAAGGGTGTGTTTGGTATGAAGGAAAATGTTTTTCATGGAAAATGTTTTTCTAGAAAATGTTTTCCTGGAAAACAAGTAGATTTTGGACTTATTTTCTCATGTTTTGTTGGTGAGTAGAAAATATTTTCCGAAAATGTTTTTTAGTGTTTGATTTATGAATGAAAAATGTTTTTTTTAGAAACATCTTTTTTTTTGGGAAAATGCATAAGTACCCTCTCAACCTATGCCTGAAATCTTAGAGACACACTTATAATATTACCCCCCTGAACTTATTTTATAAATAGTTTTTTACCCCTTTTCGGCCCACATGGCATTAGTTTGAAAAAAAATGTCAACACACGCTGAGCCTACAAGATAGTTCCACGTAGTACGAAAAGGGGTAGAATATTATTTATAAAATAAGTTTAGGGGGATAATAGGACCTTAGTATAGTATAAGTGTGTCTCTGAGATTTGGGGCATAGGTTGAGGGGGTACTTGTGCATTATCCCTTTATTTTTACTAGAGAGAAAATAATATATGAAATTGAAAATATTTTTTATTAGAAACAATTTTTTTAGGGGGGAGGGGGTGTGGGGGGGTGCGGGGTTGTGGGGGGGGGGGGAAAAAAGGGGTTTTTTGGGGGGTTGGGGGGGGTAGGGGGGTAATTTAATTTTCTAGAGGGGGGGGGGGGTTTTAAAATATTTTTAAAAACGAGATCAATTTATTTTCTAGAGGGGGGGGGCTGACCAGTGGTGGGTGGGTGGGTTGGGGAGTCAGGGATCGGGTGAAGATTAAAATTTTGAAAATTGAATTTTTTTTTTAAAAAAAATGATGTTTTTGCCAAAAAAAAATGTAATTTGAAATTAGAGGACAGTTTTGGAAAATGTTTTCCTTATTCTTATGGGAAGTCATTTTCCTTAATTTTGAGAAAAATAAGTTGATTAGGAAAAATATTTTCCAAGCCTTTTGTCTCAACCAAATATGAGAAAATTGGAAAATGTTTTCCTTCATACCAAACACACCTTAAATATTGAATTTTTTTTGAAGTTTCACATCCTAACTTATCATTTATTTACTTTTTCTGCTTATGAATTGTTATCATCCAAAGTCAAAGGTGAATCCTGTTTTATTAAAAAATATATAATATATAATATATTTTGAGAAAATGACTAAGTTTTGGAAAATCAATTAATCTTATGATTTAAGAGAAATCGACTTTCCAAATTAACAGAGTCGCCACTTGATTTTTTAGAAAAATCAAGAAAACTTAAATTATTTTTCAAAAGATTTAAAACAGATAAAAATCAATTGAAAAGGGTTCGAAGTTCAATGTACATTCCGAGAAGGTGTTAGGCCCTCGGAATGCCCGCTAACTCGCGGTTGACCGGCGATTTGACTAAAAGACCTTTTAAAATAATTTTTTCAAATTTTAAACTATAAAAGAATTTTGTTTTTGTTCTTAATTTAATTATTATATTATATTGAGGGAAAAATGAAGTAGGGAAAATTGTAAAAAAAAAAAGGTGAATATGTGTTAACAAGACCAATATTAAAATAAAATCTAAGTAATAAACATATATAAAATAAATATTTGTATTTTTTATTATTATTATTATTTTATTTTTATTTTTTTGAATATAAAAAGAGATGGCTATCTTGGGAATATAATTAAATTAACCAAAATCAATCAAGTAATGTTAGTCAATATAATAATAAATTGGGAGGAAAAAGGGAGATGTCATTTTTGGGCCTTTGGCCCAAATTTCTGCTAATGGACCTGCTGGAAATTGTTAAGGCTTTGGGCCTATTTCCCTTTGAAAAAAATCAGCGTATACAATTTATGTATATCGCTGTATACGAGCAGCATTTCGAACGTTTTTTCCTGCATCGTCCCTGTATATCAATTTTGACCTGTATCTTTATCCAAAATATGCACTCCTGCAATTTCCAAGACTTGTACGACATATATTTTGACTGTATATCAGTGTATACAACTGGTATATCGACCTGTTTTTCAACTTTTGAGGACTGGAAAATTAATTTTCAGCAATGACTTTACTGCTTTCGATCTGTACACCAATTGGAGGGGCTGTCCGACTCAAGGAAGATATTTTGGAGCCTTTATGGCTCGATGAGAAACCGCAAAGAGATGGATTAAAGTCCGTGAGGACTCGAGGAGAATTTCACATGCAATAAAATAGAAATGAATTAGCCATAAAGTGATGAAATAAGGCACATTTTAAACACAACATAATTTATGAGTAAAAAAAATATTTTAAGAGATTCGAGTTAAGCCGAAATATATAACTCAAAAAAATAATAATTAAAGATCTTACAACCTTCAGATAATAAAGATCTACATCTTGAGAAGTAAATGATGCAAGAAGAAGTGATATTTACCTTTCTGAGTGCAGCGATTCCGGGATAGTACGAACAGGGGATGCAGCGACTTCACCTCACAATTCGGATTCGAACGACGATCGAGAATTTCAAGTGCTATCTTCGACCCGAATACGACTTGAATGTGTTTAATCTATGTATTCTTTTTTTTTTATTTTCGCTTGAACTACTATGAATGTTCAATTTTTTTTTATTTTTTATATCAAAGAAAAATATATCATGAATAATGAATATTGAATATTGAATATTTAGTATTGAATATTGAATATTGAATGTTGAATTGAAAAATTAATTGAATTGAATTCTTGAATTCTTGAATTGAATTATGAATTGAATCATGAATTGAAATGGATTGAATTGAATTTTTGAATTCTTGAATTCTTGAATTCTTTCCCCTTCTTGAATTTTTGAATTCTTCAAATCATGAATGAGAAAGAAGAAGAAAAGAGAAGGTATTTATAGGAGATTTTTATGGTAGATTTAAGGGGAAAATGGAATGGATTGGGATAAATTTGAATTTCAAAATTCAAAATTCAAATTCAAAAAATTACCTTTTTTTTTTTAGGGGGGCAAAAGGAATGGATTTTGGGATGAATTTGAATTTCAAAATTCAAAAATCAAAATTTCAAATTTCAAATTTCAAAAATTCAAAATTCAAAATTCAAAATTCAAAATTCAAAATTCAAAATTCAAAATTCAAAATTTCAAATTTCAAAATTCAAAATTCAAAACCTCCCAAAAGTGTAGTTGAGAATTAGTGGGCTGGGAATTGTATTGGGCTGCAGTAATTTGGAGGAAAGAATTGGGCCTAGAAAATTGTAAGGGAATTTGAAAAAGAGTGGGCTGCTGAAGGTAATTGTGAAGAATGGGCTGGGAAATATGGAATGGGCTGTTAAAAATTGAATTGGATCTTGGCCCAAATGTTTCTCAAAGTTGAGTTAAGTTGGAAGTCTAAAATGGATTAAATTTAAGAAATAGTCAAATTGTGTTACATTAATAAATTTAGCTAAACCTTAAATAAGACAAATTAATATTAATTAATCAACGAGCTTCTTAATCTTAACAAAAAATAAAATAATTAATTTAATCGTAAACTTAATGATTCAAAAATAGAACCTAAACTTACTAAATTTAAAATATTTTTGAGATGGTTTTTGAATAATCATAAAATATACTAATTATATACATAATTATGTAAGATATATATAGTATCTAAAAACTATAAGAAATGGCAAAAATTATTCAAAATAACGAAAACTTTATATTTTTTCTTAAATTTAAAAACTAATTATTTTAAATTGTTTGAGAATTTAAGAAGCTCATGAATTAATTCCTACTGGGGTGGGTCAAAATTAGGTGTCAACAACTGTCCCTCATTTTACTTGGATTGATGCAAGAAATTTGAGGAAAATGAAATTGACCAAGCCAATTTTGACCGACCACATATCCATCTTTCAGGCAAGGGATTTGGTATGGACTTTAGGAATTATGACCGAGCCCTGAAAATGGGTTTCCTACATATCTCAGGCTATATGAGAATTCAGGCCACTTGTAGTTCGACACGCTAGATTTAACGCACGATTTCAAAAGTCATCTCGATACTGAGTTATGAAGGTATTGAAATGCTTGGGAATAAGATTTGAGAGGGAATGTTAGAATACAGCCGAGTTTTCAACATCGAGCCCGCCTACATATCCTTAAACCATAGAAATCAGGCTGTTTGTAGTTCGACTCAATCGATTGAAAAGGGAATCTATTATGTTAGATAACCTTTGGTTCTGGACAAGTGACAAATTAAACGAGTATAAAAAGGAGGCTTGTAACCTCTTAGCCATGAATGTGGTGCACTTCACACCCATAATTAAGAACTCACATGGACATAATTCCCAAAAATCTCGGGCGCATTGTCACTCAGATTGGAAACTTGCTTCCGGTAGACTAAAATTTCCGGATGCGAGACCGAAACTGACAAAACCTAAAGAAAAACCCACATGCCTTCTGATAGGGGTGTGGTTTGATTGTGGTGGAAGTCGCTCCTCTGCTCGCGTCCTAAGCGTTTGACACTCCTCTTTGGACTATATCCCAGTCCGCTGCTAAGAAAAAGTTCCACGTTGTGCTGCATCCTTTTTGATGTCGTCCGCACCTGTGGTTTGTTTTTAGAGAATTCATCCTTTCGGATGCTCTCAACAAAGACTGAGATAAAACTTGTCAGCATAAAAACTCAATTAAAAAGGGAGACAGTGTCTTTTACCATGGCGACACTTAATTGTTCTCCTCGACATTTGACGTCAACTCGATCGGTTTGACGTAAAGCAAATAGAGCTTATGTCTTATGTATGTAATGCAATCTTCAATGTATTCTTCATTTGATGTTGAAATAAATAAAATAGATGCAGTGTGCTGATATTTATCTTGATGTCGTCTTTGATATTCTTTTTGATGTTTAATTTTATCAAAAATAATATGATGCAGTTGATGCCCATGAGTGAATATTTTCTTCAGATGCACGATTCCCTTTCTGGATTCCTTGCGGGGCATGGGTATCTTCCCGCGATGCATAAATTTTCTGCGAGGCATGAATATCTTCTCGCGATGTATGAATATTAACTCGCGATGCATGATCTTCCGCAGTGCATGAATATTGACTCGCGATGCATGATCTTTCGCGATGCATGAATATTGACTCTCGATGCATGATCTTCTGCGGGGCATGAATATCTTCCCGCAATGCATAAATTCCGCAAGGTATGAAGTCTTCTTGCGATACATAAATTTCAGCGAGGTATGAAATCTTCTCGTGATGTATTCTGCGAGGCATGACTATCTTCTCGCGATTAACTTGTGATGCATAAATATTAACTCGCGATGCATGATCTTCCGCGATGCATGAATATTGACTCGCGATGCATGGTCTTCCGCGATGCATGAACATTGACTCTCGATGCATGATCTTCTGCGGGGCATGAATATCTTCCCGCAATGCATAAATTCCGCAAGGTATGAAATCTTCTTGCGATGCATAAATTTCAGCGAAGTATGAAATCTTCTCGCGATGTATAATTTTCTGCGAGGCATGAATATCTTCTCGCGATTAACTTGTGATGCATAAATATTAACTCGCGATGCATGATCTTCTGCGATGCATGAATATTGACTCGCGATGCATGATCTTCCGCGATGCATGAATATTGACTCTCGATGCATGATCTTCTGCGGGACATGAATATCTTCCCGCAATGCATAAATTCCGCAAGGTATGAAATCTTCTTGCGATGCATAAATTTCAGCGAGGTATGAAATCTTCTCGCGATGTATAATTTTCTGCGAGGCATGAATATCTTCTCGCGATTAACTTGTGATGCATAAATATTAACTCGCGATGCATGATCTTCTTCGATGCAAGAATATTGACTCGCGATGCATGATCTTCCGCGATGCATGAATATTGACTTGCGATGCATGAATATTGACTCGCGATGCATGATCTTCTGTGGCGCATGAATATCTACCCGCAATGCATAAATTCCGCAAGGTATGAAATCTTCTTGCGATACATAAATTTCAGCTAGGTATGAAATCTTCTCGCGATGTATAATTTTCTGCGAGGCATGAATCTCTTCTCGCGATCAACTTGCGATGCATGAATATTAACTCGCGATGCATGAATATTAACTCGCGATGCATGATCTTCCGCGATGCATGAATATTAACTCGTAATGCATGATCTTTCGCGATGCATGAATATTGACTCTCGATGCATGATCTTCTGCAGGGCATGAATATCTTCCCGATGCATAAATTCCGCAAGGTATGAAATCTTCTTGCGATATATAAACTTTTTGCGAGGGATGAAATCTTCTCGCGATGCATAAATTCTTCAAGGTATGAAATCTTCTTGCAATGTATAAACTTTTGCGAGGCATGAAATCTTCTCGCGATGCATGAATTCCGCAAGGTATGAAATCTTCTTACGATGTATAAACTTTTTGCGAGGGATGAAATTTTCTCGTTATGCATAAATTCCGCAAGGAATGAAATCTTCTTGCGATGTATAAATTTCTTGCGAGGCATGAAATCTTCTCGCGATGCATAAATTCTGCAAGGTATGAAATCTTCTTGCAATATATAAACTTTTTGCGAGGGATGAAATCTTCTCGCGATGCATAAATTCCGCAAGGTATGAAATCTTCTTGCGATGTATAAATTTCTGCGAGGCATGAAATCTTCTCGCGATGCATGAATATTGACTCGCGGTACATGAATATTGACTCGCGATGTCATCCTTGGTACCAAGCGAAGATGGTGCTTTCATTGAGCAACATAGTGATCTTCTGGGTGCCTTTTGGATAATCATATCGTCTCAATTGAAAATATCGGTAAAATAATTCTTTTAGATAGTGTATTGTCGTGATCGACAATAAAATAAATGACCCCTCCGGGTAGTGTATTGTCTTGATCAACAATAAAATAAATGACCCCTCCGGGTAGTGTATTGTCTTGATCGACAATAAAATAAATAACCCCTCCGGGCAGTGTATTATCTTGATCGACAATAAAATAAATGACCCCTACGGGCAGTGTATTGTCTTGATCGACCATAAAATAAATGACCCCTCAGGGTAGTGTATTGTCTTGATCGACAATAAAATAAATGACCCCTCCGGGCAGTGTATTGTCTTGATCGACAATAAAATAAATGACCCCTCTGGGTAGTGTATTGTCTTGATCGACAATAAAATAAATGACCCCTCCGGGCAGTGTATTGTCTTGATCGACAATAAAATAAATGACCCCTCCAGGCAGTGTATTGTCTTGATTGATAATAAAATAAATGACCTCTCCGGGTAGTGTATTGTCTTGATCGACAATAAAATAAATGACCCCTCCAGGTAGTGTATTGTCTTGATCGACAATAAAATAAATGATCCCTCCGGGTAGTGTATTGTCTTGATCGACAATAAAATAAATGACCCCTTCGGGCAGTGTATTATCTTGATCGACAATAAAATAAATGACCTCTTCGGGCAGTGTATAATATCATATCTGACATTATGATGCAAATGACGTCCTTTACGGAAACCGTGAACTCTTTCTTGAGATTTACGCTTGATTCAACCTTGAATCTAGCTGGACGTTCTTTATAGACTTCGTGTTGTTGGAAGTTGATTGAAATAAACCATTCATACTCCCAAGTCCCCGGTATGAGCAGTATAAAACAATTCTTGCGTCTACAGAAAACTTCGATAAATTTTGGGAGAACTTTCTCCTCCCTTGACTTCTCCATATTCATCGATCGAAGGAATTTGCTGATATCAAATCAAAGCTATAACCTGCATCCATAGAGAAATTATTAGTTTTAAAACGAACTGATCTGTGCCGATTTCTTCAGTTATCTGCTCCTTGTCCTGCTATATCCGGTTGATCTTCCTGATCTCCCAACTCTTGATAGATAAGACAAAATATTTTATGCCAAAACAAATGAAATACAAAGGGAAAACTTAAGAGAATTTTTTTTTGAGATATAGTATTTTTTTAGAAGAAAGAGTCACTGCCAAGTATCATATCACGTCAGGCTTAGCGAACTTCTTTGAGTCTAATGCTCGGAGGTCTATCTGATTGTTTGCTGGGGAGTATTCAAAGTCACTCCAGACCGTCGATAAACCATGTTGAAATTTTGAGGCTATTCTCAAAATTTCTGTCTCAGTTACAAGTTATGGCTTATCTTCAACTGTCGGTAAGTAAATCATGGAATTTTCGAGATCTTCTTGAAAATTCTGTCCCAGTTGCAAATCTTGAAGTATCTCCATCTTGACTCGCTGGGAAAAAATCTTCTTCTCAGAAATTTTTGAGACCCTCTCAAAAATTCTGTCCCAGTTTCTATTGTAAAGAGGAATAGAAATCTTACAGGAAATATGATCGAACCTTTGTGGCGCCTACGTATCCCGTTGAGGCAGGAATCAGGTCAAACGTAGTTCCCCCTCAAAGGTTATCAAAAATAAGGAATTACAAAGAAAATCGACCGAGGCCGACATAGGCCGCCTACGTATCTCATTCTTGAGAATTCAGGTCGAACGTAGTTCAAACACAAAGAAATATTAAAAGGGATAAATGGGGTGACCGGAACAACATTTGCCAACCAAGTCGGGTATTACGTCACCTCCACTAATCGAAACTCAATCTGTTTGGTAATCTCTTCTTTAATCTTTAGACTCAACTCGGGCTTGAATTTCTGAGTTTTCTGCTTCACCGGACTGAACCCTGGATTAATCGGTAATTTGTGAGACACAACATTGGTACTCAGCCCTAGCATGTCGCTGACTTCCCAGACAAACATATCAACGTAGTCGGTGAGTAAAGGAATTAGATCCTTCCTCTGAGTTTCATTCAAGTGAACGCTGATTTTGGCCTCTTTGACACATTCTTGGTCTCCCAAATTTATAGTTTCAATTTCCTCTAGATTCGGTTTATGCTGATTTTCAAACTGCAGAAATTCTTCAGCAACATATTTTGGTACCTCATTTTCCTCTTCGTATTCATCAACCTCGTCATCATCTGCCTCTTTTGTTTGTTCAGCTAGTGACATCACACGACATTGGCAGGTTTAAAACTCATATTACTGATACCGTAAATAGACAAATTTAGACAAGTAAAAATATAGCGAATAAGTAAATAAATTAGATAAAAGAGGGTTTCATTCAAAATAGGAAATAATGCAAACTTTGGCTTTGGCAAAATGCCATATTGCCTTTTTTCAAACATCACGAGGGAAATTTAAAATGCTAGCAATTAATAAAATGCAAAATGGTGGGTTTCGGGCCTCTTCTGGACTACCACTGATTTAAATATGCATTAAACGATGCCCTTCTACCAAGGAGTTCGGGGAATCAGGATCGTCATGGAGGTCCAATTCTGCAGCATCTCTCCTCGTTCAGCATCACAGATACCAGCTAGCTTGACCTCTTTATCGATAACAACATCAATCTCCTCGAAAAGGCCGCAGATTCCTTCCCCAACGTCGTCAAGGACGATTGGAGTTATCACCTTTGTCACACACCAATCGTCCGTCTCTATCATATTCACATTGCCGCCTCCGTGATTTGGCAAAGGGTTGGTGTTGACATTTGGTGCAGCTGGTTGTAAAGAGACCACCTCTTGGTCGATTAGATCCTAAATTTTGTGTTTGAGGTTGATACAGTCCTCAGTATCATGCCCAACGTTGTTGGAATGATAAGCACATCTCTGATCTGGCCTATAGAATTTTGAATTGATATCCACAGGTTTGGGCCCCATAGGGTGGATATATCCGGCCGCAGCTAGTCGCTCGTACAGCTTTGTTCGACTTTCCGCGAGCGCGGTGAAATTTCTTGCAGGTTTCTTATCGAATCGAGGTCGAGGTGGATCATAGCTTCCTTGTGGGGGAGGCATCTGTTGATAACCTCGGTTGTTCGGACGTGGAGCTTGACCTCTGGGATATGAATTGGCTTGGTAGTTTGGCAATGGAGCTTGGCAATTCGGGTGGGGATTTTGATATGGTGGAGCTTGGACTTGATATGCAATATGGGGTGCTTGGTAGCTCGACTGCACATTGGCACAGTTGGGAGCAATGCCTTGGTAGTGAAGAGACAGAACTTAGTAAAGTGGAGGATGACTTTGGTATGTGGGAGACGGATTTTGGTAAATTAGAGGAGGATTTTGGTATAGCGGAGGAGGATTTTGGTAGATTGGAGGAGGATTTTGGTATAGTGGAGAAGGATCATTTTTCTGACTAGCTTGATAATAGTTTTGAGAAAATTGAGAACGACCTTGGGAGTGGGAGTACGAAGATCTTCTTGGATTTTTCTTGTCCTCATATGAAACAGTAGCCACGTCTTCTCTCTTTTTTTTTAACAACCCGAAGGATCCAGGTGATGCGGTTACTCGGGCTATCTTCCCTGTTTTCAAACCGTCTTCAATAGTCTCACCAATCTTGACTATTTCAGCAAACTTTGCTCCAACGAGCAACATAATTCTGTCATAATACTCTTGTTCTTGCACCCACACGAACACTTCGACAATTTCTTTTTCAGACATAGGCGGTCTTACCCTTGCAGCTTCTTTCCTCCACCTATAGGCAAACTTTCTGTAGCACTCGGTAAACTTCTGCTTCATCTTCTCCAAAGAGTAAAGATCAGGAACGATTTCTACATTGTAAGCAAATCGCTCGATGAAGTCCTTTGCCAGAGCATTCCAGCTGGGCCATTGCTTGGTTTCATGCGAGGTAAACCATTCAAGAGCTTCTCCGCATAGGCTTCGACTGAAGAGCCGCATCAATAACGCTTCATCCCTACCAACCCCAACCAGTTGGTCACAGTAGGCTCTCAGATGAGCCATAGGGTTCCCCACTCCTCCAAAAGTATCAAATTTCAGGATTTTGAACCCTTCTGGAAGGTCCAGATTTGGATGAATACATAAATCTTCATAACTTAGGCCGGCGGCATCAGGGACGCATTGCAGCTCCTTCATGGCTTTCTTGATCTCCTCTTTTATATTTATCTTTGCTTCCTCTTTCACCCTTGACTCTCTTTCCTGTTCCTCGTAGTGGTCCAACTCAGAACCGTGCACGTCATGCTCAGCAGGGACGGGGATTTGGAAAGCATTTATTTTGGGTAAGGGTGGAGCTATGGAAGGACTCTGAGCGTTTTGATAATTTTGTGGATAAGTCTGAGGATTAGTATTTTGATTTAAGTGGTGGTGGGATGTTTGGGGATTAAAAGCGTTTTGTTTTGAATTTTGATTTTGGTTTTGCGGTGGTGGAGCGGATTGATGTTGGGTATTTTGAGGATGAGAGGGCATTTGGAGGTGGTTGATTTGAGGAGGAGGTGGAGTTTGGTAGGATACGGAAGCATATTGAGGGTTTTGGGTAGTTAGGTTTATAACAGACGGGTTCTGAGCAGGTGTAGATGGCTGATTCTGAGTCGGATCCATATTTGAGGAAGGGAAGTAGATGGGAGGTCTCCCCTCAGCAACGTTAGCAGCAAAACTCGACGGATGCAGATCTTGCCTCCTTTGCATTTCCATTCTCATTTCTGCAATTTGCTGCATCAGCTGCAAAATCAATTTGTTCTGGTCTGCTATGATGGGTTGAGACACCACAATGTCAGTGAGGCTTACTTCTTCGTTGTTATCTCCCATTGTTGTCTTTCCTTTGTTTGAGCTTTGTCTAGGGAAAGAATCTGCAGGCCCTTTCGATCTGGTGAAGTAAGGATGATCTGCCAGCTTAATCAACACAGATCAGTTCAAAATACCTGACAAAGAAAAACAACTCAAAGGCAAAATGTGTTAGTCTGTGTCGATGATAGTTAGTACAAAATTTCACACACATTATTGTAAACACATAAGAGTCGCTTCATTTGAAGATAAATTAGCCCACGTATATAGAAAGATGACTAAATAGACAGAAATTTGTCTATATTATTTTAGGACTAATGAGTCAGAAATGTCGACTTGAGTCGGGACAAAGTAAATTGTCGTACTTCTGATTTTTTATTGAAATGTAACTCTACTTTCTTTATAAGTGTTGGGAAAGATAAAATTTTCTCAAAATGGGGACCGAACCTTGGAAGGCTGCCTACGTATCTCATAAAAGAGAATTTAGGTCTTACGTAGTTTGACCCATTCTTGAATCTTTTTTTTTTTGATATGAGAGAGTACTTTTTGAAAAATAAAGTTCGCATTTATTGGGAGACTAAAGACTCGAAGAGTATTTGGACGTACTTTCAATAGTGATTTGATATTTATGCTTAAGGAGTTCTAGAAAATATTTTTCGAGAATGAGTAGGCTAGAATATCTCCAAATGAAGCAACATAATCATACAAAAAATTATAACACATAAACAGTTATTGCGCGTTCTAAACAGATATGTGACCCTTTTATGCCAAGGGTAGACCTAACGATTTGAAGGATGTATATGTCATTTGAAACATCTCATTGTCCCAAAATCCAAATTTATACAAATTTATGAATAAAACTTAAATGGGGATACATAATTGGGGAAAACGGGATACAAAATAATCAGTCCACGCAGGGGTACAATTCTTAACTATGCTTCCATAGGAGGTCCTTCCCTCTTCATTTCTTCTCCTCTCCAGGTTCCCACGTCTTAGACTAGTAACTTGTAAGCTCTTTCTTTGACTAGAATAAGCTACAATGTACTCCTAATCTCGAGGACAATGATTTCTTCAGATGATGTATACATCCTTCAAATTTAAACAAATAAATATGATCGCCCGTTTAGGCCGTAAGCCCTTTTGGACTCAAGATGGTCTATCTAATGGGCTCAACACTCCTTGGGTGTTGGGTCGTCCTAGTTCAAATGCTCCTAAATTCGGGATTTTATTTCGCTCTATCTTAGTTTAACTAGGAGTGGGTTGTACTTAGAGTGGAAAGGGTAACCTAAGCGGACGACTTAGGCTGGGACAGTTAACGATCGTTGACTATCAAGTAGCCAACTACACTCGTCAGGGTGCCCCGAGAAAAATTTTGGTTAACGAACGATTGTGAAACCGCATAATCGTCCTTTAAGTGGAAATGAAAATAATCGTCGTTTGACGGAAGATGTTATGCCATGAATGCAATGCAATTTATATAATTTAAACAAATTAATCACATATTAGCAATTTAATAATAACAATTAATCAAAATAGTCAAATCCTTTTGGTTAGAACTTAATTAATCCCCAGCAGAGTCGCCATTTCTGTTTTATTAAAATATATAATATATAATATATTTTGAGAAAATGACTAAGTTTCGGAAAATCAATTAATCTTATGATTTAAGAGAAATCGACTTTCCAAATTAACAGAGTCGCCACTTGATTTTTTAGAAAAATCAAGAAAACTTAAATTATTTTTCAAAAGATTTAAAACAGATAAAAATCAATTGAAAAGGGTTCGAAGTTCAATGTACATTCCGAGAAGGTGTTAGGCCCTCGGAATGCCCGCTAACTCGCGGTTGACCGGCGATTTGACTAAAAGACCTTTTAAAATAATTTTTTCAAATTTTAAACTATAAAAGAATTTTTTTTTTTGTTCTTAAATTAATTATTATATTATATTGAGGGAAAAATGAAGTAGGGAAAATTGTAAAAAAAAGGTGAATATGTGTTAACAAGACCAATATTAAAATAAAATCTAAGTAATAAACATATATAAAATAAATATTTGTATTTTTTATTATTATTATTATTTTATTTTTATTTTTTTGAATATAAAAAGAGATGGCTATCTTGGAATATAATTAAATTAACCAAAATCAATCAAGTAATGTTAGTCAATATAATAATAAATTGGGAGGAAAAAGGGAGATGTCTTTTTTGGACCTTTGGCCCAAATTCCTGCTAATGGACCTGCTGGAAATTGTTAAGGCTTTGGGCCTATTTCCCTTTGAAAAAATCAGCGTATACAATTTATGTATATCGATGTATACGAGCAGCATTTCGGACGTTTTTTCCTGCATCGTCCCTGTATATCAATTTTGACCTGTATCTTTATCCAAAATATGCACTCCTGCAATTTCCAAGACTTGTACGACGTATATTTTGACTGTATATCAGTGTATACAACTGGTATATCGACCTGTTTTTCAACTTTTGAGGACTGGAAAATTAATTTTCAGCAATGACTTTACTGCTTTCGATCTGTACACCAATTGGAGGGGTTGTCCGACTCAAGGAAGATATTTTGGAGCCTTTATGGCTCGATGAGAAACCGCAAAGAGATGGATTAAAGTCCGTGAGGATTCGAGGAGAGTTTCACATGCAATAAATTAGAAATGAATTAGCCATAAAGTGATGAAATAAGGCACATTTTAAACACAACATAATTTATGAGTAAAAAAAATATTTTAAGAGATTCGAGTTAAGCCGAAATATATAACTCAAAAAAAAATAATTAAAGATCTTACAACCTTCAGATAATAAAGATCTACATCTTGAGAAGTAAATGATGCAAGAAGAAGTGATATTTACCTTTCTGAGTGCAGCGATTCCGGGATAGTACGAACAGGGGATGCAGCGACTTCACCTCACAATTCGGATTCGAACGACGATCGAGAATTTCAAGTGATATCTTCGACCCGAATACGACTTGAATGTGTTTAATCTATGTATTCTTATTTTATTTTTTTTTGCTTGAACTACTATAAATGTTCAAATTTTTTATTTTTATTTTTTATATCAAAGAAAAATATATCATGAATAATGAATATTGAATATTGAATATTTAGTATTGAATATTGAATATTGAATATTGAATATTGAATATTGAATATTGAATGTTGAATTGAAAAATTAATTGAATTGAATCATGAATTGAAATGGATTGAATTGAATTTTTGAATTCTTGAATTCTTTCCCCTTCTTGAATTTTTGAATTCTTCAAATCATGAATGAGAAAGAAGAAGAAAAGAGAAGGTATTTATAGGAGATTTTTATGGTAGATTTAGGGGGAAAATGTAATGGATTGGATGAATTTGAATTTCAAAATTCAAAATTCAAATTCAAAAAATTACCTTTTTTTTTGGGGGGGCAAAAGGAATGGATTTTGGGATGAATTTGAATTTCAAAATTCAAAATTCAAAATTCAAAAATCAAAATTTCAAATTTCAAAATTCAAAAATTCAAAATTCAAAATTCAAAACAAAATTCAAAATTCAAAATTCAAAATTCAAAATTCAAAATTCAAAAATTCAAAAATTCAAAATTCAAAATTCAAAATTCAAAATTTCAAATTTCAAAATTCAAAACCTCCCAAAAGTGTAGTTGAGAATTAGTGGGCTGGAAATTGTATTGGGCTGCAGTAATTTGGAGGAAAGAATTGAGCCTAGGAAATTGTAAGGGAATTTGAAAAAGAGTGGGATGTTGAAGGTAATTGTGAAGAATGGGCTGGGAAATATGGAATGGGCTGTTAAAAATTGAATTGGATCTTGGCCCAAATGTTTCTCAAAGTTGAGTTAAGTTGGAAGTCTAAGATGGATTAAATTTAAGAAATAGCCAAATTGTGTTACATTAATAAATTTAGCTAAACCTTAAATAAGACAAATTAATATTAATTAATCAACGAGCTTCTTAATCTTAACAAAAAATAAAATAGTTAATTTAATCGTAAACTTAGTGATTCAAAAATAGAACCTAAACTTACTAAATTTAAAATATTTTTGAGATGGTTTTTGAATAATCTTAAAATATACTAATTATATACATAATTATGTAAGATATATATATTATCTAAAAACTATAAGAAATGGCAAAAATTATTCAAAATAACGAAAACTTTATATTTTTTCTTAAATTTAAAAACTAATTATTTTAAATTGTTTGAGAATTTAAGAAGCTCATGAATTAATTCCTACTGGGGTGGGTCAAAATTGGGTGTCAACAAATCCAATGATACTTTTTAAGATATAGACATAAATTTATATAGTAACAAACTTAACGAATAAATATAATTGGTTATATATCACAGAATGTCATCAGGTTTAAAAGAAAAAAGTATCAAAAACACCTTTAAACTTTGGCGCAAATTATTTGTTTCGTTTCCAAACTATTGTGCTTGACGAACTAAGCTTAAATACACCTCTCCCGTGATACAAGACATAGCAAGTGATAATCCTTTCTTTTTAGAAGGTTAGAAAAACGTCATATCAAACTTTTTCCTTTTTTTAAAAAAAAAATTCCTTTCAATTTATAGTTTCCAACCGCTGTAATATTCTTCTTCATATTTAACTTCTCCTTCATTAAAACTGACCTCAAAACAAGACCCAAATTATTTTTCACTCTTTTTAGTTTTTAATTTCATAGGATTTAATATTCTCTCCTTTATTCATGACTATTTTTGTCGATGTGGATCTCCAACAATGTTAAGAATTTCATAATTGGATGATAATCCCATAACAAGAAATTTAACCTGTAAGAAAAACGCGAATAAAACCTTAATTACAAAATAAAGAAAAGAAGACCCTTACCACTTTAATCAATGTTTTCAAGCTTAAAACCCCTTGATTCCATGGAAACCAAAGGATTACGTTGTGAGATTAGAGAAAATAATTTGATCGAGAAGAGAGGTGAGACACTAAACTATATCCAAACTCCTGTAACTTTATTTTCGTAATTAGTTGGGTAACCATCACGTATACTCACACCTTTTTTAACGCCTATTTTCACATTTACAATTTTTTTTATAAATTACGCGACTTTTCCTATTTTTATTCTGTATTGGCTTATGGATCTAGCGCCTTGGAGAACCCCAAATTTATTTTTGAATTTTTTTTTATGAGGACCTCCGTAATGAGTTGGGGAACCACCACGTCGAAAAGGTAGTTCAACCGTTTATCTTTTCACATGACGATGACCCTCTTCCCATTATATTGAAATCATCTCTTCAAACCTTATTTTACAAAGTTATCTATTAAGTGCTACTCTGTACTCTTTAAGTTGTTGTCAATTACATTGGTAAGAGTTCTTATGATTGGAGTTAAGTTTTTTACGTCTAGAATTTTGCATGAGTTCTTCATTACTGATTGATTTATCGAAGTGAGAAAAAGTTTGGTGTATCATCTGTAGAATTTTGAACACCTTGGAGTGCTAAATAATTATGTTACTATAT
Source organism: Solanum sitiens (assembly GCA_016801875.1). Classification (NCBI taxonomy): domain Eukaryota; kingdom Viridiplantae; phylum Streptophyta; class Magnoliopsida; order Solanales; family Solanaceae; genus Solanum; species Solanum sitiens. The sequence continues at coordinate 409,236 of JABWTJ010000434.1, read as the reverse complement.
AGAGTGAAACTTGATTCTAGTTAGGCACATTAACGATACTTATTTTACTATGAATGTTTCATTTTGAATCTGGAAGTAAAAGTAGGCAACTAAGAAGCTTGAAAGTAATTAAAAAACATTGTACCTTATCGTACACACCCAATTTCGACCCTCCACAATGTAGATTAATAAAAACACTTTGAGATAATCAGTTTTATGAAATTCACAATGTTTTTCAAGTTATTTTAAAATAGTTCTGTCACTTTTTATGATTTTTAAATAATGTGTATGCTTTCATATAATTATGTATATGACTAGTTAGTACATTTTATGAATATTAAAAAATTGTCTGAAAAAAAGATTTTGTTAAATTAGTATTAGTTAGTTAATAGATTATATTTTCAAATTAATTAGTTCATAATTACTTCCTCCATTCTATATAAACTTAAGTTTGAAGTGTTTCACACCCTTTAAAAAAAGTAGGTTAGGACAAAAATTGAACATAATTTTTTATTTTTACCCTTATTAATTATTATAAAAAGTAACTAAACATCAATTATAATAACTAATTTCAATGCTAATCTTAAAGGGTTTTCATTAAAGAGTATTTCAAAAATAGTCTTGAAGATTGAAAACTTAAATTAATTTTTGAAAAATAGAGAAAGGCTCAAAACGTTAAATTAATATTTGTTGGAAGTATTTTATTTCATTAAAATCAACAAGCTAAGAATTTTATAAATTTTTTACTTCAAGAATTGACGACGGCCTTCCTTTATTTTGATCTGTTGTTTTCATTTCAATTTCAAATACAAATAACAGCTCTTTTCATTTCAATTTTACTTCTTCTTCTATCAAACAAAACTACTTTTTTGTGGGTGTATGCAGCAAGAAAATGGCGAAATGATGGTGGCAGAATAAAATTGGCAAATGAGTAGAGATATTCCTATGCTTCTTGAATCAATTGTTAGTATTCAGGTACTTTTTCCCATTTTCGTCTGATTTAGGGTTTGAGGTTTAGTTGATTTGATTGAATAATTTACTTTTTCCCATTTTCGTCTGATTGAGGATTGGGGGTTTAGTTGATTTGATTGAATAATTTACTTTTTCCTATTTTCGTCTGATTTAGGATTGGGGTTTTTGTTGATTTGATTGAATAATTTACTTTTTCCCATTTTCGTCTGATTTAGGATTGGGGTTTAGTTGATTTGATTGAATAATTTACATTTTCCCATTTTCGTCTGATTTAGGATTGGGGGTTTAGTTGATTTAATTGAATAATTTACTTTTTCCCATTTTCGTCTGATTTAGGATTGGGGGTTTAGTTGATTTAATTGAATAATTTACTTTTTCTCATTTTCGTCTGATTTAGGATTGGGGGTTTAGTTGATTTGATTGAATAATTTACTTTTTCCCATTTTCGTGTGATATAGGATTGGGGGTTTAGTTGATTGATCGAATTATTTTATATGTAACCTCAAAATTAACTTGTAGGAGTGGGAATTTTGGTATATCAGTCACGGGTCCTGGTTACTGCTTAGAATTTTGTTTTGCTGAAACCCTTCTTCTTGTATATTAATGAATTTTAGTGAATTCAATTGAGATGAAAACAAACAACATCAAATCAATGAATAAAGTGATGCCCTATTCTTGTTCTAAATCTCCAAATTGGTCTGAAATGTCCTGCCTGTAAGCTGTCGTTGTGTTGGTTGTTTATTTTCCATCTTGCTTTTCTCTTTTGTTAAACAATATTATAGTATCTGAACTATAAGTGTTGTCTCATTTCATGTGTGATGCTTGTCTTTTAAGTCTTTTGATTATCTTATGTGGAACTTGCTCTTTGTCTAAGATAATTATGCCTTTATCCTTCCTTGGTAATGTTGCAAATGAATCATAGCATTTTTTCCCTGCAAAACTAAAACACCAGTTAGCTAAAAAATTTGCGGCGTTGTTGCCTTCTCTGTGTGTGTGTGCTGAAATTGTATGAAAGTTGAGACCTCCTTCAATCAGCTCTCTTATCCTCCTTATAAACCTAGAATGGATTATCTCAAACTTGATCAATGATATGATAACTGAAATACAAAGGAATAGAGCTTAAAGAGGAGGGAACAGAACTCTCCATTTATGATGCCTGTAAACTTTTCAAAAGGAATGTGGAAATTTGAGGCAAATTTGACATTATGAATTTTTCCAACACTATAATGATCAATATAGAGGTAAAATCGTTATCTAAGAATGAGGGAGATGCCAAAGTCAATGATACTAGGCTCTGTTATTGATAGATTTTGTTGGTGAAAGGATTGAAGTTAAGAAAATAATGCGGCACTTGGCTAAAGTAAGGCTGAAAAGAAGTTAGACCAGGAATGGGAACAAAAACTTCTCATCGGTTGACTGGCTGACCAGCAACGTAACAGAAGATGACAAGGATTAGTGGAGTAGTACACTTGAGTCTTGAATTATCTGATACTCTGCGATTTTTACTACCCAAGGGAAAGATTTATTTAATCATCTTTTTTTTCCGTATATGTTGAATAATGTTAGGAAAATCCAGGTAGTAGGAAGAATAAGGGGGCAGGTAGGAAGGATAAGGTGTTAGGTAGGTAGGGATAAGATAGTAGGGCAGGCAAGGTAGATGGTAGGTAAGGTAAGGTAGGGGGGTAAGTAAGGTGAGGGGGGGGGGGGGGTCGAGGGAGGACTCGGGGGGTGGGGTGGGTGGGTCCTCGGGGCGTGCGCCTTGAGGACTCGGGGGGGGGGATCGGGGTCCTCGGGGCGTGCGCCTCGTGGACTCGGGGGGTGGCGGGGAGGGGGTCCTCTGGGTCGGAGATGACTCCACCTGCTCTTGATTAGTGGTTTCTAACAATAAGAATCTTTTTTTACACTCTAATTATGTTATGTTTACTAAATAATTGCAGTTCTCTACAAAATTGTAGAAAGTACTTTATCTAATTGTATGGACTTTTCATGTATTGCTAGAAGATTACATCACAAAGTTGCATTCTTTCATTCTCATTAGCAGTAACTGACTTGGCTCTAGCTTCGCTTGTGCATTGCACACCTCGCCTAGTGTACAAAATAATTGGTGAATGTGTAATTTCCATCTGTCATATCTTACTGGTTGATGTTTTCACTTGTCCCTAGCTATTCTCTAAGTTGAATATTTCTCAGCTATTCCTGAGGCTACTGTCTATTTCAAAGTTGTACCGCGAAGTTCCAGAAATAGAAGAAACCGTAGGAAACTTCTGCATTCCCTCATTGAATTTTAATTCAGATTACCTTTTACTGCACAATCAATTCACTCGGATGTTCTAACTTTTGTGTGGGTATAACATAAATACTTCATAAGGTTCCTCTTGTTGGGCTATTGCCCATGTTCCAGCCAAAGGCCCATGGCCTAATCATACTTGAAAAGGGATTGGAATTATTCTCTTTATTTGGTTTCCAATTCTCTTAGGAAAATGATTGGAATTGTAATCCTATTTGTAGTTGTTTTGGCTTTGTAAGGAAAATCACAACTCTATAAATAGAGGATGGTCTTGAGAGAATAATTTAGTTGCTCATTGGTATTGTCTTTAAAAGACATTAGAACATAATAGAGGTTTTTGAGAGAGCTTTCAACAAGAGAAAAGAGAAGAAAAAGGGTTCTTTTGCTGCAGTCTTTTTTTCCGATTAGCAACGTTCAGATCGTGTTTCCCGATTAACTAACCGTTGGATCAGGCTGAAATTTGGACTGAGTGTTTCTGACATCTTGGTGGTTGATTTGAATGGTGGAGATCGGATTCGAAGATCAGGAAGATCCTGTTTTAGGTCCCGAACAGAAGCTGGGTTTGGGTGGTGTTTCTTTCTATTTATCTTTTGTTGGTGTAGCTATTGTTTGTTGTCTTTTGGCACTTGTTGTGTAGCCATTAGAAGAATATTTGTAACCCTCTTATTGGTATAGTGAAGTAATTCGGATCTTGTTGATCCTGTGGTGGTTACCTTCGGTTTGAAGGGTTTTTCCACGTTAAACTTGGTGTTATTTATTGTTAGATTTTTGTTTTCATCTTTTCGTCACAACAAATGGTATCAATATGTTGGGTTTTATTTGCCCTAAATTTCTTACCATAAATAGATTTTCCTTTTAGGAAAAGGTTTTGGATTGACTAATCTTTTTTCTTATAGGAAAAGATTTAGGACTCTATAAATAGAGGCATGTTCCTTCTAACTTAATTAACATTCACAATGTAGTCTTAAGGACTTTGAGAGTTTTGGTTAGGGGAGAATTTGTAAGTCACAAGCTTGATACATTATCACTTGTGTGAACCTCCCATGTATTCCGGAGTGAATTGGTTGAGGTTGTTTCTCTCTGTATTTTGTACTCTCATATTTATAGTGGATTGCTCATCTTCTTTGTGGACGTAGGTCGATTGACCGAACCACGTTAAATCTTTGTGTCTTTTGGTGTATTTCTCGTTGTCTTCTTACTCGTAGTCTTTCGAAATTTGCTTTGCTAGCTTCCGCGTTTACACCTGCTTATTTCGGTCCTAACACCTCTAAATTTCTAGGGCACATATGCCTCAGTCTAGTTAGGAAGTACGCTTCTATAGACCATAATTTGTCGATACTTCAGGAAAATCCTCGTATAGAAGTGTTGTAAACAAATAGAACACCTATAAAAGAAATTGTCTCGAAAAATAAACAGCCAGTCAGCTATATTGTTGGAAAGCTTATGGTTGCACCAAAAGTTAACGAAGAACGAAGACATGCCCCCCACCTACAAAATCATTTCCTACTCTATACAAAAACTTTCATGTTTTTTTCCTTCTAAAGTACCCACATAGGAACCACATTTTATTCTCTACGTCTTCTTTTCCTTCTTCTGAAGTCCAGCTAAACACCATATCCCAAACTATAGCTAGCATTGTTCAGTGTTACCCAAACAGATACAACATCGCCCACCACAATCGTGTTGCAGCCTGGCAATGCATATATGCTATCTTCCTTAGATGGTCCCTTTGTTGCGAACTATGTGAAAAAAACATGCATTTCTTGCTGTGATAGGAGGACATCACCAAAAATATTCCATCAGAATGTTAAAAGCTATAGCTAAGTAGTGTATTAAAGTATGCCCTAACTAACAATCTAAACTTTTGGATGAGAGGGAAAGTTGAATGCCATATCAGAAGAGATTTGCAGAAATAAGATAGCAAAAAGAGAAGAATTACTGTTTATCGAATTACTGGGTTAATTAGGATGTTTCAGTCACCTGCTTGGCGAACCTCACTGCTGGCTTCTACGAGTGAGGGGAAAAGAATATCCGAAATGATTAAAGATGAATCATTTTGGAGTTATGCTATGATGGCTGCAAGAGTAACCATTCCCCTTGTGGAAGTTTTAAAGTTTTTGAATGGTACTAATAAGGCAGAAGTTGGTTTTATATCTGATATACTTTATCAAGCTAAAGAAATTATCACAATGGAATTCAGAAGCAGCATATTCTGGTATGAATAAATCTGGAACAAGATAGATGAGACATGGAACAAATATCTCCACAGTGATCTCCATGACGCGGGTTACTATTTGAACCCAAACTTTTTCCACTCAAGTAATTTGCAAGGTATTGTGGAGATTTCTGGTGGTCTTTGTACTTGTATTGCTCGAATGACAGAATATCGTCTGGAGAAATATTGGATACTCAACTTTCAAAATATGAAGTTGAGTATCCAGAACTTAAAAGGTTTGTTGTTCGGATCCTTAGTGGTTAAAATATGAAGTTGAGTATCCAGAACTTGAAAGTTAAGTATCCAATATTTCTCCAGATGATATTCTGTCATTCGAGCAATACAAGTACAAAGACCACTAGAAATCTCCACAATACCTTGCAAATTACTTGAGTGAAAAAAGTTTGGGTTCAAATAGTAACCCGCGTCATAGAGATCACTGTGGAGATATTTGTTCCATGTCTCATCTATCTTGTTCCAGATTTATTCATACCAGAATTTGCTGCTTCTGAATTCCATTTTGATAATTTCTTTTGCTTGATAAAGTATATCAGATATAAAATTAACTTGTGCCTTATTAGTACCATTCAGAAACTTTATAACTTCCACAAGAGGAATGGTTACTCTAGCAGCCATCATAGCATAACTCCAAAATGATTCATCTTTAATCATTTCAGATATTCTTTTCCCCTCACTCGTAGAAGCCAGCTGTGAGGTTCGCCAAGCAGGTGACTGAAATATCCTAATTAACCCAGTTGTTAGAAAGCTTATGGTTGCACCAAAAGTTAACTAAGTACCCACATAGGAACCACATTTTATGCTCTACGTCTTCTTTTCCTTCTTCTGAAGTCCAGCTAAACACCATATTTCCTTTCCGTTTTACAATGACCCTTGGTAGATAGTTTAGATCTGCAGTGGTTTAACCCCACATCGTTCTAAGTGGAGATACTTCATTTTCTATTAATATCATATGCTCTTCATTTTAAGATATTGAATCTGCATTTCTTGCTTACTGAGACGATGTGCTGCTTTCAAACTCTTTATCCGTCTGTTTTCAATTGAAAGGTTGAGGCATGAATCTTATGTGAGCCTTGTGGTGGTACTGGGTGGCTGCTGTGTGATTTTGTAAAGGTCAGAAGACCAATGTGAAATCTGAGTAACAAAAATTTTCGTCGGTGTCCATCATGTATAGCTGCAAGTGTTTTCTTCTTACTGTATTCCTACATTAATTTCTAGGAATGCTAATCATCTTACATTCTATTATTTTTCGATGGAAGATAATTTCAACAAGTTCTTTTTTGATGTTACCGCGCAGGTGGGATACTTATTGTGCTCAAAATGCAAAGTTTTCAAATGTATCACCTTCCCAAATGATGAAGATGGTGAAGTTCTCAGTTTTTGAACTTGTCATATTCATCTTAACTAATTATCATACATTTAATTTTATTGACTTGCAAGTTCATCACAATGTGTGAATCTGTAATTTTTCCTGATATTTTTGTAATCAATTACCACAAAAGAAAGTGAAATAAAACAGTTCAGAACTATAATTCTTTGAGATCTCAGGCATTATTATAGTGTTACAGATCATTGCATTATTATTTTTTATAAACGTTCCCAATTTGTGGGAGTTTGACAAGTTGGGATGAAAAATATCAGTATTAGATATTTTGTGGAAAAAAGTAAAAGGCAAAGAAAATGAGGGGGAAAAATAAAGTACAGGGATGATATAAATATTGAGTCGTTGGGATCTCAAATATGCTAGTGATGTAAAACTTACTCGCACGTGATATTTATATTAAATCATATCAATTTACCACGATTAAGTGATTTGATAAGCGAAAGACCTTTATTGATTTGATATAAACTATTGGAGTTAATACGAATTTGTCATTTTCTACATGTATTTTCAAACTATTTGCTCCTTTGTGACGATACATATAGTTTCCAACAAAAATTAAGCTAGTATAAGAGGCATTTGCCTTGCCTTTTAAACTACAATGATTTTATGCATCACGATACTTTAACATCAAAATAATGCAAGATAACGTATAAGAAGCTTGAATAATGAATACAACTTAATATAATGGGCGAAAATGTTCTCGAGTTTTTTCAACTTCTTTTCTTGTAAGCTACTCAATAAATTGATCCCTTTGTACATATTCATACTACAAAATGGTGTGAGTGTGTTGTGTTGTTTGTGATGTGTCTAACACACTCACCACCACATTGAAGTTGTTAAACAGAAACTTCAACTGCTATCACCAACTCGGTAAGTCATTAGCAGCAAGAATATACACTAAGCATCAGCACTAATTTTCTTATTTTGTTTCTGGTTCTTTAAGTTTGTAATGTACATTTGATTGAAGGTAAAAACTCCCGTTTTTAGCATTTCGCTCAAACAAGTTCTCATACTTCTGCAAGAAAAATGAGATGCAATGTCTTAATGTAATATTGAAGACAAAAGCAGTGTCACAAGATAATGACAAACATTTAAACAAACCTGCACAATTTCTTCCCATGATGAATCCTCTGTGACACCAAGAACCTGTCTTGCCTCTGCTTCCGTCATGGTTTTGCTAGCTCTTTTTATATTCTGCAACTGCTTCTTGAGCAACACCATTCTTCGAGACATCTGCCATAAGGATAGAGTAAGTACACAGTGCGCAAAATGTGCACGGAAGCAATACAAAACAAAACAAACATCCCAACAGCCCCCAAAATGCTTATGATGCAGAACAGAACGACTCGGATTAATTATTTTCAAAAGAACAGGATAGAAATATGCATTAAAATGCTTATGATTTTACTTTGTTTACGGGGGGATTACTCTGCCTGGGGGAGCTCGGGCAAAAGAGGAGGGATGCAATAGCCAATGTAAAACTAGCCAATTAATATGAATCCTCAACAATACTTTGTCTAGGGGGCAGAGGGGAGGTCACATGATTAGTCGTTAAACTATTTTACTTAGCCATCATATATGGTTGCCAGTGCAACCTAGATAAGTAACGGAAGCATAATTGACAATGGCAGAAGGAACAAAAGCATACTGGAGACAAATACTTTGAAAAACTTAGAGGTAAAAACTAGATCTCGAACTAAATAATTCATTTTTCATTGACCTCAATCACATTAGCCACATTTGAACTAAAAAGTGACTACCCTTAAAAGATTAACTGGAACAATGCAAAACAAAGGACTAAATCACACTTATACAGAACTTTGTGGAAATACAAAATCAGACAAGACTAGAAATGTTCATGTACAGCAGAAGGGACAAGTAACACCCATAAAGGATAAAATGAGAGAAGGTCGTTTGAGAAAGTTTAATCATGTCCTATGTTGACCTCTGATGCACTAATCTATAAATGTGAAACTATAATCAGAATGTGTTAAGAGAAAGAGGTAAACCTACAATCTCTTGGAATTTATGCATATTTAGCAAAAATAAATAGAACATAACTAGTGATAGAGAACTTAAATTTCAGCCCTCAACTGGTGCTTAATTTCAGCCCTCAACTGGTGCACTGTTCTATTCATCAAAGAAACGAGGATATAGATTTTATGTTCACTGCAGTGTATGGACTTCATACCATCTAGGATAAGATTTACATGTGGCAATTGCTTGAAGGAATGGAACCCACCAATCAACAACCATGGTTGATAATGGGTGATTTCAACGCTGTTCTAAATCTAGACGATAGGTTGGGGAGCCAAATCCAGGATGCTGAGGTGAATGATTTTGGGAACTTACTGACTAATACTGGATTGTCCGTGCTTAAGACTGTTGGAAGGTTCTATACCTGGACAAACTCGCATGTTCACAGCAGAATTGACAGGGCCGTTGTGAACCCTTCTTGGATGACTCTATGGCCACATCTGCAAGTTGATGCAAAAGACCCACACTTCTCTGATCATATGGACATTGCGCAAAGTGCATGGGCCCAACCTGTACAGGGTGAAGGTATGGAACAAGTTAAAGCAAATGAAAGTTGCTATGAAACAGTTAAATAACAAGGACTTCTCTAAAGTGGAGCAAAGAATACTTGAATCGAAAGTTGTACATACAAGAGAAGGATGCAAAGCAAGCTCTGGAAAAATGGACCTTGGTGGAGGAGAGTATCCTTCGACAAAAGTCTAGGGCACAGTGGTTAAGATTAGGTGATACCAATTCTTCTTATTTCCTTCTTGTGTTAAAAACAGAATTGCTCGAAATCATATTACACGGCTAGTCTCAGAACAAGGGGTAATAATTCAAACCATAGAAGGCATTGAGGAAGAGGCCACTAGTTTCTATAAGAAGTTGATAGGTACTTGTGCAGATAAACTACCAGCAATTGTCCCGTCAATTATGGCTGCAGGGCCTATTCTGAATAAACAACAACAACTTCACTTGATTTCTCCGGTCACACGAGAAGAGATCCGGATGTCTCTAAATGATATTGCTGATGTAAAAGCTCCTGGATGTGATGGTTTTAATGCATATTTCTTCAAGAAAACATGGCCTGTCGTTGGAGAGGAGATTTCAGAAGCTGTGCTTCAGTTCTTTCAAACCTCATGGATGTACAATGCGATCAACTGCACCACTGTCACATTGGTGCCTAAGGTACAATCTCCTTCCTCCATAAAGGAATTCCGACCAATCTCATGTTGTACATTGTTGTATAAATTGATCTCCAAGGTGCTAACTAAGTGATTACAAGGTGTGATTGACAGCTTTGTTGATACGGGACAGGCTGCCTTCGTGCCCGGTAGAGTTATTAATGATAACATCTTACTGAGTCATGAGTTAGTGAAGGGTTATAGTAGGAAAGGCATTTCCCTTAGATGCATGCTCAAGATTGACATGCAAAAAGCATATGATTCTGTTGAATACAAATCTTACTCAGTCTAAACTTTCCTATTATATTTATAAGATGGGTTATGACATGTGTGCAAACGGTCTCTTATTCTATTATCATTAATGGTAAGCCATCAACCCCTTTTGCAGCTAAGAAAGGTCTTAGACAAGGTGATCCCCTTTATCCCTTTTTGTTTGTGTTATCCATGGAGTATTTGAGTAGACTCGTGAAGAAGTTGGGAAATTCTCAACCAAGCAAGTCGACCTCATGATCAGAGGTAAGTTTCAGAAGGTTGAGTGGAGGAAATTGGTGTGTAATAATCTAGGGGCTCCTCGATGGATATTCATTCTTAGATTGGCTGCGCATGATCAGAGGTAAGTTTTAGATTGAATTAGCATGGGCTAGTACACATGCAAAGGGTAGGAGTGCTAGAGATGAGATGTACAGACTATCCTTAAGTGCAACACTCTATCACATATGGAGGGAAAGAGGTGCATACAAGGGGAAGCTCATACGGGAGGGAAAGAGTGCTAGAGATGAGATGTACAGACTATCCTTAATTGTTGGCCAACTTAAACAACAATCAGTAGAAAAGAGGTGCATACAAGGGGAAGCTCATACGGGCGGGTGGCAAGGTGGCTGCACAATCACAATTACTAGCCAACAAATCTTGAAGCTCATGAAAAAGGATGATCAGATGCAAATGGTACAGAATGTGACTTGTAAATGTTGGGATAGATAGCAGTTATGTAGTGACCTGAAAGTACTGGGGCAGTTTGTCCAGCTCTCAGGCCTATTGAACATGTACTCAAATACTTACTTTGAAAATAAATTTTTTGTTTATTTACCAAAAAAAGAAATAAAATTTCTCTCTTTTTTTGACAACTTAATATCAACTTTCCACATGTCATGTTTAAGAGCATAGGATTAAAAGACATTTTGGTACATTCGATATCTCTTTAGTTTAAGACCATAAGATTCAAAAATCTTGTTTATGTTCTTAAAATCCATGCCTAGTCAAAATCATACAAACAAATTGAAACGGAGGGAGTCTTTTGTTTAGACTTTTGATGTACTGAAAAGCAAAATCGCTTTCTTGGTGAAGCGTTGTCACATTTATTAGATTTTCAACCAACCAAAAACAGAAAAGACAAAGCAATGCTCAAATGTGGAAAATAGAGCATCTGTAATACTACCATTAAGCAGCAACATTGCCATGGTACCTCCTGATGCAGAATAGCTTATCTTTTTCTAGGAGTAAGTGGTTCCTCCGCATTAAGCAGCAACATTGCCATGAATGGAGATATAAATTTTGATGTAATAATGCAAACATATCAAATTTCAGAAATCTTCTCGTAATAACAATGTTGGTAATAACATCTAACTGGCTTCTGCAGAAACATGCGTCTTAACCAATTATTATCCAGCCTTGGTTCATTTTAGCTTGTAAATGTAACACCACTACTAAAAGAATACTCATTATAGCGAACCATTACCAGGGGCTCGACAAAACAGGTGGCCTCTGCCTCAACTTTCTTTATATAGTTAGCTACTTAAAATACAAAGAAGTTAATTCTTATAATCGATTTGATTTCATTCAAGAGAATGAAAAGAATTAATTACAACAAAATAGAGCGCGGAACACTATCTAGCTTCAAAATTTTACAAATATACATGTTTTAAGTTGCTTGAGACCTCAAATATTTACAGAGTCAAAAGCCACAGCTTTAGTAGAACCAAGAGTGTGGGATATTGGGTTCTAAGATAAAGCACAAGATAGCAAAATTCTTTTGTTTTGCAGTTATCACCATGCAAAAAATAGTGGGATAAATAATTCAACAACTACCTAATATCTCCGACCAAACATGGAATAAAATAATCCTACATAGTGGGATTAATAATTCAACACTACCTAATATCTCCGACCAAATATGGAATAAAATAATTCTATATTTTATGTAAGATTATTATACCTTATATCTCACACCAAACGAGTCCCGAAATAGCTTAATGGCTTCCTAAATCCTACTAGAATAAAGTCTCACCATTACCACACTTTGTAGTCAACTAAAATACTTGAATCAATCATTCAATTATGAAACAAATTGAAAGAAATAAAAGGGTAAAATGTACAATTTATTCAATATATCCAAATTGTGATTAATATCGATCAGCTAAAGCGCATGAGTCTTATTCAAAATATAATCGAAGCATATGAATGACCTCCACAAAAAGAGAACTGAAAATTGGAAAGCTTACCTTTATATGAGTGAAATCAAATAATAATTTTCTGGTGAAGAAATATGGCTAATTTTATATGTCCCTTCAAATGATTTAAAAAAAAAAAAAAATTGGTGGGAGAGGTTTCTTGATTCTCCTAAAAATTACACACAAAGGGCTAATGGGACAAAGGCTCTGATTTTTTTTATTACTCTCTCCGTCCCATGTGAGTTACTTTGATTCAACACGAAATTAAAGAAAAGAAAAAAGAATTTTAAAATTTGAGATCTAAAATGAATGACAAAAACTTAATGTGGATGTAAATCATTTATTAAAGGTAAAATAGATATTTTATAGTTAAATTGTTACTTTATATAGAAATGTATCCTTTTTTTTTAGATTGACTAAAAATGAAAGTAAATCATATAAATTGAGACAAAAAGAGTATTATTTTTTAAACATTGATTTATTTATTTTTTAAAGTTTCACATCCTAACTTATCATTTATTTAATTGTTTCTGCTTATGAATTCTTATCATCTAAAAGTCAAAGGTGAATTCAATTATATTTTTTAAGATATAGATATAAATTCAGTAACAATAACTTGATGAATAAATATAATTGGTTATATATCGCAAAATGTCATCAATTTTAAAAAGAGAAAAGTATCAAAAACACCTTTAAATTTTGGCGCAAATTATTTGTTTCGTTATCAAACTATTGAGTTTGACGAACTAAACTTAAATACACCTCTCCCGTGCCACTAGACATAGCAAGTGACAATCCTTTCTTTTTAGATTGTTAGAAAAACGTCATATCAAACTTTCTTTTTTAAAAAAAATAAAAAAATTCCTTTCAATTTATAGTTTTCAACCGTTGTAATATTCTTCTTCCTATTTAACTTCTCCTTCATTAAAACTGACCTCAAAACAAGACCCAAGTTATTTTTCACTCTTTTTAGTTTTTAATTTCATAGGATTTAATATTCTCTCCTTTATTCATGACTAGTTTTCTCGATGTGGATCTCAAAAAATGTTAAGAATTTCATGATCGATGATAATCCAGAACAAGAAATTTATAAGTTCAAATGAGGTATAGACCGTGAAATCTGTTTTTTCTATACCCAAAACTAACATCTAAAGCCAAAACGTTCGAAGTTTCTCATATTTACAACTACACAAATCTCTTGTAAAATGGTCATAATGCTATACTTGAATTATTAAATCATACAAAGTTTGTTGAATTTGAAAGAAAGCTCATTGACCTACAATTCTCAAATGTCATGGCTCACTAATTTATTACGTACTAAAAGATATGGTAGTATACATTGTTTGCATTCAAAAGAGGCACACATTGATTGCATCTAATTTTTTGACCAAAATTTTTTATGGGTGTTTGTGATGATATGATAAATTATGTGTGTTAGTGAGAATGGGTAATTATAGGTATTTATAAGTTCAAATGAGGTATGGACCGTGAAAAGGAGTTTTTCTATACCCGAAACTAACATCTAAAGCCAAAATTATGAACGTTTGAAGTTTCTCATATTTACAACTACACTAGTTTCTGGTAAGATGGTCATAATGCTTTAGTTGAATTATGAAATGATACAAAGTTGGTGGCATTTGAAATATAACTCATTGATCTACAATTTTCATACATCATGGCTCACCTAATTCATTACGTATTAAAAGATATGGTAGTATACATTATTTGCCTTCACAAAAGGTACACATTGATTGAATCTAGTTTTTTACCAAAATTTTTTGTGTGTGTTTGTGATGATTTAATAAATTATGTGTGTTAGTGCGAATGGGTAATTATAGGTAGTTATAAGTTCAAATGAGGTATGACCGTGAAATGAAGTTTTTCTATATCCGAAACTAACATCTAAAGCCAAAATATGAACGTTCAGAGTTTCTCATATTTACAAGTACACTAGTCTCTGGTAAAATGGTCGTGATGATTTACTTGAATTATTAAATGATACAAAGTTGGTGGCATTTGAAAGAAAACTCATTGACCTATAATTTTCATATGTAATGGCTCCCCTAATTCATTACGTACTAAAAGATATGATAATATACATTGTCTGCCTCCATAAGAGGCACACATTGATTGTATTTAGTTTTTTTTACCAAACTTTTTTGTGTGTGTTTGTGATGATTTAATAAATTATGTGTGTTTGGGTAATTATAGGTATTTATAAGTTCAAATGAGGTATGAATCGTGAAATGGACTTTTTTTCTATATCCGAAACTAACATCTAAAGCCAAAATATTTAAAGTTTCTCATATTTACAACTACACTAGTCTCTGGTAAATTGGTCATAATGTTTTACTTGAATTATTAAATCATACAGAATTTGTTGAATTTAAAAAAAAAAAAAACTCATTGACCTAAAAATTTCAAATGTCATGACTCATCTAATTCATTACGTACTAAAAGATATGATAGTATACATTATTTGCCTTCACAAAAGGCACACATTGATTGAATCTAGTTTTTTACCAAAAAATTTTGTGTGTGTTTGTGATGATTTAATAAATTATGTGCGTTAGTGAGAATGGGTAATTATAGGTAGTTATAAGTTCAAATGAGGTATGACCGTGAAATGAAGTTTTTCTATACCCAAAACTAACATCTAAAGCCAAAATATGAACGTTCAGGGTTTCTCATATTTACAAGTACACTAGTCTCTGGTAAAATGGTCATGATGATTTACTTGAATTATTAAATGATACAAAGTTGGTAGCATTTGAAAGAAAACTCATTGGCCTATAATTTTCATATGTAATGGCTCCCCTAATTCATTACGTACTAAAAGATATGATAATATACATTGTTTGCCTCCACAAGAGGCACACATTGATTGTATTTAGTTTTTTTTATCAAAATTTTTTGTGTGTGTTTGTGATGATTTAATAAATTATGTGTTTTAGTGAATGAGTAATTTATAGATATTTATAAGTTCAAATGAGATATGGACAGTGAAATATAGTTTTTCTATATCCAAAACTAACATCTAAAGTCAAAATTATGAACGTTTGATGTTTCTCATATTTAAAACTACACTAGTCTATGGTAATATGTCTTGTGGCCAAATAGAATTACATTTTTGTATTGTTTTCGAATAACATCTAGGAATGGACCGTAAGAATAGTGAAGAAGGAAAGCTAGTATGTGTAGCAGGGGCTTCATGGATGGTCAAGTTGTTGCTACACTATCAATGCCACTTGTTTGTAATCTCAGTCACTTCTCTCTCTCCTTGTTTGTAGTCAACTAAAATACTTGAATCAATCATTCAATTATGAAACAAATTGAAAGAAATAAAAGGGTAAAATGTACAATTTATTTGATATACCCAAATTATGTTTAATATCAGATAAAGCGCATGAGTCTTATTCAAAAAATTATAGAAGCATATAAATGACCTCCACAAAAGAGAACTGAAAATTGGAAAGCGTACCAAATAATAATTTTTTGGGGAAGAAATAAGGCTGATTATATATGTCCCTTCAAATGATTTTTTTTTAAATATTTGGTGGGAGAGGTTTCTTGATTCTCCTAGAAATTACACACAAAGGGATAATGGGACCAAGGCTCTGGTTTTTTTTTATTAATCCCTCCGTCCCATTTTAAGTGAGTTACTTTGACTCAACATGAAATTTAAGAAAAGAAGAAAGACTTTTAAAACTTGTGTTCTAAAATTAAGGACAAAAATTGGTGTGGATGTAAATCATTTATTAAGGGTGTGTTTGGTATGAAGGAAAATATTTTTCATGGAAAACGTTTTTCTAGAAAATATTTTCCTGGAAAACAAGTAGAATTTGGACTTTTTTTCTCATGTTTGGTTGGTGAGTAGAAAATATTTTTCGAAAATGTTTTTTAGTGTTTGATTTATGAATGAAAAATGTTTTTTTTAGAAACATCTATTATTTTTGGGAAAATGCATAAGTACCCCTCAACCTATGCTTGAAATCTTAGAGACACACTTATATTATAGTAAAGTCCTATTACCGCTGAACTTATTTTATAAATAAATTTTTACCCATTTTCGGCCCACGTGGTATTAGTTTGAAAAAAAATATCAAAACATGTTAGGCCCACAAGATAGTTCCACGTAGGACGACGATCTTCCTTTATTTAAGAATTGACGACGGCCTTCCTTTATTTTGATATGTTGTTTTCATTTCAATTTCAAATACAAATAACGGGCTCTTTTCATTTCAATTTTAGAGCCCGTTTGGATGGGCTTAAAAAACGTAGCTTTTAAAAATTACTTTTAAAAGTGCTGGAACTTATTTTTAAAATCAGTAGTTATGTGTTTGGATAAAAGTGTTGAAGTTAAAAAAAAAAGTTGTTGATTTAGAAAATAAGTGCTGGTTAAACACTTTTTTTAATCAAAATGTCTGAAATACCCTTAAAAGCTGTTAACATGATAAAAGTTGATTAATTTAATAATAATAATAATAATATATAATATATAATTATAATAATAATAAATAATAATAATAAAAATAATAATAATGATAATAATAATAATAATAAAAATAATATGAAAAGAATAATAATAATAATATATAATAATAATAATATATAAAATATAATATATAATAATAATAATATATAATAATAATAAAGAATAAAAAAATAAATAATAATATATAATATATCATAATAATAGTATATAATAATAATAAAGAATAATAAAATAAAATAATAATAATAATAAAATAATAAAATATTAATAATAATATATAATAATAATAATAATTAAATATCAATAATAATAATAATAATTAAACATAAATAATAATAAATAATAATAATAATATAATAATAATATTAAAATAATAATAATAATAATAATAAATAATAAAATAAATAATAATAATAATATATAAAATATTAATAATAACAATAATAAAGAATAATAATTATTATAATAATATTTAATAATATATAATATATAATAATAACAATAATAAAGAATAATAAAATAAATAATAATAATAATAAAAATAATAAAATATTAATAATAATAATAATAAAATTTAATAATAATAATAATAATATATAATAATAATAATAAAGAGTAATAAAATAAATAATAATAATAATAATAATAATAATAATAATAAAATAATAAAATATTAATAATACTAATAATTATAATAATAATAATAATAATAATAATAATAATAATAATAATAATAATAATAATAAATAATAATAATAATAATAAAAATAAAAATAAAATAAAAGAAATAAGGCAAAAAGATAAAATATTTGGTCAACTTAAAAGAGCTTTTAAGATAAAAAAAAAAAAGCACCATTTCCCAGCTTTTAACTTTTGACTGAAAATAAGTTTTTTTTTAACTTAAAATAAGTCACTTTGAGAATTGTCAAACACTTAAATAAGTCAAAACCGGCTTTTAAATCGGTTTGACCAGCTTTTAAGCTAATTCAAATAGATTCTTACTTCTTCTTCTATCAAACAAAACTACTTCTTTTTTGTGGGTGTATGCAGCAATAAAATGGCGAAATGATGGTGGCAGAATAAAATTGGCAAATGAGTAGAGATATTCCTATGCTTCTTGAATCAATTGTAAGTATTCAGGTACTTTTTCCTATTTTCGTCTGATTTAGGGTTGAGGGCTTAGTTGATTTGATTGAATAATTTACTTTTTCCCATTTTTGTCTGATTTAGGATCGGGGGTTTAGTTGATTTGATTGAATAATTTACTTTTTCACATTTTCATCTGATTTAGGATTGGGGGTTTAGTTGATTTGATTGAATAATTTACTTTTTTCCATTTTCGTGTGATATAGGATTGGGGGTTTAGTTGATTGATCGAATTATTTTATATGTAACCTCAAAATTAACTTGTAGGAGTGGGAATTTTGGTATATCAGTCATGGGTCCTGTTACTGCTTAGAATTTTGTTTTGCTGAAACCCTTCTTCTTGTATATTAATGAATTTTAGTGAATTCAATTGAGATGAAACAAACAACATCAAATCAATGAATAAAGTGATGCCCTATTCTTGTTCTAAATCAGTCCGTTTTGGTCAAGCACTTGGTATTCCCCTTTGATTTTTTTTGAAAACTTGAATGAGTATGTTAGTATTGTTTAGATCTAATAGCTTTGAGTATCCATAAGGTATGCATCCTAATACTTTTGTTTAATTTCTACCAAGGAATGAACCTCTAGTGAGATTGATACCAGCTTAATAGTATTGAAACGAATGACATCATTGATTTGTACTTACCCACTGTACAAATGTCCAAATTGGTCTGAAATAAGCTGTTTTTGTGTTGGTTGTTTATTTTCCATCTTCCTTTTTTTTGTTAAACAATATTATAGTATCTGAACTATAAGTATTGTCTCATTTCATGTGTGATGCTTGTCTTTTAAGTCTTTTGATTATCTTATGTGGAACTTGCTCTTTGTCTAAGATAATTATGCCTTTATCCTTCCTTGGTAATGTTGCAAATGAATCATAGCATTTTGTCCCTGCAAAACTAAAACACCAGTTAGCTAAAAAATTTGCGGCGTTCTTGCCTTCTCTGTGTGTGTGCTGAAATTGTATGAGAGTTGAGACCTCCTTCAATCAGCTCTCTTATCCTCCTTATAAACCTAGAATGGATTATCTCAAACTTGATCATTGATATGATAACTGAAATACAAAGGAATAGAGCTTAACGAGGAGGGAAAAGAACTCTCCATTTATGATGCCTGTGAACTTCTCAGAAGGAATGTGGAAATTTGTGGCAAATTTGTCTGTACGAATTTTTCCAACACTATATGATCAATATAGAGGTAAAATCGTCATCTAAGAATGAGGGAGATGCCAAAGTCAATGATACTAGGCTATGTTATTGATAGATTTTGTTAGTGAAAGGATTGAAGTTAAGAAAATAATGAGGCACTTGGCTAAAGTAAGGCTGAAAAGAAGTTAGACCAGCTACTAAAATATGAATGGGAACAAAAACCTCTCATCGGTTAGACTGGCTGACCAACAACGTAACATAAGATGACAGGGATTAGTGGAGTAGTACACTTGAGTATTGAAATACCTGATACTCTGCGAGTTTTACTACCCTAGGGAAAGATTTATTTAATCATCTTTTTTTTTTGTATATGTTGAATAATGTTAGGAAAATCCAGGTAGTAGGAAGAATAAGGGGGCAGGTAGGAAGGATAAGGTGTTAGGTAGGTAGGGATAAGCGGGTAGGGAGTGCGCCCTGAGGACTCGGGGGGAGGGGGAGGGGTCCTCGGGGCGTGCGCCTCGAGGACTCGGGGGGTGGCGGGGAGGGGGTCCTCTGGGTCGGAGATGACTCCACCTGCTCTTGATTAGTGGTTTCTAACAATAAGAATCTTTTTTACACTCTAATTATGTTATGTTTACTAAATAATTGCAGTTCTCTACAAAATTGCAGAAAGTACTTTATCTAATTGTATGGACTTTTCATGTACTGCTAGAAGATTACATCACAAAGTTGAATTCTTTCATTCTCATTAGAAGTAACTAACTGACTTGGCTCTAGCTCCGCTTGTGCATTGCATGCCTCGCCTCGTGTACAAAATAATTGGTGAATGTGTAATTTCCATCTGTCATATCTTACTGGTTTATGTTTTCACTTGTCCCTAGCTATTCTCTAAGTTGAATATTTCTCAGCTATTCCTGTGGCTACAATCTATTTCAAAGTTGTACCGCGAAGTTCCAGAAATAGAAGAAACTGTGGAAAACTTTTGCATTCCCTCATTGAATTTCAATTCAGATTACCTTTTACTGGACAATTAATTTACCCGGATGTTCTAACTTTGGTGTGGGTATAACATGAATACTTCATAAGGTTCCTCTAAATTTCTAGGGCACATATGCCTCAGTCTAGTTAGGAAGTAAGCTTCTATGGACCATAATTTGTCGATACTTCAGGAAAATCCTGATATAGAAGTGTTGTAAACAAATAGAACACCTATAAAAGAAATTCTCTCGGAAAATAAACAGCCAGTCAACTATATTGTTAGAAAGCTTATGGTTGCACCAAAAGTTAACGAAGAACGAAGACATGCCCCCACCTACAAAATCATTTCCTACTCTATACAAAAACTTTCATGTTTTTTTCCTTCTATAGTACCCACATAGGAACCACATCTTATTCTCTACGTCTTCTTTTCCTTCTTCTGAAGTCCAGCTAAACACCATATCCCAAACTATAGCTAGCATTGTTCAGTGTTCCCCAAACAGATACAACACCGGCCACCACAATCGTGTTGCAGCCTGGCAATGCATATATGCTATGTTCCTTAGATGGTCCCTTTGTTGCAAACTCTGTGAAAAGAGCATGCATTTCTTGTTGTGATAGGAGGACATCAACAAAAAATTTCCATCAGAATGTTAAAAGCTATAGTTAAGTAGTGTATTAAAGTATGCCCTAACTAACAATCTAAACTTTTGGATGATAGGGAAAGTTGAATGCCATATCAGAAGAGACTTGGAGAAATAAGATAGCAAAAAGAGAAGAATTACTGTTTATCGAATTACTGGGTTAATTAGGATGTTTCAGTCACCTGCTTGGCGAACCTCACAGCTGGCTTCTACGAGCGAGGCGAAAAGAATATCCGAAATGATTAAAGATGAATCATTTTGGAGTTATGCTACGATGGCTGCAAGAGTAAACATTCCTCTTGTGGAAGTTTTAAAGTTTCTAAATGGTACTAATAAGGCACAAGTTGGTTTTATATCTGATATACTTTATCAAGCTAAAGAAATTATCAAAAGGGAATTCAGAAGCAACATATTCTGGTATCCAATATTTCTCCAGATGATATTCTTCATACCAGAATTTGCTGCTTCTGAATTCCATTTTGATAATTTCTTTAGCTTGATAAAGTATATCAGATATAAAACCAACTAGTGCCTTATTAGTACCATTCAGAAACTTTATAACTTCCACAAGCGGAATGGTTACTCTTGCAGCCATCGTAGCATAACTCCAAAATGATTCATCTTTAATCATTTTGGATATTCTTTTCCCCTCACTCGTAGAAGCCAGCTGTGCGGTTCGCCAAGAAGGTAACTGAAACATCCTAATTAACCCAGTTGTTAGAAAGCTTATGGTTGCACCAAAAGTTAACTAAGTACCCACATAGGAACCACATTTTATGCTCTACGTCTTCTTTTCCTTCTTCTGAAGTCCAGCTAAACACCATATTTCCTTTCCGTTTTACAATGACCCTTGGTAGATAGTTTAGGTCTGCATTGGTTTTACCCCACATCGTTCTAAGTGGAGATACTTCATTTTCTATTAATATAATATGCTCTTCATTTTAAGATACTGAATCTGCGTTTCTTGCTTACTGAGACGATGTGCTGCTTTCAAACTCTTTATCCATCTGTTTTCAATTGAAAGGTTGAGGCAGGAATCTTATGTGAGCCTTGTGGTGGCACTGGGTGGCTGCTCTGTGATTTTTGTAAAGGTCAGAAGACCAATGTGAAATCTAAGTAACAAAAATTTTCGTCGGGGTCCATCATGTATAGCTGTAAGTATTTTATTTTTACTGTATTCCTATATTAATTTCTAGGAATTGTAATCATCTCACATTCTATTATTTTTTGATGGAAGATAATCCCAATAAGTTCTTTCTTGATGTTATCGCGCAGGTGGGATACTTATTGTGCTCAAAATGCAAAGTTTTCAAATGTATCACCTTCCTAAATGATGAAGATGGTGAAGTTCTCAGTTTTTGAACTTGTCAGATTCTTCTTAACTAATTATCATACATTTAATTTTATTGATTTGCAAGTTCATCACAATGTGTGAATATGTAATTATTCCTGATATTTTTGTAATCAATTACCACAAAAGAAAGTGAAATAAAACAGTTTAGAACTACAATTCTTTGAGATCTCATGCATTATTATAGTGTTACAGATCATTGCATAATTATTTTTTATAAAGGTTCCCAATTTGTGGGAGTTTGACAAGTTGGGATGAAAAAGGAATTTAAATTGGCTAATACTCATCTATTAGTATTAGATATCATGTTGTATCTAAAAAAATTGGTTATGCCATAGGTAATTTAAGTTTTAATTGATAAAAACTTACTCGCACGTGATATTTATATTAAATCATATCAATTTATCGCGATTAAGTGATTTGATAAGCGAAAGACCTTTGTTGATTTGATATAAACTATTGGAGTTAATACGAATTTGTCATTTTCTACATGTATTTTCAAACTATTTGCTCCTTTGTGACGATACATATAGTTTCCAACAAAAATTAAGCTAGTATAAGAGGCATTTGCCTTGCCTTTTAAACTACAATGATTTTATGCATCACGACACTTTAACATCAAAATAATGCAAGATAACATATAAGAAGCTTGAATAATGAATACAACTTAATATAATGGGCGAAAATGTTATCGAGTTTTTTCAACTTCTTTTCTTGTAACCTACTCAATAAATTGATCCCTTTGTACACATTCATACTACAAAATGGTGTGAGTGTGTTGTGTTGTGTTGTGTTGTTTGTGATGTGTCTAACACACTCACCACCACATTGAAGTTGTTAAACATAAACTTCAACTGCTATTACCAACTAGTTAAGTCATTAGCAGCAAGAATATACACTAAACATCAGCACTAATGTTCTTACGTTCTCCGTTTAAAAAAGAATGACCCTATTTCCTTTTTAGTCTGTTTCAAAAATAATGACCCATTTCCATTTTTGGCAATACTTTAACTTTAACTTTCAACGTGGCATGTTTAAGACCACAAGATTAAAGGACATTTTGATACATTTGACATAACTTTAATTTAGAACTACAAGATTAAAAAGTCTTCTTTCTTTTTTCTTAAACTCCATTTCAAGTCAAACTAGGACATTCTTTTTAAAACGGAGGGAGTATTTTGTTTCTGGTTCTTTAAGTTTGTAATGTACATTTGATTGAAGGTAAAAACTCTCATTTTTAGCATTTCGCTCAAACAAGTTCTCATACTTCTGCAAGAAAAATGAGATGCAATGTATTAATGTGTCACAAGATAATGGAAAACATTTAAACAAACCTGCACAATTTCTTCCCATGATGAATCCTCTGTGACACCAAGAATCTGTCTTGCCTATGCTTCCGTCATGGTTTTGCTAGCTCTTTTTATATTCTGTAACTGCTTCTTGAGCAACTTTTAGTTACTGTTCTTACTGAGTCAAAGAACCTGGTCCTTGACTGACTGGTGGGTGCATATATTCCAACAGTTTTGCTAGCTCTTTTTATATTCTGCAACTGCTTCTTGAGCAACACCATTCTTCGAGGCATCTGCCATCAGGATAGAGTAAGTACACAGTGCGCAAGATGTGCATGGAAGCAAGAGAAAACAAACCAAACATCCCAACATCCCCCAAAATACTTATGATACTGAACAAAACGACTCAGATTAATTATTTTCAAAAGAACAGGAACATGAATTCAGAAGATACTTACTAGACAATGTCTGACGATATGCTTGAACCAAAGCCCTTGCCAATATAGAAGAGCCCATTACAATTAAATTAGCAAGAATTTTTGCAGCCTGTCTCAAGATCAACATCATGATTGTATAGTTGCTGAAATAAGATACCATTTCAAGTAAGCTCATGGCTCATGAACTTGAAGAAACAGGTAAAAATATCAACAAACATTGACATAATGTGAGCTATGGCGTGAAATATCCACTTTTTCTATGATAAGAACCGTGTTGGTGAAAGAGTTTCAAACTTTATGATTTTACTTTGTTTCCGGGGGGGATTACTCTGCCTGGGGGAGCTCTTGCAAAAGAAGAGGGATGCAATAGCCAATGTAAAACTAGCCAATTAATAGGAATCCTCAACAATACTTTATCTAGGGTGCAGAGGGGAGGTCACATGATTAGTCGTTAAACTATTTTTACTTAGCCATCAAATATGGTTGCCAGTGCAACCTAGATAAGTAACGCAAGCATAATTGACAATGGCAGAAGGAACAAAAGCATACTGGAGACAAATACTTTGAAAAGCTTAGAGGTAAAAACTAGATCTCGAACTAAATAATTCATTTTTCATCGACTTCAATCACATTAGCCACATTTGAACTAAAAAGTGACTACCCTTAAAAGATTAACTGGAACAATGCAAAACAAAGGACTAAATCACACTTATTCAGAACTTTGTGGAAATACAAAATCAGACAAAACTAGAAATGTTCATGTACAACAGAAGGGACAAGTAACACCCATAGAGGATAAAATGAGAGAAGGTCGTTTGAGAAAGTTTAATCTGTTGGGTTTAGCAAAGTGTGAATGGGAAAAGAAAAGAGAGTGGAAAAGTGAGGAAACCAATTTGGAGGGAAAATGAAAATTCATTTGCAAAGTGCAAATGAAAAGTCATTTCTCCCATATCGGCTAAAGAAAGGGAAATTGTTGTCCTTATATAAGGAAACACTTCTTTTACTTCTTAAAGAGATAAGAAGAAGGTGCCCCCTCGCGCCGTCGTCGCTCGGCCTCGGCTTGGGATTTGGATTTGGCAAATGATGTGATTGATAAATTTTTTGGACAAAATTTATTTAATGAATTTTTGTTAATCAAATAAATCCTGTTAATCTTATCTCTTATATATTAATTCAGGACGTTAGTTAATTAACAGAATTAATTCGTGTGTAACGGTAACATTCCGAAAAGTCGTTACTCTTTCCGAAAAGTCGTTATTTTTGATTTTCCCAACAGATACATTTCCCGAAAAGACACAACTTTCTGGATAAAAGGGGTCTGAATAGATTCTCTGAACAGACACGTTTCTTGCTGAAAATGGCTATAAAAGTTTCGTTTTTTCAAACACTGAAAACTTTTCCTTTTCTGCATATATTTTCTCTCAAAATCAAATTGTCGATCGACTGAGTCTGCGTGACTTGTTGTTGTTTCTTAAGTTCGCTGAAGTTAAAGAAATTTGAGGTACCGCTATTTCTTTAACAGGATTAATCCGTTTCATCTTGGAAGAAATTAATCCATAACCTCGGGTACAGTGAGGGGATTAAATTTCTTAAGGAGACACAGTATTTTCTGTGGACTCGGATTATTTTTCTGTATACTTCATCTTATTTTTATTTCTGTTTTGACTAACCTTATAAGTACAGGTTAATAACATAATCATGTCCTATGTTGACCTCTGATGTACTAATCTATAAATGTGAAACTATAATCAGAAGGTAAACCTACAATCTCTTGGAAATTATGCATATTTAGCAAAATAAATAGAACATAACTAGTTGAAAAATAAATGGAATTGAACATAGCAGAAAGTACTGGGGCAATTTGTCCAGCTCTCAGGCCTATTGAACATGTACTCAAATGCTTGCTTTGGAAATAAATTTTGTTTATTTACCAAAAAAGTAAACAAGATTTCTCTCTTTTTTTGACAACTTTTTAATATCAACTCTCCACATGTCATGTTTAACAGCACATGCCTAAAAGACATTTTGGTACATTCGATATCTCTTTAGTTTAAAACCATAATATTCAAAAGTCTTGTTTATGTTCTTAAAATTCATGCCTAGTCAAAATCATACAAACAAATTGAAACGGAGGGAGTCTTTTGTTTAGACTTTTGATGTACTGAAAAGCAAAATCGCTTTCTTGGTGAAGCGTTGTCACATTTATTAGATTTTCAACCAACCAAAAACAGAAAAGACAAAGCAATGCTCAAATGTGGAAAATAGAGCATCTGTAATACTACCATTAAGCAGCAACATTGCCATGGTACCTCCTGATGCAGAATAGCTTATCTTTTTCTAGGAGTAAGTGGTTCCTCCGCATTAAGCAGCAACATTGCCATGAATGGAGATATAAATTTTGATGTAATAATGCAAACATATCAAATTTCAGAAATCTTCTCGTAATAACAATGTTGGTAATAACATCTAACTGGCTTCTGCAGAAACATGCGTCTTAACCAATTATTATCCAGCCTTGGTTCATTTTAGCTTGTAAATGTAACACCACTACTAAAAGAATACTCATTATAGCGAACCATTACCAGGGGCTCGACAAAACAGGTGGCCTCTGCCTCAACTTTCTTTATATAGTTAGCTACTTAAAATACAAAGAAGTTAATTCTTATAATCGATTTGATTTCATTCAAGAGAATGAAAAGAATTAATTACAACAAAATAGAGCGCGGAACACTATCTAGCTTCAAAATTTTACAAATATACATGTTTTAAGTTGCTTGAGACCTCAAATATTTACAGAGTCAAAAGCCACAGCTTTAGTAGAACCAAGAGTGTGGGATATTGGGTTCTAAGATAAAGCACAAGATAGCAAAATTTTTTTGTTTTGCAGTTATCACCATGCAAAAAATAGTGGGATAAATAATTCAACAACTACCTAATATCTCCGACCAAACATGGAATAAAATAATCCTACATAGTGGGATTAATAATTCAACACTACCTAATATCTCCGACCAAATATGGAATAAAATAATTCTATATTTTATGTAAGATTATTATACCTTATATCTCACACCAAACGAGTCCCGAAATAGCTTAATGGCTTCCTAAATCCTACTAGAATAAAGTCTCACCATTACCACACTTTGTAGTCAACTAAAATACTTGAATCAATCATTCAATTATGAAACAAATTGAAAGAAATAAAAGGGTAAAATGTACAATTTATTCAATATATCCAAATTGTGATTAATATCGATCAGCTAAAGCGCATGAGTCTTATTCAAAAAATAATCGAAGCATATGAATGACCTCCACAAAAAGAGAACTGAAAATTGGAAAGCTTACCTTTATATGAGTGAAATCAAATAATAATTTTCTGGTGAAGAAATATGGCTAATTTTATATGTCCCTTCAAATGATTTAAAAAAAAAAAAAAATTGGTGGGAGAGGTTTCTTGATTCTCCTAAAAATTACACACAAAGGGCTAATGGGACAAAGGCTCTGATTTTTTTTATTACTCTCTCCGTCCCATGTGAGTTACTTTGATTCAACACGAAATTAAAGAAAAGAAAAAAGAATTTTAAAATTTGAGATCTAAAATGAATGACAAAAACTTAATGTGGATGTAAATCATTTATTAAAGGTAAAATAGATATTTTATAGTTAAATTGTTACTTTATATAGAAATGTATCCTTTTTTTTTAGATTGACTAAAAATGAAAGTAAATCATATAAATTGAGACAAAAAGAGTATTATTTTTTAAACATTGATTTATTTATTTTTTAAAGTTTCACATCCTAACTTATCATTTATTTAATTGTTTCTGCTTATGAATTCTTATCATCTAAAAGTCAAAGGTGAATTCAATTATATTTTTTAAGATATAGATATAAATTCAGTAACAATAACTTGATGAATAAATATAATTGGTTATATATCGCAAAATGTCATCAATTTTAAAAAGAGAAAAGTATCAAAAACACCTTTAAATTTTGGCGCAAATTATTTGTTTCGTTATCAAACTATTGAGTTTGACGAACTAAACTTAAATACACCTCTCCCGTGCCACTAGACATAGCAAGTGACAATCCTTTCTTTTTAGATTGTTAGAAAAACGTCATATCAAACTTTCTTTTTTAAAAAAAATAAAAAAATTCCTTTCAATTTATAGTTTTCAACCGTTGTAATATTCTTCTTCCTATTTAACTTCTCCTTCATTAAAACTGACCTCAAAACAAGACCCAAGTTATTTTTCACTCTTTTTAGTTTTTAATTTCATAGGATTTAATATTCTCTCCTTTATTCATGACTAGTTTTCTCGATGTGGATCTCAAAAAATGTTAAGAATTTCATGATCGATGATAATCCAGAACAAGAAATTTATAAGTTCAAATGAGGTATAGACCGTGAAATCTGTTTTTTCTATACCCAAAACTAACATCTAAAGCCAAAACGTTCGAAGTTTCTCATATTTACAACTACACAAATCTCTTGTAAAATGGTCATAATGCTATACTTGAATTATTAAATCATACAAAGTTTGTTGAATTTGAAAGAAAGCTCATTGACCTACAATTCTCAAATGTCATGGCTCACTAATTTATTACGTACTAAAAGATATGGTAGTATACATTGTTTGCATTCAAAAGAGGCACACATTGATTGCATCTAATTTTTTGACCAAAATTTTTTATGGGTGTTTGTGATGATATGATAAATTATGTGTGTTAGTGAGAATGGGTAATTATAGGTATTTATAAGTTCAAATGAGGTATGGACCGTGAAAAGGAGTTTTTCTATACCCGAAACTAACATCTAAAGCCAAAATTATGAACGTTTGAAGTTTCTCATATTTACAACTACACTAGTTTCTGGTAAGATGGTCATAATGCTTTAGTTGAATTATGAAATGATACAAAGTTGGTGGCATTTGAAATATAACTCATTGATCTACAATTTTCATACATCATGGCTCACCTAATTCATTACGTATTAAAAGATATGGTAGTATACATTATTTGCCTTCACAAAAGGTACACATTGATTGAATCTAGTTTTTTACCAAAATTTTTTGTGTGTGTTTGTGATGATTTAATAAATTATGTGTGTTAGTGCGAATGGGTAATTATAGGTAGTTATAAGTTCAAATGAGGTATGACCGTGAAATGAAGTTTTTCTATATCCGAAACTAACATCTAAAGCCAAAATATGAACGTTCAGAGTTTCTCATATTTACAAGTACACTAGTCTCTGGTAAAATGGTCGTGATGATTTACTTGAATTATTAAATGATACAAAGTTGGTGGCATTTGAAAGAAAACTCATTGACCTATAATTTTCATATGTAATGGCTCCCCTAATTCATTACGTACTAAAAGATATGATAATATACATTGTCTGCCTCCACAAGAGGCACACATTGATTGTATTTAGTTTTTTTTACCAAACTTTTTTGTGTGTGTTTGTGATGATTTAATAAATTATGTGTGTTTGGGTAATTATAGGTATTTATAAGTTCAAATGAGGTATGAATCGTGAAATGGACTTTTTTTCTATATCCGAAACTAACATCTAAAGCCAAAATATTTAAAGTTTCTCATATTTACAACTACACTAGTCTCTGGTAAATTGGTCATAATGTTTTACTTGAATTATTAAATCATACAGAATTTGTTGAATTTAAAAAAAAAAAAACTCATTGACCTAAAAATTTCAAATGTCATGACTCATCTAATTCATTACGTACTAAAAGATATGATAGTATACATTATTTGCCTTCACAAAAGGCACACATTGATTGAATCTAGTTTTTTACCAAAAAATTTTGTGTGTGTTTGTGATGATTTAATAAATTATGTGCGTTAGTGAGAATGGGTAATTATAGGTAGTTATAAGTTCAAATGAGGTATGACCGTGAAATGAAGTTTTTCTATACCCAAAACTAACATCTAAAGCCAAAATATGAACGTTCAGGGTTTCTCATATTTACAAGTACACTAGTCTCTGGTAAAATGGTCATGATGATTTACTTGAATTATTAAATGATACAAAGTTGGTAGCATTTGAAAGAAAACTCATTGGCCTATAATTTTCATATGTAATGGCTCCCCTAATTCATTACGTACTAAAAGATATGATAATATACATTGTTTGCCTCCACAAGAGGCACACATTGATTGTATTTAGTTTTTTTTATCAAAATTTTTTGTGTGTGTTTGTGATGATTTAATAAATTATGTGTTTTAGTGAATGAGTAATTTATAGATATTTATAAGTTCAAATGAGATATGGACAGTGAAATATAGTTTTTCTATATCCAAAACTAACATCTAAAGTCAAAATTATGAACGTTTGATGTTTCTCATATTTAAAACTACACTAGTCTATGGTAATATGTCTTGTGGCCAAATAGAATTACATTTTTGTATTGTTTTCGAATAACATCTAGGAATGGACCGTAAGAATAGTGAAGAAGGAAAGCTAGTATGTGTAGCAGGGGCTTCATGGATGGTCAAGTTGTTGCTACACTATCAATGCCACTTGTTTGTAATCTCAGTCACTTCTCTCTCTCCTTGTTTGTAGTCAACTAAAATACTTGAATCAATCATTCAATTATGAAACAAATTGAAAGAAATAAAAGGGTAAAATGTACAATTTATTTGATATACCCAAATATCATATAAAGCGCATAAGTCTTATTCAAAAAATTATAGAAGCATATGAATGACCTCCACAAAAGAGAACTAAAAATTGGAAAGCGTACCAAATAATAATTTTTTGGGGAAGAAATAAGGCTGATTATATATGTCCCTTCAAAAGATTTTTTT
This sequence comes from Solanum sitiens, assembly GCA_016801875.1. Classification (NCBI taxonomy): domain Eukaryota; kingdom Viridiplantae; phylum Streptophyta; class Magnoliopsida; order Solanales; family Solanaceae; genus Solanum; species Solanum sitiens. Next base: position 378,418 of record JABWTJ010000434.1, on the reverse strand, counting down.
TTTAATTTTTGGTGGGAGAGGTTTCTTGATTCTCCTAGAAATTACACACAAAGGGATAATGGGACCAAGGCTCTGGTTTTTTTTTATTACTCCCTCAGTCCCATTTTAAGTGAGTTACTTTGACTCAACATGAAATTTAAGAAAAGAAGAAAGACTTTTAAAATTTGTGGTCTAAAATTAAGGACAAAAATTTATGTTGATGTAAATCATTTATTAAGGGTGTGTTTGGTATGACTTGGAAAACAAGTAGAATTTGAGCTTATTTTCTCATGTTTGGTTGGTGAGTAGAAAATATTTTCCGAAAATATTTTTTAGTGTTTGATTTATTAATGAAAAATGTTTTTTTTTTTAGAAACATCTATTATTTTTGGAAAAATGCATAAGTACCCCCAACCTATGCCTGAAATCTTAGAGACACACTTATATTATAGTAAGGTCCTATTACCGCTGAAGTTATTTTATAAATAATTTTTTACCTCTTTTCATCCCACATGGCATTAGTTTGAAAAAAATATCAACACATGCTGGACCCACAAGATAGTTCCACGTACGACGACGGCTTCCTTTATTTAAGAATTGACGACGGCCTTCCTTTATTTTGATATGTTGTTTTCATTTCAATTTCAAATACAAATAACGGGCTCTTTTCATTTCAATTTTACTTCTTCTTCTATCAAACAAAACTACTTTTTTGTGGGTGTATGCAGCAAGAAAATGGTGAAATGATGGTGGCAGAATAAAATTGGCAAATGAGTAGAGATATTCCTATGCTTCTTGAATCAATTGTTAGTATTTAGGTACTTTTTCCCATTTTCGTCTGAATTAGGTTGGGGGTTTAGTTGATTTGATTGAATAATTTACTTTTTTCTATTTTTGTCTGATTTAGGATTGGGGGTGTAGTTGATTTGATTGAATAATTTACTCTTTCCCATTTTTGTTTGATTTAGGATTGGGGGTTTAGTTGATTTGATTGAATAATTTATTTTTTCCCATTTTTGTCTGATTTAGGATTGGGGGTTTAGTTGATTTGATTGAATAATTTACTTTTTCCTATTTTTGTCTGATTTAGGATTGGAGGTTTAATTGATTTGATTGAATAATTTACTTTTTCCCATTTTTGTCTGATTTAGGATTGGTGGTTTAGTTGATTTGATTGAATAATTTACTTTTTTCCATTTTCGTCTGATTTAGGATTGGGGTTTAGTTGATTTGATAATTTACTTTTTCCCATTATTGTCTGATTTAGGATTGGGGTTTAGTTGATTTGATTGAATAACTTATTTTTTCCCATTTTCGTCTGATTTAGGATTGGGGTTTAGTTGATTTGATTGAATAATTTACTTTTTCCCATTTTCGTCTGATTTAGGATTGAGGGTTTAGTTGATTGATTGAATTATTTTATATGTAACCTCAAAATTAACTTGTAGGAGTGAGGATTTTGGTATATCAGTCATGGGTCCTGTTACTGCTTAGAATTTTGTTTTGCTGAAACCCTTCTTCTTGTATATTGATGAATTTTAGTGAATTCAATTGAGATGAAACAAACATCATCAAATCAATGAATAAAGTGATGCCTTGGTGAATACTTCCAAGACCATAAACACTCGTATATATGCCTTATATTATGCCAAATAGAATTACATTTCTGTATTGTTTTTTGAATAACATCTGGGAATGGAATGGACCGTAAGAATAGTGGAGTAGGAAAAGTAGTATATGTAACATGGGAATCTGGTTTTATAGCGTCATGGCTGGTCAAGTTGTTGCTACAATGTGGATACACTGTCAATGCTACTTTTCGCAATCTCAGTCACTGCTCTTTCTCTCCTGTTTGTGTTTGTTTTGAATTTCTGTTGAATGCTAATATTTTGTGCCTTGTACGTATTTGGATCATTTTACGAGTTTCTGACTTTGGGCTTAGTGCATTGCCTCAAAAAGTAAGCAGCATGTGATGTTAGATGGATTAGATGGTATATATATTTTTGTTTCTTTCCTTGTTAAATAGAACTTCTATATGGTTAGTTACTGAAATCTCTAACAGGGAGTAAAGCTTCTTAATATCCTATGTGCTCTGACCTCTATCCATTTGATTAAGGTGTTACTTTATTGAGGGAGACGAAAAAACACGAGTTTGAGTAATAAAATACATCCACGAGGGAATGCAACAACAATTCAGATTATGTTACTGCTCTTGTTTTGCCAGGATGTAGGTTTATGGTTAAAATATAAAGCTTGGAAGCTATTTCAAAGAAAATGGGTTAATGGAGAGTATTTGGAGGGGATGTCCTGTTTCTTTTGATTTTTGATGTATTGTCACTGTTTCATTATTTCATTTGAGTTTTAGTTTGTTCAAAATAGGATGATTAATCTAGAAACTATTTATGCTCATTTTCAAGGGTGTTCACTGTTACATGTATTACTTTGTCTCTAAAGCGATTTTATTTCTACTAGTGTATAATTCATGATCTTGGTTTAGTTCTCTCTTTAAATACCCTATTCTTGTTCTAAATCAGTCCGTTTTGGTCAAGCACTTGGTATTCCCCTTTGAATTTTTTTGAAAAATTGAATGAGTATGTTAGTATTGTTTAGATCTAATAGCTTTGAGTATCCATAAGGTATGCATCCTAACACTTTTGTTTAATTTCTACCAAGGAATGAACCTCTAGTGAGATTGATACCAGATTAATAGTATTGAAACGAATGACATCATTGATTTGTACTTACCCACTGTACAAATGTCCAAATTGGTCTGAAATAAGCTGTTTTTGTGTTGGTTGTTTATTTTCCATCTTCCTTTTCTTTTTTAAACAATATTATAGTATCTGAACTATAAGTGTTGTCTCATTTCATGTGTGATGCTTGTCTTTTAAGTCTTTTGATTATCTTATGTGGAACTTGCTCTTTGTCTAAGAGAATTATGCCTTTATCCTTCCTTGGTAATGTTGCAAATGAATCATAGCATTTTGTCCCTGCAAAACTAAAACACCAGTTAGCTAAAAAGTTTGCGGCGTTGTTGCCTTCTCTGTGTGTGTGCTGAAATTGTATGAGAGTTGAGACCTCCTTCAATCAGCTCTCTTATCCTCCTTATAAACCTAGAATGGATTATCTCAAACTTGATCAATGATATGATAACTGAAATACAAAGGAATAGAGCTTAAAGAGGAGGGAAAAGAACTCTCCATTTATGATGCCTGTGAACTTTTCAGAAGCAATGTGGAAATTTGTGGCAAAGTCAATGATACTAGGCTCTGTTATTGATAGATTTTGTTGGTAAAAGGATTGAAGTTAAGAAAATAATGAGGCACTTGGCTAAAGTAAGGCTGAAAAGAAGTTAGACCAGCTACTAAAATATGAATGGGAACAAAAACCTCTCATCGGTTAGACTGGCTGACCAGCAACGTAACAGAAGATGACAGGGATTAGTGGAGTAGTACACTTGAGTCTTGAAATACCTGATACTCTGCGATTTTTACTACCCAAGGGAAAGATTTATTTAATCATCTTTTTTTTTTTGTATATGTTGAATAATGTTAGGAAAATCCAAGTAGTAGGAAGAATAAGGGGGCAGGTAGGAAGGATAAGGATTTAGGTAGGTAGGGATAAGCGGGTAGGGCGTGCGCCCTGAGGACTCGGGGGGAGGGGTCGGGGTCCTTGGGTCGTGCACCTCGAGGACTCGGGGGGTGGCGGGGAGGGGGTCCTCAGGGTCGGAGATGACTCCACCTGCTCTTGATTAGTGGTTTCTACAATAAGAATCTTTTTTACATTCTAATTATGTTATGTTTACTAAATAATTGCAGTTCTCTACAAAATTGTAGAAAGTACTTTATCTAATTGTATGGACTTTTCATGTACTGTTAGAAGATTACATCACAAAGTTGCATTCTTTCATTCTCATTAGCAGTAACTGACTCGGCTCTAGCTCCCCTTGTGCATTGCTAGCCTCGCCTCGTGTACAAAATAATTGGTGAATATTTCCATCTGTCACATCTTACTGGTTCATGTTTTCACTTTGCCCTAGCTTTTCTTTAAGTTGAATATTTCTCAGCTATTCCTGAATCCGAGGCTACTATCTATTTCAAAGTTGTACGGCGGAGTTCTAGAGATAGAAGAAACTGAGGGAAACTTCTGCATTCCCTCATTGAATTTCGATTCCGATTACCTTTTACTGCACAATTAATTTACCCGGATGTTCTAACTTTGGTGTGGGTATAACATGAATACTTCATAAGGTTCCTCTATATTTCTGAGGCACATATGCCTCAGTCTAGTTAGGAAGTAGGCTTCTATTGGACCATATCTTTTATGAAGTAATAATTTGTTGATACTTCAGGAACATCCTGGTATACAAGTGGTGTAAAGAAATAGAACACCTAAAAAAAAATTCTCTCTGAAAATAAACAGCCAGTCAGCTATATTGTTAGAAAGCTTATGGTTGCACCAAAAGTTAACGAAGAACGAAGACATGCCCCCACCTACGAAATCATTTCCTACTCCATACAAAAATTTTCATGTTTTTTTCCTTCTAAAGTACCCACATAGGAACCACATTTTATGCTCTGCGCCTTCTTTTCCTTCTTCTGAAGTCCACCTAAACACCATATCCCAAACTATAGCTAGCATTGTTCAGTGTTCCCCAAACAGATACAACACTACCCACCACAATCATGTTGCAGCCTGGCAATGTATATATGCTATCTTCCTTTTCTTCAAATCTTCAACTGTAAGGATGGTCCCTTTGCTGTGAACTAGGTGAAAAGAACATGCGTTTCTCAGATCTTAGGAAACCATACTGATAGATGATAGAAATCTCTGGTCTCTCTTCTTAATAAACTGTGATAGGAGGACGTCACCAAAAGTTTTCCATCCAAATGTTAAAAGCATATAGTTAAGTAGTGTATTAAAGTATGCCCTAACTAACAATCTGAACTTTTGGATGAGAGGGAAAGTTGAATGCCATATAGGAAGAGAATTGGAGAAATAAGATAGCAAAAAGAGAAGATATATACATGTCAAACACAATACACACATGACTTAAGAACACATATATTTAACACCAGGGGAATGAACTACTGCAATTGTTGATTCATGAAGAATTCGGTCCTTCTGGATATGGGATTTCCGTAGACAATGTACTCCATCCTACTCTGACGTGCTTGCATCTCACCTGCAATGTAATGCCATAGTCATCTTTCTCTTTTTCTTCGTTCGTGTAACTGCTACATCTCTAACCAAACCTGTACTTCGTTTTTATTTTAACTTTGTGGTAGAGGAGTTATCCACCTCTGAATGATCGTGCCACCTACATGTTGAGGTCTCTGATATCATGAACAAGCATCCACATTATCAAGTTTTGCTGTTCCAATATCAACTCTATTGGTGGATGAACAAAAGGCAGTGAGCATTCAAGCTCACAACTCCATTGAAGAGCCTTTAGAGAGAAAGCTAGAACATGAAGAAGAGAGAAGAGGCAATTTTTGTATTGATCTAAAAACTCATTACATGTGAAATCCTTTCACTGCTTATATAGAAATTAGAAGCAGAGAAAGGATGTACAAAATATGTACTAACTAATTTCATCAGCACGATAAATGAGGCAACAAACTAGTTTAACTACTAATCTGGAAATTACAAAACAGACCTACTAACTAACTTTTGAATTGTTAGTTATTTAACTAACTAATATTCACTGCTTTTAAGACGCCCCCTCAAGCTGACGAGTGCATAACATTGATCACTCCAAGCTTGCCTAAAAGATGCACATGTTGAGCTTGACTCAATCCTTTTGTCAATATGTCTCCAAGTTGTTGCTGTGTGTGTACATAAGCAGTGTCAACCTCGCCTGCTTTAATCTTATCCCGGATAAAATGGCAATCTATTTCAATGTGTTTTGTTCTTTCATGTAACACTGGATTAGCTGCTAACTGTATAGCTGATTTGCTGTCACTGAAGATAGTAATAGGTAACTGAACATCCACTCCTAATTCTTTGAACAAGCCTAGAAGCCATGTGATTTTTGAGACTGCTGAAACCATACTTCTGTACTCAGCTTCAGCTGAGCTTCTTGAAACAGTCTGTTGCTTCTTTGATTTCCAGGAAACTAAGGACTCTCCAAACTTAATGATATATCCTGTGATGGATCTTATTGTGTTAGGACAAGCAGCCCAATCAGAATCACACCAACAAGTAAGTATGTTAGTAGGTTCAGAATGTAACCAAACACCTTGACCAACTGAACCTTTCAAATATCTAATCACTCTAGTAGCAGCTTCCATATGTGATTTCTTGGGAGATTGCATGAACTGACTGAGAGTTTGCACTGTATAGCTTATATCTGGTCTAGTGATAGTAGCATACAACAATTTACCAACCAATCTTTGATATGAAGTAATGTCATGCAGCACATCATCTGTAGTATAGCCATTTGCTTGATCATGCTCTACTGAAGTCAATCTCAAATTGGACTCCATTGGTGTATATGCAGGTTTGGCACCAGTCAGGCCTGCATCAGCAATAAGTTCCAATATATATTTCCTTTGATTCAAAATAACTCCTTCAGAGGACCTCAATACTTCAATCCCTAAGAAGAACTTAAGTTCACCTAGATCCTTCAATTTGAACTGTCTGTGTAGACATGCCTTAACTTCTGTAATTAACTGTGTGTTACTCCCTGTGATCAATAGATCATCTACATAGACTAGAACAATGACAAGATCTTCCCCCTTTTTGAGTGTGAATAATGAGTAATCATAAGCACTCTGAGTAAAACCTGTGCCTTGTAATGCCTTTGTAAGTTTCAGGTTCCATTGTCTTGAAGCTTGTTTAAGTCCATACAAAGACTTAAGTAACTTGCATACTTTATTTTCACCTGGTCTTGCAAAACCTTCAGGCATCTCCATATAGACCTCTTCATCTAAATCACCCTGTAGGAAAGCATTATAGACATCCATCTGGTATAATGTCCAGCCTTTTGATATTGCTAATGCAATGACACATCTGACTGTCACCATTTTGGCAACTGGAGAAAAAGTGTCATGGTAATCCAGTCCTTCTTGCTGACTGTATCCTTTTGCCACGAGTCTTGTTTTAACCCTTTCTATCTCACCATTTGCCTTGTATTTTACTTTATATATCCACTTAGAACCAACTGTATGCATGCCTTCTGGTAATTCAACCACTAGCCAGGTATTATTTTCTTCAAGAGCTTTTATTTCCTGCTGCATAGCTTGTATCCATCTTTCATCTTTTGCAGCCTGACTAAAATACTTAGGTTCCACACATTCTGAAAGTTTACTTAAAAAACTTCTGTACTCAGGTTTTAATTTGTCATAATTCAGAGAATTAGCCATAGGATGTTTGGTGCTACTATGTCTCTTAGTAATGGCATAATCTTTCATCCAACTTGGCTCTTTGATGCTTCTTGAAGTTCTTCTAATACGAGAGTCAACATGTGATGGTACTGCAGGAATATTTTCATAAACTTCCACTGTTGGACTAGGCTCAGGCATCTGATCTACTGAACAATTCTCAATCTCAACATTCTGATTATCTTCATTGACTGTGATAGTATCTGCAGGCTCCCTATTATCTTCATTATCAATCTCATCCTCAACACCTTGACTTTCTACTGTCTCTAAAGGTGAACCATGCACAACAACTGAGGAATCAATTTGAGGTATCACCTTAGCAAATGGAAAAACTTCTTCATGAAAGATCACATCTCTATTTACATACACCTTAGTAGAATTGATGTCCAATAATATATATCCCTTCTGTAGTTCTGAATACCCTAAGAGAATATCAGCATTAGCTCTTGCTGAAAACTTATCCCCTTTAGGCACTGTTGTAGCATAGCACAGAGAACCTATGACTCTTAGATGAGACAAACTTGGATGTTTACAATGAAGTAATTCATAGGGACTCTTGTTAGAAATAGCTGATGAAGGTAATCTATTCATTAAGTACACTGCAGCCTTGATACAATAACCCCAAAATCTGATAGGGAAATGAGCTTGAAATCTGATAGCTCTAGCAATATTAAGGATGTGTCTGTGCTTTCTCTCAACCACACCATTTTGTTGTGGTGTGTGAGGACAACTACTTTGATGCAATACTCCTAGATGATTGAACAAATCTCTACATTGTGAATTAAGGAACTCTGTGCCATTATCAGATCTCACAATTTTGACATGAGAATCAAACTGAGTTTTAATCATTGAAAAGAAATTTTTTATAGCCACAATGGTTTCAGATTTTAACTGCAACAAATGAACCCATACAAATCTACTATAGTCATATACTACTGTCAAGAAGTAATGCTTTCTATCTAGAGTAGGGGTCTTATAAGGTCCCCATACATCCATATGAACAACATCAAACATCATGGATGCTCTAGTAGTACTAATAGGAAAAGTAAGTCTAGTTTGCTTGGCTAAAGGACAAACAGGACAATGTGTATATACTTCATCACCTTTACTGCTTGTAGCTAATTTGAGATGTCTCAATATTTGTTGAGATGGATGTCCTAACCTTCTGTGCCATAGATTTGTGTCCTGTATTGTAGCTCCTGCAACTACTATTTCCTGAGCACACCTTATTTCCTCCTTCTATTTAGATGTAAAGTCAGCCTTAAAACTGTATAATCCTCCTTCTTCTCTATCAATTCCCTTCACCTTGCCACTGCAGAGGTCCTGAAACACACAAAAATCAGGATAAAATGATACAAAATAGTTTAGTTCCCTTGTAATCTTTGACACTGATAACAAGCTGAACTTGAAATCTGGTACATGCAAGACACTTCTAGCCACTTCACTGTCAAATATAGGGGTTTCATCAATATGACTAACTGTAACCTTGTCACCTGTTGGAAGATGAACTTGATTCTTTTGTGACTTGGTTAGTTAATGTCTCTTAGTTAGTAATTATTTGTTTGCAATGATATGATGAGTCGCACCTGAATCAACAATCCAATCTTGAATAATAGAATTTGTCATTAAGCAAGTTGTAATACCTACCATATTGACTTGTTTTGTCTCTTGCACATCCCTGTTCAGCATCTCCATTATTTGTTTGTACTCCTTCTCAGTAAATGTTTGTCCCTTTGGCACCTTTGGCAGGTTACTGTTTTCCACCTGACTAGTTGATGCAGTATTAGGATAATTACAGTGATCATTAGAGATGTTGTTTACAGACTGATATCCTCTTCCATATCCACCAGTATTTCCTGAACTTTGTCCTCCATAGCCATTGAATTGATTTGTGCTTGCACCACTTCTCATGTTTTCATTCCCATTTCCATAGCCTGGTTTCTTCCTTTGTTTCCAATCACTAGGATATCCAATCAACTTGTAGCAATTATCCTTGGTGTGACCAAGGAAATGACAATAATCACACTTCTTACCTTTGTAGTGTTCCTTTCCAGTTCCCTGATTCCTGTTTACACTCATTGCCATTGAACTTGGCTTCTCAACTGCATTAGCCATATAACTTGAGTGTTGGATCTCATCCTCTATAATCATAGCATAAGCTTGATTCATAGATGGTGTAGTCCCTTTAAGTAGTATCTGTCTGCGAGCCTGGTCATATGATTCATTTAGGCCACTCAGAAATTGAATCAATCTCATCTGCTCCAGGTGATTATTATATTCCTTCGATTGAGGACAAGCACCACATGGATTTGGAATTATAGCATCATATTCATTCCACAGTGTTTTTAATTTTGAGAAGTAATGAGATACAGTATCTGTACCTTGTGAAAGAGTGGTGATATCTTTATGCAATTGATAAATCCTTACTTGATTTACCTTGTCAAATCTTTCCTTGAGATCATTCCACACTGAGAAAGAATTTGTGGCATAGACAATACCACTAAGAAGCTCTTCACTGACTGTGTTCATCAGCCAGGACAACACAATCGCATTGCATGTTTCCCATTGCTCATACAGTTCTTCTCTGTACAAAGCTCTGGTACATGCACCAGTTACAAAACCATACTTTCTCTTCCCTAGTAGTGCAATCCTCATCGCCCTACTCCAAATTCCATAATTCTCAGATCCAATCAACTTAATTGGAATCAACACAGCACTTGAACTGTCTGAATTTCCAATGAACAAAGGATCATTCTGATCTATCTTCACTCCCACCATTTTTGCAGATCTTAAGCTACAGATTTCACCAACTAGTAGAGATCTAAACTCAACTAATTCCACATACTACTCTGCTCTGATACCATGAACAAAAGGCAGTGAGCATTCAAGCTCACAACTCCATTGAAGAGCCTTTAGAGAGAAAGCTAGAACATGAAGAAGAGAGAAGAGGCAATTTTTATATTGATCTAAAAACTCATTACATGTGAAATCCTTTCACTGCTTATATAGAAATTAGAAGCAGAGAAAGGATGTACAAAATATCTACTAACTAATTTCATCAGCACGATAAACGAGGCAACAAACTAGTTCAACTACTAATCTGGAAATTACAAAACAGACCTACTAACTAACTTTTGAATTGTTAGTTATTTAACTAACTAATATTCACTGCTTTTAACAGTGGAGATAGATCTGATCATATTTCCTCTCCTCCACCCTCGTCTTCTTCCTTCACTCACTTTTCCAATCTTGCACTTTTGTTTTCAGCTTCTCTATCTGTCCTGATCATTCATTAACAGTATGGACTTTTCATGTACTGCTAGAAGATTATATCACAAAGTTGCATTCTTTCATTCTTATTAGCAATAACTGACTTGGCTCTAGCTCCGCTTGTGCATTGCATGCCTCGCCTCGTGTACAAAATAATTGGTGAATGTGTAGTTTCCATCTGTCATATCTTACTGGTTCATGTTTTCACTTTACCCTAGCTATTTTCTAAGTTGAATATTTCTCAGCTATTCCTGAGGCTACAATCTATTTCAAAGTTGTACCGCGAAGTTCCAGAAATAGAAGAAACTGCGGGAAACTTCTGCATTCCCTCATTGAATTTCAATTCCGATTACCTTTTACTGCACAATTAATTTACCCGGATGTTCTAACTTTGGTGTGGGTATAACATGAATACTTCATAAGGTTCCTCTAAATTTCTAGGGCACATATGCCTCAGTCTAGTTAGGAAGTAAGCTTCTATGGACCATAATTTGTCGATACTTCAGGAAAATCCTCATATAGAAGTGTTGTAAACAAATAGAACACCTATAAAAGAAATTCTCTCGAAAAATAAACAGCCAGTCAGCTATATTGTTGGAAAGCTTATGGTTGCACCAAAAGTTAACGAAGAACGAAGACATGCCCCCACCTACAAAATCATTTCCTACTCTATACAAAAACTTTCATGTTTTTTTCCTTCTAAAGTACCCACATAGGAACCACATCTTATTCTCTACGTCTTCTTTTCCTTCTTCTGAAGTCCAGCTAAACACCATATCCCAAACTATAGCTAGTATTGTTCAGTGTTCCCCAAACAGATACAACACCGGCCACCACAATCGTTTTGCAGCCTGGGAATGCATATATGCTATCTTCCTTAGATGGTCCCTTTGTTGCGAACTATGTGAAAGAACATGCATTTCTTGATGTGATAGGAGGACATCACCAAAAAAAATCCGTCAGAATGTTAAAAGCTATAGTTAAGTAGTGTATTAAAGTATGTCCTAACTAAAAATCTAAACTTTTGGATGAGAGGGAAAGTTGAATGCCATATCAGAAGAGACTTGGAGAAATAAGATAGCAAAAAGAGAAGAATTACTGTTTATCGAATTACTTGGTTAATTAGGATGTTTCAGTCACCTGTTTGGCGAACCTCACTGCTGGCTTCTACGAGTGAGGGGAAAATTATATCCGAAATAATTAAAGATGAATCATTTTGGAGTTATGCTACGATGGCTGCAAGAGTAAAAATTCCTCTTGTGGAAGTTTTAAAGTTTCTGAATAGTACTAATAAGGCACAAGTTGATTTTATATCTGATATACTTTATCAAGCTAAAGAAATTATCAAAATGGAATTCAGAAGCAACATATTCTGGTATCCAATATTTCTCCAGACGATATTCTTCATACCAAAATTTGCTGCTTCTGAATTCCATTTTGATAATTTCTTTAGCTTGATAAAGTATATCAGATATAAAACCAACTTGTGCCTTATTAGTACCATTCAGAAACTTTATAACTTCCACAAGCGGAATGGTTACTCTTGAAGCCATCGTAGCATAACTCCAAAATGATTCATCTTTAATCATTTCGGATATTCTTTTCCCCTCACTCGTAGAAGCCAGTTGTAAGGTTTGTCAAGCAGGTGACTGAAATATCCTAATTAACCCATTTGTTAGAAAGCTTATGGTTGCACCAAAAGTTAACTAAGTACCCACATAGGAACCACATTTTATGCTCTACGTCTTCTTTTCCTTCTTCTGAAGTCCAGCTAAACACCATATTTCCTTTTCGTTTTACAATGACCCTTGGTAGATAGTTCAGATCTGCATTGGTTTAACCCCACATCGTTCTAAGTGGAGATACTTCATTTTCTATTAATATCATATGCTCTTCATTTTAAGATACTGAATCTGCGTTTCTTGCTTACTGAGACGATGTACTATTTTCAAACTCTTTATCCGTCTGTTTTCAATTGAAAGGTTGAGGCAGCAATCTTATGTGAGCCTTGTGGTGGCACTGGGTGGCTGCTCTGTGATTTTTGTAAAGGTCAGAAGACCAATGTGAAATCTGAGTAACAAAAATTTTCGTCGGTGTCCATCATGTATAGCTGTAAGTATTTTATTTTTACTGTATTCCTATATTAATTTCTAGGAATTGTAATCATCTCATGTTCTATTGTTTTTCGATGGAAGATAATCCCAATAAGTTCTTTCTTGATGTTACCGCGCAGGTGGGATACTTATTGTGCTCAAAATGCAAAGTTTTCAAATGTATCACCTTCCAAAATGATGAAGATGGTGAAGTTCTCAGTTTTGGAACTTGTCAGATTCATCTTAACTAATTATTATACATTTAATTTTATTAACTTGCAAGTTCATCACAATGTGTGAATATGTAATTTTTCCTGATATTTTTGTAATCAATTACCACAAAAGAAAGTGAAATAAAACAGTTCAAAACTACAATTCTTTGAGATCTCATGCATTATTATAGTGTTACAGATCATTGCATAATTATTTTTTATAAAGGTTCCCAATTTGTGGGAGTTTGACAAGTTGGGATGAAAAATATCAGTATTAGATATTTTGTGGGAAAAAGAAAAAGGCAAAGAAAATGAGGGGGGGAAATAAAGTACAGGGATGATGTAAATATTGAGTCCTTGGGATCTCAAATATGCTAGTGATGTAAAATTTACTCACACGTGATATTTATATTAAATCATATCAATTTACCACGATTAAGTGATTTGATAAGTGAAAGACCTTTATTGATTTGATATAATCTATTGGAGTTAATACAAATTTTTCATTTTCTACTTGTATTTTCAAACTATTTGCTCCTTTGTGACTATACATATAGTTTCCAACAAAAATTAAGCTAGTATAAGAGTCATTTGCCTTGCCTTTTAAACTACAATGATTTTATGCATCACGACACTTTAACATCAAAATAATGCAAGATAACATATAAGAAGCTTGAATAATGAATACAACTTAATATAATGGACGAAAATGGTATCAAGTTTTTTCAACTTCTTTTCTTGTAAGCTACTCAATAAATTGATACCTTTGTACACATTCATACTACAAAATGGTGTGAGTGTGTTGTGTTGTTTGTGATGTGTCTAACACACTCACCATCACATTGAAGTTCTTAAACAGAAACTTAAGCTGCTATCACCAACTAGGTAAGTCAGTAGCAGCAAGAAAATACACTAAACATCTGCCATCAGGATAGAGCAACACCATTCTTCGAAGCATCTGCCATCAGGATAGAGTAAGTACACAGTGCGCAAGATGTGCACGGAAGCAAGAGAAAACAAACCAAACATCCCAACAGCCCCCAAAACAGAATGACTCAGATATATTATTTTCAAAAGAACAGGAACATGAATTCAGAAGATACTTACTGGACAATGCATGACGATATACTTGAACAAAATTAGCACATGGCTAATGAACTTGAAGAAACAGGTAAAAACATTGGCATAATGTGAGCTATGGCCTGGGTGAAAGAACCGTGTTGGTCAAAGATATGTCCGTTTAAAGTTCAAAAATTTATAACTATCTCTTTTACGTTATATTTGGTAAAACTTCAAATGACAGTAACTTTTGCCTCAAATATCTTTTAGAGGCGATTTTTTTTTAAAGTTGCTTATTTTTTCGAGATCTACGTGGTAAACTCAATTTCCTTATCCAATTTGACTTTCATTTTATCCTTATAATTTTACCCTATATATGGTCAAACACCGATACAAGTAAAACTATAAATCCTACCCCTTTTAAGTTACATTTGGTGAAACTTCAAATGACCGTAACTTTTGTCTCGCATATCTTATAGAGACGATTCTTTTTTTAAAAGTTGCTTATTTTTTCGAGATCTACGTGGTAAACTCAATTCCCTTATTTGATTTGACTTTCATTTTTTCCTTATAATTTTACCCTATATATGGTAAAAAAAAACGTTAAAAATAAAACTATAAATCATATCTCAGTGTGTGATATTTTTTCGCGTAGATATCAAAAAAATAAGCAGACGGAAAAAAATTGCCTCGATCGGACACCGGAGGCACGATTTATGTCCTTTTGAAGTTCAAAAATTCACAACTACCCCTTTTACGTCACATTTGATGAAACTTCAAATGACCGTAACTTTTGCCTCGAATATCTTTTCGAAGCGATTCTTTTTTTAAAGTTGCTTATTTTTTTGAGATCTACGTGATAAAACTCAATACCCTTATCCAATTTGACTTATATTTTTTCCTTATAATTTTACCCTATATATGGTTAAAAACCGATAAATATAAAACTATAAATACTATCTCAGTGTGTGGTGTTTCTTCGCGTAGATATCAAAAAAATAAGAAGATTCCGTTTGAAGTTCAAAAATTCACAACTATCCCTTTTACGATACATTTGGTGAAACTTCAAATGACCGTAACTTTTGCCTCGAATATCTTTTAGAGGCGATACTTTTTTTTAAAGTTGCTTATTATTTTGAGATCTACGTGGTAAACTCAACTCTCTTATCCGATTTGACTTTCATTTTTTCCTTATAATTTTACCCCAATGGGGTCAAAAAACCGATAAATGTAAAACTATAAATCCTATCTCAGTGTGTGGTGTTCTTTCGTGTAGATATCAAAAAAATAAGCAGATTGAAAGAAAATTGCCTCGATCAGACATCGGAGGCACGATTTATGTCCGTTTGAAATTCAAAAATTCATAACTACCCCTTTTACGTTACATTTGGTGAAACTCCAAATGACTGTAACTTTTGCCTCGAACATCTTTTAGAGGTGATTCTCTTTTTAAAAATTTGCGTATTTTTTTGAGATCTACGTGGTAAACTCAATACCCTTATCCGAATTGACTTTCATTTTTTCTTTATAATTTTACCCTATATATGGTCAAAAACAAATTAATGTAAAACTATAAATTCTATCTCTGTGTGCTGTTATTTCGCGTAGATATAAAAAAAATAAGCAAATTGAAAAGAAAGTCGCCTCGATCGGAAATCGGAGGCACGATTTATGTCCGTCTGAAGTTCAAAAATTCACAACTACCCCTTTTATTTATATTTGATGAAACTTCAAATAACCGTAATTTCTGCCTCAAATATCTTTTAGAGGCGATTCTTTTTTTAAAGTTATTTATTTTTTCGAGATCAACATGGTAAACTCAATTTCCTTTTCCGACTTTTCTTTCATTTTTTCCTTGTAATTTCACCCTATATATGGTCAAAACCGATAAATTTAAACTATAAATTTATCTTAGTGTTTGGTATTTTTTCGCGTAGATATCAAAAAAATAAGCAGATTTAAAAAACAAATCACCTCAATTGGACATCGGAGGCATGATTTATGTCCGTTTGAAGTTCAACAATTCACAAATACCCCTTTACATTACATTTGGTGAAACTTCAAATAACCGTAATTTTTGCCTCGAATATCTTTTAGAGGCGATACTTCTTTTGAAGTTGCTTTTTTTTTTGAGATCTACGTGGTAAACTCAATTCCCTTGTTTGATTTGACTTTCATTTTTTCTTATAATTTTACCCTTTTTATGGTCAAAAACTGATAAATGTAAAACTATAAATCCTATTCCAGTGTGTGGTATTTTTCACGTAGATAACAAAGAAATAGGCATATTGAAAAAAATTTGCCTCAATCGGACATCGGAGGCACAATTTATGTCAATTTGAAGTTCAAAAATTCACAACTACCCCTTTTACGTTACATTTGATGAAACTTCAAATGACCGTAACTTTTGCCTCGAATATCTTTTAGTGGCGATTCTTTTTTTAAATTTGCTTATTTTATAGAGATCTACGTGGTAAACTCAATTTCCTTATCGGATTTGACTTTTATTTTTTCCTTATAATTTTACCTTATATATAGTCAAAAACCGATAAATGTAAAACTATAAATTCTATCTCTGTGTGTGGTGATTTTTGGCGTATATATCAAAAAAATAAGTATATTGGAAAAAAAATTGCCTCGATCGGACATCGGAGGCACGATTTATGTCCGTTTGAAGTTCAAAAATTCACAACTACCCCTTTTACGTTGCATTTGATAAAACTTCAAATGTCCGTAACTTTTGCATCAAACATCTTTTCGAGAAGATTCTTTTTATAAAGTTGCTTATTTTTTTGAGATGTACGTGGTAAACTCAGTTCCCTCATCCGATTTGACTTTTATTTTTTTCTTATAATTTACCATATATATGGTCAAAAACCGATAAATATAAAACTATAAATCCGATCTCACTGTATGGATTTTTTTCTGTAGACATCAAAAAAAGAAGTAGATTGAAAAAAATATCGCCTCGATCGGACATCGGAGGCACGATTTATGTCCGTTTGAAGTTCAAAATTCACTACTACCCCTTTTACGTTACATTTGGTGAAACTTTAAATGACCGTAACTTTTGCCTCGAATATCTTTTAGAGGCGATTCTTTTTTAAAACTTGCTTATTTTTTGAGATCTACGTGGTAAAATCAATTTCGTTATCTGATTTGACTTTCATTATTCCTTATAATTTTACCCTACATATGGTCAAAAACCGACAAATGTAAAACTGTAAATCCTATTTTAGTGTGTGGAGTTTTTTCGCATAGATATCAAAAATATAAGATTAAAAAAAAGTCACCTTGATCGAACATCGGAGACACGGTTTATGTCCGTTTGAAGTACAAAAATTCACAACTACACCTTTTACGTTACATTTAGAGAAACTTCAAATGACCGCAACTTTTACCTCGAATATCTTTTAGAGGCTTTTTTTAAAGTTGCTTATTTTTTCAAGATCTACGTGGCTAAATATATTCCATTATCGGATTTAAATTTCATTTTTTCTTTATAATTTTATCCTATTTATGGTAAAAAATCGATAAATGTAAAACTATAAATTCTATTTCACTGTGTGGTGTTTTTTCGTGTAGATGTCAAAAAAATAAGAAGATTGAAAAAAAATCACCTCGATCGGACATCAGAGGCACGATTTATGTTCGTTTGAAGTTCAAAAATTTACAACTACCCGTTTAACGTTATATTTGGTGAAACTTCAAATGACCGTAACTTTTATCTCGAATATCTTTTAGAGACGATTTTTTTTTTAAAGTTGCTTATTTTTTTGAGATATACGTGGTAAACTCAATTTTCTTATCCGATTTGACTTTAATTTTTCCTTATAATTTGCCCTATATATGGTGAAAAACCAATAAATGTAAAACTATAAATTCTACTTTAGTGTGTAGTATTTTTTTGCGTAGATATCAAAAAAAATAAGCAGATTTAAAAGAAAAAATTGCCTCGATCGGACATCGGAGGCACGATTTATGTCCGTTTGAAGTTCAAAAATTCACAACTACCCCTTTTACGTTACATTTGATAAAACTTCAAATGTCCGTAACTTTTGCATCGAATATCTTTTCGAGAAGATTATTTTTTTAAAGTTGCTTATTTTTTGAGATCTACGTGGTAAACTCAATTCCCTTATCCGATTTGACTTTCATTTTTTTCTTATAATTTTACCCTATATATGGTCAAAAAACGATAAATATAAAACTATAAATTCTATCTCATTGTATGGTGTTTTTCGCGTAGATGTCGAAAAAATAAGCAGATTACCTCTTTTACGTTACATTTGGTAAAACTTCAAATTACCGTAACTTTGTCCTCGAATATTTTTTAGAGGCCATTCTTTTTTTAAAGTTGTTTATTTTTTTATATCTACGTGGTAAACTAAATTTCTTTATTTTCAATTTTTTTTTATAATTTTACCGTATTTATGGTTAAAACCGGATAAATGCAAAACTACAAATTCTATCTCAGTGTGTGGTGTTTTTTCGCGTAGATATCGAAAAAATAGGCAGATTGTAAAAAATATTACCTCGATCGGACATCGGAGTCACGATTTATGTCCGTTCGGAGTTCAAAAATTCACAACAACCCCTATTACATTACATTTGGTGAAACTTCAAATAACCATAACTTTTGACTCGAATATCTTTTAGAGACGATTTTTTTTAAAGTTGCTTATTTTTTCGAGATCTACGTGGTAAACTCAATTCCCTTAGTCGATTTGACTTTTATTTTTTCCTTATAATTTTACCCTATATATGGTAAAAAAAACCGTTAAAAATAAAACTATAAATCATATCTAAGTGTGTAGTATTTTTTCGCGTAGATATCCAAAAAATAAGCAGACTGAAAAAAAATCGCCTCGATCGGACACCGGAGAAACGATTTATGTCCGTCTGAAGTTCAAAAATTCACAACTACCCCTTTTATGTTATATTTGATGAAACTTCAAATAACCGTAATTTCTGCCTCAAATATCTTTTAGAGGCGATTCTTTTTTTAAAGTTATTTATTTTTTCGGGATCAACATGGTAAACTCAATTTCCTTTTCCGACTTTACTTTCATTTTTTCCTTGTAATTTCACCCTATATATGGTCAAAAACCGATAAATTTAAACTATAAATCTTATCTTAATGTGTGGTATTTTTTCGCATAGATATCGAAAAAATAAGCAGATTTAAGAAACAAATCACCTCAATTGGACATCAGAGGCACGATTTATGTCCGTTTGAAGTTCAACAATTCACAAATACCCC
Source organism: Solanum sitiens (assembly GCA_016801875.1). Lineage (NCBI taxonomy): Eukaryota > Viridiplantae > Streptophyta > Magnoliopsida > Solanales > Solanaceae > Solanum > Solanum sitiens. The sequence goes on along the minus strand of JABWTJ010000434.1, from coordinate 359,157 downwards.
TTTTACATTACATTTGGTGAAACTTCAAATAACCGTAACTTTTGCCTCGAATATCTATTAGAGGCGATACTTCTTTTGAAGTTGCTTATTTTTTTGAGATCTACGTGGTAAACTCAATTCCCTTGTTTGATTTGACTTTCATTTTTTCTTATAATTTTACCCTTTTTATGGTCAAAAACTGATAAATGTAAAACTATAAATCCTATTCCAGTGTATGGTGTTTTTCACGTAGATAACAAAGAAATAGGCATATTGAAAACAAATTGCCTCAATCGGACATCGGAGGCACAATTTATGTCAATTTGAAGTTCAAAAATTCACAACTACCCCTTTTACGTTATATTTGATGAAACTTCAAATGACCGTAACTTTTGCCTCGAATATCTTTTAGTGGCGATTCTTTTTTTAAATTTGCTTATTTTATAGAGATCTACGTGGTAAACTCAATTTCCTTATCGGATTTGACTTTTATTTTTTCCTTATAATTTTACCTTATATATAGTCAAAAACCGATAAATGTAAAACTATAAATTCTATCTCTGTGTGTGGTGATTTTTGGCGTATATATCAAAAAAATAAGTATATTGGAAAAAAATATTGCCTCGGTCGGACATCGGAGGCATGATTTATGTCCGTTTGAAGTTCAAAAATTCACAACTACCCCTTTTACGTTGCATTTGATAAAACTTCAAATGTCCAAAACTTTTGCATCAAACATCTTTTCGAGAAGATTCTTTTTATAAAGTTGCTTATTTTTTTGAGATGTACGTGGTAAACTCAGTTCCCTCATCCGATTTGACTTTTTTTTTCTTATAATTTTACCATATATATGGTCAAAAACCGATAAGTATAAAACTATAAATCCGATCTCACTGTATGGTGTTTTTCGCGTAGATATCAAAAAAATAAGCAGATTGAAAAAAAATTGCCTCGATAACAAATTGGAGGCACAATTTATTTTCGATTGAAGTTATAAAATTAACAACTACCTCTTTTACGTTACATTTGGTAAAATTTCAAATGATCGTAACTTTATCCTAGAATATCTTTTAGAGGCGACTCTTTTTTTAAAGTTGCTTTTTTTTTTTATATCTACGTGGTAAACTAAATTTCTTTATTTAATTTGACTTTCAATTTTTTTTTATAATTGTATCGTATATATGGTTAAAACCCGATAAATGCAAAACTATAAATCCTATCTCAGTGTGATGTTTTTTTTTGCGTAGATATCACAAAAAATAGCCAGATTGTAAACAAATCTGCCTCAATCGGACATCGGAGGCACAATATATGTCCGTTTGAAGTACAAAAATTCACAACTATTACTTTTACATTACATTTGGTGAAACTTCAATTTACCGTAACTTTTTACTCGAATATCTTTTAGAGGCGATTCTTTTTTTAAATCTGCTTATTTTTCTTAGATCTATGTGGTAAACTCAATTTCCTTATCCGATTTGACTTTCATTTTTTCCTTATAATTTTACCCTATATATGGTCAAAAACCGATAAATGTAAAACTATAAATTCTAGCTCAGTGTGTGGTGTTTTTTCGCGTAGATATCAAAAAAATAAGCAGATTTAAAAACAAATCACCTCAATTGGACATCGGAGGCACGATTTATGTCCGTTTGAAGTTCAACAATTCACAACTACCCTTTTACGTTACATTTGGTGAAACTTCAAATGACCGTAACTTTTGCCTCGAATATCTTTTAGAGGCGATTCTTTATTTAAAGTTGCTTATTTTTTGAGATCTACGTGGTAAACTCAATTCCCTTATCCGATTTGACTTTCATTTTTTCCTTATAATTTTACCCTATATATGGTCAAAAACCGATAAATATAAAACTATAAATCCTATCTCAGTGTGTGATATTTTTTTGCGTAGATATCGAAAAATAAGCATATTGAAAAAAGTATCGCCTCTATCGGACATCGGAGGCACGATTTATGTCCGTTTGAAGTTTAAAAATTCACAACTACCTCTTTCATTACATTTGGTGAAACTTCAAATGACTATAACTTTTGCCTCGAATATCATTTAGAATCGATTCTTTTTTAAAAATTGATTATTTTTTTGAGATCTACGTGGTAAACTCAATTCCGCTATTTGATTGGACTTTCATTTTTTTCTTATAATTATACCCAACATATGGTCAAAAACCGTCAAATGTAAAACTATAAATCTTATCTCAAAGTGTGATGTTTTTCGCATAGATATCGAAAAAATAAGCAGATTTAAAAAACCAATCACCTCAATTGGACATCGGAGGCACGATTTATGTCCGTTTGAAGTACAAAAATTCACAACTACCCCTTTTACGTTACATTTGGTGAAACTTCAAATGACCATAACTTTTGCCTCGAATATCTTTTAGAGACGATTTTTTTTTAAATTGTTTATTTTTTCAAGATCTACGTGGTTAATAAATTTCATTATCCGATTTGACTTTCATTTTTCTTTATAATTTTACCCTACATATGGTCAAAAATCGATAAATGTAAAACTATAAATCCCATCTCAGTGTGTGGTGTTTTTTCGCGTAGATGTCAAAAAAATAAGCAGATTAAAAAAAATCATCGCTATCGGACATCAAAGGCACGATTTATGTTCGTTTGAAGTTCCAAAATTACAATTACCCCTTTTACGTTATATTTGGTGAAACTTCAATTGACCGTAAATTTTGCTCGAATATCTTTTAGAGACGATTCTTTTTTTAAAGTTGCTTATTTTTTCAAGATCTACGTGGTAAACTGAATTCCTTTATACTATTTAAGTTACATGTTTTCCTTATAATTTTACCCTATATATGGTCAAATACCGATAAATGTAAAACTATAAATTCTATCTTAGTGTATGCGTTTTTTTCGCGTAGATATCCAAAAAATAAGAAGATCGAAAAAAAATCATCTCGATCGGACATCTGAGGCACGATTTATGTCCATTTGAAGTTCAAAAATTTACAACTACCCGTTTAACGTTATATTTGGTGAAACTTCAAATGACCTTAACTTTTATCTCGAATATATTTTAGAGGCGATTCTTTTTTTAAAGTTACTTAGTTTTTTTTCGATATACGTGGTAAACTCAATTCCTTTATCCGTTTTGATTTATATTTTTTCCTTATAATTTTACCCTATATATGGTCAAAACCCGATAAATGTGAAACTATAAATCCTATCTCCGTGTGTGGTATTTTTTCGCGTAGATAAGGAAAAAAATAAGCAGATTGAGAAAAAACTGATTCGATTGGACATCGGAGGCACGATTTATGTACGTTTGAAGTTCAAAAATTCACAACTATTCCTTTTATGTTACATTTGGTGAAACTTCAAATGACCGTAACTTTTGCTTCGAATATCTTTTAGAGACAATTTTGTTTTTAAAGTTGCTTATTTTATAGAGATCTACGTGGTAAACTCAATTCCCTTGTTTGATTTGACTTTCATTTTTTCTTATAATTTTACCCTTTATATGGTCAAAACTGATAAATGTAAAACTATAAATCCTATTCCAGTGTGTGGTATTTTTCACGTAGATAACAAAGAAATAGGCATATTGAAAAAAAATTGCCTCAATCGAACATCGGAGGCACAACTTATGTCAATTTGAAGTTCAAAAATTCACAACTACCCCTTTTACGTTACATTTGATGAAACTTCAAATGACCGTAACTTTTGCCTCGAATATCTTTTAGTGGCGATTCTTTTTTTAAATTTGCTTATTTTATAGAGATCTACGTGGTAAACTCAATTCCCTTAACAGATTTGACTTTTATTTTTTCCTTATAATTTTACCTTATATATAGTCAAAAATCGATAAATGTAAAACTATAAATTCTATCTCTGTGTGTGGTATTTTTGGCGTATATATCAAAAAAATAAGTATCTTGGAAAAAAAATTGCCTCGATCGGACATCGGAGGCACGATTTATGTCCGTTTGAAGCTCAAAAATTCACAACTACCCCTTTTACGTTGCATTTGATAAAACTTCAAATGACCATAACTTTTGCCTCTAATATCTTTTAGTAGCGATTCTTTTTTTAAATTTGCTTATTTTTTTGAGATCTACGTGGTTAACTCAATTTCCTTATCCGATTTGACTTTCAGTTTTTCCTTATTATTTTACCCTATATATGGTTAAAAATCGATAAATGTAAAACTATAAATCATATCTCAGTGTGTGCTATTTTTTCGCGTAGATATCAAAAAAATAAGCAGATTTAAAAAACAAATCACCACAATTGGACATCGGAGGCACGATTTATGTCCGTTTGAAGTTCAACAATTCACAACTACCCTTTTACGTTACATTTGGTGAAACTTCAAATGACCGTAACTTTTGCCTCGAATATCTTTTAAAGGCGATTTTTTTTTAAAGTTGCTTATTTTTTTAGAGATCTACGTGGTAAACTCAATTCCCTTATCCGATTTGAATTTTATTTTTTCCTTATAATTTTACCCTATATATGGTTAAATACCGATAAATGTAAAACTATAAATCTCATCTCAGTGTGTGGTGTTTTGTCGCGTAGATATAAAAAAAATAGGCAGATTTATAAAAATAAGGGGGGGTACTCGGGGCGTGCGCCCTGAGGACTCGGGGGGTGGGGGTAGGATAGGTCCTCGGGGCATGCGCCCTGAGGACTCAGGGGTGGGGTGGGGTCCTCGGTACATGCGCCCTAAGGACTCGGGAGGGTTCTCGAGGCGTGTGCCCTTAGGAATCAGGGGTGCGTGGGTCCTCGGGGCTTATGTCATAAGGACTCGGGGGTAGGAGGGTCCTCGGGGCGTGCGCTTTGAGGACTCGTTGGGTGGGTGGGTCTACTTTGGGGTTCGTTTGACCTTGCATATGGGTCGTTTTAGCCGTGGTGACCAACCGACTCCATAGTTAAGGTCTTATCGGACGTCTGTTTAAATATTTGGCAAAAATGATCTTGGAAATCCTTATTAGCACACGAAAATTAGCAAAATAGGGGGTTTACCTGCTCTGGGCTCGTTTGACCTGAAAATTGGTCATTTTTGTCGTGGTGACCAACCGGCTCAATAGATAAGGTGTTACAGACGTCTGTGTAAATTTTTGGCAAAAATGATTACGAAATTCTGCATTACCAAAAAAGATGGAGGACTATTATAGCACACAAAAATTGGCAAAATGAGGGATTTTACCTGCTCTGAGGCTCGTTTGACCTTAAAAATGGGCTGTTTTGGCTGTGGGTGACCAACCGGCTCTATAGATCCTTTACAGACGTCCGTGTAAATTTTTGGCAAAAATAATCTCAGAATTCTTGATCACCAAAAAAACCGTGGACTATAGAACACGAAAATGCAAAATGGGAGGGGGGTTACGTGCTCTTGGGCTCGTTTGACCTTTTAAATGGGCCATTTTGGTCGTGGTTAACGGACGTACGTACGTGTAAATTTTTGGCAAAAATTATCTCGGAGTTCTAGATCACCAAAAAAGATGATGTACTATAACACACGAAAATCGGCCAGATGGGGTGTTTACCTGCTTTGGGCTCGTTTAACTTATAAAAGAGGTTCTTTTGGTCATGGTGACCAATTGGATCCATAGATAAGTTCTTAACTGACGTTTGTGTAATTATTTGGCAAAAATAATCTCGGGAATTCCAAATCATCAAAAAAGATGGTAAACTATAACACACAAAAATCGACAAAATGGAGGGTTTACTCTAGGGCTCATTTGATATTGAAAATGGGCCGTTTGGGCCGTGATTACCAAATGGCACCATAGATAAGGTCTTATCGGATGTCACTCTAAATTTTTGGCAAATATAATCTCGGTATTTCCGATAATTAAAAAATATGGTGGACTATAGCACATGAAAATCGGTAAAATAGGGGTTTTACCTGCGCTAGACTCGTTTGATCTTGAAAATGAATCGTTTTGGCCTTGGTGACCAACTGGCTCCATAGATAATGTTTTAAAGAATGTCCGTGTAAATGTTTGGCAAAAGTGGGGGTTTACCTATATAGCACACGAAAATCGTTTTACCTTGAAAATGGGTCGCTTTGGTCGTGGTGACCAACCGACTTCATAAATAAGGTCCGAACGAACGTCTGTTTATGTTTTTGGCAAAAATGATCTCTGAATTCCGGATCACCAAAAGATATGGTAGACTATAGCATACAAAAATTGGCAAAATAGGGGTTTACTTGCCATGGTGCTTGTTTGACCTTGAAATGGGTCATTTTGGCCGTGGTGACCAACGGTCTCTATAGATAAGGTCTTGACGGACGTCTGTGTAAATTTTTCGCAAAAATAATCTCGAAATTCCGGATCACCAAAAAAGATGGTGGACTAAAAGCACACGAAAATCGGCAAAATGAGAGATTACCTGATTGGGCTCGTTTGACCTTTAAAATGGATTGTTTTGGACATCGCGACCAACCTGCTCTTTATATAATGTCTTAACGGACATTTGTGTAAATTTTTGGAAAGAATGATCTCGGAATTACGGATCACCAAAAAATATCGTGGCCTATAACATACGAGAATTGGCAAAATGGGGGGGTTTACCTGCTCTGGGCTCATTTGACCTTTAAAATGGGTCATTTTGAATGTGGTGACCAACCGGCTCTGTACATAAGGTCTGAACGGACGTCAGTCTAAATTTTTGGCAAAAATAATCTCTGAATTCCGGATCACCAAAAGATATGGTGGACTATAGCATACAAAAATTGGCAAAATAGGGGTTTACCTGTCATGGGGCTTGTTTGACCTTGAAAATGGGTCTTTTGGCCGTGGTGACCAACTTTCGCCATCGATAAGGTCTTGACGGACGTCCGTGTAAATTTTTCGCAAAAATGATCTCCAAATTACGGATCACCAAACAAGATGGTGGACTAAAAGCACACGAAAATCGACAAAATAAGAGATTACCTACTCTGGGCTCGTTTGACCTTTAAAATGGGCCGTTTTGGATGTCGCGACCAACCTGCTCTTTAGATAATGTCTTAACGAATGTCGGTGTAAATTTTGGAAAGAATGATCTCGGAATTAAGGATCACCAAAAAAGATGGTGGCCTATAACACACGAGAATTGACAAAATGGGGAATTTACATGCTCTGGAGGACTGGGGAGGGGGGTCGAGGCATGCGTGCCCTGAGTACTCGGGGGAGAGGGAGTTTTCGGGGCGTGTGCCCCCGAGGACTTGGGGGGGGGGGGGTCTTCGGGGTCGGGGATGACTCCACCTGCTCTTGATTAGTGGTTTCTAATAATAAGAATCTTTTTTACACTCTAATTATGTTATGTTTACTAAATAATTGCAGTTCTTTACAAAATTGTAGAAAGTACTTTATCTATTTGTATGGACTTTTCATGTACTGCTAGAAGATTACATCACAAAGTTGCATTCTTTCATTCTTATTAGCAGTAACTGACTTGGCTCTAGCTCCGCTTGTGCATTGCTTGCCTCGCCTCGTGTACAAAATAATTGGTGAATATGTAATTTACCTAGCTATTCTCTAAGTTGAATATTTCTCAGCTATTCCTGAGGCTACTATCTATTTCAAAGTTGTACCACGAAGTTCCAGAGATAGAAAAAACTGAGGAAAACTTCTACATTCCCTCATTGAATTTCAATTCAAATTACCTTTTACTGCACAATTAATTTACCCGGATGTTCTAACTTTGGCGTGGGTATAACATGTATACTTCATAAGGTTCCTCTAAATTTCAAGGGCACATATGCCTCAGTCTAGTTAGGAAGTAGGCTTCTATTGGACCATAATTTGTCGATACTTCAGGAAAACCCTCGTATAGAAGTGTTGTAAACAAATAGAACACCTATAAAAGAAATTCTCTTGTTTATCTTATTAGTTTCATGTAGATGTGTATTTATGGTAGTTCTTAGAGAGTACAGGAAGTCCCAAATTGATGAGATCGAAACAAATATTTAGATGTGTTTACTCCTAAACATTACATTTCTCTCCTCAATTTGTAATCACTCCTTCAAAATATAACACTAAATAACCTTACATTTCTCTTCCTCAATTTGTAATCACTCCTTCAAAATATAACACTAAATATCCTTGAGAATGATTGATCTTAAACTTTTGATTGAATCTTATCCCACAATCAGAAGTTCCATTTATGAGATAAAATTTATTAAACTTCTTGGAGCAAACGGGATCAAAAGTTCAAGGTCATTCATGTAAATCACACAAAAATGATAACATTTTCAAAAGTCCAGCAATGTTGTTCAAAAGAGGAACCAAAAAAAAGAAGAGAATTAGAATAGGAACTAATCTATAATTAACTGGCTGTGTGCCACCAAAACTTATATTATTCACCAAAACAAAAGCACTTATTACTTAATAAATAATATTTTTTTTTAAAAACGACCATGAAGTCAAGCCCCAATGCGAGTACTGAACCAGGGTGAGTAACCAACTATTTCTGCAATTACCAATAATTCTAACAGTGCCTTCACTTTCTAAAGCTTCTGAGATGCGGAACTGATCGAGTTGATCAAGTGTCTTGAGGAACCAATAACCTTATATGTATCTAATTGATCTTCTTAAGGCAGTTAACATATGTGTAACTTGAGAAAGAAACAAATAGCTTGCGAAACCTGAAAAAGGCAAAGAAAAAGATAGTCATAAAACATGTAATGTGTGTGGATAAAATGTTTTTGGGAAGATTCATGTGGCTAAATACCGATGTCTTAGTCCCAAGATCGAGTGATATCAGCAACTACTTTATTCTACTGAAAGCTATACATCAAGGACAACTGTGTGATGGGCTGATGGCTTGCAATCTAGAGGATTGAATGTGTCTTACAGATCATTTACTTCATATTTGAGATTGAAATGACCCGTCCTTTGTTTCTTTTTTGTCGGACTTTTTTATACGTGTACCATCTTAAGCAAGATAATATAGCAAGGTATTACATACCAAACCCACTGGCTCTTGTGCTGAGCCATTGCAGCTAAGCTCCTTCTGGGATGTTCATTTAGCAAGCAATGACTTACTCCGCTTAAATGGAACTTAGCAGATAGAAGGGACAGCCATATGTCAACTGGTCCACTGTACTTGCGCAATATGCTAGTGCTAACCTGCAAAAGATTAATCACAGCCTCCAGTCATATATAGGCAAAGATTACAACCATAGTCATAGGAATGCAAAACCAGTTAACATCTGAATTCTGCAAGCTATGATACTCCCAAGAAAAAGATGAGCTTATAAGGGACGACATGGTCAGTAAAATTTGTACAGTCGATTCCGACATGCTTGGAACTGAGACATAGACGTAGTTCTTGTATGATATTCCCAAGAAACTAAAATAAAAATCTACAAGTAGAATCAAAGGTAACGAGACCAGGGAAGAACTCACAAGCTCCCAGGCGTCAACTTCTTTATGTAAAGTATCTTGCAATAGTTTTCTGCAAATGAAATAACCATTTTATCAAGATGTGCAACAAGTATGGAAGCTGAAAGCCATTTCTATTTTTAAAGTAGTAATTTTATCAACAGCATGAGCAGTTCAAAGACATAAAATAGAGGTTTGCGTTAAACATTGCAAGGAAATTTAATTTAAAAATAAAGCTACTAAATTCTAAACCTTACATATTACACTACCAACGATTTTAGAAGACTAGTGGAAGAATATGCTACAACAACAATTACACCATAATCCCAAACCCAAGTTGAAAAATCGGCTATATATGAGTCCTCACAACCATGTCACTCTATTTAAGCTAATCTTAGGCTGATATTATACAACAACTAAAAAAGAAAAAGAAGTACTAGAATTCTTTATAGTTTCCACTTTCTACTGGTATACAAATCTCTGATATGACTAACTGACTCCAAAAATCATAGGACCTAAAGTAAACATACAAACATGGCTATCATAATGGGAGAATTATGGTGAAGTTAGTTTGTTAAGGCATGAAGAAGATTTAGTTTGAAGGCTTACATCTACAAAGGAGTGTCCAACTCATCAACATTTCCTCGTTGTACAAAATGCACAACATTTTATCGGCATGTCAATCAATTATAAATTCAACAAAGAAAAGTAAAGAATCCCTTATAATGATTCCTGTTCAAAAAACTTAATCAAGTAAAAGAGAGATATCAAACTAAAAAGAAATAGGAACATTATGAAACTTTGCTAGTATTAAATAACACTGTCTATACTAATTAAATCTGTCTACAAAATCTGAAAGAGCGCATCGCCACATTCAAATAATACCAGAATATATAGTTCAGTAATTTCATAGGCAAAGTACTATCAATGGCTACCAGAATATGATGAATAACCTACCGTACACCTTGATGAACATCTTGATGGTTACAGTGACCTGAGACTCCATAATTATCAAAAGTTATGACCTGGAAAACAAATGTCCATGAGATGAAAAGGTGACACAATAAGATTTTCCTCTGCTCACAAATAAATCTTAAGGCAACATTTTGGATAAAAACACAAAGGAAAAACAGAAATTACAAAATGAAAAAGTGACTGCAAATTTATTTGTGAAAAGAAGAATCATAGGAATTATTGAGATTGTAATATTCAGTGTTAAAATAAAATACCAGTATTTGAAAGTTTTGAGTATTTGACAATTTTCTAAATGAAAAAATTTATTGTCTACAACATGAAGTATGAAAGAGGCAACCGCTGCCTTATTCCCTAAATTTGGAACTTCATGAGGTTGCCCCCATCTTTCTTCATGAAAAATTTGGCTTTCCTTCTGAAAGTCTGTCCTATATAATACCAAATATTAAAGATGCATAAATAGAACGGTCTATAACATTAAAATTTTACACATGTTTCCAAGGTACTTCGTATATTTGGTAGACACCAGGTAAGGAATGTAATATGTACACCATTCTATTGGGTTCTCTGCTTAAATTCCAGTGGTAGGCCTCAATGAAGTTGTAATAATGGATTCTTCTGTATAAATTCCAATTAAGCAGGGGGTAAATCAAATCAAATTGATTCATCGCATCTGAAATAGGAATGATGAAAAATATATTCTTTATATGCAACTAAAATGAACAAATAAACTAAAGGATAAAACTTCAGATCAAGATTTTAATCTAGCTAAGTAGAAAAGCCACTTATATGGTGTCAACAGGAGGAAGCTTGAATAAGCTATCAAAGAAGCACAAGCTACTCAAGATTATGCGAAAGGCCATCTTAGTTTAACAAGATAATTAACTGAAATCACTTACCAAATCAATTGCACAATTGACAATTTCCTCCTTGATAATCTTTGACAATAAATTAGAGTTCCATGATTTGCCAAAACCATCCTAGTCAGAACTAGGTATTAGAACTTTGCTTAAACATTAAGAACAAAGAGATATACCATTCTGATACAGCAAGAATACCTGTAGATCTGGATGGTCAAGGACTTTCACTTGCTTTTGTGGAACCTAGATGAGTAAATTATTAGAGAACAGAAAGATCAAAGACTCATATCTGACTTTCTACTCCAACAATTTTACAAAAAAATTCTGTTATAGTAATTCGCAGAAATAGAGGAATGCAGGATTACATGAAGCCAACATAAAAGATCACAGATCTAGCATTAATGTTCACAACCTTAAGTACAATCGAAGCTAAATAAAGTTCTTCTTTTCTGACATTGCCCATACCATCTGCATTACCTATATTTCAGTACAATGCAACAAAGCAGAAAAAAATACTGAAAGTTAGCATCAGTAATAGACTCTTGGTTATCTAGGATATGGATTAGCTAAAGAACAGTTCTAGTGATTTGCGCTCTGATCATTTAAACATTCTACACTTGAAAAGAACTGCAATAGTTCAAATTAAGAAAGCGAATCTCAGGTTTAACAACACTTCTTGAATTGGATCATAGTTTTAAGAAAAATCAATTGCTAAAGTATTTCAACCGCTTCAAAAATCAACTTTTCATTTTACGTTTTACTTTTTGCGTCTTGAGACATATACCGGGCAATCAAAATACACATGCCACTCAAATCAGTCATAAACAATTTTTTTTAATTCAGCATCTGCAACAAAAATTGAAACATTCTAGAAGCGTTACCTGTTGACATGCATAATATGTGCAAATTACATCCTCTCGAAGATAAATAATTAAGGGTTGGAGTAAAGAACCTACAGTATAGAGTAAAAAGCATCATAAGTCATTAACATCGTAATAGTAATGCTTTCTACAGCAAGCAGATACAATATTGGTTACTTAATAACAAGATTGTAAGCATTGGAAGGTCATTGTATCATATGTGGGAACTGACATCGAGAGTTATGATCTTTGTTACCAACTACATTTTTAACACAATTTGCATGGAAAAATATCCAGGAAAGGATGCTTCTATCAGAACAAGCCTAAAGGAAATCTGATAAAATTTAGAAAAAGAAAGGTATAGCCTTTTATTAGGTCATAGATTTTCAAGTATCATGTATCAGGACATCATATGCTTAACAAAACAAAAGTTTTGAAATCACAATTTATATTAAGACAAATCATATTTCAGTTCTTTAATAACCTATTTAACAAAGGGGTCATAATTGAATCTTAGACTTCAGCCCACCAAATTTCTAGTCCACCCTGTTTCATGGACTTAATTGTTCTGTGAATGTGTGTTCAACTATGAGCTCGACTAATAAAATTCTGTATCAATTGAGCAACTTTATGTTAGTGTATAACTAGTGATACATAGGTCTCTCATACTCTTGATCAAAACTAACGTATAGTCCCAAGTGTCTTAGCCTGCAACTCCTCTCTAGGCATTGCTCAGAAAATTTATGACAGGAACAAATAACAACTCAAAGTTAACATGTCCAACCATACATAGACTCATCATCAGGATGGGCAATAACCAATAAGACATTTCTGTTGTGAAAAAGTCCACCTGAAACATAAAAAGAATATACATATTAAGAAGAGAAGCAATTAGCTGTGGAAGAAACACTATAGGATAAGTTGTACACATGCATGTATTTAGATTCTAAGAGAATAATTCATAAAAACACCGAGGCAGCCAGTAAATACAAAAGAAAACAAGAATTGATATTTTGTAGAGAAGTCACCCGAACCATCATTTAGAACTGCAGCTTGTGAGGCAGAGAGAGATTCGTGGAGAATTTTAAAGAGTGAAGCCACCCACAGCACAACCAATGTAATGATGATTACTGGCCACTCCATTTAATTTTTTTGCTAGCAGAACTACAGATAGCACAGAATTCTATCTGCATGGAAATGTAAACGAGTTGTATTAGTAAAACCCATTATGGGCAAGTGAAACCGGTAGTAAAGATCAAACATCAATAATTCAAGGAGATCACGGATACTACCAACAATAAACCTTACAATAAACAGTACCTCTACATTACAATCATTTTTTGTCAATACTTGTCAAAAGAGAGTAGGATGGAATGGTTTTTTTGGTACGTGATCTTAATAGAGGAATATCACCTCTTCTATGAAATAACATAAAAAAGAAATAACAGTTTATAAGAGAATTTTACCCCTTAATTTTAATCAAGCCATAACTATTACATTTCGAAAGATAAAAAGAACAATTACCAATTTTCTTCTTTGGAACAAGGATGTTGGATCTAGTACACAGAAATTGGAACTGATTTAATCTTATTGTGCAGTTTATAAACCCTGCAAAAATGTTAAGCTTATTTACATCAGTATGTTACGGATTCAAAGACGCCTTTTTTAAAAAAAGAAAAAAAAAATTGGAAAAGCTAACATAAACTCATTCATGTTGTGCATCTTGATTCAGATTTGCATCTATGTTCCACTTTCTTTTTCCCACACATAATTTGCTCTTTTCAAGTGTTCAGTTTTGACTTGCATAATTGAGTTTGATTTATTTTATCTTCGGCAAATGCTAAAAGATGTTTGGGTTTCGTCTTCTTGTGTATTAACCTTGTTTATTACAATATGCATTGGAACTGTTTGGAAATACCGTGCTAGTTTGAGGAGTCTGTAGTTAAATTTTGGTATATGACTGTATTGCTCTAAAAATCTGTATTCATTTTCTTTGGTTTTGCTTTTCTTGTTCCTTTTTCTGTGCAGGAGTTCAGTCTACTCAACTATACCAGGATTTGTAGACGCGAGACATGCATCACCCTACCTTTTACACAAACCTGCCAATGACATAGTCTACACAAGGGCGGAGCTAGGTAGGAGCAAGGAGTGTCATCCGAACCCCTTCCACCAAAAATTACATTGTAGATACAAGGTTAACAAATTATTTTTGATTTATAGAACATAAGATGCTGAATCCCTTAGCTTCTTCATATTTTTGAACCTCCTAATGAAATTCTGGTTCAGCCACAGAGTCTACTAATATTTGTTCTATTACTTCAATTTCTGATTTGTAGATAGACTAACCTATAATTAAATTGAAACCAATCCATCTTTTTCAATGCAAATTCCCTTATTATAACATTATTAGGGTTTGAAAATCTTCATGTATTTAATAATCTCAATACAGCAGCAGCTGCATGACATAGCATAAACCAAATCAGAAAATATACGTAACATGGATTCGAAAGTGTAGATTATTAGGCGTATGAGAAGAATGGCAAGTGTGTAATTAACTGTAAAGAAGACGAAAATGGAGTGATTAGCTTACCTGAAGAAACATGGATCCGCCATGGAGCTAGAGATGGAATTTTGGAGAAGAAGACGGCAATATCAAAGAGAAAACAACTTTATTTTTATTTTAACAAATTATGACAAATTCTCAGGCACGTTCTTTTTTTTTTATCGTAAATTATAGTAATTTTTTTTTAGATAGATTATAAATATATAAATTTTATTTAATATAGAAGATTACATGCGTAAAATTATAAATCAAATATAAACTATTTAACTCTCGAAAAATAAAGATAAATTGAGACAAAAAAAGTATTATTTTATATTAGAGAAATACATGTATTAAATGAATGATAAATAGTTTAATAAATATAAGAATCTAAAGCCCAACTTAAAACCAGAGAGACTATAGTAGTGCAATAGTCCGTGACTATTTTAATCAGAGGTCTCGAATTTAAATCTAAAATATTGATAAAATCCAATTCAGAGTGCCCTCATATGGGCTCCGATCACCAGGTGAAAACCAAAACAAAAAATAAAAACAGACTGTTAAAGCTTTAAGATGGGTAAATAAAGAGATTTCTTGTAGCATAATCTCTTTCATTTCTGACTCATATATGCACAAAAGCCTCAGCATAAAATAAAACTGGAAAAGAACTCAAAAAACTAGAGGAAAAAGGTAATCTAAATACCCTTTCCTAAAATGCATAAAAAATGTCAAAAGACTGGCCAAGCAAATTATATGAGAAGATAATATATATCCATTGATTACATCTAAATTGAAAGCCAAGGGCATTTCCCTACAACAGATCATCATCATCATCATCCCCACTACTAAAGGATTCAACAAGCTCACTGTCATCTTCATCTTCACCATCTGTCACAATCTCCAATATACCTCCACCACCAAAGTCCACACCATCTACAATGAAGTCTCCGTCTTCATCTTCTTCGTCATCAAGCTCACTCACACTATCATCATCATTGCTCAAATCATCTGCATCGCTTTCACCGTCCCCATCAAGATCCGTTCCAAGGATTGCTTCCTCGTCAATGTCATCATCATCGTCTTCATCTTCATCTTCACTTTCAGCATCATCAGGGTCTGAATCATCCTCAGTTGGCCTCCTCCGACCAATTTCATACACCCTAGCAGAAGAGTACATCTCATCTTGGTCATCCATTGTGACCAGCCCAACAAACGAATCAGTTGGCTCCGTCGCAAAGTCAAGTACACAGCGGTCGACTGGAATGGTTGCAATGTCAGAGTAGTTAACAGCATCCACTGTACGAAAAGCAGCAAAGAGAGGATGTTTAACACGACGTGTCTGGAATGCGGACATGACATCCTCAAGATTTCTTCTCAAGATGGCATATATCACATCACCACTAGCATTAAATGTTATTACAGTCTGGTCCAAAGACGGTACACTTCGCAGAAGCCTGAAGTTTCGCAAATCCCATACCTCCGAATTTATGATGACCTATCCACAAAGATAACAATTTCAGTAAAGGTAAAACTAAGGATCCACAAAGGTGAGAATAAATGAAAAATTGTTTAAAGGATTTAGCATCAGGCTTATAAATACTATCCACCCAAAGCAAAATGAATGGAATGTCTTTACCTCATTGCCAGCAGGATGAAAGCCCCCGCCACCATAGTCAGTAAATTGATCAAAACGGTGAATTGGGCCAGAACCACGAGTATCCCATAAGACACCGTTCCAGAGAAGCATATTGTCTGATGGGCTAAAATGTGCAAGGGAATACATATGTCCTCGGCCTGAAGGAATATTGGATGTGTCTGTAAGTTTCAGTTCCACTTGGCAGGTTTGAGTGTCATACAGAAGAATCTCGCGCCGAGATTGCTCCGCAGACAATGCAGCAAACGTTGTACCGAAATTGCTAAATCGAGCAGCTTTACAGCCTTCAAATGAATGCTTAGGCCCAGCTGAAACAGAAGTTGCATCCCATAACCGCACATCGTGAGCACTTGAAGACAGGAGAAGCTGTGTCTCAACGGAAAGGTAGGACTGTAGAAGTGTTAAAGGTGCCTGGTGACTGGTGAAGCTTTCTAAGATACTGCTGCTGTTAGTGTCAAATATTTTCAGCTCTCCAGAATGGGTGCCAGCAGCAATTTGCGAAGAATCTCCCATAAAAGAGACACAAGTCAACAAGACACCAGCATCATCCCGGCAAGTGCGCCACGGTCTAAATCTACTGTAGACAAATTGTCGATCCTTACGCTTTCCGTGTGTCCCACCATTCAAACTTCTAAAATCACGAGTACTAAGCCGTGATGTCACATTTGATGGTGCATCAAGGCTTCGTTTTGGTTCAGGACAGACGTGAGGGTGCAAGAGCGAAAGAGGAGGTAACGTTGTGATGGGAGCAGGACATTGGCGATGCTGGTGCTTCAAGTACTGAACAACCAGAGAGTCCAAGGTTAACCGCTCTGCATTTGAGGGTTGTGAGTCACTTAGAAGACCATGTTGAGAAGACGACACCATAGGAGTATCATCACCTTCAGTTGGAAAAGCACTTGAGCCAGGTCGATTATGGATCTCTCTCAAAGTAGAATTTGGTGTTGAAGACACATTAGGATCTGATGGTAGACCACTTCTACGGAACGAACTTGGAGTGACACAAACCGGAGATCTGACTGTATGTTCACCAGTATTGAGTCGCTTAACTGATGATACTGATCCACTTTCCTTCAGATCAGTTAACTTGCGTTTCATTGGCAATACAATGGGAGTTTTAAACATGATGTCTGGATCTCCACCAGATTTCACTGTAGATAGTAATGGAGTTTCTGATGTAGCTATAGGTGTGGCACACTTTCTCGAATTACTGAATTTGCAGCCTGATGTAGATGGAGAGACTTCAGCAGGAAAAGATTTTGAGGACAAACTACGAGCAGACGAAAAAGCCAATGGCTTCCTTCTTGAAGAACAGACAATAGACTCAGATTTCAATCCCCCATCCTCATCCAATGGCGGAAGTTTCGGTTTAGCTGACAAAAATCCTCTAGGTGCACGACCAGATGGCCACTGAATTTGAACTGACGATGTCTCCTGCCCTGATGTTTGATGTGTCAGAGATGATGGAGCAGCTAAAGATGGCAAAGGTGTCAACTGAGCCTCCTTAAGAAGCATAGTTGCAGTGTCTGTCAGACCAGAAGCTTGAAGGTGTTCATGGATGAGGAGTAAAAGTTCCCTGAACTCAAACATAAAGGAGGTCAGAAACCAGTATATAAGGCAAAAAGAAGAAGACCATGTTGCTCAAATTTACATTTGGAGCAAACGCCAATTTACCTTGCATGATATGTGATCGGAGTAGCAGCAGCTATAGCAGCTCTCTCTATACGCCTTAATGTTGGGGTCGCAGCATCTGTAGCAGCCAGAGAACTTGCACGGCCCGAATTAGTTACAACCTGCAAAATAATTTTAAAAAACCCATACTCCTACAAATTAACAAAAGAGGAAAAGGAACGAAAGACAACTCTGCGGAGTACATTAGAAAGATGAATGTATAAGCAACCTATTAAACTATTGTCATACCAAATGCCTTGACCTACTCTTTTGTTTTTGTTTTTGTTTTTTTGAGAATTGGTAAACATTGTATTCTTCAGCAATAAGGATATGCTGGGGACATTTAGAAAATCAGAAAAAAAAAACAAAGAGCAAAATACTTACAAGGATCCTAAGAATTCTAAGAGTTGATCAAAAAGTTGATCTGAATCCTCTAATCCCATCTCTTTACACCAAAAATGAAGAGATACAATGCAATTCCACTTAACCTTGTGAATGGAATTGGATATATCTTCAAAATTCCTACTATTCCTCTCCTTCCACACTATCCACCAAATGCAATGTGGAATCACATTCCCTTTCTCCAAAAATTAAACTGAAATAACTGATACAAGTGCACATTATGATAATGATGATGAGCATCTTGTTCACGTTACTAATCAACCTCTGTTTTTTTGTTTTTTTTTTGAAACTGGTTCACGTGATATAACAACTAATCAGCCTCATTACATTTCAAAAATATTACCACTTCTCTATCCAAAACCAACAATAATCTATTCACATTTTCTCCTCACCATTTGCTTGCTAATCAAACTAGATACCTTACTCTGCGTGAAAATAGAACTTAACAAGAGTGTGTGTGTGTGCACGCACGCGCATGTAAAGTAAGCCAGCACTAGAGATTATAGATATATTCTTCAAAATTATTAGTGTAATGCACATAATCACATATAGTCATGAAGAAAGCGTGGCTTAACAAAGAGTTAAGAATGGAGGGGGAAATATTCTTAATAAGATTAACACTTGAGACCTTACAAAACAAAATCCAGATGTGGAGAAGTCGAAAAGCTGAATTACAGAAACAAACAGTTACTTCTCTTTCCCCTCCCATTCTCCCTTCATCCAAAGAGATCATCAAAATGATGGTCCCACTTCTTTGCTTTGAACACAGCAGAAAACCAGTGAAAATGTATCCCTCCCCTTAGTCCCTTAATCCCCCCATCTTCCTTTGCCCCAAAGAGAACATCAAAATCAAAAGTATCATCCAACTTCTACCCAAGCCCCCTTTTTTTCAGTCCACGTATTAAGAAATTATACAGAGAAAGAAATAGGCACTGTTTTCTTACCCCAATAAGCTCAATAGCCACCTGTGCAAGTTCTGCTTGCCACCGATTCTGTTCACTGCCAGGAGTCTGATTTCCTGAATCTCGTATGAGTTCTGACAACTTTTTCCCAACCTAGACCACAAAAAGAAGAATGTATTTAAAGTATATCTGAACATCCATCACCAAAAGATCAAATCTTTCAAACTGATACCGCATAAATGATCATCCACATTGAGTCTTGGATATATTGATTTTTAAGTTCAATAAAACTTAGAGAAAATGTTAAATGTTCGTTCTAATTGGGTTTTAATACATTACTACATAATTTAGATCTGCACTAGCTGCAATACAGAAGTAGGTAAAAAACAAAATGCTTTAGGATCAAGTCGCTCACTAGCATATCCCCCTGGAAACGAGGAAAACAACGAATAACAATAAAGCGACACAGATATCCTAAAAAGTCTGAAAAGGTAGCATGCCTGAAACTAAGAGCTCATTTGAGTTTAGCTTCATTAAAAGCAGTTGACGAGTATACATTGTTGAAGAACACTTGTAGCTTTTTAGGTGTTGAAGCTGATTTTATAAATAAATAGTTAGGTGCTTTAAGAGAAGCCCTGAAATAATAGTAAGCAGCTAGGGAAAAAGCTTAGCCGTTTATCTGTAAAATGACAAAAACATCCTTAACAATTGACTAAAATATACTTAAAATCTATTTACAAAAAAGATAGATTGAAAGTATCTTTACATTAAAAAAAAGAACTAATAATGCAAATAGAATAGAGATATAATTAGAAGTTTATGCTTAGAAGAGTATTTATTAGGGATAACATAGTAAAGAGTTTGATCAAACCGAAAGTGCTTACAAGCTATAAACCATAAGTTAGGGGTGACATCCAATGTCTTTTGAGCTGGTTTTAATTTATAAGCACGTGGCATATAACATTTTCTCTAACGACTAATTGCAACATAGGATCAACCTTTTAACTATTTGGAGAAACATCAAAGGTGAAAAAAATGCTAGAAACAATACTGCAGCAAAAATCACACCAACCAGTTATCACACCGACCCTTAAAATCAACTATGTCAACCATGCAGGAAACAACAATTATGATGACAGACCAACCTACCTGAAGTTTTGTTAATATATGTGCAATTGTATCATCTCTTGCCAAACCAAGAAGTACTCGGCAAGCAAGAGCACGAAGACAGTCAATTGCAGCTGGAGGAGTAACAATCCGTGGCTGGAGGAGCTGCAGGAGGACCTTAATACCATTGTTTGCTCGAACAGCTTCTCTCGCTTGACGGTAACATTGTTCAAGTTGAGCAGCAAGGCCAGCACAACCAGCTCCTGCACCTAGTGATATTCTTCGGTCTCCAACTAATCCTGATGTCACTGTAGACACGGGCCCTTGAGAAGTGCCACTGACCGCAGATGTGCCAGGAACTGCTGTGCTTCCACGATCTGGTAAAGTAGATTCTCTATTTTCATTCTGACTGGAGATATTAACAGCTCGATCTGGAAGAAACCGCTCTGCATTTCTGTCCCTGGTCTCGCTCCGGTCTGCATTCCGGTCTCTGGTCTCCACACCAGGAGTGTTTGCAGATTGGACAGCATTGGTTTGCTGTGCTTGTGTAGATACAGATGGTTTATTGCTGATTGAAGGTGGAGGACACACGAGACAAACTAACACATTCAATGCTGCTTCAACAATCTACCAACATGAAAATAAATGGATAAGCATCTGAATAGCTACAGCGAGAGAATGAGAAGTGTATTAAGATCATACCTCAGGTTCTACATAACCAGCACTGTTAGCTGCATCCAATATAACAGCTATACCCACACGATCATTGCTTAATGTTGCATTTACAATAAGTTTACGGCTGTAAGGTACTAAAGTGACGATATGAAGTACACCAAGAGCATACTGAAGCAAGTCGTGCAAATAACGCTCAACAGGTGGAGCCTACATTTGAAAAAAAAAAGTGAGTAAACCAGAAAGCAAATGCAAGTAGAAAGAATGAACAATTCATAGGAGTATGAACTACCTGACATAATTCCAACATTGTAATATGCCCATTGCAATTTAAAAACTTGTCAACTACAGGCCAGCGGGCTCTAACAGCTGCAGGACCAAGTCTCCGATCTTTCTGGATTAAACGGGAAACTGCATCCATAGCCTCATTACTAATGTCAAGAGGCTTAGATGCTGCCCGAACACTTGGGATATTTCGTCCAGCACTGCGAACACTTTTATTAGGACGAATTGAATCCACCAGCAAGAGAAGATGTGCTCTAAAGTACTGTCGAAGTGCAACACATGTGTGATATGCTATCTGCTTCTCAGAAGCAGTCAGAACCTCTGGTGGTGATCTGTCACTCCGTAATGACCCTGAAGCAGTTAATGCCCCCGAAGAAGCTCCAGACCTCACTAATGCAGCATCTTGCAAGAGATTAAGCATTTTCTGTAAACCATCCTGAGCATCAAAAGCATCTACGACAGCTCTGAAAACAAATGAAGCCGCAAAAAACAAGGCAGAATTTTTTCTGGCTAGATCTTGAGGACATTCAAGAAGCTTAAGTGCCAACTCAACCACCTGATGGATAATGCTTGAAGGAAGAGTGCAAACACGTTCCATTATTCCCTGTGAAATCAATTTTCCAAAGTTATTGAGTCGGCAACTAAAATTTCAAGAACCACAATGAATCAAAATTTAAGGTACACAATCAAATTATAACACTAAAAAGGAGTAAAAAATGGAGAGAGACAGTTACCTGAATTGACCCTATAGCGAATAAGCATGAAGAAAGGCCACAAAAAGTCTGAGGAGCTCTTGGGGCAGCAAGCAATTTTTGCATGCCGCCACGATCCACAAATACTGCAGCAAATTTCCGATGTGCAGCCAAAGCACAGATCAGCTTCAGAACATCAGGCAAAAGAAGCGAAAGTTTGCACCCCTCTTTATGCTTGGAATTACGTTGCAGTAGCCCAATACACACGTCGACTCCTTTTTCGTGCAACACAGGACCAAGAACTTCAACATACTCTCCCAAAATAATAAGACACTGGATGCAGAACTTCTCTCGCAACTTTGCAAGAGAGTCACTATCCAGAATGAAGAATTCATCAACATCCTCATTTGCTTCTTGCGCTGTTGCTTTTATGTCTTGTGATTCACCTTCAGAAATAGCACTCCTACAATATATCAGCACCACACTAATATAAATTAACTGTAAATCAACAGATAAGTAGCAGATGAATGCAAAATAAAATGTCTTCCCAGTCATCAATCGAGGATCGCTCATATAAAAAATGACACACCAACCTTGAAACTTCAACAGCAATAGCAGCATCAATGACTGTAGATGCAGCTTTTGAAGCAGCCAAAGCTGCAGCCTCCTCATCATTTGACTTCTTAAATTCCTGAGATACAGAGATAACATAGAAATGAGATGGTCTTAAGATAAACATCAATATAAACTGGATAAGAAGTAAGGATCAACCTCAAAAGCAGCACTCTTGACTACTTCTGCAGCAGCGTCGCCTGCTGCTTTAATGGCTTCCGCTGGAGCATTAGCTGTTTTTGCTTCTGTTTCAGCAGCTCCAACAGCTTTCTTCACTAGATCTGTGATATCCTTGGAGCCGACTTTACATTCTCGGAAACATTCATCATTTTCATCCCTTTCCATCACAAAACCATCAACATTTGTCCTACTCAAATTCTTCTTGTTATCAGGTGCTCTTCGCAATTCTTGATTCCGGTTTAAATTTCTACTGCGAGATTGCCCACTCAATCTACTAGCAGACCCTGGAGAGGTCAAAGCTGCTTCATTATCCGGAACACCCTCAGTTACCCTTCCCCGTCCTCTGTGTCTTGTCCACCCACGATTCACCCTGCGTTTTGACAAATCATCTCTAGCACTCTCATCATGTTCGTCTTCCCTTACGGATCTGTTACCAGGCTTTGCCTTTACGTCACGTAAATCTCTAATATGCCATCTTTCTTCACCATCTCCATCTGCCTGATAATTATCATCATCCACAGCCATAGAATCAGGTGGCTCTTCATCTGTCCAACGTTCATCCCCATGCATATGCCTACTGGCACTTCTATCGCGATCCTTATCCAGAACTTGATCACCATGAAGTCCATCTTCCGCTACTTTGGGGATATCCAAATGAGAACTTTCGGCAACTTGCCGGAATCTACTTCTACATTCCTCTCTAGCTCTCACACCAGTACCTGTAGATGATGCTTTGCCATCCAACAAAGATGTTGCATCTCTTTGGCTTGTGGTGGTCTCCCCCAAAATTCTAATCCGAAGATAGTGCATGAGTTTTGCTGGGAGCCCAGATGTTAATACATCTTCGACTACTTGACCACCACTACCATCAATAGAGCAAAGAATGAATAAATTTGCAACAGGAGATGTGAAATATAACCAACAAAAGGCATGGGCCTAAGATCATACCTTGCCAAACATACAGCAAGAAGTCCAGTAGAGTAGGTCTTCAGCATCTCAGAATCAGAGGACCTCCGATCACCTGACTCATGCTTCCAATAATGATCATCACCAGATAATCTGGTTGTGTCGTCCGTTGTCCAGCTTTTTAGATTTTCAAGCACAGGGTCTTCAAAAACATGTGGATACTGGATTCCATTTGCGATGAATTAATCTACATGAATAACCATGACCAAGAAAAATTTTAAATAAAATAATCAAGAATAGAACTCTACCATCCATGTCAGTGAACAGCTAAAAAGCAGCCTTGCAGCAGCAGCCTTCACAGAAACTGAATATCTCCTCTCAGATAGGAACTTTGAAGATATCAGTTCAAAGAATTCATCATTGTCCTGCAGGGAGAGATGATGGGAAGTGAGTAGTAAATACTGCGACACTCCGTATATGTACAGAAAAAAAAAATCAAAGAAGTAAAGTAAGAGATTCTAAAGCTACCCGGATAAGGTTCCCTAGCCGTCCAACATTATGGGAAGATCGGCCATTATTAGGAGCAGAATGACCATTCTCTTCCATGTAGCTGCACTTGAAAGAGTGAACAGATATGTCATTTGTCTTGTTTAATCCAGTGAGACAAAGCACTGATTTGTTTCACCTATCTGACGAGAAATTGATGCATATGAATAATGCAAACAAGAAACTAGACCAAGCCCCACGTTGTTGCTGTTGACTAAACTCAATTATCATGTTTTTCAAAATTTCCCAAGGAGGGAACAGTCGTTGGAAAGTACTGACTTGGAATTTGAATCTGATAACAACAAAGAACAAAAAAGAGGCAATTGTGGAGAATGATTCCTAGTGTCATTAAGCACATTGTTATAATGTAGAGCTATGTTGCTCGAACTCTTCAAAACCTGTGAGAACTAACATGCTGTACACAGATGTTTCATACCAGCATACTCCTCATGCTTATACATATACAAAACTTCACCCTACTTAAAAAAAAAATGTCATGTAACACTGCAGTAGTATCCCACTACATATAATAATAAAATTACTATGTGATGACTTCTTGATACCCATCTTAAAACTGTGTTGAAATAAAATAGCACTCTACCTTCCAATTTGCTGGTACCAAACACAACATGAAACATAACAGAAATTTACGGCAGTTTCTAACAAACATAATCAACATAATCTTAAACATCGCAACAACTAAGAATAATGAAGAATATGCAGCCCAAATACAAAACTGTCATAAAAGCAAGATTCACACACACCAAAAAACTGCATTCTTCATCACAAAATGGACACTGGGAGCAACTATACTAAAAATGCAATTGAATTAGTTCCCCATCCCATGTTCCCTCAATAACTGATGTGTACGAGTATGCAGGTCCTTTAATGAAGTAAACCTATAACCTTTACACAGAAATTAAAAAAAAAAAGATTCAACAACTTCAAGATCAACATATATCATTCAGACTGACCGGTTAAGCAAAAAACTAAAAGTTAATCCCAATCGTCACATAGAACCCAATATTATCCGGTAAGTACTGGAAGTTATGATTATTGTTTTTATTTTAAATCTACTATATTTTCATTAGAGCTTCTTTCACTCTGTGCATTTCAAACCTGCTTTGAAAGTGCTTTTCTTGAGTCGAAGATCTATCAGAAACAATATCTCTACCTCACACAAGGTAGAGGTAAGATCTGAGAGTACACTCTACCCTCCGTACACCCCCACTTGTGCATTTTATTGTATTCAAAATTTGAAAATTGGTTTCACATAATTTAGCAAAGGGCTAAGGCTAACTGGTTTGACTTCAGAGGACCCTTTTCACCATCATAAAACCAATAGGATTGTACTTTGAGCAATTGAAAAAATTCAATCAATGACAAGAAACGATGGTTTATTTTCCAAAAGTGGCGTAGTAACATAGGCCTTTCTTTTCATTTTTTTAAATAAAGGTAACATTACTTCTATACATCCACAGGTATACTAGTAACATAGGCCTTTCTCTTGTATAATTATAATATTTTCCACCAAGTATCCAAGTTCCATAATTGAAATGTCTCGGATATAATTTATTTCAATAACCGTGATATCAACTTGCGTGCACTTCAACCAATTTCACAGGGAACCGGCTACCTCCCACCAACACAAGTACGGAGTACCAATGTCCAGCAAGGCTTTGACAGATGGAAGAAATAACCTCGTGATATCTGCCTCTGCAGAGTTGGAACCTGATACCTCATGGCTTCCAACCTACTTCAAAGGCAACTAGGGCACACACCCTTGGGTGCGAAATTTCTCCAAAACTAATTACTGCCTTTATTCCAATACATGTAATACACTTTCATATTTAGTTTATCACAAATAGAATGATACCTTTCTATATTTAAAAATAAATTAAATTTTAACTTCTCAATTTACACTTAATGAGATGATTTATAGCTACATAAATATTTATAGCTTAGTTTTAAACCACAAGTTCCAAAAAATTTTGTTACTTTCTTAAACTGTGTGCCCAATCAAACAACGTCACATAAAATGAGATGGAGAAAGTATACGTTTGTGACTAAAAAGTTTGATCAAGAATTTAGTTTTAGCACGGAAACTAGGAAAAGTGGACAGAACCACATAAGATAGACAATGCAAAATTGATGCCTTACTCAGATCCACTTCCAATTTTTCTTTCTCAATCTAATTAAAGCCCAGTTCTTAGCAATGTCAATATAATTTAGAAAATTAATTCTGACATCCTCAAACTTTTTGCCTCATCTAATATACAATATGGAAAAATTAAAAATATCAACCAATACAAAAGTTGCACCCTGGTATGGAGGTACAATTCTAGTAAAAGTAAATTCATCTCTTCAAGCTCCATTTTAATATGAATATACGAATTGACTGAATTAAAAATATTTGGTTAACAAATAAATGATGTCTGAGCCCACTTGGGCTGGTTCTCGCACCCCTTCGTCCAGGGCAGGTATCTCCCGCCTAAGTTGTTCGAACTCGGGTGCAGGCGTCCGATACCGGTGCGGATCTAAAGATCGGATCCTTCATGATCTAATTTTTAATATTCGGGGATATGGATCCATGTATGAATACGGGTGTGGGGAATCGCCTAAATATAATTAGAATATCTAAAAATAGAGTTATAAACCCTCAATTATGAGATATTATGTGGAGAATTTGAGGAGAATTCCGAGAGGAGATCAAGGAAAAGGACTGACATATGAATTTCTATAAAAAAAAAAATTATTCCATTTCCTTCAATATCACCTTAGCTTCTGTATTGATTACAAAAATCATTAAAATTGTCCAGATTTTCCCCATTGATTTTGGTCAAAGTACCCAAAATTGGTTGACCAAATCATACACGGTCCCCACCCACACCCATGTCGTGTCGACACGGGTGCAGCACCAAAAGTGAAGAGTCCGAGCAACTTAGTGTCCCGCAACGCAAGCACCATTTTTGCGACACCACCCAAGAAGCAAAAGATTTGTCAATCTAGGATGAAAATACATGCATAGATAGTGGTTTCCCGAATTTGGCATTGAGCTTTTGATATATGCGTCCAGCTCCCCTTTGCCTATACAATTAGCTCAACTCCAAGTACAGCTATTGATAGGCATGTAGTTGTAGACAAGAACTCTTCTTTCTATCTTATTCTTTGGAGTTTGGTCAGGCTGGTAATCCCAACCAATTAACTGGTAGTGATGGAAACAGAATCCAAAAGCTGCAGTCTAATATGGGAGGGACAATCGTAGTAAAATATGCATCATCAGGATATACAAAATGCGAGAATAAAAAGTGTTCTTTGGGAAACAGATTTGGTCTTCTAATATGAGGAAGGAGGCTCTGTTGAGGATAGAGGGACAGTACTGAGAGAGGCAGAATTTTATAATTGACCTTTATCCAAATAGCACAATGGTGTCACAAAGATGTCAGTGTACTATTTCACGCTAATACAGAAGACATGATGCACCAAGAACCCTTATCTTTTCACGACCAGGACCAGAAACATTAAAACTAAATAAAATTATATGGAACCAGGATCTGCAGTTAATTATAACTACATAGAAGATAAACGAGCAAAGCCACATCCATCCCCTCTCACCCAAAAAGCTACAAATAAGCCACATGTAACTACATTTTTAACTAGGAAAAATTTATCAGAATTGAAAAAAGAGAGAGAGAGAGAGACCAGTATACATATTAACAGAACTCAAGTACCCTACTTTTATATATCTAAAGACTGAAATACTCCAATATGCACATAGTAACAGCATACTTATCTGCTTGCTAAACATTAAATCATCAATAGACATGCATAGACAAACATTGCCGAGTAGAATTCTTTCTTTTTTTTCTTTTTCCTAAGGACTGTGGTGTACGGACCAGTATTCGCGCACCTCAGCTAATTTCCCGGATACTTGCCACCTCCAACCAGCAACCTGCAATAGGTTTCAGGTAACTTTGTCCTAAGTGTTTTTGTCTCTGTTGAGATTTAAACTTGAGACCTCAGGTTCTCAACCACTTCATTACAACTAGGCCACACCTTTCTTGTGCATCAATATAATCCCAAAAACCCACAAAATCACACTTCAACCCAAATATAACATAAAATCACTTCACTTAAACCACAAATTCAAAATCACCAAAAATTCAAGAAATGAAAAAAAAGTGAATTCCAGCTCAAGGCATATATATATATAATCATTATATACCTGGACTCTTGAGTTAGAAACCCAGCATCACTAAATTACTACTTTATCAACAAAAAAAAAGAAACTGTACCTAGCTTCTTGGGTTTCAAAAAGAGAAGAAAGAGCATGGATAGTATTGGGGTTAGGGTTATCAGGCAAAGCTGTAATCTTCTCCATTAACGCTTGTGCCTTAATGATCAACCCTTCACTTTCCGCCTCTTCTTCATCTTCCTCTCCACCTCCCGCTTCTTCTCCTTCTTCCTCCTCATGCTCCTCCGTTGGAACCGTCTCCGTCTGCCGCTCCTCCTCCCCTTCCGCCGCCAATGATTGTTGTTGCGGCTCCTCCTCCATATTACTCCTAAAATAAAAATCACCAAAAAATTCAAAAAAAATAAACTAGGGTTTTTCAAATATGTAGAGAGAGAAAGTGTTTGAAGTAATTCTGCAAATACAAATGCTCTAGAGAGAGAGTAGAGAAAAAAACCACGCCTCCATGCTTTTTTGTGTTATATGTGTGAAAACAGCGAAGAAGGAAAGTGGAGTCTCGAAGAATCATTCGACCCGAATAATTCATGACCCGACCCGAATAAAAAGCCCAATGAAGTTCACTAAATTGGCCATTTAAGGAAAATACAGACATGGCCATTTTTTAAATTTTAATCCTACATGTTGAAAATGAGTATTACTTCTTTGATAAAGTATATAGATATTCTGATGGTATCAAATATGAAGAAATAATATTTCAATGAAATTATTACTCAATAGAGTATATAAATTCTCTGATGGCAATAATGACATCAAAAAAGAAGAGGCAGTGTTTCAGTAGAAAGACTGTTCAATTATTGTTTTGATATTATTTGAATATATATTTTTAATGGTATCAACATCGATTCAATTAACAGAATAAGAAGAGAATAAGATAAATAGTTTGAATTGTGGATTAAATCATAATAAATATATTAGGTTGAGTTCAATAGTAAATATTTTGTCTAATAGGGTCCATTTGTGTAGTTTTTCCCTCAATAAATTAATGTGAGAAAATTTATCTAAATATACTTTCTTAGAAAATACTTACTATTTATAGCTATATAATTTCAAATACATGTATAATTTATTTTTAATATACATTATAATTTTTTTATCGAAACATTTTAATATATGGTATTGCATATAAAACTTATTTTATACATTGAAAAATACATCTATATTATATGCATAGTTCTTTTTTGATACAAGTGTAATTTATTTATTTTTTATCAAAATAAGTAAACACGCGTTTTTATATATGTGTAGTAGTACATACATGTTACATATATAATTTACTTTTAATACAAACAGTATAATAATTATAGATGATAAATAATTTTTAATATAATATATCAAGATAATAAATAAAAAATATGTTTAAAAGTCGTAAATATTTTATAATAAAAAAATCTCAAAAGGGTAATTGTCCCTATTTTTTTCATTAAAATTAGTAATATGATGACTTACAAAGAGTTGCCAAGGTTGACATGTGTCTGATCATGATTTGACCAATATTGACCTTATATTGATTAAAATTTTACTTTCTCCGTCCGGTATTGTTTGTTATGTTACATTTTTCGAAAGTTAATTTGACTAATTTTCAAAATTAAATTAGATCACATTAATTTGATATTTTAAACAAAAAAATTAGATATTCTAAAACTATATGAAAGGTACTATAAATTGCAATTTGTTACATGTTAATATGATGATAAAATATATCTCAAAAATATTAATTAAAATTTTTATAGTTTAACTCTAAAAATAGAAATCATAACAAAGGACGGAAGAAGCAACTACTATTTGAGTTTTTGGGATGGTCCACATACTTCACTAGCTTGTAGTATGATTAGATTTTGGGGAATCGTTTGGTATTAATAAAAGTTAAAATTAATTTATTACGTGTTTAGTTGGAGATACTAGATAATTTTATAATTATTTATTTCGTTATTTATATTTTAATAATGAAATAAGTTATTTCATAAATGTGATGAAATAACTTATTTTAAAATAATTTATTTTCAATCAAACGATCCCTTATGATTGTTTATTTCAAAATAAAATTGTGTCAATTATAATTATGAGATTTCACCATCTATATGAGATAAACAATTTTAAGATTTTGAGATAATTTTGATTTTAACTAATACTTATCATACAAAGACTTATGTATCACGAATACTTGATGCTAAAATTCATCTTGATACTATGGGTATGATACACATCATCAAACATAAACACCAAGTATCAAATCAAAAATCATGCCAAAATAATGACTTTATGTCATCAAACATCCTTATATCAAAACATAAGTTTATTTTTACCTCAAATATTATGAGGGGATTAAGTTCCTCAAGGAGATATCAGTTCAAATATTTTTGCTTTCTTCAATCTTCTCCATTTCTGTTTTGCTAAGTTTAATTTTCGAAATACTATTATTAAGACGAATTGCAAGGTAGTTGCTCCCCTGTAGAAAAAATAGTGTTATTTATGTATCGATTTTATTAAAAGACAAATATTAAGGAACAGTTAAATCTATTTTTAGTAAGAAAGACATGAAAATAGAAACAGAGGGAGTACTACAATATCCACATCTTGATTCCAAAACAAAAAACTTCAAAAATTGTAGACCTAAAAAGAATGGTTCCAAACAGAGGAGCAGAGTAATGTAGTAAACAAAAATCACTGATGGAAAATTCATAAATATAACTCAACAAGTTCTACAAAACACTCAACAACAAAGAAACTACAAACAGAAACATCACATTGACAGGCTTAGTTGAGAATGCATTGTTCTTATGGCTGCTAGGACTAGTTGCTTGGATCATGATTTTGAATTTACATGTTCCACCCGATGGTGACGGATCCGTGTTTGTGATCATCGAAAGGTTAGGAAACTTGCAGGCACTCGATTGCTGGTCGTTTTCCTGATAGTAACTGTTGAATGCATACGAAACGTTGCCACGAGCATCAAGATCAGCACATGATGTCCCGTGCCCGAGGCTGGTGCAATCAGCATGTGAACATGCATAGCCTACACTATCAGCTAGCTGAGGATCATCAAGGCTAGCTGAGGGTGACAACACGCACCACTGACGAGACAGGTAACGAACACCACTTGCTGGTACTAAACCACCTCCATTGTTTGCACCTAACGAAAGATTGTATTTAGGCGTACCATCGAAGTAATATATTCCCCAATGGCGCTCAAAGTTACCGGGCTGAATGCTTTTCGCGTCCTCGTCAATCAGACTGAAAAGGTAAGCATCTATAGGGCCAGGTCTCATTGGTGTCCCCTTTCCACCTGAAATGTGAGTCATGAATCCTTGGTTGAACTTCTGGGCAGCTTTCAGGTTTGCATTATTGTCTCCATCTGTTGGCCATCCGATTTCCCCTATTATAATCGACATATTCGGGAATCCGTTTTTCTGCAATGCAGAAAGGAGGGTATCGTGATTTGCATCGAACACATTGTTGTAGATTTTCCCATTGTCATCAATGGGGCTTGAGTATCCGTCGAAGAAAGCATAGTCAGCAGGAAAGTTGGGGTCATTGTAGAGACTTATGAAGGGATAGATATTGACAGTAAATGCGCCTCCATTGTCACTCAAGAACTTGACAATGCTCACCATGAGATCACGAATGTCTTGGCGAAAATCACCTGTTGAAGGTTTTTCACTTGAACTCTGGTATACATCAGCATTGAGAGGAATAGTGACTTTCACCCGATTACCAAGACCGGCTTTTATAAGGGCTGCCTGGATGTTTTGAAGAGCCGGGAATGTTGTTGACAGAAACGTCCCGTTTAACTGAGATAGAAATGGTTCATTTCCAACTGCAACATATCTGTATACACAAAAGAACTTATATTTAGCAAAATTGAAGGCAAAAAGGCCAGCTACTGCTATATCACGACTCAGGAGAGTACTCGAGCCAACCTCATTAGGCTACAATTAGCATTATATTGACTAGATACGAAACGTTTTGCGTAATGTTGCCAAAACAAACAAGTTAGATTGACAAGTCTCAATGAAAAAACTAAGTTCTTCTCAGACTTTCTCTGTTTGTATACTCCTTTAAACATGGCTGATGATTTAGCAAATATTATCATACTTCTAAATGCTCGAACACAACAAGCAAGTCGCGGTAGTTTTTACAATTATGGAGAAAGGAGATACATGTAATAAGTATTGCATACTGTCAGTGTATATAATTTAAAAAGCGCGAAGAATATTGAGAAGACACTAAACTCACTTGATATCAACACTGTTGGAAGAGACATGTGAAGAGACATTCTTCTCTACCCATTTCTCAGCAGCACCCAAACTGTTGGCTAAACTCCACAGCATTTCATTTGGTATTCCAACCATGACTTCAATTCCAGAGCCACTGAGGGCATTCAAGATTTCTGAATCTGCATCAAACAGCTTCACTTTCTGAATCCCATTGTCTTTTAGTAACTTCACTACTATGTTTGGTGGCAATGGATGTGTTGCTTGTGTACCCCAGTTTGCTCCTATTCCATATACTTTCCCAAACACCATAAACCCCAAAATCATTGAAATCCATAAACCATACTGCACACCCAGAATTTTCATCTCCTTTTTACACCAGAAAGGCCTTCTCTTAGACAAGAATCAAGAACTTGTTGAAAACAAGAAAACAAAAATCAAACTTGAAATTGTTTCATTACAAAAACAGTATGATCAACTTTATCTCTGAAGAATCCAAAAGGGTCTTCAAGAGTTGGAATTTCAAGAGGCTTATAACTTGCTAACAACAAGAAAGAAAAGAACTTTTATCTGTTTTGAACTTCTACTCATAAATTAGCTCAAGAATCCAAAAGGGTCTTCAAAAAATAGGAATTTCAAGAGGCTCAAAACTTACTAACAACAAAAAAGAAGAGAACTTTATCTGTTTCGAACTTTACTTTCACTCACAAACTAGCTCAAGAATCCAAAAGGGTCTCCAAGAATTGGAATTTCAAGAGGCTTAAAACTTGCTAACAACAAAAAAGATGAAAACTTTCTGTTTTGAACTTTCACTCACAAATTCAAAAAGGTCTTCAAGACGCTCAAAAAACTTACTAACAACAAAAAAAGAAGAAAACTGTGTCTGTTTTGAACTTTCACTCACAAACTAGCTCAAGAATCCAAAAGGGTCTTCAAGAATTGGAATTTCAAGAGGCTCAAAACTACTAACAACCAAAAAGAAGAAAACTTTTGTCTGTTCTGAACTTTCACTCACAAACTAGCTCAAGAATTCAAAAGGGTCTCCAAGAATTGGAATTTCAAGAGGCTTAAAACTTACTAACAACACAAAAGAACAAAACTTTGTCTGTTTTGAACTTTCACTCACAAACTAGTTCAAGAATCCAAAAGGGTCTTCAAGAATTGGAATTTCAAGTGGCTCAAAACTAACTAACAACCAAAAAAAAAGAAAACTTTATCTGTTTTTACACCACCCATGTCACAAACTCAGAGAGTGTGAGAAATTTTAGAATTCAAGAATCTAATAGAGAACTGTGGTCTGTCATCTGTGCATGGGTTCTTGCTTGAGAAGACAAATAAAAAGGGTTTCAAAAGGGGGAGTTCAAAATTTTGATTTGGGAAAAAGATCATTTGTAGTAGAAGCTGAAAATATACCAAATCAAAGGAGGCAAGAAAGCATATTCTGAAATGAAAACAGAGAAAAAGAAAAGGGAAATTCAAAAGATTACTACTTTACATCCTAAGGAAGAAAACAGTAGGGCTACTATAGAAAACCAATCTTGTTAAGCAATGAAAAAATTAATAATAAAAAGGTGAAGGAAATTATGGAGTTTCTGAGTATTGAGTCACAAATATATGTCAAAAGAAATATTAAGATGATAGCTACATATAAGATGTGATATATATATATACTCAAGTGATATATATATATATATATATATATATCACTTGAGTATATATATATATACTCAAGTGATCTAGCATCAACTGAACTAGTACATTTGATCAATGTTTGCTTTTGCTTTTTAGTTTTTGTCCAAAAATATGCCGTTATAAAATAAGTGGCTAATAATTTATAACAATAAACTAAAATAAGAACAAATAAGAGAGAGTATATTAATGTTTTCAAATTTTTCTTCTCTACATTATTTTGAAATATACTATCTATATATAGTAGTACTAGAAAAGGTAAAACTTGACCATAATTTGCCAAGTGTGGATTATGTTTTCACATGTCATTATATTAGTATAACGAATGATGACTCTTCAAAGGATGGCCACATGTCATCTATTTGATTTTACGACACTCCCCCTTGGATGTTTATGTAAATAAAACTTAAATACAAATATATATAGACATTCACAATACGTTTTACATGTTGCCTCATAAAAAACCTTTCTAGGAAAACCCAGTGGGACAAAACCTAGACTAAGGAAAAAAGAGTGCAACGCGTATTTTACTCTCCCTGATGAAGACTACGATTCAGATGTTTAAGTCTTCGCATTCCGATCTTTTGTACCATCTTTTCAAGAGTTGAGGCTGGTAATGATTTGGTGAATAAATCTGCTGGATTATCACTTGAACGAATTTGTTGTATCATGTGTAAAGAATAATTTCGGTGAAATATGTTTCGTTCTATCTCCTTTTATGAAGCCTCCTCTTAATTGAGCTATACATGCAACATTGTCTTCAAAAAGCACCGTGGGTATCTTCACATCACATTTCAAATCACATTTTTCGTTGATAAAATGTATAACTGATCTCAACCATACGCATTCTCTACTTGCTTCATGAATGGCTATTATCTCAGCATGATTTGAAGAAGTAGCGACTATAGACTGTTTCGTAGATCGCCATGATATAGCAGTACCTCCGTATGTGAACAGATAGCCTGTTTGAGATCGAGCCTTATGTGGGTCAGATAAATAACCTGCATCTGCATAACCAACAAGATCTGTACTATCTTTGTTAGTATAAAATAGACCCATATAACTAGTCCCTTTTAGATATCGCAATATATGTTTAACTCCATTTCAATGTCTTCGTGTAGGAGAAGAACTAAATCTTGCTAATAAATTAACAGAAAATGCTATGTCAGGTCTTGTAGAATTAGCAAGATACATAAGTGCGCCAATTGCACTAAGATAAGGTACTTCAGGACCAAGAAGTTCCTCATTCTCTTCTTGAGGTCGGAATGGATCTTTACTCACTTCAAGTGATCGCACAATCATTGGGGTACTTAATGGATGTGCTTTGTCCATGGAAAAACGTTTCAAGATTTTCTCAGTATAGGCAGATTGATGAATGAAGATCCCGTCTACTAAATGTTCAATTTGTAGACCAAGACAAAGTTTTGTCTTTCAATGGTCTTTCATCTCAAATTCTTTCTTTAGATATTCAATTGCCTTTTGGACCTCTTCTGGAGTTCCAATGAGATTAATGTCATCAACATAAACTGCAAGAATAACAAACCCTGATGTTGTTTTCTTAATGAAAATGCAAGGGCAAATGACATCATTTATATAATCTTGTTTTATCAAGTACTCACTGAGGCGATTATACCACATGCGTCCTGATTGTTTTAAGCCATATAGTGACTTTTGTAATCTGATTGAACACATTTCTCGAGGTTTTGAACTATATGCTTCAGGCATTTTAAGTCCTTCTGGAATTTTCATATAAATTTCATTATCAAGTGAACCGTAAAGATAAGCTGTAATCACATCCATTAGATGTATTTCAAGATTTTCATGAACAGCTAAACTGATGAGATATCGAAAAGTTATTGCATCCATAACTGGTGAATATGTTTCTTCATAGTCGATACCAGGTCGTTGAGAGTATCCTTGTGCAACAAGGCGTGCCTTGTATCTTACAATTTCATTTCTCTCATTTCGCTTTCTCACAAAACCCCATTTATAGCCAACTGATTTTACACCATTTGGGGTTGGACTACAGGTCCAAGAACCTCACGTTTAGCAAGTGAGTCTAATTCTGATTGAATTGCCTCTTGCCATTTTGGCCAATCACATCTTCGTCGACATTCTTCTACAGATAAGGGTTCAAGATCATCACTGTCTTGCATAATATTAAGTGCAACATTATATGCGAAAATATTATTAACTATGATTTTCGATCGATCTAAACTTATCTCATCACCCGTAGAACTTATTGAAAGTTCTTCATTCACTTGAGTCTCGGGTTCACTGATCTCTTCAGAAATATCACGATTAATCAGATCTTTGATCTTATCTTCGTGAGATTCTTTTGTAGTGTCATTTTTTGTACTTCTTTTTCTAGGATTTTTATCTTTTGAACCCAATGGTCTGCCACGCTTCAAGCGTGTTTGTGATTCAGAAGTCATGACACTTGTAGATGATCCTTTTGGGACGTCAATCCGGATAGGCATGTTTATTGCGGGAGTATGTGACTTTGTTATCCTTTTCAAATCAGTAAATGCGTCTGGCATTCGATTTGCTATGTTTTGCAAATGGATAATCTTCTGGACCTCCTGTTCACATATAGGGGAACGTGGATCAAAATGAGATAATGATGAAACTTTCCATGCAATTTCATTTTTAAGTTCTTTTTTTTCTCCCCCTAATTGCGGAAAATTTATTTCATCAAATCGACAATCTACAAATCTTGCAGTAAATAAATCTCCTGTCAATGGCTCAAGATAGCGAATTATAGAGGGTGAATCAAACCTAACATATATGCCTAACCTTCTTTGGGGGCCCATCTTAGTGCGCTGCGGGGGTGCTACTGGCACATATACAGCACATCCAAAAATTCGCAGATGACCAATATTTGGTTCATAACCAAATACTAATTGTGACGGAGAATATTTATTATAATGAGTCGGTCTGAGACGAACAAGTGATGTTGCATGTAAGATAGCATGACCCCAAACAGTAGCGGGTAACTTACTTTTAATAAGTAAAGGTCTTGCTATCAACTGTAAGCGCTTAATAAATGACTCAGCAAGGCCATTTTGAGTATGAACATGAGCTACAGGATGTTCAACTTTTATCCCTATTGATAAGCAATAATCATTAAAAGCTTGGGATATGAATTCTCCAGCATTATCAAGGCGAATTGCCTTAATGGGATAGTCTGGAAATTGCGCTCTTAATCGTATTATTTGTGCCAATAATTTTGCAAACGCCAGGTTGCGAGATGATAAGAGGCACACATGAGATCATCTTGAAGATGCATCTATTAGGACCATAAAATATCTAAACGACCCACTAGATGGGTGAATAGGTCCACATATATCTCCATGTATACGTTCTAAAAATTGAGGGGATTCAATGTTAATCTTCATTGGTGATGGCCTAGTTATCAATTTGCCTTGATAACAAGCAGCACATGAAAATTCATCACATGTAAGAATCTTCAGGTTCTTTAATGGATGTCCTTTTGAGTTTTCAATGATTCATCTCATCATTATTGATCCAGGATGACCCATTCGATCATGCCAAAGCACAAAAGTTTTTAAGTCAGTAAACTTCTGGTTTACGATAGAATGTACTTCAACTATACTTATTTTTGCATAATATAAGCCAGAAGATAAAGTTGATAATTTCTCTAACACATATTTCTGGTTTGAGACAATCTTGGTAATACCAAGGTATTCAACGTTCATTTTATTTATTGTCTCAATATGATATCCATTTCGGCGAATATCTTTAAAACTTAACAAGTTTCTTGGGGATTTAGAAGAGAACAATGCATCTTCTATAACAAGTTTTGTCCCCTTAGACAAGAATATAGTAGCTCTTCCGGAGCCTTCTATTAAGTTTGAATTACCAGAAATTGTAGTAACATTTCCTTTTCTTCTAAGCAAGTAAGAGAAGTATTTCTCATCTTTGAATATGGCGTGCGTTGTTCCGCTATCAATTACACAAATATCTTCATGATTGATCATTGATTCAAACGAAGTTTGGGGCATATCCATATTTTCTTCAAAAACAGATATAAACATAGTAAAATAATACTATTAAACAAGGTTATTATATTTACAATGATTTAGAAAAACACAAACATACCAAATAATACAAACAAATAGAAAATGAAACTATCTAATTTATCGCGGGATCGTCACTGATTATTTTTCCTTCAGGGAATACAAAGAAATCAGCTACATCCAAATGCATAGGCTCAACATTTGCTTCTGCATTATTATCAATCTTATGCATGCGCTCAACATTATCTTCAGAGATAAAGTTTGCTTCTGGATTATCATCACTCTTTTTCAAGGATGCTTGATAAAGTTGAACCAGACGCTTAGATGATCGGCAAGTACGCGACCAGTGCCTCATTCCTCCACATCTATGACATACACTTTCCGAATTTTTCTTTTGTATCACTTCTTGTCTCTCACCCTTCCTTTTATACCGTTGGTCATTTTTCGATGCAAGATGACCATCATGATTGTAATTTATTTTACGACCACGACCACGACCGGAGCCACGACCACGATAGGAGCCACGACCTTTTACTCATTGGTGATAATTTGCCTGATTCACTTCAGGGACTGGCATAGAACCAACAGGTCGACTTTCATGATTTTTTATCAAAAGATCGTTATGTCGTTCAGCAATAAGAAGATGTAAACGTAATTCAGAATATTTTTTAAAATCCATTCCTCGATATTGCTGCTGCAGGAGCATACTCGAGGCAGGAAATGTGGAGTATGTTTTCTCTAGTTTATCATGTTCAGTGACCTCTTCTCCGCATAAATTTAACTGTGATATAATTCTATACATGGAAGAATTATATTCAGTTATACTTTTAAAATCAGACACTACACCATTTTAGGCCTACGGCCACCCCACTAAAGTGTAGCCTAAACTAGCAAAAAGTGTGGCCTTTGATAAAAGGTCACACTTTTGGACTTTAGGCAACACTTTTTAGGGGGTGGCCAAAAGAAGCGTAACCTTTGACATTAGGCAACACTTATTAAATGTCGCCACTTTTGGCTACACTTATAAAGCGTAGCCAAAGAAGTATAAGGCCACGCTTTGTTGTGATGCATTAACAACACCTATATTTTATTATACTACACTTAAAAGCATTGCCTTTGCGGTTTTATTGGTCACACTTCAAAAGTGTTGCCTTTTATAGGTCATCTAGTGCAACACTTCAAAAGTGTTGCCTTTTATATCTCATATATAGCAACACTTATAAAGTGTAACTTTATATTTCATCTAGAGCAACACTTATAAAGTGTAATTTTATATCTAATCTAGAGCAACACTTATAAAGTGTAACTTTATATCTCATCTAGAGCAACACTTATAAAGTGTAACTTTATATCTCATCTAGAGCAACACTTATAAAGTGTAACTTTATATCATGGTTTTTTATTGTACAAGAAACCAATATTTTTCAAAAGAACTAGAAGCATTATTTTAAATATATTATCAAACT
The DNA here is from genome assembly GCA_016801875.1 of Solanum sitiens. Classification (NCBI taxonomy): domain Eukaryota; kingdom Viridiplantae; phylum Streptophyta; class Magnoliopsida; order Solanales; family Solanaceae; genus Solanum; species Solanum sitiens. The sequence goes on along the minus strand of JABWTJ010000434.1, from coordinate 319,298 downwards.
AAGGTGCTTTGACAGTCAAAATCAAACAGGGTCATTCTTAGTTGTGACTTCATACTGTCATGGCAAGTAAATGCATGGGCAAGTCAGTGAGCAATATCAAAGGAAGTTTTGTAAGAAATACCAACATTTTTATCAAGTCAGAGAATATATTGGGATACAGGGATGTTCTAACCCATCTTAGCAAGTTAAACTTTTTCTTATAACTGAGATTTTCTAGACTAGTAGGGGCACAGTACAACTCGGTCGTGAATACTCACTTCTACCAATCCCCACTTACATACATATCTACACCAAGCTATAGTTTGGGTATAACCCACACATCAAATAGATTATTATAGCGTTAACTGTGTGCAGATACTAGTTAAAGATTTAGGTATACTAAAAATGAGAGAAGTACAATTCAGTAAAGGACTCTTGGATGATTTCATAAGTACAACATACACTTTATAAGCATTGCATATGCTACATCACGGCTCCATGAACTAAAGTATATAATTTATGTACCTAAGTCTGAATCGTATGCTACTTCTTAACTATATGTATACAATATGTGAAGAGTGAATATATTTAATCATTGACGAACAACAAGTAAACATTTACTAAATTAGCAAAGTTGAGAGTGCTAAAATACAGAATGTTTATGACACAATAAAAGAGAATCTCACAGATATGTGACTAAAGCAGTTCCTATCATCCAGAAGGAGTGTTCTTTGGGAATATTTGATGCATTTGTCTATCTGCTTTGCTGGATTTTTAGAAATTATGAGAAAGATATAAAACTAGATAATCAGATCAACAGTAGCTACTTAAGAAACAAAGTAAATGAGAGACTGGAGAAATGTATTATACATATACTTTGATTTATTAAATGAAGATTCTAAAGTGAAAATGGAAGAAATCATATTCAACTAAAAGTCAGAATCCCAGACTGCCAAAACTCCTGAGCACATTGTTGGTTTCCTTGTTAGATTTCAACAGGAGTTACACTTAATGCATCTAGTTAAGATTTGCACTAGTTGAAGGGTTGAAGTCAAGTTATACTATCTATAAAGTATCTATTATTGATAAGACTAGAACAAAACAGATGTACAACAAATATTAATGGGTAAAATACACTATAAATTTTATATTCACCCACGTTAGAGTCAAAACACAAAACAAATGATGTGAATTCGATGGAAACTATAGTTCTTGACTTATTGCAATGTAAGAAAATAACCTTTGAAGAGTATATATAAAGAAAATGCTTGAGATTCCCCTAGGAACAAAGCAAATTACACAGAAAATATAAAAGAATTACATTCACTTTGTGCAAGCATCAGTTCAAGGTTTGCAAGTCGACGTAAGCTTATGATATTTCTTTTATCCTAAATCCAATGAAAGATTAATTATCCATTAAATGAAGGGAGCATTTGAAGTTTAGAGAACGTAAAACTTAAGAACTTAGAAGGCAGGGAAATATAATCATGTTAAGGACAAACGTAAAGCATTTTTTTTAGCTCATTTGTAATATCTTTTCTTGGCAATAGAGGCCGAGGCAATCCCAAGCTTGCAGCAGACACTAATTCAATTGAGTCTAGTAGATAAAATTAACAGTAAGAAGGGAGCGAAACAAAAACTCAAATATGTAAGTCTTCTTTTACTCACAACTTTCAGTAGATGACGCTGTGCTTCCGCCTTATAAACTTTAGGAATTGAATTATAAAACTTTCCTTCAGCTCTTTAAAGAAAGACGACTTAGCTTCAACTAAGTTCTTCAGAGAAAAACGACCTAGATTCAGCTGGTATGTTTAACATTCAAGTGAAGAAAACTAGATAGACTCCCAAAAATCAACAAAATTCATATCAAACACAAGAATATCAATGCCCTAAGTTAAAATTTACACTTTCAAAGATACACAGGAATATCAAAACCCTAATGCTAGAATTTAGACTATTAGAGATAGAATTTCTTACCTGATAAACCCTATTCGAACAACCCTAAAGCTTTAAGATGTGAGGCGTGTTCATGTGCGATGCATTTTGTTCATCTGTGAAATCCGGCGGAACAACTCTTTAACAAAGAATCTATGACGAAAATCGTGTTCTTCAGCTCTTCATTCTTAAACAAGGAATCTGTGATCAATTTTGACGAAAATTTATGAGAGAAATCACATTGTTCTTAAGTTCTTCAGATAATCTATTGTTCACTGTGAGAGAAAAGTCTGTCCTGCAGTGAGGAAAGTTACGATATTTTTTTTCTGATTTGGGAGAAAACAACTTTTAATATTTATTTTTTTTGGCCCAATGAAAATTGGAGGGAGAACAAATTTTAATGTAAAAAATAATGGAGGAAATATAATATTTTAGTAAAAACATTGAAGACACATTTGTAAAGTGTTGTTTTTATAATTATAAAAATAGGACACATTAAAAGTGTGGCCATATATATAAATAGTTGTTGCTAATTATATTATATTATAGCAACACTTATAAAGTGTAGTTTATACCATTAAAAAGAACATTTTACAAGTGTTGTCAATGTTATCGTAGCTAAAAGTTAAAAACTTAGGCTACGCTTTAAAAGCGTCTCCAAAAGTATCTTAGGCAACACTTTAAAAGTGTTGTCCAGATTTAGTGTGGCCGTAGACCTAAAATGGTGTAGTGAGATAATCTTAGATTAAACCAATCATGACGTGCCTATGGTAGAATGACTAACTTCAGGTGGTCATATCTATCTTTTAAATTTTTCCACAGTACAAGGGGGTCTTTTATAGTGAGATATTGCATTTTTAGCCCCTTGTCAAGATGGTGACGGAGAAAGATCATAGCTTTTGCACGTTCTTGACTGGATGCCTGGTTATTATCTTTGATGGTTTCTACCAAACCCATTGCATCCAAGTGGATTTCAGCATCTAGTATCCAGGATGAGTATCCTTTACCCGATATATCCAAGGCAACAAATTCAAGTTTAGAAATATTAGACATTTTTTAGAAAAATAAAATTCTTACCCTTTTTACCTATTTAAAGTAGCTCAACTTGGCAGAATCTCGTGCTGATAACGTGTTATAAAATAAGTAGCTAATAATTTATAACAATAAACTAAAATAAGAACAAATAAGAGAGAGTATATTAATGTTTTCAAATTTTTCTTCTCTACATTATTTTGAAATATACTACCTATATATAGTAGTACTAGAAAAGGTAAAACTTGGCCATAATTTGCCAAGTGTGGATGATGTTTCCACATGTCATTATATTAGTATAATGAGTGATGACTCTTCAAAGGATGGCCACATGTCATCTATTTGGTTTTACAACACCACATACTTTTTTTCTCCACAATCATATATGATGTGAGGCCAAAAATACATATTTTTAATTATTATTTGTCTCATATTTATTATTTATATTTAATTTTTTGGAGCATAATTTTTTTGAATTGTGCTAAATATTTTTTGAATTGTGGTAAATAGTATATTTTTTTGTAGGAATAAATTGGTGCGATGTTAAAGAAGTTTGGGGTATTCAAAATTCGTTATTCAAATAGATCAACTTTAAAAAAAATTGGGACTTCAAACTTATATAGGACATTGAATTTTTGTCTAAATTTGTTGGATTTTTCTCCTCAGGTATTTCAACTATGTCATTTTCGCTTTTAAATTATTAAACCATCAATAATTTGTTCCGTTTAAACATTGTTAGTTGATTTTGATCGGCTTTTCTATTGTAAATGTTTTCAATTGTGTTCGTATTGTAATGATTTTGATTGAAGGAATGAAGACAAACTGTGTGTAAGTCTCATTTATTTTCTAATGTGTTCAAATAACTTGAAGTAAAATATAATTATTCTCGAATATATTCTCTATCAATTGGACTAATGAGTTTTGAAATAACATATGTATCTATATCAATATCCCTCACAAAATTTGGTTCCGCATTAATCAACGGTGTTTAAAAAAATAAATTATGGGTGGTTTAATGATTCAATAGAAAAATAGCATAGTTGAGGTACCTAAGGAAAAAAATTCATTAAGTTAAAAGATTGGTTTATATATTTGGGCTTGATTTTTTTTAAGTAAGAATTTTAAAAATTTAAATTTTTAAATTTTTATTTTAAATTTATGATCAAATAGTAAGTTATCTTATAACGAGTGATATCGTTAAAGTTATATTTTCTTGTTGAATAAGGTTATATGCAAATATAAATTTGTTAAACATTTGCACAATGTTATAATTATGGCTATAAATGCTAATTTTTTAGTCAAACATATAATCCGTGATATTCTTGCAAAATGTGTGCTTAGTTATAATTTTTATTCATTAATTCAACTAAAATATCATTATTTGAAAATCATATATCAAATTATTTTTTTATAATATCAGTTAATAATTTATAATTACACATTATAAAATAACATGTATCTTAAATGCTTAACATATATAAATATCAGTGATATTTCTTATATGGACATATTTGTCAAATATTAACTTTTAGTTTTTTATAATTAATTTTTATTTTGAAAATTGAAAGATCTAGTTGTGTAAGTAAATTTGTGCAATTAAATAACATATTTAAAATTACACTGCAATTACATTATAATTATAATATATAAATAAATAAGTCTTGATAGATGTACTCTACTACAAACAATCATTACTTCAATAATTACACTAAATTTTATTAGCAAATGACTTTTCCAAACAAATATTTAGTGATGAATTTTATATTCAATTGTGGAAAAAGTTTGATGAGGTCTACTTTTAAAAAATTTCCACACAATAATTGATCCATTATTTTCATGACAAATGAAAAGGATATCACAAGTTCTATGTAAATGTTTTTTGTTTGGATTATCATTTATAGAATAGTAATATTTCATTCTAGAAATGAATAGTGAGTTTTCACCTAACCATTAATTAGTTAGCCCTTGTAAATATGTGTTCTCTAAGAGTATTTGAAATATTGTCATAGTTAATATTAAAATAATAAGTGAAGTAATTGTCATATGATCAATCGACTCGAATACAAGATAATTCGTGTTCATCTATTTTATTTCGCCCTAAATGGAACAATTCTCTTGGTTATGTTGCTCCTCGATTTGAGACTCCATGTCTACTTTTTTTCACTTGTAACTTAATCAGTTAGCAAAGTCGAATAAGAGTCAAATTGACTTATAAGTATTTCAAATTTATTTATATGTTTATTAAATATTCAAATTAAATAACTCGAAAGTTATAAAATAGATAGCCATTTTTAATTTACAACTTTACATTTTATAACACTACTAAACAAATACTATTTTCTCATTGTAAATTCTTGTTGAAAATTATTCTGTTGTTATTATCACATATATTTCAAATGAATAAATAAAAAAAATAAAAAATTAGGAAACTTTTCAGTATTTCAATGAGAATCTGTTTCCCGACTTACATTTTTTCAATGAGTATCAATTCGATGAACGGTGGAAAAGTATCATGTTTTATAACACAATTTTAATTTTTTTGCAATGAAAAAAAGCTCCTTTTCTAGTAGTAATCTGATCAAGATTAATTAAGGTCGGGCCTTTGAAATATGAAGTGCTTCAATCCAGATTTACTTGGCACAAATCTTAATTACTGCAACAGTACTTAGATAAGTTTATTGAAATTTCTAATGTAAATATTGGATTTATATAAGAATTAATTATAAAAAAGCTAAAAGTTAATATTTGATAAATATGTCCATATAAGAAATATTACTGATATTTATACATGCTACTAGTTTTGATGTACGTGCACTGTACGTAAATTTCAAACCATGTATTATATTGTATTTTAAAATTTATGTGAATAATATTAAAAAAATAATAGTAAGTAAGTAATTATAAACTGAATGATAAAGTATAAGTTCATGTGAACAAGAGATGTAAATTTTCTTATGATTCCAAATTAAATGAAAAATAGTCACTTGTAAATTTCTAATATAAATATTGGATCTATATACAAGTTATCAAATTCATCTAAACTTCGTGTCGTAATGAAGCTCCGCTCCTGGCCATGTTAAAGAAAATGTGGTTATGTGCATGCACAAAGAGCGACCTCAATAATCCTCCCAACATTTATAACGCAACAATATATATATTTTTTCTCTTTAGGAAAAAATTGCTTACTTATAAGAAAAAAGAGAAATTAAACATTGGTTGTAGTCGAAATAGTACAGATCTATCACTTTTAATCAAGTTTGAGCCCTGAAAATAGAAGAAAAAATCATGTTGAAAGTCATTTTAAGAAACTGGCTTGTAATATGCAAATTCTAGTTTAGTTAAGTTTCAATATAGACATCAAAGATTGAGCTGGAAAAAAAAAGAAGATAACCATATTAAATTTCAATAATAATGTAGTTAAGAAAAAGAAAAAAAAAGCTAAAGTATCTTGAGTGTTGTATGATTGATGGCGAAAAAAAGAAGAGCACAAACAAGTGTGTAGATGGGGTCACAAATGGCTTTTTAGTCATCACTTTGATATTTTAACCTTTTACAAGAGAATTAGGTATACTCACTTGTGAGAGATATTAGGTGGGAGACCTATATATAGTTCTATAGAATTAAAATTTTGTTATAAAATAAAGATTAAGTGCTAAAATTAAATTTAATAGCAACTAAGGAGAGAAGAATGTATTAGAGAGATAAAATAGGAAACTTGAATTTTTCTTATTTTGGTGTATTTTCCATAGAGATTACAATGCCTTTTATAGGCATAAGAGGGGTATAATGGACATTCACAAATTGTTATTATTTACAACACTCCCCCCTTGAATGTTCATTTAAAATAAATTCTTAGTAAAGTAACAAATGTAAATAGTTGATCCTAATACGCATTACTTGCTGCCTCATTAAAAACCTTATCAGGAAAACCCAGTGGGATAAAACCTTGATTAAGGGAAAAAGAGTACAACGCGTATTTTACTCCCCTGATGAAAACCATGATTTAGCTGCCCAAGTTTTCTCATTCCAATCTTGTATACCATCTTCTTGAAAGTTGCGGTTGGCAAAGACTTGGTGAATAAATCAGCCATATTATCACTCGAACGAATTTGATGTACGTTGATATCACCATTCTTCTGAAGCTCATGTGTGTAGAAAAACTTTGGTGAAATGTGTTTCGTTCTATCACCTTTTATGAATCCTCCCCTGAGTTGTGCTATGCATGCTGCATTATCTTCATATAAGGTTGTGGGTACTTTGTCGCATTTCAAACCACATTTTTCTCGAATAAGGTGTATAATGGACCTTAACCACACACATTCTCGGCTTGCCTCATGAATAGCTATTATCTCAGCATGATTTGATGAAGTGGCCACGATGGACTGTTTCGTAGATCTCCAAGATATAGCAGTACCCCCACATGTGAATACATAACCTGTTTGAGATCTAGCTTTGTGTGGGTCAGATAAATATCCTGCATCAGCATAGCCAACAAGATTTGGACTACAATCGTCAGAGTAGAATAAACTCATATCAATAGTCCCTTTTAAATACCGCAATATGTGTTTGATTCCATTCCAATGTCTCTTAGTAGGAGCAGAACTATATCTTGCCAACAAATTAACCGAAAAGGTTATATCAGGCCTTGTAGTGTTAGCAAGGTACATTAGTGCACCAATTGCACTGAGATATGGTACTTCAGGACCAAGAATTTTCTCATCCTTTTCTTGAGGTCGAAATGGATCTTTATTTACATCAAGTGATCGGACAACCATTGGAGTACTTAATGGATGTGCTTCATCCATATAAAAAAATTTCAACACCTTTTTTGTGTATGCAGATTGATGAACAAAAATACCGTTTGTCAAATGCTCTATTTGCAAACCAAGACATAATTTTATCTTTTCGAGATCTTTCATCTCAAATTCATTCTTTAAATAATCGATTGCCCTGTGAAGTTCCATTGGAGTTCCGATAAGGTTTATGTCATCGACATAAATAGCAAGTATAACAAACCCTGATATTGTTTTCTTTATAAACACACATGGGCAAATCGCATCATCCTCAGATAAATTCATTTATACCACATTCCAGATTGCTTCAAATACAATGATCGAATCTGCCCCGAGGCTTTGAACTGAATTTTGAATTCCAATTGGAGTGATCCGGTAGGTAAGGGATCGTTAATGTAACAATCGAGTATGTCATAAATTTGAGCAAGTATATTTCACAAACTCTGATATTCGCGCTAAACAACATGGGCAAATCTGATCATTTAATATGCTTCTTGATAAATACTCACTAAGACGGTTATACCACATGTCGTCATTCAGATTGATTGACCAAGATCTTTGTAATCTAATTGAGTACATTTCCCGAGGCTTTGAACTGTATGCTTTGGGCATTTTGAATTCTTCGGGAATTTTCATGTATATCTCATTATCGAGTGATCCATAAAGGTAGGTTGTAACCACATCCATCAAATACATTTCAAGTTTCTCATGGATCGTCAAACTAATGAGATAACGCAATGTTATTGTATCCATAACAGGTGAGTATGTCTCTTCATAATCGACGCCGGGCCTTTGAGAAAATCCTTGTGCAACAAGACGTGCTTTGTACCTTTGTATTTCATTTTTCTCATTTCTTTTCCGAATAAAAACCCATTTATAGCCAACAGGTTTAACACCATTAGGTGTTTGTGCTATAGACCCCAAAACTTCGCGCTTGACAAGTGAATCCAATTCTGATTGAATTGCTTCTTGCCATTTTTGCCAGTCATTTCTCTGTCAACATTCTTCAACAGATTGAGGTTCAAGATCCTCACAATTTTGCATAATTTTTGATGCAACATTGTATGCAAAAACATAATCCACCGCTATTTCTGAGCGATTTAGATTTATTTCATGATCACTTGATTTTATGGATAGTTCATTATTTCCTTAAGTCTCAAGCTCATTGATTCCTCCAAGGATATCAGAATTACTCACATCTTGACTTTCTACTGTGAGGTTTTTTCATAGTGTCATTTTGATCTTTTAATTTCCTTTTTCTAGGATTTTGATCCTTTGATCCTAATGGTCTACCACGCTTCAGGCGTGCTTTTGACTCATTAGTTATAACACTAGTTGATGATCCTACGGGGACATCAATTTGAATTGGGACATTCTTTGCAGGAACATGTGATTTAGTAATCCTTTTCAAATCTGTAAATGCATCTGGCATTTGATTTGCGATTTTCTGCAAATGAATGATCTTTTGTACTTCTAGCTCACAAATGCAAGTACGAGGATCAAGATGAGACAATGATGGATTTTTCTACAAACTTTCTCCTTTAATTTCACTATTTTCTCCCCCTAATTTTGGGAAAAGTGTCTCATCAAATCGACAATCTGCGAATCGAGCAGTGAACATATCTCCAGTTAATGGCTCAAGGAAGCGAATAATAGAGGGCGATTCAAATCCAATATATATTCCTAACCTTCTTTGGGGACCTATCTTAGTGCGCTGTGGTGGTGCTACCGGCACATAAACAGCGCATCCAAAAATTCTCAGATGAGATATATTGGGTTGTTGACCCAAAGCCAATTGTAATGGAGAAAAATTATGATAATATGTCGGCCTGAGACGAATAAGTGCTGCAGCATGCAAAATTGCATGACCCCACACAGAAGTGGGCAACTTAGTTTTCATAAGTAATGGTCTTGCAATCAACTGCAGTCGTTTAATTAATGACTCAGCCAGACCATTTTGAGTGTGAACATGAGCTACAGGATGTTCAACTCTTATCCCAATCGATAGACAATAATCATTGAATGTTTGGGATGAAAACTCTGCAGCGTTATCAAGGCGAATAGACTTAATCTGATTATCAGGGAACTGTGCCCGTAATCATATTATTTGTGCCAATAATTTTGTAAATGCCAAATTGCGAGATGACAATAGGCATACGTGAGACCATTTAGATGAAGCATCTATCAAGATCATAAAATATCTAAATGGCCCACTCGGTGGGTGAATTGGCCCACAAATGTCCCCATGTATACGTTCCAAAAACGCAGGGGACTCAATTTTGACCTTTGTTGGTGATGGTCTCACAATTAACTTGCCTTGATAACACGCATCACAAGAAAATTCACCATTTAAAAGAATTTTCAACTTCTTTAATGGATGCCCATTTGAATTTTCTATAATTCGTCTCATCATTATAGATCCTGGATGTCCCAGACGATCATGCCAAAGTACGAAAGTATTGGAATCAGTAAACCCCCGGTTTACTATAGAATGTGCCTCAATTGCACTAATTTTTGTCCAATACAATCCAGAAGATAAGGCCGTGAATTTTTCTACAACATATGTCTGCCCGGAGACATTTTTGGTTGTACCAAGATATTCAAGATTCATTTCATCAATTGTCTTGATATGATAACCATTTTCACGAATATCTTTGAAACTCAATAAGTTTCTCCGAGATTGAGGAGAAAACATGGCATTATTTATTATGAGTTTAGTTCCCTTGGGCAAAATTATAATGGCTCTTCCGGAGCCCTTAATCAAATTAGTACTACCAGATATTGTAGTAACATTCATATTGCCCATACTCAAATGAGAAAAATATTTCTCATTTTTAAATATCGTGTGTGTTGTACCAGAATCAATCAAGCAAATGTCTTCATAATTTAATAATTTGCTTGGAGAATTATCCATATCTTCAAAAGTAATGAAATAAATTTATATTAAATGATTAATTATCTTTTGTTAAATATTTAAGAAATAATGTAAATGTTAAAATGATATTTGAATCATTAATAATGCATAAGATTTTTATCACTCAAATCTTTAACACTAAATTTGATTTAGTTTAGTATGTTTAAAATAAGTATTAATATAATTTATTATCTTGAAATGACATTTGAGTGACAAAAAAGGAAAAGGTGTTTTCCACTAACCAATTTAGGTAGTGGTCTTACTTATACATTTTTCTTTTATGACCACAAAAGTTAAAGGAAAGTATAATGTTAATATTTTTCAATTCCTTTACAAATCATAACATTCCAACTCACTTTCCATTGGTGTTTCTAAAAGAATGGACTCAATTATGATCAATACAAAACAACAAATATTAATAACATTAGTAAATATCAACCATTATTATTCTTCCATATTCACAGAACCGTCACAAATTAAGTGATCTATTTTTCCTTCAGGGTGTGTGAAGAAATCCGCCACATCCAAGTGTGTGATGTCAATATGATCAGTGATAAAATTAGTTTCGGGATTTTTATCCTTCCTTTTTAGTGATGCTTGATAAAGCTCAACCAAGTGTTTAGGAGTACGACAATCACGTGCATAATGACCCTTTCCACCACATCGGAATTAATTTATTTTAATTGTTTCATGTTTCTCATCTTTTCCTTTTCCCCTTTGATGACTATTTTTCTTTGGTGAATGATTAACACCGGGAAAAGGATTTCGCTCTTGGTCGTAATTACGACCACGACCACGGCCTCTTCCACGCCTAGCGTGGTGGGCGTACACCTCATTCACTTCAGGAAGTGGTGTAGATCCAGTGGGACGATTCTCGTGATTTTTCATTAACAAATCATTATTTTGCTCAGCCACGAGAAGATGAGAAATCAGTTCAGAATACTTCTTGAAACCCTTTTCTCGATATTGTTGCTGTAAAAGCACATTCGAGGCATGAAATGTGGAGAACGTTTTTTCCAGCATATCAACATCATTAACTGTATCTCCACATAGTTTCAATTGAGAAGTAGTTCTGAACATGGCAGAATTGTACTCATGAATAGACTTAAAGTCTTGTAGTCTTAAATTCATCCAATCATATCGTGCCTTTGGATGAATGACCATCTTCAAATGGTCATACCTTTCTTTTAGGTTATTCCACAAAACGAGTGGATCTTTGACTGTGAGATATTCAATTTTCAAAATTTCGTCAATATGATGACGTAAGAATATCATTGCTTTAGCACAGTCTTGTTTTGATGCTTTATTTTCAATTTTAATGGTGTCTGCAAGACCCATAGCATCCAAATGGATTTCAGCATCCAATACCCATGAAAGGTAGTTCTTGCCTGAACTTTGAAGGGCAACGAACTCAAGTTTAGTAAGATTAGCCATAATAAAAAGAAGAAAATAATAATACCTTAGCCTTCAAATTTAGTCTTCAAACTTTGATATGACAGATTCTCGTGCTGATACGTGTTATAAAATAAAGACTAAGTGCTAAAATTAAACTTAATAGCAACTAAGGAGAGAAGAATGTATTAGAGAGATAAAATAGAAAACTTGAATTTTTCTTATTTTGGTGTATTTTTCATAGAGATTACAATGCCTTTTATAGGCATAAGAGGGGTATAATGGACATTCACAAATTGTTATTATTTACAACAAATTTTCAATTGTAAGGCTATAGTTAAATCACAATATTCTAAGATATTTTATCGTGTAACTTACATAAATTTTATTAGCTTATGAGTTAATTACTTATATTCACGTTGATTTGTAACATTATAAATTTTATTAAACTTTGGTACATCTAGATATATTTATCTAGAGATACATGAGTCAAAATTAGGTGTAATTTATTCTCACTCTCTTCTCTCCCTTCTTGTTCGTCACTCCTACATGTGAATCATACCAGATACATATATATGTATCTAGTGTGATTCATATGTATCTGAAATACATAAACAAATCTCGTCCGCGTCTCTCCTATTTTCGCTTACTTTTCTCCTCATTCAAGTGTATCCGGTAGCTATGAAATTTGATATGAAATTATTAATTGATGATATAAAATGTAATATTTCAAACTATAATGAAAAACTAATGAATATGATAGAAAAATTTGTGTAATTAGATAATTAACAAAATTATATGAGTTCCACTTGTGAGAAATTGCTAACACCTCTTATGCAATAATAATATATTTAGTATAATTTCATGAGTAGGTTGTAAAAATAATAACATATACAAATTTACTTCTATTTTTGTGAGGTAAAAAATTTAATTTCGAGAGATTCTGAACTCAAAAAAATTGTAACCAACGCACAATTGTAAGAAATATAAAATAACAAGCTGACACTGTAACACATCTTATGTTAAAATATTTTGTTTTGTTTTTTATTTTTTGTAAAATATTCTAAAATTGATATTTATTTTTTCTTTTTAAATAAGCATCATGACTTTTATCCCGTATCTTTTAGTAGAAAATATCCTCTTTTATCATATCTAACGATGAGTTTCATTTCTTCTTGAGAATGTATATATTCAAGGAATTATAGTAATTATTTGTTTTTTTTTTCTATTTTTATTAGAAAGAAAAATCATTTTCCTCCTTTGAAAATATTTATCTTTTAGAAAAAATATTTTTCAAAATATTTAGCCAATCAAATATAAAAAAATAAAAAAAAGTATAAAATTATTTTCTGTCTTACCAAACCTTAGTTGTTAGATCATTTATTTATTTTGCCCCTTTTATCAAATAAAAAAGTGGTGTACTAATATTTATTTTGCCCCTTTTATCAAATAAAAAAGTGGTGTACTAATATATCCACACTTTATTACTTTTTGTAATGCATTAATTCGAAGTCCCACACTTTTTATTACTTTTTAATAATGCATTATTTTTATATATTACTTTGTGAATTTGAAGTGCATATTGGTGACTCCCCCTAGGGCTATGATGTTGAACCCTAAAGTTAATCTAATTAAGCAACATTAAGATATATATATATATATATATATATTCATATCTTAATATGTGATTGAACAATTAAACCAATATAAGGACCTCTCACCTTTTGACTATTATATATTCTTTATTTTATACACCATAATGATAACCAAAGGCTAAACCAAAGAAAATAATAAGGAACCTTCTTTTCTAGTAGCTTTTTAAATGAAAGAAATAACTTCCGTAAATAGTCATTATGATAAACTTTTACAGTTTAAGGTGTTTCGTTTGTATAATTTATGGATTTATATAATTTGCAAGTTTGTATAATTTACAGGTATATTTGTATAATTCAGTTATTTTTTTATAAACTCCAAATAACGAATTTATCAATTACATCAATACAAGTATAAACAGTTGTACAATTATGTTGTATGAATTCCGAATTATACAAATTATTCATAAAAATTTTGAATTATACAAACGTGCGAATTATACAAAATGAAAAAGTTGAGCCGCGTAATTATAGGTAAAAGTAGGTCGCGAATTGTAATTAAGGCAAACTATAACTATGCTTACTAATTAACTATAGTTATGTTAACTAATTAACTGATATATGTTTACTAGTACGCGTAATTTACTCTAAATAGAATCCCTCTTTTTAATGATAAAAAGTTTCTTCTATTCCAATCTTATCATAATTTCAGTGTATTTGTTTTAATCAAATGAAGACAAATCATATTTTATTTTATTTTCTTGAGTTCAATACCTGATATCCAAATTTTCAAAATATTATATGAGATTGGAAGTTAGAATATTGTTCCAAAATGTGATAGCGTGAGAGAGACATTTTATTTAGCACTGAATAAGGCATAAGCTTGGTGACATGTCATGATCCAGATCGTCGTGATTGACAACCACACTAACTACTCGATGGGAGAACCGTTATTACCATCCAACCAAAGCAAGAAATCTAAAAACTAAGGCATTTAAGTTACAGAAGCAAATTAAATAACTAAGTTAAGTTCCATTACTAAATCAAGATCTAACGACTAACTAACAATGCGGAAGATAAACCTAGAATCTAAAAGTCAATGTACCAAAACTAGAAACGACAACCAAGTCTAACAAAGAATTCTATTGAACTATTTAAAACAAAAGTCTAAGTCTAGAAAGGTTGGACATAGACAAGGAGAATTCCATGGCAGTCCGAACGAATTGGCTCACCCTTGAACTCGAAGCGATCATTGATCTCCTAAGCGAGGTCTGTCAACAGTCGCGTGAAGATGCCCTATACTCAACAAAAGTAAGAAGAAGTGCAGGATCAATACACAACCACCGTGTACTGGTCGGATCACGCGGCTATCCCACTAGTGTAACATAACAAGTCAAGCAACATTATAATATCATGCATATATATCAACATATTTATTATCATCATAAGGAGTCAACAACACATTTCACATGTTTGATCACATAGTTGGTCCTCTCACGGAACCCAAACCCAAATTGTTAGTATGTCGGAACGTGGCAATCCGATCCAAAGTTAGCATGCCGACACATGACAATTCGATCCAAAAGTTAGCATGCCAGAACGTGTCAATCCAATCCAAAAGTTAGCATGCCGGAACGTGGCAATCCGATCCCAATCACACATCACGATAATACATCAAGATCACACATATTTAAGTCATGGTTCATTTCAACCTCTATGGTCAATATTGTAACATGCACACATATACAGGTATTACAATGACGAGAGAACTAGTATATATCACACGATCATAGAATCACAACCATCATCTACCTCGAAACAAGTTTGGAACCCTAAGAAACTTGATCCTTCCCCTTCCGAATTTATTCCACTTGTTCTTGGTCTACAAACAATCAACAATATACGGCAATCAATAATTAAATCACTAATTTCCCGAAATTCAAACAGATTCATAACCCTAAGTCTAACTCATGACCCCAACTAGCCAAACTAGGATTTATTTTCACCATGAGTTCTATCAAGAAACTCTTCCCCATCAATTATGACCTATTCTAAAATGTTCTACGGATTAAAAAACGAAAACGGGGAGTAAAAAACTTACATTTAGCCTTAAGAATGATGGAAAACGAGTTGAAATCGCCCAATGATCGTTTCTTAGCTCTAAAAGTCGAAAAGTGTCAAATAAGGTCGACTAGGGTTTATTTACGAATTAAAATCTCGTCATCCCACTACAGCGGTGCTCATCCCGCTACAGCGTCACTTTTTGAACCAGTGAGATCCGTCTGGAAAAATCCCAAAAATCCTATAAATCAATCTCCCCTCGTCCGCTATAGCGACCTCCATCCCGTTGTAGCGGCGTCGCTGCAACGGTAATAATCCCGTTGTAGCAGCACAAAGCGAGGCAGTAAACTCCTCAGGGATTTTCAATTTCCACCTTTCACAACATACTCTTAACCCACTACGCTCTGAAAATACCTTAATGCTACGATTGATTCCCTAAGATCTATTTATCCAAATTCAATTATGTAAAGTCGTACCGGTTTCTTAACGAGTTATCTAACCGATTATGTAATCAAATTCCTATTTATTCCACCTGATTGCTATCGGATTTTCCTACACCTTGATGACTCCGATTTCCTTCAAATCTGAACAAGGTTGGAAAAATTTTAATATTACAAAAAAAAAAAATCGGCTCCAATTTTTCCTCATTGGCATTTCTATAATGGCGAAACACAACCGTTACATGACATAATAGCTTGATATAAATAAATATGTTATGAAAAATTTATTGGAAAAATGATTTTAGTGTCTAAAAAAGACTTGTTTATATTATTGTCTAAGATTTATTCCTTCATTCTTTATTAATGAGTATGTTATTTAACATATTTCTACCATAAGTATTTGACAGAATTATTTTACCATTCAATGATTTTAACTTGATCTCATTGCAATAAATTAGTTGTCACCATTCTTAATTTGCCTACTATATCATACCCTTTCATTATCCTTATTAATTCTCCCATCAATCATTAGCCAAATATTTATCTGACCATTGGTCTTATGGAATTGTCTTATAAATGTAGTCTTCCTCTATCACAAGAACCCGGGAACAATATACATTTATAGAGTAAATCTTTTTTCCTATATTCTATTGTGTGTTGGTTTTTGTTCTTTAAATTTTTATTAGTTTATGATTCCTTATTTTATATTAGAAGAACTTGTTGAATCTTGGGAAATTCACTCATATTCTTAAGGAAATTCGACACGCCTCAAGCTATGAGAATTTTCTATAAGAGTTATTGGTGAAGTACCAACTTTGATGAATTTAATTCAAGTGTTCGTGATAAAGATTTTTTTCGTAAGATTTCCAACAAAAATAAATCAACATCAAAGAAAAGTTAAAAGAAGTTTGTTAGAGATTTTAACATAAATTTCCAAACACACTAACATAAGTATAAAGGTACAAAAATAAAAATATCTTATGAAGGTTATATTTCCATCAATAAATGCAATAATCAAGATAGACAAATATTGTAGCTTATTTTAAATAATATATTATGAGTATTATAATTTATCTGAGTACTCTAAGAGCCTATTTGGATAGGTTAAAAAGCTGATCAAACTGACTTTAAGTCAATTTTTGACTTATTAGAGTATTTGACAGTTATTAAACTGACTTATTTTAAGCCAAAAATGACTTATTTTAAGCCAAAAGCTAAAAGCTAGGTGATGGGTATTTTTTTTTCCAACTTAAAAGTCATTTTATGTTGATCAATTATATTTCCTTTTTGTCCTTAATTCTTTTATTATTATTATTATTATTATTATTATTATTATTATTATTATTATTATTAATATTATTTTTATTATTATTATTTTTATTATTATTATTATTATTATTTTTATTATTATTATTATTAATATTATTTTTATCATCATTATTATTATTATTATTATTATTATTTTTATTATTTTTATTATTATTATTATTAATAATAATATTATTATTATTATTTTATTTTTATTATTATTATTATTATTTTTATTAATTTTATTATTATTATTATTATTTTTATTAATTTTATTATTATTATTATTATTATTAATAATAATATTATTATTATTTTATTATTATTATTACTATTATAATTATAATTATTATTATTATTATTATTAATCTTATTATTATTATTATTATTAAAATATTATTATTATTATTATTATTATTATTATTTATTATTATTATTTTTATTATTTTTATTTTATTATTATTATTATTATTATTATTTTTATTATTATTATTATTATTATTGTTATTATTATTATTATTATTATTATATTAATATTATTATTATCATTATTATTATCATTATTATCATTATTATTATTATTATTATTTATTTATTTATTTATTATTATTATTATTATTATTACTATTATAATTATAATTATAAAAAATTTGTGATGATAAAGAAATATGTGAATGATAGGAAATATTATTACTTATGGATGTAAAATATAAATTAATTTTGTTTTAATTTTTTTAGAGAAAATACATAAAATCCCCCCTGAACTTGGCACGAAAACTCGCTTTAGTACTTAAACTACACGGGTGTTTATATACCCCCCTTAACATGTTTGATGTGAATTATTTTTAACCTTTCGAGCTCCAGCCTCCTGCGCGTGTTGATACAGTTTTGTAGGGCGCGTAATTCATCTTTTAGCATTTTTTAAAAATAAAATTCGATCCTCCAACGGTAATATCCGACCCATTACATATTTGAATGTAAATCTTCTCTTTTGAAGAACCCTAATTTCCTCTTCTCCTCACCAATCCAATCATCCAAAAATGCTGACCTAATTCATGCTTTTTTTCTTTATTTTTCTCAAATCTTAGCTCTTCAAACTAAAAAGTTGAATCTTTGAAGGAATAATTGTTCTTCAAAATGTAAGCTTCAAACCTATTCTTCTTTATCTATTATTTTGATTTTCGTCCCTTTTCTTATTATCTGATTTTTTCCCCAGATTCTTGTTACTTCTTGCACAAAATTGTAGCACACAATGCGATCAATTAATTTGACAAATCTTTGTATGGAAGAAGATGATTATACTATGAAGAAAAAAGTTTATTGTAATCATGGACTTGTGGTGCGTTTGAAAACATCTTGGACTTCCAATAACCCCGGAAGAAGATATTGGTCATGTCCTTATTATGGGGTAAACATCAATTTTGTTTATTTTATTTTAGCCGATTAAGAATTTGATTACTAATTCCTTCATCCTTTTTCATTATTGAAAGGTCCTAGATCTTGCAACTTTTGGTGTTGGAAGGATAAAGAGAATATTGATTCGAGGTCGAAATTTGTGATTCCTAAATTAATACCAAAATTGGGTGAGCTTGAGAATATAGTAGAATCATATCAAACCTCAGCCACTGCATTTGAGGATAATGAAGAAGTTGACAAGCCGGGAGATTTCAAACAAGATGATGATTGTCTAGGAATGAAATTAAAAATGTTGGAAGAAGAGGTTGAGAAGATGAAAGTAATGCATGAATAAATGGAGAAGAACATGGCAGAATGTGCTCTTTTTTGTTGTAGCTTGTTGTTGTGTTATGGTAATAGCTATAAGCTATTGTTTCTGGGTGATGTATAAGAAGAAAGGTTCAATGAAGTTACCTTAAGCTCTTGATGTAGTGAGATCAATGTTGGAGTAATGTAGCACTGTTTATGTTGTAATTTGAGATCAATGTTGGAGTAGTATAGCACTGTTTATGTTGTAATCAATTAGGTGCAAGACTCTTTTGTAATGAATTGTGTGTTTTTCTTATTCTGTTAATGCAATTTGTTGGTTTATGTATTTCGTTTGTGTTTTATTTACAACTGCATTGACATTATTGCAGTCACAACTGCATAATTGTATACGTAAAAGTAATGCAAAACTGGTTGCACAATTATTTCAAAAAGAGACAACTAAAATAACAAACTAATGCAGCAGTCACAGCTCCATAATTGTTTCAAACATAGATCAAACTAATGAAGTCACAACTGCATAATTGTTCTAAAAACAGATAAAATATCAATATAAAGCAGTTACAACTGCATAATTGTTTCAAAAACAGCTCAAATATCAAACTAAAGCAGTCTCCATATCAAACATCATCTGCATTAGACCTTGTTCTCCTTCTTTTGTTTTCTCTCATCTCTTGAAGACCTTGTTGAGTTATAACATCCTTTCCTTTCCATTTTAAGCCTGATCTTGGTTTATGATGCCCAAGATTTCCAGTCACTATTGAAGAGTTCATAGGCATTTCAGGCTACATTCACAACATAAACATTGTCTTAGATGCTTCATAAGTTACAATTGAAAAAGGTGTAAATATTTAAGACAACTTACATTGTGGATTGTAAAACCACTCTTTGTATGTAAAATCCCTATTCCAACCATTCTTGGACTCTTCACTCCTCCAGTAGCACCAGGAACATCTGTAACAGTAGTAGCTACACCAGTTCCTCTTCCTCTTCCCCTTCGAGCTACACTAGTTGCAGTTCCTCTTCCTCTTCCCCTTCCAGCAATACCAGTTCCAGTTCCTCTACCCCTTCCAGTAGGACCAAAACCATTGACAGCACCACCAATCCCTGTTTCATTAACAGATCCAGTTGTAGTTCCTCTTCCCCTTCCAGTTCCAGCTAAACCAGTGTCAGTACCTCTTCCCCATCCAGTAGCACTAGCCTATAACATAAGTTGATTAACAAAAATATTAGACTGTTAAAGCTGTAAAATAACAACTACATAAATTACTATAAACATTACCTGTTTTGTAGAACCTCTTGGTCGACCTCTTCCTCTCTTTGTGCTTGATTGTGATTCAGTTGGTGATGTAGAAGAGCCAACACTTGACCTAGTTGAACTAGTATTTGTTCTTCTCCCATTTCCTCTTCCTCTGCCTGCATTAGCTTGATTATTCAAATGACAACCCCTCTTATTATGACCCTTTGTGTGATAGAGACTGCAGGTCATCTCAACACCTCTCTTAGACAATTTTCCTATTTTATTTTCATTCTGCTCCTTTCTCCTACATTTTCTAGGCCTTCCTGGTAGTGTTTTGATAACAGGTGGTAATACAGAAGGGTTGGTCGATTGTGGCCACATTTCCATGTTAGTAACTGGTTGAATGTAATGACTATAGACCTTGAGATAAGTCTCCTTGCTATACCAATGTGCAACATAGTTAATGGGCTCCAATCTTCTAAAATGAAGTGCAACTATAGCATGACAATAAGGTATTCCTCTTAGCATTCAAGATCTACAAGTACATGTTTGTGTGCCTAGATTCACAACAAATGTGTTACCCAAGCTATCTTTAACCTCAAAACCATATTCACCATTCCATTCAAGGTTACATTGCATCGACTTTGTTGTATTCTCTGTTAATACCTTTAAGGCCATTGGAAATATGTCTGTTATCCAAGTATCACTGAACTCCCTCAATTGTCCTATTCTTCTCATCACTTTGACCCTTATTTCTTCAAGCATTATGATGATAATTTTGTGTCTTGCCCCCAAAATCCATGAGTTAAAGCTTTCAGCCATGTTGTTGTCAACACTATCACAACAGCTAAAAAACTTAAAGTATAATTTAGACCACCTTTCTATATTGTAGTACAATAAGTTATTAATTATTCCAGTACCTAACTTCTCTATATGATCCAAATTTCTTTTCAATTCTTGTTCATATGTAGATTTGACACATCTCCAAAAACAATTTCTTCTTTCAATGCCTTTCCAATTGATAGACCAGTTGGCTAGAACATGTCTTGCACACATTCTTTGTTCTGCATTTGGCAGAAGTTCCTGAATAGCTTTGTCAAGACCCTTTAACAACATTTAGAATATCATGAGAAAATAAATGAAAAAGAAAATAGATAAATAAATGGAAAAGAAAGTAAATGAATAAATGAGAAGGAAAATAAAAATACCTTCTGCATATCAGTAATGATTGTCAATTCTGTCCCATCTCCTAGCTCAAGATCATGTCTTACAATCTTGATAAACCATTTTCAAGTGAATGTGTTTTCCACCTCAACAACTGCCCATGCTAGTGGTAGCATTTGGTTGTTCCCATCCTTACAAACAACCACAAGTAATTGACCTCTAGAAACACCTTTCAAGAAGTAACCATCAAATCCTATACATCTCCGAGCTCCAGCTTTGAATGCTTTCTTTAAAGCATCAAAACATATGTAAAATGATTGAAATATTTTTCTGCCACCTTCAAAAGTTTCTTCACTAAGTCTCACCACACATGTGCTGCCTGGATTAGTTCTTAAGAGCTCATCTCTATAATCTAAAATTCTTTTAAACTCCTCCACATGATCACCCATAATTTGTTGCAACACAATGTTTCTTGCTTTTCTTGCTACAGTCCTCCCCACATACACATTCAACTCTTTCTTCACTAAAATTTAAAATTGAAAAACTCTAATACCAGGCTCAGAAATAATTATGTCCTTGTACCTTTCTGCTAAGTACTTTGAATGCACCAATTTATTTCTGATTGTGCCATTGCATTTATGTACTGGATTGTAATTCTTCACCACAAAATCTCCTGATCTTGAATCAATACTTCCAAACAACAACCATGGACAACCAGCTGTACACTTTACCCTCACCCTAGTTGCATCATTAACATATTTATCTAATTCAACATGTTCTTGAACTGCATATCTAGTAATAGCTTCTCTAAACTGCTTAACACTTTCAAAAGAAAGACCAGTCTCCCAAACTATTAACTGACAGGTAGGATCAAATACAATTTTCTTTTTAATTCTTTTTGCTCTTCTTGCTTTTCTTTGTCTTCTTATAGGCAGTTCAATCTCATCTTCCTCATTAACATCATCATCAGTATCTATTTCAAAACTAACAGCTTCATCTGAATCAAAGTAGGGCTCATCTCCAGCTATCTTACCCTCTAAAGTAGTTTGTTTCTTGGATAGATATTCATCATATCCCAAATCAACTCCTTTTTTTCCTAAATCAACTCCTTCAGATCTTCTAGGGCCTTTTTCTTTTCTCTTTTTTATTTTAGCAGCCCTTTTTTCTTTCCTAAGATTTATAACTTCCTCATGAACATCATTACCATACTCATTTTCTCCTTCATCAGACAAATCTGCATTGTCTGAATCATCACTTTCTTCTATTTCACTTTCCCAATCAGACCCAACTTCTGGAATATCAGATGCAGCAAAAGCCCTACCCAATTCCTCTCTAGCACTAGCAGAAGCCCTACCCAATTCCTCTCCAGCACTAGTAGAAGTCCTACCAAACACTTCACTCTACTCTTCACCCACAATAGGTTGTGCAGGTTGTGCAGGTTCTTCAAACCCCAGACCTTCACTATCCTGAAAAAGTCTGACTAGATTCCTTATCAAAAGTAGCATTACATTCCCCACCTACCCTATCCACCCCACCCACATCATTTTGATACTCAATTGCTGGTGGGGCCACAATAGCTTTTTCAACTAAATGAGTCACATAAAGTTCAACAATATCTCTATTTTTTAATTTAGGTACAATACCCATAATATCCCTATCACTTTTAACTTCAACAACATGTCGACATTTAGGTGGTTTAATATAAACAACACTAGCAGCACAGTTATACCCAATTTCTTTAACAATATCAACAAATTCGAAGTATGACAATTTATCAATATCTACGTCAAAACAATCAGTGACCATACCTCCTTCATACTTAATACGAGGTTTTGTTGAAGTTTTCCACCATGGTGAAACCTTAAAGTAATGTAAATATCCATCGTCAAACTGAAAAGACAAAAAAATCTAAGCTTCTCGAAAACCCTAAAATCGGTCAAATGCTACAATCATCTAAAGGAAAATTACTAATCTGGTAATTTGTTCTTCACGCGATCCTTTGTTTCTTTCATGAAAACCTTAAAATCAACAACTCATTCACGCTAATGGAAGAGAAATCTTCAGATTCGATCTTCTAGGTTTGAGAGAAGAAAAAGAATGAGAATCGCGGGCTTAGGGGATTTCGGGATATTTGTTTATAAGTGGGTCGGGTTGTATTTGGGAACAAATCTTAAACATTTAGGGATATTTGTTTATAAGTGGGTCGGGTTGAATTTTGGGAACGGGTAAGATATTATTTAAATCCTTAGGCGACATGGACCACTAAAAACGCGCGTGCGTAACAATGCCCAGCCTTCAACTGGGCTGGAGCTCGAAAGGTTAAAAATAATTCACATCAAACATGTTAAGGGGGGTATATAAACACCCGTGTAGTTTAAGTACTAAAGCGAGTTTTCGTGCCAAGTTCAGGGGGGATTTGATGTATTTTCCCATTTTTTTAAGTATAAAAACTTTAAATTAATCAATTTTTTATCATGTTAATAGTTTTAAGGGTATTTCAGATATTTTATTTAAAAAAAGTGTTTACCAGCACTTATTTGCCAAACACATCAATAACTTTTTTTTCAACTGAAACACTTTATCCAAACACATAACTACTTATTTTAAAAATAAGTTTCAGCACTTTCAAAATAATTTTTAAAAGTTGCTTTTTTTAAGCCCATCCAAACGGGCTCTAATTCTTTTTTTATTTGAAAATAAATTCAAGAACTTTATATTTTGATCTTGAATTGTATTTGAATTTAAGCATTTGAAGCTTGATTTTGAATTGGATGGTCTTGATTTGACTTAGCTTGTGCTTGAATTTAATGGCTTAAAACTTAATATTGAAATCTTCATCTTAATTTCTAGACTTGGTAAAGAAATATCTCAGTGCCTATAGAGAAACATGTAGCGTTTGATCTAATGTTAGAATTTTGTTGTCTTCTTTAAATTATGAGGAATCGAAGATACTTATTTATAGTTGAAGGACTAGGTATGCTTGGACATGTAACATGTTTCTAGCATATTATTCGTTTGACGCCACATTATTTGACACGTGTAGAGGTAGCAAATGGACGGATTAGATCAATTGTGTGCGGGTTGAAAATGAGTAAATATAAAATGGGTAACCATCTAACCCATCCCTATTTGATATGGTTAAACTGAATTGAGTAATAAATGGGTCGGGTAAAATACTAGGTTTATCCATATTCTGATGAATAAATAATACTTTACTTAAGAATTCAATATGGAGAAGATATTTTAGTCTTTTTTTTAGATGAAAATGTTAAACATGCTTTATTTAGTTTTATTGTATCATAAAAAAAAAATTCTATAATTTTTTCATATATAATAAATTTATGTAATGACAAGATGAAAATATTTTTAATTTCAAAGTAAATGAATATTCGCATTTTAGGACTAAAACATGCTTAATGCCAATACCAATACTTGCGTATTTTACACTATTATTGATTATTCAATATAAAATTAAATAAATAAATAAAATATAATAATAATTAGCAAAAGAAATGTACATTTAAATTATATATTTTTGGAGGGTTAAAGACTTCACATTTTCAATTAGAGAGAAAAAATAGTTAGTTCTATAGAATAACATAAAAAGGAAGAGAAGTTACACTATTTTTAGTGATATCATGAATTTTGAGTGAATAAAATTTAGAAATTTAGCGCATTTGGTTAATTCATACTTTACCCATATTTTTATGGGTCAAATATGGATATCAACCCATATTTTATCCATGTGAAAAATCATTCACCCAACCCATAAAAATAAGAGCGATTTGGACGGATCATCAAAATCTGGGCTCATTTTGTCGGCACTAGACACGTGATATCAATTTAGGTTGAATAAAAAATAGGGGGAAAATGCGATCCTCGAATAGGTCCTTGTAGAGAAAGAATGACCTGTTTGTCACCTTGCTCACAATTTCGTTAAGAGCAAAGCTTTTCGGACTTACCAATTCAATTTCTTGTGATAATAAAGTGTTAAATCAATTGGGTATTTTTTATATTTAGTAATTTTAGCAAAATTAATTTAGAGTTGCTACAATGGATATGTCTGTGAAGCATATGAACATTATTATAGTAACTCTTGGTGTTCTCTCATTTATATTTGGGGTTATTGCTGAGCATAAAAAGGTTAGTTAAAGTTCATTAATATTTTATTATAGACCAAGATTTCATCAAATTGGAGTTTATTTTTTTAATCATCCCTTCAGTTTCTATGAATTTGATTTAATATGTGAAAGTGAGGTTCTTTTTTATTTCCCGTTTTTATTCATAACCTTGATTTTCGGGCCAACTTGCACTTATTTCACGGGGCATTTGCCAGCACAGATAACTTTGTTCGTCAAAGCTAAACGAATAGTAAGAAATCACTTAGTATTTTTTTTTGCCTCCACTAACAATTGAGTTTGAGTTTCTCAATCCACTTTATTGATCATTGGCAATTTTAATGAGGATTTTTAGTAGCTGATTGGGAGGTATTTATTGTATATGCTTGATGTTTTTAGATTGGAAAATTATGCAGATAAACAAGTATATCCTAGTTAATTAGCTAACATAGCTATAGTTTAATTTAATTATGACTTGCAATTTAATTTTAGTTGTAATTACGTCGTCTCTCTCCTCTTTTATACATGTACAAACAATTAGCCGCTCGTCTCTCTCCTCTCTCTCACATGTAGCTACGAATTGTAATTAGCAAACTAGAACATAATTAAGTTATTTTTTAGTGGGAATATGTATAATTCCCCTTTTTGACTTCATCAATTGGGAGTACGATTGCTATGTCCCCTAGAGATGCATGCTGAGCTTAGAGGTAGATAACATGTTCTTTAACTTAACCTGATAACCATAAGGTAAGCATGAAGAACTGAACTAGTATAGTTTATATTGCTCGGACTCTCCAAAAATGATGTCGCGCCTATGTCGGATCCTCCAAAAAAAATGCATTGTTTTTGAAGGTTCTGGCACGCAATCAATGAGATTTTGGAAGAGTCCGAGCAACATAGGGTAATATTTGCTAAGTATTTTTTTGTTGCAGCCAGCAAATGGAACTGCAATACCAGGAAAAGGGGTTGTTATTTGTACATATCGATCTGATCACACTGTTGCACTGGGCTTATTGTCTGTTATCTTTCTTGCTGCATCTGCTGTGTTCGGCTTTTCGTCATTGTTTTACCCATATAAGGGGAAGTCAATTCCTCAGGCTGTTCTGCTGAGAAGCACTAGTTTCGTTGTATTCCTCAATGTTGCTTTGTAAGTATATTTCAGCTTGTCGTCATCTCTACTTTCATGTGTCATATATACAAACTCATTTAGCTTTGATCTTCTGCTCGTAAAACAAAGGGGTATAACTGGTTTAGCAGCAGTGCTGTTGTTGTGGCCGACAATCAGTGAGCAACTTCATATCACGCGTAACATACACTACAACTTACAAACAGACTGCCAAGACTGGTCTTCTTGGTGGCGGTGCCTTCTTGTCTCTTGACTCTGCGCTCTTCTGGTTGGTTTGCTTGATGCTAGCTAATAATGCTCGAGACGATTACTTTGAAGATGCAGCAGCAGCAGATCTTAAAGGTGAGGATGCAGTAAACGATGAAGAAGATGTAGTTATCAAGTGTGCCTAAGTCTTTCACTCACTTGCTTCATTTCTGTTGATCTGTTTGAGCTGATGTTGTGTGTATTAACCAGCTAGGAAGTCAAAAATGAATGCAAAAGATGTAAACACAAACTTTTATGACATAGTAACATAACAAATACTTTTATTAAGAACGACAAATATTTTGAGGCGGATGGAGTATATATATAATACTAATACCTCGCTATGATATAAATATTATCTACACAAAAGTTGAGGTTCAACTTCCGCCACTCACCCTAGAACCTGGTCCTCAGATCGAGCCCCAATCCAAACCACATTCAAGGTGTGGTGATACTCAACTTCATAGTAAAACTTCGTCTACCACCATTTCATCAACTATGAATTTAACATTGGGTGATGCTTGTTGGTATTGTTTCATTTCATCCATAAGTTCTTTAACCGACAGACGAAGGAGATGTTCATAATTCCAGGCGGAAATTTCCTCAAGTACAGGTGCAGACGCTAATATAAGCCTCAGAAATTCCATTTCTACCTCAAGACCATTAAACACACTCATATGTACCTTTTGAAACAGCTTCACAGCACCACACAGGCTTGATTGGTCTCGTACGTATTGTACAACAGGTTCCACAACTTCGTTATTCATTCCTTAAAAGATTATCAGAAAAGTGGTCAGATGACGAAACTGTATAAAATGACCTTAATGAGAAATAGGAGAGAGTGATTACACATTCAATAGTCAACTTTTGTAATTTGGGGCAGCTTGTAATCAAGTAAATAGCACCCGAAACATGTTTAATGCTTCTGAAGAACATTGCTCGAATAGTGAAAGATTTGACATTGTTCAGAGCAGTCAGATGATACTCCGACAGACCTCCCACTGTTAAGTACTAGAACAATATCAGATTCCTAAGTATTGCTGGATCAAAAGTGACAAAATCAAGATTAAGAGTAATAAGCTTCTCAAACCCTTTGAAACCGGGTGGAGGATGGAACGAGCATCGATCAACTTTCAGATGCCGTAGGTGATGGAATGTGAAAAAGTGAGAAAGTAAATGATATCTGTTGTTTAAGCTGTTTCCGCAGAGGGTGAATTCCTGGACATTTTTCTTTGACAATAACAGTATTGAGTATCCAGTGATCAATATCAGGATATACCGATAAGTTAGAGCCTGCTAGGCTAAACTTAAGTATTGGTCCTTTATGGAGTAATAACACCTGGTAAATGATTGTCTTAGCTTGTTGATTTGTATACGTCACAAAAAATTGATAATCAAACTCAAGTTTTTGACGTGCAACCCATTTATACCTCCAGTCTCTTGACAAGATACTAGTCTTCACTGCATCTTTCACCCTAATATTCCATCCAGAACATTACAAAGGCAAATCACTAATTGTATCAACACCAGATCCCGTAGCACTCCTCATGATCAAATACTTACAAGTTGCATACACTTTTTGAAAGTTAAGATCAGGAAAGTTAAACCAATAGTATCAAGCAAATGCACTTTTTGATATTCTCAACAGAATTTCAACATCAACATATAACACATGCAAATATACAAAAATACATATTTCAACAATGTATGCATAGCCTTTGCATATGACTAATAATTCAATGATTTTCATCTATTTCCAATTTTTCAACAATTTTCATAATAATATAAGAAATTGGAAGATGGTTGAGAGGACCAAAAAAAAAAAAAAATAGTCACCAAAAAATTAAGTCCATCTAACCAACATGGTTGTGGACTGCTTCACCATTAACCAGACCGTGAAAATTTTGTCAGGACCGTCACCCCTGAATAGGTCTTGCATTGCGCGATCCGGATTTAGTTAGGGCTTCAAACATGGGTGAGAAACCAAAAAAAAAAAAGTTTGTCTTAACTAACTGAAATTTTCTTTAAGGGCTTTCTTTCTCTCATTAGAGAGTGTTCCTCAGTTTAATTTTGTCAAAATAGTGATGAAAAGTTTATGATTCAAGTAAGTGAAGTGATAGTTTTCTAAATAGGGCAAATTAGAGAAGAATGACAACAAATATGACCAATTTCAATATGAATTAATCACAAATCCATTGTAAGTAGAAACAGAGGAGTTCCTATAACTACACAAATTCCCCCAAAAGTAAAGGGGTTTAAAGGGTTTGTAATTGAAGTGGAAACTGCAAAGAGATGTAACATAAAACAAAAGGAGAAGTTGATTGAAACTACTAATGGCAAATGGGCGGGTTGGGTCAAATGTGACGGTTTGAAAATGGTAACATAAAATGGATAATTATTCTACCCGCCCATATTTGATATGGATAAAAATGGATTGGGTAAAATACTAGTTTACCCATATTTTATCATATTTCATGAATAAATAGTTCTTTACTTAAGTATTCAACATGAAAAAAATATTTTAATCTTTTTTTAGATTAAATCTGTTGAAAATACTTTATTTAGTTTTATTTTATTATAAAAGTAAAAAAAAAACTTTTTAAAAAAATTGGGGTTGGGGTTGTGTGTGCGTGGGTGGGTACGGGGGGGTCCAGGGTAAAGTGAAAACAATTTGAATTTAAAAATATTTTTCAAACAAACTTAATATTTTTGAAGGGTGGGGGTTGGTTGAGGGTAGGGGGTGGGGGGACGATGGTTGGGGTGGGATGGGTCCAGGGTAGGGTGAAAAATATATATTTGAAGTTGAAAATATATTTTTTAAAACATAATTTTTTTTGGGTGGGGGTGGGGGTGGGGGGGGGGGGATAGGGGGACGATGGTAGGGATGAAAAAATGAAATTTTGAAGTTGAAAACATTTTTTAAAAATAAATTTTTTTTATTTTTTTTGGGGGGGTGGGTGAGGGGGCTGGTGTGGGGGTGGGTTGGGGGTGGAGTCGAGGGTAGGGGGAAAAAAATGAAATTTTAAAGTTCAAAATATTTTTTAAAAATAAACTTTAATTTTTTTTTGGGAAGCGTGGGTGGAGGTCGAGAGTTGAAATATTAATAGGGACCCATATATGAAAGTTTTGAAAAATCGCTTCTAAAATTTTGTAACAGAAGGTTTTTTAAAAATTTGGAGAAAACTTGCAATACCCAATTTGACATGTAGTTTATCCATAATATACCTATATTTTAATGGATAAAATATGGGTATAATCCCAAATATTACCCATATCTAAAATCACTCTTTCAATCCATATTTGATGGGCTATTCGGATGGGTCAGTGAAAAATGGGCTTAAATTGCCAACACTAATTGAAACTATACGGTTACCTTTAGATGAAGAGTCCACCTGAGAGAGATCAAAACTGTCGATTTCAATGGAAGTTAGCGGCGTTTCACATCTGGTGTTTCACTCCTCCCTTAATGCACGAAAAGCGTTCAATACAAGGGTCACAACAAGTATTATTGAATAACTATTATCGGTAGAGCGGACTAGTATTGTTGGATGGAGAAACTAACACTTTGTTTGGATTATTGTTACTCATTGTTTCATAATGTATTGTATTGTATGGTAGATATAATGTTTGACTTGACTGTATTGTTTGTTGTTGTTTAATAACATTTTAGTTATTTGGTCTGATTGTATCGTACTATATTGTAATTTATAAATTTACTAAAATATTTTTTAATTATTCTAGGGTAGGAGGTTTGACTAGATTTAAATAATTAAGGTCAGGGGTAAAATAGTATTTTGAAATATTATGTAAATATATAATTGAAAAGAGAAATTAAGTAACAATGGGAACACACCAAATTGGTTGTTCCATACAATAGTTTTTTTTTATTGTTACGTAACAACGAAATTTAACAATAACAGTACAATATATTTTAAGTAACAACAAAACAAACATTGTAGGTATAATAACAATACGATACAATACAATGGATAACAATGATCCAAACATAGTGTAAGGGTTTCGAAATTTGCGATCTATAAATTTTCATGTGGTTGTAAAAGGAGGATTTTAAAATTAAATTATTTCTAATTATATTAAAGTAATTTTTTTAATGGGCTAAAAGGAAAAGTGTGTCAGAAAAATAGAGACGAAACTTACCTTATTTATAATATGTGGAAATATCGACCTAATTTTATAGAGTTATTCGTTCAACAAACTACTCAAAGGACAGACTGTCTTATTCTTCTCCCGTTCGAAACCCATGTTTTCTCGTAAATAACCTAGTTTGAGGGAGCATATTGAGACATTGTATTCGCGGATTTCAATTTGGATTAAATTATTTCATTTATGTACGTAGATACAATGTATTTTGCGATATTTCGAAAAACAATACTAGATTTTGCAAATAAGATACTTGTGTGTTTGAAACATGTGATTTAAAAAAAAAGTTGAGTATTTACGTGATTGTTAATCATTTCATTAAAGAAAAAAAGAGAATCTTAAAAAGGTTAATTATTTCTTGTGATCACGAAGTAACAGAAAAAAGTGTTACATAAAATAAAATGGAGGAAGCATAATGAGACATTGTAGTCGGGGATTTCAATTAGAGTTGGATATTTTTTATGTATGTAAATACAATGTAATTTGCTATGTTTCCATAAAAAAAAACACTATATTTTGCAAAAACGAACGCTAATAACAATGAAACTTTCTCTATAAAGAAAATGAACAAAAAAGGCCGGCCCATTACAGTTAATCCAGGCACCAAAAATGGGCTTTGTTCAGATCCAACTAAAACAACAAAAAAATAAGCCCAGGCCCGTACCACCGAAAACACAAAAACTAGCAAGCTAATTCTCCCACATCGTCCGCAGAAAATTATTTGGGGAATTTATATTGCGAAACATTAAGATATATTTGTTCCTTCGGGGACATCCGATAAAATTGGAACGATACAGAGAAGATTAGCATGGCCCCTGTACAAGGATGACACGCACAAATTGAGAAATGGTCCAAATATTTTTATCAAACCAAATTGCTTAGTTTTTTTTTTTGGTTAGGTATAGTTGCATGATAGTAATATTTAATAAACTATAATTATTATTTTGCCTAATATGTTATTGCTATAAGTTTTTGGTTATTCGTAATTCATGTATATACAAACTTAATATTTTGTTTGTACAATTTCTTTTTCTTTAATGAAGGGTTTGTTAATTGTGCAGGACGACAACCTTTCTACTATTAACTTTCAATAATAACACTTGACGCCGAAGATGAATTGTACATCAACATCATCATACTTTGAAACTGTATAATGTTTTCAAGTATGACGATATTGATGTTCAGTTCATCTTCGATGCCGAGCAATACTCAAAGTTAATACCAGAAAGGTTGTTATCGTGCACAAGCTATACCCCATATTGATATAAAAAGAGTTCCTCAAACCTTTTTTTTAATTGAAGAGTTTTGAGTTAATTGTAGAAGTAGATTTGAATCAAATGGCTTGATTTCAACTCTATTTATAGAGTTAACACTACAAGTACTCTGTATATCATATTAAATGGCACATGTAATGTTGCAATATTTTTTTAAATACCCAATTAATGATATTACAGATAATATTTGAAATTACATATTCAAAAGAGTAGTAGTGCACATGTCATATGACAGTAATTCATGTGGTATGTTTTTTTCCATTTTAGTTGTCATAATTACTAGTAATAATTATTATCTTTCTAAAAAAAATCAAGATTAAATTAATTCTGGTTTCTATTTTTTAAGTTATTTAAATCAAAATTATGTGACAATACAAGAAGTTAAATGACACTGACAACACTATAGCTTGTACTTCTTTGTAAATCCATGTGATAAAATCAACTACTATTGTAGTCAATGAATGAGCTTAGCTTCATGACTAAACATCACAGTTCAGAGATGGATCTAGAGAGTAGCGAGGATTTATTTTAATTATCTTGACAAAAGATCCTATTATATATATAGAAAAGGGTTAAAACTATTCTTAAATCATTCGAAAGAGCTTAAATAGACTCTTAAATTATATTCAATTCAAAGATTTCCTTTCTGTCTAACTATTTGATCACACTTACCCAGTTAACGAAAGTATTCATGTGTTGAGATAATCATTTAAAAATGTGAATTCAACGACTCACCTTCTAGATTAAATACTAAAGATCTTAAAAGTTTGAAACTCATGAGTCATATCAAATAACCTAGGTAGATCAAAGATCAAGGCAAAATAATGGTGTATTGTATAATCACTTTGTGTGGTGAATTTCTAGCTGACTAAAGATTTTACTTAATTATCAAATATTGCTTTTTACTACCACCAAAAACAAAACTATTTGCCATTTGACCTAAATCTTCCAAGCTCCAAATAGCTCCAAAAAAGAAAACTTTCGATTAATATTTATAAAACAATATTAATTTTCATCAAAATGACAAAAACTAAGAAAATATAGCTATGAAAAGGAGGAAAAATAGAAAAATGGTGGGTATATATTGAGAAATAAATTTGGATCATTTCTCGATTTGTTCGTGTCATCTTTACGCAGAGGCCCATGCTAATTTTCTTCTCTGTATCGTTTCAATTTTGACCTAAATCTTCCAAGCCCCAAATAGCTCCAAAAAAGAAAACTTTCAATTAATATTTATAAAACAATATTAACTTTCATCAAAATGACAAAAACTAAGAAAATATAGCTTTGAAAAGGAGGAAAAAATAGAAAAATGTTATAAAACAATATTAACTTTCACCAAAATGACAAAAACTAAGAAAATATAGCTTTGAAAAGGAGGAAAAAATAGAAAAATGGTGGGTATATGTATGATTCCAATTTTATCGGATGTCCCCGAAGGGACAAATGTATATGTTAATGTTTTGCTTTATAAAAATAACAAAGAAGCTTTCTGCAGACGATGAGGGAGAACTAGCTTGGGTGTTTTTGCTAGCTATGGGCCTGGGCTTCTTCTTTTAGTTGAATCTGAACAAAGCCCATTAACTGTAATGGGCTGGTCTTTTTTTCCACAGAAGAAGTAATAAATTGTATTTTTAGTGTTTTGTTTTTGCAAAATATGAAATAAATAATGAAAAATTACATAAATACATAACTAATTTTATAATATTTTCTAAAATTTCCTATTATTTAAAAAAATTACAAAAAAAATCCCTACTTTATCGATCGTATACATCACTTTACAGTGTATCGACATACGTGACGTATCGAAACGTTATTTTTCACGATATATCAGTCGAATACATCACTTTACAATATATCATTACGCACATGATGCATCTGAAAGTTACTTTACACTATGTATCTGGACGTTGAATGATGTATTTAAAATTAAGACGCGATGTACCAGAACGCTGAGAGATATCCAAAATTGGAATGTGTATCGAGGCGTTTTGGATGTACTCAATCAAATTTAAGAGATTTTTATAATTTTAAAAAAGAGTAGGAATATAATGTAATAAACTCTTAAGTATAGCTTTATTACACAAATTTCATCAAGCTCATCATTTGAAATACTTACTCGAGTTACTTATTAAATAACTTTGGAACCGAAATTGCTTATATTGATTTCTTTCTTTGACGCCATTTTAGAAACTAAAAGAAATTAAAGTATAGTAACAAACACCGGAGAATTTATTTGCAAAATGTTTTAATACATATTTTTTCACCTCAACTTTTAGTTGGTGGAATTCAATAAACTTTAATTTTGATTCACACATAGAAACTCCATTTTAATGTGTATATATATATATATATATAAATTTTGTTATATGGAGAAAACTAGTTTATTTTTCTCTTAATAATTGATCAAATAGTATCATCTAAAATAAAATATGACAATTCATATTCTAATATATTTGGTAATTTTACTAGAGCAACTTTTTTATGTATAATTTTTCAAGTGACTATGAACAATAAAAACTTCATTTATAATGTTTTTATAATATATAACTAACTTTTAATATTAATGAAGTCATTTCACATTAGATTAAGCAAAAAAGTTCTTTAGTAATGAAAATACAATTTTTTTCCCGAAAATCTTTTCCACTATGAAAATAAATCAATTTATCCTTTTATTTTAAGATACAGTAGTTCGATTTCGAGTCTAGAATATGAAAAAATTGAATGGGGAATGGTTACTTCTGAATGAGCTCTATGCAGAGCAAATTTGAATTAGCAAATTTTAATGCGGATATCAAATACTGGATGAAAGAAAAAATTATCAAAGTATCCAAATTTATCAATTTTTTCTCTATAAAAAAATGTTTTTGATTGGAGTGGTTTAAGAGAATAAAGTTTGTCTCTTTTACTTTATCTCTTTTCTGTAATTTTATATTACTCATTTAATGCAATTAGAATAAAAAGAAATTTGATTCTTTAGATATTATTCGTTGTGTAATATTTTGGTGGGAGAATTCAGAATTGTTCTCCTATATATTTTTGTCAAAAGCAACTTTATTATGTTCATATTCTATGTCATTTCATTTTAATTGATACTAAAGCTAGCATATTTAGTGTTAATCCTTGTAACAAATTCGCCATTACTTAAATTATCAAGATACTATAAGATATTTTGCATAAAAATTCGTATAAAGTATAGAAATTCCATATATTCGGGGCCTAATTATATTCTATTTTACAAGTTTTTCTAATTCCATAAAAAATTAAATTTATTATTACTCTCGGATATATTCCTTAATCGTCTGATATATTGTAAATGATACATTACTTAATGGTAGAGATATATCTTAAAGAGATTTTTTTACAATTTTCTTAAAATAATAATTTTTTTTAAAGATGGTGATATCTTAAGCTGTGTATTTATATATATATATATTTTAAAAATAATCTAACATATAAAGAAAATATTAATTAGATTTAAACCCCTTATTTATGCTCAATTATGCAAAACTTGTCTATGGATTAAAGAAGTGATATTAGGTAAGTAAAAGAAACGTGAATAATGAAAAATCTATAAAGTAGGCGTTAGGTCAAGGATTTGAGGCTTAAGTTTGAAGTTTTTATTTAAGAATCAAAGTTTATTTATGAAACTCGAATAAAACTTTAACTTTAATTTTAATTTTAGAATCATAATCTTAAATATAAAACTTGATTCATAAGTTTTTTTTTCCAAATAAAAATCTCATTATTTTAAATTGGCATAATACATATATTAGACCCTAAACTTGATTTCAAATTTTAACTTTGACCTCAAACTTTCATAATGCACAAATAGGCACTTTAACTATCCTATCTTTCAACAAATAAACACGCGATTCCTACCTGGCAAAATGCGTGAAATGCACGCATTCTGCGCGAGTGAGGGGTAATTTTTGAGGCCCACAACGGTAAAGAAATGCTGAAATGACAATTCTACCCTTAATGAATCTCTTTTATATTAATTAAAATTAATTTTAATTTTTTTTAGTTTCAAAATGACGTGTAAGATATTTTTTTTCAAAAAAAGACGTGTAAAATATTTAATTAGTTGGCAGCCACTGATTGACTCACTAATACATGTGGCAGCGTTTGCATTTCACACACTTTGGCTCCAAAAATCGTGTGTTTATTTATTGAAAGATAGGATAGTTAAAATGCCTATTTGTGCACTATGAAAGTTTGAGGTCAAAGTTAAAATTTGAAACCAAGTTTAGGGTCTGATATATGTATTATGCCTTTTAAATTTTGCAAAAAAAGATTTATCCTCTGTGTGAAGATTTATATATTATGTGTATTTGAAAATTTGTATTACTAACATATAACCGCAAGCATGCAATTATAAACGGATTATGTAGATGTGCAATTTATTAATGCAACGTCTTAGGATATTTAGTTACCTTATTTATTAACTATAATTTACTTATTTGATAATAATATATAAGAATCGAGAAATTTGATTTTTTTTATGAATTATCAAGTTTTAATATTGGGAGAAATATTTGAAATAAATTTAAATTTTGATCGAAATTGCTGTAACGATACCAAAAACTTTGGAAAAGAACTTTTATCCCTCTGCACTATTTAATACTGTATTTTAAAGGTATATATGTGCCCACGTGGACAAAAAAAATATTGCATAATTATAAATAGCAACGTGTCCACGTGAGCACATAAATACCGTTAAATACCCTATTAAATAGTATAGGGGTAAAAAATTATCGTAACAACAATTTCATCCAAAATTAGAGTTTATGTCAGACTCTTTTTCCTTTAATGTTTCAAACGAAATTTCAAATTATGTCCAAACGGAAATTTGAGGGTAATTTTGAAAGATTTGTTAATAGTGGGATAAAATTGGTAATATATGAGATAACCGAGGACTAAAAAGGATACATTTTATGTCTATTTCTACTAAATCTCATTACCTCATTTAGCACCGAGGTTTTTCACTTCTCTGAATACCAAATCCTCAAACTCGCCGGCCTCGCCGCAAGTCGTCGCCGGTGCCGGAAAATCAGATTGTCCCCTGAAAATCTCGTTAGCTCGTCGGAAGTCTTCGCAATGGAGAAAACGGAGCTGAAGGATGATAAAAGCAAAGAGGTAGAAGAGGAGCAAGTAGTGAGCCCATGGGAAGTAGCAGCAAAAGACGGCGGGAAGATTGACTATGACAAATTGATCGACAAATTTGGTTGCCAGAGGCTTGACGATTCATTAATTCAGAGAGTTCAACGTCTTACGAATCGGGCACCTCATGTTTTCCTTCGCCGTGGAGTTTTCTTTGCTCATCGTGATTTTAATGATATATTGGATTCTTATGAGAAAGGGGAGAAGTTTTATTTGTACACTGGCAGAGGACCTTCTTCTGAAGCTTTGCATTTGGGTCATCTTATCCCTTTCATGTTTACAAAGTAATTGGGATTTGAATACACAATGCTTATTGGGATTATTATTTTTGCTTACTTTTGGGTTTGTGAATTTGTTTTATTGTGCTGCAGGTACTTGCAGGATGCTTTTAAGGTGCCACTTGTAATACAGTTGACTGATGATGAGAAATGTATGTGGAAGAATTTGTCAGTGGAAGAAAGCCAAAGACTTGCTCGTGAGAATGCTAAAGACATTATTGCTTGTGGATTTGATATTTCAAAGACGTTTATTTTCACTGATTTTGACTATGTTGGTGGGTAAGTAGCCTCTATTTTTCTTCCGGAATGCGGTTTATACTATAAGGAAAATGTTCATATTGAGAATTCCTTTTTTAGATTGTATTGTTCGAGTGTTTGGTGGGTATAAAAGCATGTATACATATGCTAATCATACTCGAAGTGGTATATGTTACAAGGATAGTGTTTTGGTGATATTTTGAAGTTTTAAAAGTTGAAAATAATGTTTAAGGGATTAATGAAGTATACAGAGTGAGACTTGGGATACTTGTAAAGTGACACAAAGTCATTTTCCTTTTTTTGATGGGAAGTGTCCTTAATGCAACAATGATTTTTCTTTTAGGATGCGGTGGACGGGGAGAGAGAGGAGACTCAGTTATATTGTTTTCATGGTTACGTTTTGTTGCTTTGGATGTGATAAGGGTGGGTGTTGCTATTTAGAAAGATAATTTTTGCTTATATTGTCTGTTGTAAGTAGAATTTTGATGGTCGCAGAAGGATGCAATCAACTTGTGCTTTCTTTCAAATTCATGTGTACATCTCCATGATTTTTATTTACATACTTTATGATGTGTTTGTTTGACAACTTGGAGTATTGGTGCTAACAAGAATTCTTTTTGCGCAGCGCCTTCTACAAGAACATGGTCAGGGTTGCAAAATGTGTCACATACAATAAGGTGATTACTTCCACTTTATATCTAGAGGAGTATGTTATTTTAATGTTCTTAAACGTATTATGCTGTGTGGTTTGTTTTTCAGGTTGTTGGCATTTTTGGTTTTACAGGTGAAGATCACATAGGGAAAATTAGTTTTCCACCAATCCAGGTAGCATACTCCTCAATGTCGTAACTGTAGTCTGTCTATAACTTACTCTATTGTGCAAGAACTTTTTTTTTTTCAAGTTTTGGACAAATGCTTTTGGAAAGATCTTCATACTTCCTATTCTTAAGTTATCTTTGTATGTCCATCCCTCCAGTGGCCCCATAATAAACTCTAGGAAAATGAAGACAGAAAGGAAATATAGAGAAAACCACAATGCTTTGATAGACAGTCCTCAACCAAAGAAACAAAATAGCACCGAGAGTTTTTTTCTAAAACCTTTCTGTGCTTCCATTTGTGAAGCTTATGTGCATTATATTTCATATATGTTTTCCAATTTTCACGTCAAATAGATTAACTTTGGAAAAGTCAAAAGCTTGAAGAAGCTGGAATAGTATACTTCACCTAGTCCCCCACCCCCCAGAAAAATAAAAAAATGGAACAGTAGCTTACTCTGAATCTTGTATGGGTTTTGTCTTTTCCTCAAAACTTAGAATTTGAATTTGGTTTTGAACACATGGAAAAACTAACAAAGCTGAATTTATAAAATTATAGGCTGTGCCATCCTTCCCCAGTTCATTTCCTCATATCTTTGGCAATGAGAACATTCGCTGTTTGATTCCATGTGCCATTGACCAGGTTTCTTCTTGCTCCTTTTTTTCTGTCAGATTTCTATAAATACATATATTTTGAACCTGGTAATGTTATTTCCTACAAAAAAATTGACATGATTACACTGGGTATGTTGTTGTGGTTTCTTCAAATGTCTAATTACAGTTGCTTGATTGAGCAATATATTCCTCAGTTAGTAGTTAGTACAAAAATGAAGCTGTATGTTTTGTTGTCAATAAAATAGTACTATTTGTATAATCACATGGGCATACTTTTTTTGGGTGATATTAGAAATGCATCTAGGGGTGCAGAGGTTATAACTGAAAATAAAGTTGCTTCAAACATGAAAATTGCATGAAGCTAACTGTGCGAATCTGTAAAGCAGCCAAAAACATAAACCCCCTTAAACCCTACTGTGCTGGAGAGTTAGGGAGCTTACAAAATCCAAAATATTATCCGTACTTCTACAGGGGTGGGCATATTTTGTTTGAGAGTGGTGGTTATTTCCCAATCAGTAGAAGCAATCTTCATTTTTCATTGCCACAAAGATCTCCTCATAGTAACCTTCATAACAACCTCCAATATGATAGAAACCATTGATTTCCTTTAAGGAGTTCTCATTTGATTTTAATGTATTTTTGGTGTGCTGATCTGTATAGTTGGCTAAACTAATGAGAGGCTTGAATTGATTTTATACATTTTGCACTTTTAAAAGTCGACACCATCTTGGTGTGTTATGCACTTAAGATATTTGACTTACCAAAAGAAAATGCTGGACAGGCGATCTCAAAATACTGCTTGGTCCTGTTCAATTGGTGGTATTTTATATTGGGGCTCAAGTTATTGTCTTGTCATATTACTAAACGTTGGAGGCAACATTTTTTTGAGAACCTAAACGCTGGAAGCAACATTTTCTCTTGATAGGTGCCCTTCTTTGTACTGCGTAATCTGCTGACGATAAATCTTGTCCTTCTTTTGGGTTGTTAGATCTGTGTGTGTGGTGAAAAGACATTAGCCTAAGCCTATGGTGCGGTCTTTACTCTGTTAACCTTGAGCTATTTTCTAGTTAAATATTTTAACTGGATAGTACGTGGGCGTATGATTATTGACAGAATTTAGCAAGTTCAACCTGTAATCTGCTGGATTAAATAGGCAGATAAGCAGGAAATCTCCTGTTCTGCTTTAAATTATATTGATTAGCCGATATATAGACAGTCATTTTATCTTCAAAGAAAAAGAAAACAAATCTAAAAGTGTTGGTTTTATTGCTTCATTTCTTTCTTTTCCTACATGCAATGTCTCTCGTGATTTTTTTATTGATAGTTTTCCCCTCTGTTTCTACTGGAAGAACTAACATCAGTAAGTGATCTTTCAGGATCCGTATTTCCGAATGACTCGAGATGTTGCTCCTCGGATAGGCTATCACAAGCCTGCTTTGATTGAATCATCATTCTTTCCTGCGCTTCAGGTTTTTCTATCATTATAGACCAGTGACCGACCAATTTAAATTTGTTACAAATTTACGATCAGATTTCACTTTGATCACACTTCTGGACTTAAGTCTTTTACAGTTAATTAGTAGGAACAATTTGTTCTATTATGCTTGTCTGTCCTCAACTTGTTGCCACAAAGACTTTAACTCTTCTGGCCACAAGATGACCCAAACGCCACTGCTAAAGGAATTTTTTTGCAGCATCCATAATCAGATAGTTAGAAAGAATCACCATCACCTCAATGACCTCTGATATGATCCTTTTGAGCGGTGGCAATCTCTATAGCCCAATTCCTTACAAATGAAAGCTCAGTTCTGGTGCTACATTCTGTTTATATGTGTATTTCAGCATCTTTTTTTTTGAATAGTCAACTAGAGCCTTTCTGAATTACAAAAAATTGCAGTTTACAGCATGTGCTTCTTTACAGCTCATAAACCAGTAAATGTGGCGTCTTTTGGTCGTAGACCTGTAAAACATAGTTAAACTTAAATCTAATTTATTGACTTATTTGCTTAATTTTTGTATAGGATGAGTAATGCAGCATTTCCGATAGCTAGCTTTATCTCCCTTTGTAATTCTTCCTGTACCTAGAACTTGAGTCGTGGTTCTTCATGCTAGAGAAGCATTTCGCGACAACAAGACCTAGTTGCTTGCTCCATAAGATATGCAAAGTTTAGTTAAGAACACTTGCCATTTACTATAGCATCAACTTCTCAACAGATATTTATCTTATTTAGAATCTGTTTAACGAAAAATCCATAAAGCATGTGAATGACAGTCCTTCCTCCTTCATGAAGGAAACACAACAAACAATTTCCTTTATGAGATGTTGATCAAAGCCCCATATCTTCAGTAACTTTTTCATAAAGGATTAGTTCTAGTTGGATATTGTATGGTAGAATCCTTTCTGTCCATATTGCAAATAGCCTTCGTATGAATGTTGTCTTCTACTGGGTAGATGGAAATGTGTGCCACAAAATTGTTTTTTGCATTTGAAAATGTCAAAAGATTCTATGTTCTTTTCTTTTTTCACCTTTCCTCCATTTTTACCACGTACATGCTCTTCACAGTTGAATTTGGTTCTTTATTTGTGTAATTGCAAATGATTCTTGAGTTGCAACTTATATGAAAGGTATCACTAACTGTATAATGGTTATGTCATTTCATCTTTGTTCTTTGTCTGGTGTGCCGACCTCCATGTTGGTATCTGTCTGATTCCAAATAAGTGAAATAAAACTGGTTCTCATCCTTTTTATTTGCCAAATTAATTTGTGCACACTTGTTTCAGCTTATGTTGTTTAACGTGTCTGGTTGTAAAAATGGTCATACGTTTCTTCTGTTGATATATTACTTTTCTGTTGTTGAACATTTGCAGGGGGAGAATGGAAAAATGTCTGCTAGTGATCCAAATTCTGCCATTTATGTGACTGATTCAGCAAAAGAGATAAAAAACAAGGTTGGGCTTTCAAATATATTATTGCGCACCTTCTCAAACAAAATAAATCCTTCTCAAAAAATATATTTTTACACATTTGATACACCTAATATGTCAATGCTTGTATCCATTGAAGGACATCCATTTTGTGCATAATCCCGTTCTTATTGATCTCCTTTTTCTGTGTTGTCCTTTCCTTCTTGGATGAGGAGGGAGGATTACTATAGACAGTCTTTATATAAAATTCATTAGAAACAATGCACCCAAGGATGTGGCCTAATGGTCATGAAGTGGCTGCAAACAATTGAGATCAGGATTCAGATCTCAGTAGAGATAAAGAAAACACTAGGTGATTTCTTCCATATGTCTAATCTTCATGCAAAGAGTTACCCGGAATATGTGTTGGTGGGAGGTGGCATGTATCCGGTGAAATAGCTGTGATGTGCACAAGTTGCCTTGGACACCACTTTTATAAAGAAAATTATTAGAAACAATGCATGCTGAACTGAGCAAGTTAATTAATAAGGTGTTGTACAACTCAAAGTAGGACATTCCGTATTAGAGGATGGAATATCGAATACATAAA
Source organism: Solanum sitiens (assembly GCA_016801875.1). Taxonomy (NCBI): domain Eukaryota; kingdom Viridiplantae; phylum Streptophyta; class Magnoliopsida; order Solanales; family Solanaceae; genus Solanum; species Solanum sitiens. The sequence continues at coordinate 276,157 of JABWTJ010000434.1, read as the reverse complement.
TTTTTTCAAATAAGTTGTCTTTATCTCCAGATGTGGGCCTTTTCTTGACTAAATTTAATAGTAACTTAAGAATTTTTTCTTTATGAGTCTGTAAAAATGATATTTGTGATAAATACTCTTGAAATGAAACGCATCTCGATTCTCGTTCAATACTGGTGATGATTTTTCTTCAATTACTTTCTGTGTCATACTTATTTCTCTAAGAATACCAAAGCTTCAATTTGTTCTTTTTAATGTTTTTGTTCGTGGGGAGTGGGGGGTGGGAGGAGGGGGCTGGTTACAATGTTGAGGCAGATTCAGAAGCTAAAAGATAAAGAAAGGGAGAAACCATATAAGACCAACCAACTTTAATGTGGAAAAAACTTTCAAATGAAATTAAAACAAAATCTAGAATAGTAAAAATCTGACCACATTACAATAAAACACCTAAAGGAAACAAACTAACATATTAAGCTAGCAGAGGAATTGATTCTACAAATATCTTATCATAACTAAAGTGATAAAAGATGCTAATAAGAAATAAATACTCTTAAGCTCTCACAAACTTCATTAAAATTCATTCTAAAAGAAAACTGACACTAACTAAATGAGTATTTATAGTTATGATAACCCTAGAGGCAAATGTACAAATTTCCTTAATAGTTAAACTCTAGCGAAAATGAGTTAAACAAGAGTTCTTGTCACACGATTTCCTTGATTCAAGGAGATTAATTGGGCTTGGATTTCCTTGTTTGGTTCCTCCATAGTCTTCAGGTGATGATACGAGATCCTTTGAGCTAAAAATCGCGGAACTCTAATTTCTTACCTTGAATCCTCATAAATTGAAGGATTCACTTGACTTGTTCTAGCTTACTGATGTGCATCATATGCGCTAGTGTTTGAGTCCAGTTGATTACAGGAGTTCTGACCGAGGTAAATTGGAAACTGAGGCAATTTGAATATGTGAGAAGTTAATTTGTTTAGCGCCATTTTAGTTCTTAATTATTTTAATCAATGAATACTTGTCATTTCAAAAAGAAAGTTCTTATGTAGGTTTCCAAAATGGGCATCATCCAGATTGATTGCTCTATGCCAAATAAATTATTTCGATAAGCATTATAATGACCCTTTAAACTGTAACTATGTGCAGATAAACAGATATGCATTCTCAGGTGGACGAGACTCAATTGAGTTGCACAGGAAGTACGGAGCAAACCTGGAGGTAATTAAATTTATATGAATCCAATAGCTAATTCGTAGGATGGAATGCATTTCTATTAAATGATTGTACATGCTTGAATATAGCAGCTTGTAAATGCAATTTATCTCTGCTTGTTTTCACCTCTGTTGGATCAATATAGTTAACTTTGTACCATCTTAGCCATGGAAAAAAAGTCAGCAAACTAAACCTCTTCTCTTGGATACTGTGCAGGTTGATATACCATTTAAATATCTTGGCTTTTTCCTGGACGATGATGCAGAGCTGGAACACATTAGAGAGGTTACTATTCATGCTTTCCCTTAGTGTTTCTTTGCTAATTCAAATTTGCATTTGTAGAACTCCAGCTTTTAGCATTCAATTCAGTCCATGCATGGACTACCGGCAGATGATAGTACCAATGATACTCATTTGCTCAACTTTCAGGAGTATGGTTCGGGCCGTATGCTGACAGGTGAAATTAAAAAGAGGCTAGTTGAAGTTCTAACAGATATAGTTGAAAGACATCGACGGGCTAGGGCAGCAGTGACTGATGAGGTAACTAACAGTAATTTTCGGTGAAACCTAAAATAGCTAGACTTTCTGAATTTCAAATTACTCTTTCTCCATGTTGAATTGCCTTGGATTATCAATTCAACTTGTCCCGACTACATCTGAATTTCTAATGACATGATTCTCTTTAGCAACCAAGAGATTCAAGCTTGGTCTTCTAGCTTAAGTGAACACAATGCGATTGAAATCAGCACCAAGTCTCCATTTTCTTTATCTACTTATGTTTTCAATTATTCTTTGTAGCTTATTTCACTAGATATGTTAAGGGTGGGTGTGCTGCGTGCAAGCTGGCCCTAGCATATAAAAAGATATGCCGAGGGTGTGAAGGTCTCCTTTTATGAGCATGACATTCCATCAGGAGTTATTTCCTCTTTTCGAGGAATTAAGGAGGGAATCGGAGGGTGCTGCTTTTTCCAAGTGTTCTTTAGTGCCTCTTTTGCTTGTCGAAATTACTGGATGTCTTGTCTCCTTTCTATGTGCTCCGTTTTGCTTAATAGTTTTTTCCTTTTCTCTTCTGTTTCCAATTCGATTAGTTTATTTACTACTTTCATGGTCTTTTCTGCAGATGGTAGAAGCTTTCATGGCTGTCAGACCACTTCCCAATATGTTCAATTGAATGAGCAAAGTATTATTACTTCTGGATGTTTAATTCTTGAGGCTCATCATTATTTTCTATTTACTAAGGTTTTTCTTCTTTAATTGTAACTGTTTTTTTTTCTTTCTTTTTCTTTCCTGTAGTTTGTTACTCGTTATTGTAACTCAAGTTATGCTTTACATGAACAACGTCAAGAAGACGGATTTGTGTTAAAAATGGGTTTTCTGCATGTAAATTACAAGATGCACATCGTGGACGTGTTAAAATAATGGTTTTGCAGACATGTATTAGAATGCTCAGATCTTAAAAAGACAGAGTTGTCCTATTTTTCAGTTGGTTGAGGCTAAATTATATATCAATAACTGATAAATCGATATTCTAAAAGTGAAAATCTCATGTCATAAAAATATATATATTATAAAATCAAATCTCCCGTCGTTATTTTGAAGCAAGTTTTTGACAATAGGATTATTCAAAATTCTTTAATTGAAAATACATGAATTAAAAAACTGATAAAATAAGTTATATATAATAAATGGAATAATTAGAAAAATCTTCTCTTTTTGTGTATTTATTATCATTATTTTCTTTTAGTTTTACAAATCTTCAAAATCTTTCATTTTTTACTAAGTCAAAAATGTCATTAACGTATCCCTCTTTTTAATGCATCAACGTATGTATTTTGTCCTTTTTTGAATGTATCAACGTTTTTATTTTTTGGACATTAAAGTATCCGGACCTTTCATTAATGTATCCGACCCTCTTTTTAATGTATCAGCGCTTTGATTTTTTGGTCATTAAAGTATCCGGACCTTTCATTAATGTATCCGATCCTCTTTTTAATGTATCAGCGCTTTGATTTTTTGGTCATAAATGTATTCGACCCTCTTTGTATCAACGCTTATATTATTGTATACGTCGGAAAAATTTATGTCATTATAAATTTTTAAGAAATAAATTATAATTTATCTTAAAAATACGTGATTTCTCTGACTTTGCGCCTATAATAAATTACAAAAGAGATTAGTATTAACATGAAATAAGTTTGGGTTGGCGGTGTATGAAACCCCAGTCCATCAGAGAAATTAAGACCTCTTGATCATTGGATACTCATTCAACGACATCAACTTTCTACTACTAGCATATTTAAGCCATCTATATCTCCTTATGAATATTGTAAGATTTTTTTTATTTATCACTCGGTGTTTGGAGTTTACATTAGAGTTTCAACAAAATTTGAATCGCCGCTCTGCAAGGCTCATTTGGAGGTAACGCTTCAAATGTGATTTTTTCCATTTTCAGGGCTTGAAACTAAGATCTCTAATTAAAGGTGAAGTAGTCCAACACTACACTACAATCCATGTTGGTAATATTGTAAGAATTTTGTTTAGTTTGTTTCCTCCTACACTTAAAAAAAAGTTACAAAAATAATTTAAAAGAACAACATTTTCACATTGTTATGTGAAAGAATAAATTATTTTTACATAAAGAATTACTTATAATCTTAAAAATAAATAGGAGTAAATACTTAACCTATAAAATTAATTATGTGATCAATGTGGTGGCAAAAAGGAAAAATAAATACATAGAAATAACAAAAAAGATCGAATTTGCTCATAAGTAGTACTATAACTTATGAAAAATAGATTATAGGGAATAGACATAAATTTCTCGGTGTATTTTTATCGAAAAGTCATTTACATTTAAACTATCATGATCATATATTACATATTTTTATTATTTAAAAATTAATTTAATACTAAATATCTTTCTAGATTTGAATTCTCATTAATTGGGACAATTTTGTCACTTTTTTCCCCTAAAAATAAAAGTTTTTGAGTTGTGTTTTCACTTTTTTCAATATAAGAAAAAACCTGAGTTTGCGAAGAGAAAACATCGGCTCAGCAAACCCTTTGCCCGTCTCTGTTACAGAGAGGGTTGCTTACTCGCAAATCTTCATCCGATTCAACTAATTTGGGTTTCGATTATTGAACTGAGTAGAAGAAGAAGCAGAAGCAGAAGCCATGGGAGAAAGGAAGGTTTTAAACAAGTATTATCCGCCGGATTTCGATCCGGCAAAGATTCCCAGGCGAAGACAGCCAAAGAATCAGCAGATGAAAGTTCGTATGATGCTTCCAATGAGTATTCGTTGTGCTACTTGCGGAAATTACATCTATAAGGGTACCAAATTCAATTCCCGCAAAGAGGACGTTGTTGGCGAGGTAATTTTTATTTAAAACCACTTCCAATTTTGGAAATTAGGGGTTTCTGTATATGTACTATTCAACTAATATGTTTTGTGAAATTTTGTGACAATTATGTGATATGTGTGGTGAACCTTAAATTGAAAGTTTCATGACTATATGATAACCTGACATTCTTGTTAGGTTCTAGAATTGAGTAACTGTTGATGAAAAGTTCGGACTTGGCTTGGGAATCGGATAGTCCAATGAGTTATGAGGGATATTAGTTGGATCAAATATGTACAGTGTTATGGCAAATTGTTGTTGATTAAAACTAGTTTTCCCCTGATTTGGTTAAGCAACACATTGCTTCTTCTGTGCTGCTAATGTTCTTAATTTTGTAGATTATCCAATATCAAGCATTGACATCTATGTTTTGGTCAGCATTTCTTATTGTAATCTACAATGTTTACTATGTTAGTTTCCAGTTAGAGTTGTCTTTTAGGTGATATGATATTATGAATAAAATGTAAAGCGTGTGGACAAACCTGTCAACAATATCAGTGAAGAGCTCAAGTTCATCGAAGGTACCATAAACATCATAGATGTCGTCAGTTGTTGTGAGACGAGCAGAAAGCTTTGTTGAAAGTTTTCTGCAGTATCCGAACCGAGGATTTGGAGTGAAACCAACAGCCCAGGAAAAGTCCCCCCCCCACCAATCTTTCCCTCACAAAGGTCATCTTTTTAGCAAGTTTAATGTTCTTGTCCCACCTGCAAAACATATCCTAAAGTGAAATTGTCGGTATTGAAAGGATATTATAATCAAAACTAGTGTGTTTGATATGCCAGACTTTTTTCAAGGGGAATTGAATCTAATGAGTCATTTTTTGGCGTTCATTTATCTGAAAATATCATTACAAAGGAAAAATTAATTTTCCTTACTAAACCTTCACTACAGCATGCACGAGAGAAGGATAGCTTCCCATGAAGTCAATTTTCCTTACAACTATCTTTATTTTTGACTTCATGTTCCTTGTTCCAATTAATAAGTAGACATTATGAATCTTTCTTTACTACTCAAATTCTTCATTAAAACACTTTACGGCTTGCTATTAATAATCTTGTATATATGTATAAAATAGGTGGGTTTCGTACTTATGTAAGCGAAAAAATATTATCCTACAAATATTTGTATATAATCTAGATAAATACTAGTTATGTTGGAGGGAGGGGGTTGAAAATGAGGTGTGTTGGAGGGTGGTGAAGACACAATCATTGTGGAATGCGACGAGTGAAACCTGCTTTCTCTACTTCTACTAGGATAGTCATTTTTGGCAGAACTCTCAAACTATGAACTAATTTTCAACTACAAAATACGTCGCCAAGAAATTTTGTAGATTACAATTTTCATACCATCATGTCACCTAAAAATTTGTAGGTTATCCAATAGAAACCATTAACATCTTAATCATCACTGATCATATTTAGAGACAACATCATAATATTCAGATGTGTATTCAGGTTTAGACGTTTTAAGAACGCACATCTTTATCATCAGATGTATATTTCAAATTTAGACATCTTTTCTTAATGAAAACAAATGCACATCTTAATATTCAGATGTCTTAATCTTAATGGAAACAAATGAAACCTTAATGACTGAGATCTGAATGATTAAGATTCAACATCCATTAAGTGCAAACAAATGAGGCCTTACGCTGTAGTGGACATGTTCTAGTATATGCGTGTGTGTTTGTATGTTCTTGACTTGAATTATGATCATGTGTTTTTATGTTCTTGCCCTGATTTGTAATCATGCATCAAATTATGCAGACCTATTTGGGAATACAAATCTTCAGATTCTATTTCAAGTGCACAAAGTGCTCCGCAGAGATAACTTACAAGACAGATCCCAAGAATTCCGATTATACTGTTGAATCAGGTGCAACTAGGAATTTTGAGCCTTGGCGTGGCAAAGATGAGGTTAGAATTTTATGGACTTGTCTTCATTTTAAAGAATTATATCAATTTGTTGTTGTATTTGTATCCAGCACTTCCTTCTGTAGAGGAAAGAGCGTGAACCTTATGTGTGATATAAAATATTTCGTTTTTTCATTTTTCAGGTTCCCGTATCTTGTGCATTCATATTTATGTTTTCTTTTTCTTTTAGGAAATTGAGAAGGAGAAACAAAAAAGAGACGATGAAGAAATGGGTGATGCAATGAAGTCATTAGAAAATAGGACATTAGATTCAAAGAGAGAAATGGATATTCTTGCTGGTTTAGATGAAATGAAATCTCTGAAGGTGAGTCGTGAAGTTTCTTCTTGAATAATTTTTTGTTTTTTTGCCTTGCTACATTGCTGTGGTTTATAACCCGTTTTCGTGTCTGACAATTTCTTACTTTTTAAACCCCAACTTTTTCAGTCAAGGCACGCCACTGTGAGTGTAGATGCGATGCTTGAAGCTTTGCAGCGGTCACATGAATCCAAAGTATGATGATGTTTTATATTGTTTTCAGGTTTGATTAGGAGTGAAGATTTTCTCCTTGATGATTGTCTGTAGCATCTCAATTCTGTTGATTGGTTAATTTAGAGAACTCCAAATTTCCTACATAAAGAAATTCTTGTTCATCGGATCAAATCAATATGCTCCCCCCCGCTCCCCCCCCCACCCCACCCCACCCCACTATTCAAATTCTATGTGCTGAATGATATTAGCCCTTTTAATTAAGAATCAAATCACAGACTAAAATTTTCAATTTAGTTCATTCTTGAACACCATCTTTTATTAGATATTGTCTAATTGCCTATCTCAAGCGCAAGACACCTGTTTAAAACAAACAGAAAAAGGAAAAGAAGAACAGAATAACTGAAATTAAAAGTAAAGGCTAGTTTTTTGTGAAACCACATACATATTTTGAACTCTGATTAAAAAGGTGTTTAATTGTTAGTAGTGAATCATAGAGAATTTTAATTGAAATTGATAAATGTAAAAGCAAAATTAATAAAAGAAACTTAAACATTTTTTTTTTTTTTTGAATAAGTAACATTTGTATTATAACTCAGCACTTAGGTAGTGCTAAACCCCTTTACAGCAAGTCAAAGTCTAGCAATATATCAAAGGACTCCCAATCCTAGCTTGAATCTAACACATCTAGAATGTTTAAGGTACCATTTTTACTCTACATGCAAGGAACATTAACTTGGAGATGATGTTAGTGTTTGTTCTTAGGAAGCACTGAAAGTATCTGTAAATCTAGTAAGGAGTATGGAGAAAAATAATGACTTAAATGATAGGTTATTCAGGATGATGAGAATAATCACGAGTCGTAAGCTCTAATAGCTAATTATGAGAATCTGTCGACGTACCTTTTTATAGTTAGTTGCCGAGTATGTGAAACATTTACTGCCTGCCTTTTTTATCATATTAATGTCAATCACCTTCACAGGAAAAGAAGATGGAGGAAGACGATGAAGCTCTCATAAGATCAATTTTCCAGGTTGGTAAACCATAGTCTGAATAACTACTATTTGTTCATAGGAGTGCTTCTAATAGTGTAAATTTCTTAGCAAGTTTTCTTGGCCTTGTAATTTCAAATCAGGGATCAAGAGAGACTGTCAAAAGAATCAATGATGAAGAACTTGAGGACGATGACGACAATGACATGGCTTTCTTTACCCGTGAAAGTGCAGGGTCAGAAAACAACTCTCTAAAGGTACTAGTGCCTGGTCATCTAATTCAGTTTTCCAAATTCCAATTGTTATATTGCCATCAACCTACTTCTGTACAACACAGAACTAAATAATTAAAACGGCAGCATCTACAAAATGATTAATCTCCTTTACATTGGACCTGCCATATGTCTGATATACAACTAAAGAAAAGTAGAAAATACAATGTACATCCATAAATTAGATTACAGTTCTGTTGGGAGAAGCGCATCTACTGTTAAGGCTTAAATCTGAATGCAATATCATGTCTTAACCTTCTTTTGTTGTTCCTTTTTAACACTATACTTATTATTGTGTAAATGCAGAAGAGAAAGGTTTCCGAGGAACCTGATGAAAAGCCCACAGACTTTTTGATGAAAGCCAGCATTAATGACATCTCTAAAAACAAAGGTAGGTACAGTGGTACAGTTTATTCATCTGATTCTCTTCTGAGGGTATCATTGCTTCCCATGATTTCAACATCCTTGTATGACATTTGGTGGATGAAATATTATAAACTCTTCAATGATCGTTGAATTCATAGGTTTTACTTGGGTAAAAGTAGTAATAATGGTTGAATTTACTTTTTTGGGACTTTCTGATAGAAATAGCTTCTGAGGGATCTCTAACCCTATTTTCACGACCTATCTTACAGATGAATCATCGACAGGTGATAGTAAAATCATTTTGAAGTCCTCATCAGTCAAAATATCCATAGTCAAGAAGCCAGTCTCACACTCCAACAGCAAGCAGACAGTAGAAGTAAACAAGCAAGACGCACAGAGCACTGGTGGTGCTGCGACAAGCAGTGGTTTACTCTCGTTATGTCAACAATATGATAGTGATGACGATGATTGATTTAGTGATCCCTTCAACCTCTATTTGTCCAGATATATCCGCCAAATCTATTAACTGTAGGTGTGATTTTCATCGCTTATGCTCTTTCTATGGACAGTTGAAATGTATACAAGCTCAAGCTTTGGCTCTCTGCTAACCATCTGTCAGTATCAATTGGGATGTATTCGTTGTATTTTTAAAAAATTTACAACTATCTCAAGGGTTAGAAAAAACAGTTCATTGTTAAAACATCCGTCATTTACTCTCATTATACTTTGCCTTCTTTAATTTCCTCGGTTCTAATTTTTGTTATTTGTTCTATAGTTTAGTCGTTAATGAAATGATTTGTAGCTACAGTTTTTTCCATTCAAACATACATAAATTGATACAGAGAGTATTATTTTTATCAGTCTTTCTAGTAATTTCCAAATTAACCTAGAAAAAATTGAAGCTTTCGTAATCATATTTTGTTGAAAGTGAGTATGGAGTGTGCATTGGTTTGATCTTTATCATCGATTTTCGATTTCTAAATATGTTAAATTGATAACTAAATTAATAAGATATTCTATATTGATTTTTAATTTATTGATTTTGATCCTTAACGGTTTGGTTTACCTATTAAAAAATATCGTAATAAAATAAGTACGTAACTTCGTCAATAACTTGATGCGACAAGATAATAATGTAACTTTATAAATATACTCATAAATATAACAACGGAAAAGGGTTATATTTGCCCTTCGTTATACTTTTTTGATATATTTGCCCCTACCATCCTACTCAAGGTACATATTTGCCCTTAAACTGTTAAGTCTTATATCTCCACTTTTATCGTCCTATGTGGCATCTACATGGCGCCTATATGGCATGCCAACATAGATATTTATATTTATTTTACTTAAAAAATTAACTTAGCTAATCCAATTCAAATATTATACGCTCATCCATTAAACCCAATCTCATTGTCACCTTTGCACAAGAAAATAACAAATAAACCCACCTGAAAATATTAGCATTTCTTCTCTTGTTTTGTTTAATTTTTTTAAGATAATGCAAAATTAATTTCACTAACAAAGCTGAATTTACGTACTGCTTCTTCCCCCAAAGTTCAAGTAATAGTGAGTCCTTGGCTCGAAGCTTCTCTAAATGCATCTATTACTTTAAATCTTTGAGATGGGTGTGCATCAATATACTAGGCATTAATTTCATTAGCATAAAAAGGGAAAATTATTACCAAAAGAAAATAGACATTAGAACGGTAAAGAAACAACTATTACTGGAACATTTTTTGTTTAGGTATAGCCATTTTCACATGCTTGAAGAAGTACTTAAAATTGAAAAATCATAACATTGAATCCTTTCTGAGATATATTTCATCGGTTGTGTTTAATAAAATCTTTGTTCAATTAAGCAAATTTAATTATTAGTATGTTTTGTGCGTGAAGTAACCGTAAAATAAATATTAGGAGTTGGGCTTAGTGGTTAAATGTTTGATTATAATATTGAGTTGGATATAATAATTAAATTTTATATAAAAAATAATGTAGCATAAATATAAATATTTGTGTAAGCGCCATGTAGATGCCATATAGGATGATAAAAGTAGAGATATGAGACTTAAAGGTCTAAGGGTAAATATGTACCTTAAGTTGGATGGTAAGGACAAATATATCAAAAAAGTATAACAAAGGATAAATGTAACCCTTTTTTAAGAGTACAAGGGCAAATATGACCCTTTTCCGTATAAACAATAATAACTATGTAACATGGAAAAAAGTTATACAAGTGCAACATAAATAAAAGAATTGAGACAAAGGCAAAAGAGCAAATGTAGCTAGAAATCGATAAAATATTGATATTAATACTTAATATTATGTAGGGGTAAAGAGTTAAAGTAGTATATGACTGGGTTATCGATTTATCAAATAATCAAATATTAAAAAATTAAGATCGAACCAATAATGCTATAGGCTTTTTAAAAAAATAAAAAGCATTAAAACTCGATTAGACGTTAATTCAATAACATTTTTTTCAATTCAATTTTTGTACAAACATTTATCAAATTTTTGGCTAAAATCATCCCTCAACTATGATTCAGAAAAATCATCCTTTAGCCTATTTTTACTAAGAAACTGATTCAACCAATAAAAAAAATATTTTTATAATTTGATTACGACTTGGCCACGACGAAAAGATCAAAGTTACATAAAAAGAATAAGGATATGGATAGAAATGAATCTTGAATTTAAATTTCGTGTGTTGTTAGTTTATAGAGTATGTTTTGTATCATCAAGTAAATTGACTTGTACCAATACATAAGTTTTGAAATATTAATACAGTACATTCCAAAGGTTGGAATAATCATTTCAAATATATTGCATCCAACTATTTAGAGATTTTCTTTAGTAAAATATTGAGGAGTATATACTATATATATATATAATGTTCACATTTTATACAATGTACAGAAATGCTAAAAATTTAGTGAAATCACGTAGGTGTTTAGTTATTAAAATAAAAAAAAAAATTGAAATTTTTGAAGTTGGAGCAATATTTTTTTTTCCCAAAGAATATTTGGAATTTGATTATATTTTGTTTGAACATAATTTAAACCCTCAATTTCGAAAATTAAAAAAAAATCACTGAACTTCATTAGCTTTAACCATGTGTACATATATTTATTTGACATTTTTTATTGGGACGTAAGTTTCTTAAAAAAAATAGACAAAAGGATGAGTGTTGTAAATTTTTGAATAATTTAGGAATGTTTTTTGTTCACATATATAACACAAAGATGTACTTTAGATTTTAATCATATTCCAGCATTATTTTAGCCAAAAACTCAACATTTACCTGTGCCAATCCAACCGGGCTATTGTTGACATATCCAAGTAGTCCGACCCGACAAATTTCGAAACCCTAGCCACCACTGTTATTCTTCCTTCTCCATATAACATGCTATATAAATCCCCTTAAAACCCTAGAAAAATTCCGCCCCTCTCTTATGCTTTCCAGCTCCATAGAAGGGAAGTTGAAGAATTCCCCAGGTAAAATCTTGCTCTTGAAATTGTTTGTTTGTTAGATATATTTGTTATGTGAAGAAAAGGTGACCAATTAGCCAGTCACACACACATCGTTGTATGTTCTTCTCCGTGTGAATGGTCAGTATGTCACCGATAGTAATATCAAATCAATGGTGTTTGATAGTCTTATACTGGTGAATTGCGTTTATTCCGCTCTCACCCACGAGGCTATTCTCATTACATTCTTCCTTGAAATTTGAAAATTTTGGGTTAACAAATCTGAAAAATTGTTGGATAATACATGTAATTAGTCGAGATGTGTATGTAAAAGTTGCATCAAACAAACACTTTAATCTAATAAGATGAGAACATCAGATACAAATTTCATATATTGAATTGAATGAATGCCGCAATAGAAAATTTGTAGATTCAATTACTACTAATTCACATTTTTTTTATGGACAATGGCATCAAAAATATTCTCTCCCTTTCATTTTATGTCATATTTTAAAACGGAGTTTAAAAATAAAAAAGACTTTTTAATTTTGTGTTTTTGAATGAAAATTATGTCAAATATATTAAAATATTTTTTAATCTTATGATCTTAAATATGTCACGTGAAAAGTTGAAATTAAAATGTTATTAAACAGTCTTAGAAAAGAAATAGGGACAAACGAAAAGTATAGAGATGAAAGAACCTAAAAAGGGCATGGTGAGTTTGTCTCACAAATTGTATAAGAATTATCTTAATTAATTCCAAATGTTGGAGCAGAAAGGAGGACAATAATGACAAAAAAATGCATTTATGTTAATAAATAGTGTTTGATTTATATTTAAAATACGGAATATTCCCTTCACAAAGCAACATGAACCAAATGCTAGCAAAAATTATAGTGTAGACGTTATTTTTTCTAAATTAACTTGCAAAATTACACGGAATAATACAAACATTTATTAACTAAGAATCCAACATTTAGGCCTAATTATTGAAATTTCCAACTTTGACCAATTTAGATGAAACTATATTTTCAATCACTTTTAAAAATTCCAAAAAGTGGTAACCTACATTCATTGATGAAATACGTTTTTGGATGAGACTATGAATGACCTACATTATTCTATAAAAAAAAGATTTGACTTAACGTGGAAAATTTGATTTAAAATACTAGCTACCAGTAATACAAGCAGTAAGAAAATTTCTATATACATACAAATTTAAGAGTCTACAGAAATATTTTGCAAAAGAGACTTCGATCCAACAAGGATTGTGGTGTAGTGATAAAGTAGTTTTTATTTGTAACCAATCGAGTTTTCTTGGGCACAAAGTCGCTTCTGTTAAAGAACGCTTTATTTTTAATGTGGGATTTTCCTGCATGAATTTAGATTTAGTGGGGCTCCAATGTTCGTGTGCGTTAATTCAGATTTAGTCGGACTCCAATGTAATTTTCCTGCATGAATCCAGATTTCACGGGCTCCAATGTTGGTCTGTGCGAATTTGAATTTAATCGGGCTTCAATGTGAGTAACAAACATCGAATAGAAAATAAATAAAATAAAATAAAATTTAATCGAGCTCTAATATGGGTGGAAAAAAAAGATTTTGAAATATTATAGAACTAAAAGATAAAAGAAGAGATGCGTATTTTTACTTGGTAGAATGCATTCTTATTGTGATTGTTACGTTTGATATTTCGAAATTTTCTCCCATAAGCTTATATTATTACATAAACATGTAATGATGTTATTCTAAAACTTATATTATTACATAAACATCGGCAGAGGCGGAGCTAGAATTTTCAATAAGGGGGTTCAAAATCTGTAGAAATAGGTAGCCGAAGGGGGTTCGACATATACTATATATACATATAAACTTATTTTAACCATATATAAATATATAGTTTTCCGCCGAAGGGGGTTCGAATGAACCCCTTCAATAAGGATAGCTCTGCCCTTGTAAACATGTAATGATGTTATTCTAAAAGAAATATGTATAGAGAGAAAATAGAAGAAATGGAAAAAAATAATATCGACAAATAGTACACCTTATATATATAATGTTGTAATGTTTTAGTAACCATAAGATTTTTTATTAAGTAAACATAAGACGTTGAAGTCGAATAGTAAAGAAGCACATTCAAGTAAAAATATTTGATCAAGTAAATATAAGACTTTAAGCCGAATAGTAAAGAAGCACACTGAATTAAATTTTTTTGATAAAGTAAATATAAGACTTTGAAGTCGAATAGTAAAGAAGCACACCGAAGTAAAATTTTTTGGATCAAGTAAATATAAGACTTTGAAGCCGAATAGTAAAAAAAAACACTCAAGTAAAACATTTGATCAAGTAAATATAAGACCTTGAAGCTGAATAGTAAAAAAGCACACTCAATTTTTGATCAAGTAAATATAAGACTTTGAAGCCAAATAGTAAAGAAGCACACTCAATTTTTGATCAAGTAAATATAAGACTTTGAAGCCAAATAGTAAAGAAGCACACTCAATTTTTTATTAAGTAAATATAAGACTTTGAAGCCAAATAGTAAAGAACCACACTCAAATAAATTTTTTTGATAAAATAAATATAAAAATTTGAAGCCGAATAGTAAAGGAGCACACTCAAGTAATTTTTTTTTTTGATCAAATATATATAAGATTTTGAAGTTAAATAGTAAATAAGCACACTCAAGTAAAAAAAATATATTCTAAAATAAAATATTCTAATTAAAAAAAATAAAAATAACTTATGCAATTACACTCATATATTTAATTATAAAACAACAAAAACTATTTGTTTCTTACATTCTGCTTTTAATCTAATGGGTCATCAAAAAAAATTGAGTATGTAATTATAGAAAGCTTATCAAGCTATTTTTTGTGTATAACTTTTTAGTATAAAGGTTAAGATATTTGATATCGAAATGTGTATGTATAATAGACTTATATTATAGGGATCTATTTAATGTTATTTTATCCAACATTATTTCAATAACTAATAAAAATGCAAAAAACTTATCCGTATCATTTGTATATAGAGTCGTTAATATGGATTAGGTCTGTTAAGCCGGTCTGTCTAACTCATGATTTAATAGGGAAGATCTATGATTTTTGGAGCCCATTTAAGGAAAGAGCTTTTTTAGGTCAGCATGAATAAGCTTGTTTATTTGTGGGACTTGAGAAATATCGGTAGAGCCGGGCTGTGGGCCAATAAAAATTAATTAAAAAAATATAATACTCCATCCGCCCGGTATTGTTTGTCATGATTTTTATTTTTAGAGTGAAACTATAAAAAATTTGACCAACATTTTAAGATGTATTTTTATCATATTAATATGCAAAAGATTGTAATTTATAGTACTTTTCATATAGTTTTATAATATATAATTTTTTTGTTTAAAATATCGAATTAATGTGATCTAATTTAACATTGAAATTAGTCAAACTGACTTTCGAAAAGCGCAACAGAATAAACAATACCGGACCGAGGGAGTATATTATTAAAATTTAAAATTAAAGAGAGTCTAAACTCAAAACAATTAGGTTAATATTTCTATTTAGATATTTATACTTTTACTTGAAAAAAACTTAATAAATATAATAAAGATAATTTTATTTGTAGATTTGATTAAAAAATAGTAACATTAATATCATGTAATATTGTTTTGTCGATATTTATGATAGTATTTATAAATTATAATTTATAATTTAATTTAATAATTAAAAAAATATAATTTTAAAAAAAATGGACTGGCCCGACAAGCCTGTAACCCAGGTACTTGTGGGTTGGACCGACCGTTTTCTGGTCCACACCAAATGTTGGCTAGCCCGATCTAACCCGTAAAATATCGAAGTTTGTATTGGTTAGCCCGGATGGAGTGGGTTAGCCCATATTGACAGCTTTATTTGTATATATAAAAAATAATGCAATTTCCTTTATTAGATAATTTAATGAGTAAAACATATACATTAATTAATTATAATTAACATAAACTATAATTTTAAACAATGACATAAATATATTGACTTGATGTATACATTCAATACAGATAAATATTACCTAATAAAAAATATAATTAAAAAGTTAATCTTTTCTTTATTATAAGTTTAGTTTTTCAGCTTTGGATCTGTTTTTTTTTTTTTTAACTTTTTTTTTACAAAAAGCTTTCCTATGACCTATGAGTTTCCTAAATTTAAAATAATTGGATTTTAATAGGAAAAAACTTATTTCTAATCCATAGCGGATTTGTATTAGTCGATTTACCCGAAATTTGTGAACCAACCTCCCGACCCGATAGGATTCGGGTTACGCATCTATCAATAAATATTAGGGCAAATAAGAGTGAAGATATTTTACCCATTCTCTTTCCAGCGAAGATGTACAACGGAATCGGCCTACAAACGCCGCGAGGCTCCGGCACCAATGGCCACATCCAGACCAACAAGTTCTTCGTCAAGTCGAAGACGAACAAAGTCCTTGTTGACGGCGGCAAAGGTTACGAATCCGGTCAAGGAACTGCCGGAGTGTCGAGGAAAGCAAACAAGGACATTCTCGAACATGACCGGAAACGGCAGATTCAGCTTAAACTTCTCGTCCTTGAGGAGAAGCTTGCCGATCAGGGATATACTGATGCTGAGATCTCCGAGAAGCTCGAGGAAGCGCGAAGGAATCTAGAGGCAACATCTGAGGAATTCGGAGGACCTACTTATGAAAAGTAATTTGTTTTTCTGAATTGTAGTTATAATTTTTGGATAATATACGTGTTTGATTAGTTTTTGGTTACGAACTAGCTTATGAATTTCTAGATTTGACTGGTTTGATGCTGTTATCGTTCGTGTTTAGAGAATTTTCCATGTACCATACTTTGAACCGCAGAATTGTTAAAGAAATAGATATATGATAAGCAGGAAGGAAATCGGGAAGGGAAAAGAAGTGTGATCACTTACAAAGTTACAATTTTGTGATGCATTTTTCAGTTCATATTTTGTGTTTTTTGTTTGTTTTTGACCTTTATCATTTGTTATGGACTGTGAAACTTTTTTTAAAAAAGTTGGGGTCTTTTTTATTTTGTAGGGTGTTTAAGGAGATGAAAAATGCTGTTTGCTTTCATTTAGGCTCGATAGAGGGAGATGTCAGTTTAGCAGGATGAACAATAGAATTTGGATACAGATATGATTAAGTCTAGTTGATTATTGTTTCCTTTGAACAGTAAATTTCTTAACTAGTTTCCCAAATCAGGACCCAATTTGTTAGATTTTTTCAGTATTTTGATAGATACTGGGAGGTTGATATGCAATAACTAAACTTGTTCATTCCAGGGTTTCGGAAACACAAACACACCAGATCGCTGCTTTGAAAGAAAAACAAATGGAAAACTTAAAAGCTGCTCTCAAGATAGGGGCTGAACACGAAACTCAGAAGCAGCAGCATGATGCTTTAGCTCATTTAGAAGAGGGTGAAGTTAATGACTTGGCAAAAGAGAAGGACGAGGGTAAGCGTCATAAGAAAAAAGAGAAGAGGAGAGGACGTGACGATTCGTCTGACACTGACAGCAGTGAAAGCCATGCCAAAGAGTCTAAGAAAACCCGTAAGAAGGCTCATTCTGGTTCTGATTCTGATACTGCTGGTGGTAAAAAGTCAAGAAAGTTGTCTTTCAAGGACAAGAAGGTTAGAAGGCGGCATCACAGTGAAGATTCGTCTGACAGTGACAGCAGTGAAAGCCATGCCAAAGAGTCTAAGAAAACCCGTAAGAAGGCTCATGCTGGTTCTGATTCTGAAACTGCTGGTGGTAAAAAGTCAAGAAAGTTGTCTTTCAAGGACAAGAAGGTTAGAAGGCGGCATCACAGTGACGATTCATCCTCTGATTCTGACTCTTATTCTGAGTCTGATCATGAGAAGAAACATGTGAAAGTCCATAGGAGACATTTTGTGGGTGATAATGATGGGCGTGATGCAAAAACCATTAAGCTTCAACAGGGTAGAATGCATGATTCTGATGAGGATGACCATGACAATGATCGTGATGTCAAAAACAAGATGATTCAGGAAGAGAAAAGACATGTGGATAAATATGATCTTAAAAACAAGACATCACATAGAGGTAGAAGACATGATTCCGACGACAATGATGATGGTCGTGATGCTAAAATCAAGAAGTCACAGAGAGGTAGAAGACATGATTCTGATGACGATTCTGATGGGAGTGATCGAGGTAGAAGACATGATTCTGACGACAATGATGATGGTCGTGATGCTAAAAACAACAAGATTCAGGAAGGGAGAAGACATAATACTAAGGCTACATACTTGATTGATGGATCAAGTGCTAGTCAGGAGTTGTTGCGGGGTAAGAGAAAACTAGAAGATGAAAGCCTGGATCAACGTGAGTTGTTGCGGGGTAAGAGAAAACTAGAAGATGAAAGCCTGGATCAACGTGAGGGGAAGTCAAGGAGGAGGGATTCTAGTAAAGAAGAAAAGTATGGAAGGGCTGATACTGAAGCTGAGAACCCAAATAGGTCATACAGGAGTACGGAGGATAGGAGTAAAGATCAACAGACAAGAAGATATGGCAGAGAATATGAAGGTAATGATGGAGAGCGTGAAAATAAGATGCAGAGTGAGAATGATCTGCAACGTGAAAGCCGACGGGAGAATCGAGATTATGAAGTGCGTGGACAGGACAGAAGAGAAAGTAGGGATGATGACCGCTGGGAAAGGAAACACAAAAGAGATGAAGAGGAAGATCAGTACCGGAAGCATGAGAAAGAAGGGGACTCTCAGCGTGGAAGGAATGAACAGGAGGAGGAGCATAGAAGCAGAATGCGTGATAATCACAAAGGTCATGATTCATACAAGAGGGCTAGACATGATGATTCACATTCTAGTGGAAGGAGAAGATATGACGATGAAAAGCATGCTGATAGGCAGACTAGGCGGTGAAAGCTGCTCAATAGATATTCTGTCATGTCAGAAGATCAAGAGGTGAGTTCAAACATGAGATAACTTGCCTTGTTGTTTGCGGGAGAGGTCCCTTAAAAATGAATTTCATAAAGAAAATCATAATTCTAGTATGTCCATTTTTTATTAATTATGTACTGCTTAATTACTTGCAGAGTCCTTCCACTAACAGCATATTCCCTTTTAAACTATGTTCTGCTCAGATATAAAAAAATTATACTGCTAGAAGTGAAAACTAAAGTGTCCTTAGAATGTAAAAAAAAGACGTTAAGAGCTTTCCTGCCTTAATTTCACTAACAGCTTCAATCAAATGGGATAGTCACTTTCTGCTTACGTCTGGGATCTTGGTTTTTACATATGTTATATAGTATATGGGTTTAATTCCCCTTTTTATTCTTTCTTCCAATAAATTTTAAAGAGATGTCCATGCTTTTCATGGAAACTGGAGCTTTGATCATACCAAGCTACCATTACCGTTTGAGTGGACAATTCTTCAATTCAAATTGCCACCTGAATCTTGAAAGAAACTTAGATTTAGCATGAGTGGATGAGCTGTTGAAAAGAATGGTAATTTTTTTCCTCTTTGACAGGTGTTTAGCTACTATGTAGGGGTGTACCTTATTCGAACTTAGCTAATCTATGAGGAAATATTACTGCTGGTCAAGGCAATGAGATGTAGAGAAATTGGTGCTAAACTGGAATGTATGTGTATATTTGAACAAATGATACCTTTATTGTTAATCAACACCAAAAAATTGATTAAAGGCTCTTGTTTTCTTTGGCCAGATTCCTTACACCTACGTTAGGATTGTTCGCTATATCGTTGGGCTCTAATTGTCTTACAATTTTGACACAGCCATTCAATGATTTATGGTTACTGCGCTGACCATGCTCTTTTCCAAGTGTGCTTAAAAAATGTGCGCATTTATATCCTCTAGAAGAATAACATTATGTGATAGGCTGACATTCTCCCAATTTGTTTTCTTTGCCAGTTTCAGCAGCTCAGTTGAGGGGAAGAAGTGGCTGATGTCTGGAAAACAAGCATAAAGAGGCAAAGTTTAGCTCTCGAAATACTCTGAAGTGTAGCTAAATGGGATTTTCTTGATGACCCGAAATTGTTGTGCAAGGGTTGGCTGTAATAAGTTCTTATGTTGTCATATCTTTCGACTCTTTGAGAATGTGTGCCTACATTTGCTTCCTTGGGTGAAGTGAGGTTCCAGGCTCATATAGAACATGCATGTTCTTCCTTGTGGTAATTTTGATTGCAATAGATTCTGCAGAACATGTTGTGGAAGCTTAAAGCGCTTCTCTTTAGTTGACGATGATCACACATGCTTATAGCATTTCTCTTTAGTTGGGCTCCAATCTAAACATTGGATGGAAACTAATCGTTTTTTAGTTACTTTCATGAGAATTATTTTCTGAAAATGTATTTCATGATGTTCGATTTGTGGGTGGAAAGTACTTTTGAAATGAATATATATCAAAGATTATTTTGATTGAACTTTTGAGGACTAGGGATAATGGTTTATGTCTGTAGGTAAGATGGAACAAGTAATGCAAATTAAAAGCTGATATAATTATAGGTAAAAATAAAGGGGTCATACTTGTGAAATCGTTTTTTCTCTTTGATGAAATATTTTACTCAGATCAGACCCATATTCCATAGATAATTCTTTTTTTATTTCCAGAGTCCTAATATCACTTAGAATTTTTTTGGTTAAAAGTTATGATTTTGCTTAGTTGGAAGATAGACATATTGTACAAAGAAAGGAGTATCAAATAGGCTGCTTAAACTTCAGCCATGGTAGGATGAAGTTTCATACATATAATATATTACATAAAATACATGCCGAACCAGCTTGTGCACACCTAGACTAGTCCACAGGCGAAGTTGGGAAGCTGCGTTGAAGCTTGCAACATCACACAAGTACAACTGTCTGTAAACTTGTCCACCAAGATAGGAGCAAATGTGCTCACTTGTAGTATTATAGCTAGAGGTGTCCTCGCGGAGCCATAAATGTAGTTAACTTACTCAGGGTACAAAAGGGGTTGGATTCACGACAGAGATTTCTGATATTGTCGAACCCAGTTATCATAATCCTGAAGCAGTTGTTGCAATAGCAACGGTACTAGCCTGTCCACTAAAGCTTGCATCATTCTGTGTAAAACATGATTCACGGTTAAGATTGAGAATTAATATGAAGTACAAAAGTTATAGAAACAGGTAAAAGAATTTGAATTTAAAGATGACCAATGTGTGTGCAATTTATTATGGTTGTTTCTATTTTGCGATAGAAATATCATTTTGAAACTATTAGATTCTGAAAATTGAAATGAAATGTTTGCAAAGTGCAGAACTACGTTTATGCAATGATAAAAGAGTGTTCAACTGAATTGGTCACCACTAAAACTAGTACCAAATCTATGAAGACCTCTTTGTTCATTTCTACGCTGAAATTATCAAGAAAAAGTGTCACCGCTACTGGTCATGACCAACTTATCTTCTGGAGCGAAGGCAATTATTGATAGAACTTGGCAAATGGAACGTACTGAGGTTCAATGAGATGGACTATTCTAAATCAAATGATCGCAAAGAACTGTATCGCTAAAATCCTGCAAGGACCACTTTTGGCCCTTGGATTCTTTGCTTTAATATGGACGTTGCTCTAAGAAAAATCCAGGCACAACAACGCACACATATCAATAAACAGAGTCTGGTTAATGAGTAATTTAAACTGCAATATTTGTTTTTATTACCATTTCCGATTACAGAGAGTAAAGACAGTGTAGCAATAGACTTACAAGTTACCGGGACTCTCAACAGCAGAAGTAGGCAGCAAGGTGAATGGCATCGTATATATCTGCAAGATTCAAGAATAACTGAAGGTGACTACTCCAATCTAGAAGGTCATAATATATTCAAGAAACTTCTCTTATCAATATGATAATTGTACTGTGTTCAAAGGAAATATATCGAAAATACGTTTCACTGTGGCATGAAAAGAATCTACTCATTCTAATACATTTAGACCTCGGTTTTGTGAAGTGGAACAAAAATCTGAAGATTGATAGATCGTTCATGACCCATCAGAACTGGTTAAATCCTGCATACCACATTCTGGTGTCACTACACCTGACTCCAAGTCTACAACCAGATGAATCAGTGATATTTACTTTGGTAAGTTCAGACTTGAACAGAAGAAGTGTAACTTGAGAATTTACAGGGAGCACAGTTAAAGAGTTCATCTCAATTCCAATTAAGCCTTAACAAGTCAACGATGAGAAAAGTAGCAATAGATTCTATACATATATATGACACCATAAACATATAGGCTATCAATCTAACAATCTTGATAATAGATCTTTTTGTTTCCTACTGTTTTATGGATGTCATGCTAAGAGTACTTTTTTCTGAATAGCAGGTCCCTCATAGAAGCATATCCGAAAGGCGTAAATAAGCATAAATAACTAGAGAGGCGGCTATCATTCTCCTGATTAGTGTAGGTCAAGGATTCGAGCCGTGGAATCAGCCCTTAATGCTGTGTCGGGGTAAGGTAAGCTGTGTACATGACACCCCTTTTGGCTGCCTTCCCAGACCTGCATGGAATGCGTGATGCTTCGTGCACCTGGCTTCTCTTTTAGTGAAGGAAAACTACGCTACTGTAAATCATATATGAAGACAAGGAAGTGCTCTCTCTATCCCTTGTTGTATGTATCTAAACATGCACGAGCATACAATGATGTCGTCCCAGAGAAATTCTAAGATGAAGAACTGGTAGCCTTTTGTTTCTGAGAAGCTTTTCTACATTTGCCAAAGGAGATTTTGCATGAAGAATAAGCACAAACAAATTTAGGAAAGAGAGGGGTTATAACCTCCAGAGATATATTCAATTTCACATCAACATTGAGGAAAGGCTGAGATCCAACTGTTTCCCACGTTATACGGTTTACCATTGATGCTGCAAGTTAAAAACATATTGCATGTGTTTAAACATGTAATTATAAATTATGACAAATATGTTACAAAAGCTCAGCTTCTTTCAATATGATAAAAGTTGTCATGCTCGAATATTGTTTTGGTATACCTGAAAAGTGGTCATTCTGCTGCTCTACCAGATCAGAACCCTCAAACTGCAATGAACATCAGGAATTTAGGACTATATATCTTCTTAAAGAATAACTAAACTGTAAGAAACACAGATCTCAGATTTAAATTAAAAAAGAAGAAGATCCCAGGACATGTATCTCAATCGCAATGAGGGAGTATTAAGTTATATGTGGGGGATGCTATTGTCCAGAAGAAAACTGTTCTCTTGCAGGTGCAAAGACAGGGAAATTAAACCTTAACTCACTCCTCCCCTCCTATTTCTATCACTCCCTCTTCTCTAATGGTACTAACTACCTTAAATGCAGATAGCTGCAAATGAGAACATTATCACTCTCTGTATCAATTGCATAACTGGCGATCATACAAACATGAATTCATAAGAAATCTTAAGACGACTAAAGATCTACGAGCCTTTAGCTACTCCGTGAAAGAAATCAATTAGAACCTCAATTGTGATAGAATCTTTTGAAAGCGTTGGACAGCACATCAGAGATACTAATTCCTTGGGTTGGGTGAGGTTTCCAGAATAAAGAGGCTTACCTTGCAAGACAACATCTCCACGATGCAGTCTTCGCTGGTCGGGTTCACTTTTAATGTCAAAACAGGGGCAACTTCAAAATTCAGAAGTTGAACTTGTGGAAGAGTACACCTGCAATTAAATCATAATCAGCAAGAGTCTTATAACTCTTATATGGGATGTATAGGCTGCGGAGGACACATGAACTATTTTCTAATGAATGAATGTTCCCGATTTTCAATCACCAAATAGAAAGGCACTAGCACTAAAGTTGCTCTCAGAGACTGACTACATGCCATTTTTTATAATATGATTATTTGACAGCTCCACTGAACAGTTATATCCGGATCTCCTAATCTATGCTGCACTTCACCCTTTCTTTTGTCGTGCCATATCTTTGATGGATCCTTCGACATACACGGAAAATCTGCTTAACATTAACCTTACATTGGTAACATATAAACTAATAAAAGTCTAAGACACAGCTCAAAGATTGCGATATAGTTTTTGAGGATTTCATCTATTCCAGTTTTCACACTTGTTTTCCAGGTTTAGGCCGGTGGTTACCTTCTGGAACTGAAATCTGTTCTTCCAAATGTTTAGAGAACCTAATTAAGCATATCATCTCCTCCCTTAAGTTAAATATGTTAATTAATGTATACTGATATCCACACACTAAAGGGGAGAAGAAAATTATTTTTACTCCAAGTTTGATTCTCTATTGAAGCCAAGAAAGGGTTGCTCTAATGTATCACCCCTTGCTTCTAACTAAGAGTTGGGAGTTTAAGTCACAACGGAGGTAAGTATGAAAAAACACTGTTAGGCCTCGGGGAAGGGGAATTAGGGGCTGTAGTTTACCAAACTAAAAAGAGTATCTTTATTTAATAAAATCAATCATCTGACAGCATCTACTTAAGTTTGACAAATTGGTCATCTATGCTACAGAACAACCAGATTTATGTATTCTGCTCACTAAGATGCTATAGTAAGATTCCATAAAAGTCTCAAAAAAATATTGAAGTAGTATATAATCAGTGCAAATGATAGCCATGTTCTTTTCAACATAAATCCAGTGGGGTTTCAGATCTGAGTAAGAAGTTAGGCTACTTAGCATGTCCATCGTTGATTAGTGCCTATTGGATTTTTAATTTTTTTGAGAATGATAATTTTTTTCCCTATTTATCCACAGGTATACTACATCAAAGTAGCCCCCTCCAAAAGTATTACAAACTAGACTGACTCCATCTGTGCTTTTTGTCACAAATAGTCTATAACATCAAAAAGTTCTTCTGCCTGTACTAAAACTTAAACTTTCTGTTTACACCAAAAATAATAAAGAGCTATACAATTCATCTTAAAATTCAGCAAATTGTTCTTCTTGCCCTCAAAACATCTTTGATTCCTTTCTTTCCACATTGTCCACCATATACAAGCTGGGACAATCCTCCATCTCTCCTCCTTAGTTGTAGTATTGCCTATATTGATCCAACAATTTAGAAGTTGTGCTATGTTTCTTGGTTTCACCCAAATGATCTTCCTAAGGCTGCTGAATATTCTCCATAATTGATCTGTCCATTTGCAATGCAGGAAGAGATGGTTGACTGTCTCTGCCTGTTCCTCACACAAAAAGCATCTTGAGCATAGTTGGAACTTCCTCTTCTATATATTTTCTTGTGTCAGCACTGCTTCCTTTGCTAGTAACCATGTGAAACAGTTTACCTTGTATGGGATTTTAGGTTTCCATATCATCTGCCATGGCCAGAGCTCCTTCCTGTCATTTGAATTTGAATGATGAGATCTTTGTAAGCTGACTTGACACTGAAAACCCTTTTGCTGCCAATCTTCCACACAACCTTGTCTTCTTCCCTAGTCAGATTACTAAATTGTGCCTTTGTATCATGGAAGGCCACTATGTTCCCCATCTCCCAATCATTTAGATTCCTTCTAAGATGTAAGTTCCACCCCTGTCCTGTCCACGTTCCAGCCACAGTTGCATTTTGTTGCAAGCTCAGTGTATATATTAGTGCCTATTGGAATTCATTAGTCATCTTTCATATTTGGAGGGTAGAGTCTCATTTATATGCAGTTCTACTTTATACATCAGAAGATCTTGCTTGGTAGTCGCTGAAGTTTTTGTTGAGTAAGCAGCTGGTTGCACATTTCTTTGCCCCACATTCAATTGGCTCTTGCAAACATCCGTTGCGACTTGGTTATTGTTACTGGATGCTCATACGAATTACTTTTAACTAAATGAGCCTCTGTTTTAACTACTTTCTTTCTAAGTGGTTACAGGACAACTGGCAGTTTTTTCATAAGTTTCCTTTCACAAAGAGTCACAGTAAGTCTTGGTTTAAGGTGGTGGGTGCCTAGTGGTCAGCAGCAGTTAACTCATTAGCTTTTAATTATAAAATTGTTTAGGTTATAATCTTACGTTGATATACAAGCACAGGGAGCTAAATAACATTCTTCTTTTGAAGCTCCCAAGTGTGAACGTGGGGAGAGGGGCTGATATACCGAGAGTTTATTGTTGCTAAACTAGCATAGACCAAAAGAAACTTCTTTATGTCAGTACATAGACCAAAAGAACCTATAGCTAGGATGTATGGAGATTTTCAAAATGAAAAGCACAAAGAACCAAAGTCTCACGTCATCATAGTATATGAAATCAAGAATCAGGTTATATCAGCAAATATCAGCCGGTCATTAGGCAACACCTATTCAGAAAGCTTAGAAATCATTAAGCCTTTCTAACTACTGATGAATCTCAGAAACAAGCTTCTCAAGTTACCAAAGCAGAACTAGATGCACTAATTAATTTTAAATTTAAAGTAGTTATTTCATTCACATTTGATGACCTGTCCATACAAAAAGTGGATCCGTAAGTCATTTACAATGCAGCATCGAGGCGAACTCCCTATGCTTTATGGTTCATATACCAATAGAAGTATAAGAGAACTCATAAAACTGTATGATATAGTAAATTATTTCAGCATCCTAATAGTTCGAT
Organism: Solanum sitiens; assembly: GCA_016801875.1. NCBI lineage: Eukaryota > Viridiplantae > Streptophyta > Magnoliopsida > Solanales > Solanaceae > Solanum > Solanum sitiens. The sequence goes on along the minus strand of JABWTJ010000434.1, from coordinate 249,472 downwards.
CAGCTTCATCTCTTTGCACAGTGGTGTTTGTTCTGCAAAGCTTCTTTTCTACATATCAATGATGCTTCCATTCGTTTTTCAATACTTGAGCAGATAACTTGAAAACTACTTAACATCTAGCAACAATAATAAAATGCAATATTTCACACAGAAAGAACAAATGATAGAAGAGAAAGATGGAATGTCCTTGGACCAAAAGTACCTAGACAAGAATAATAGGCAAGAAGATACAAATCATTACCTGTACGTATTAGAATCAATAGATTCAAAGCTTTGCAAAGCTCTCTTGTTCAACATTGCCTCAACACCGGATTTATGGCTCAGAAACTCACTTATATGCAATGATTTACTGTCTCCACCAATACTGTCATGTTCGGGGAGCTTAATTCTGTCCTTCTTCCTGGCAGAAAGGTTTGCTCTCTTAGCATCTGAGTTTGACAAGTTAGACTTGATCACTTTGACAACTCCAACTCTCTTCCTGAAAATCCTCATTTTCATTTAGCCATAATATGATGAGGAAAACAACAAGATTGAACACTCACTATTCAATTTGTTTCTCTTACTTTCCCTCTTTGTCCGTTAAAAAGAAAATGTCTCTTTCCTTTTCCGGAAACTCTCTAGTTCTAACATTCTACATGACATGAATAGGACAACGAAACTAAAACGCATTTTCGTACAATCTACATATCTTTGGTTTAATACCACATGGTTCAACAATCTTCTTTATTTTCTTAAATTCCGCGCCAAATCAAAACCAAACAAACAAATTGAAACAAATGGAGTATTTATTTAGATACACAATCATTCCCTTTCAGTCCTTCCTGCCTTTACTTCTCTACTCTTTAATCTCTATCATTATAAAACAGACAAAGCATAAGGCTAACAACAAGTCGTGAACAAAAAAAACATTAGACATATCTCTGAACAAATTAGTGAAAATTTTCTTGATTCTACTATGACTGGACTAAAATCATAAATCATTTAACAAAACAACACTAACCCCACCCCACCCCATCCCACCCCACCAACCCAACAAAAACAATTTCACAATTTAACATGAGCAACATAGTCAAAAATCAAAAACAAGATAACACCAGTTGGGTTGCATAAGAGTAAATTCACCTTGAAAATGAGCATTCTTGGAATTGAAATGATGGAATTGAGCAAGACCCATATTGAATAACCCTCATAACTACTTGTTGATAAGCAGCTTCTAAGCTTTAATGTACAAATTAATGTGTAATAGCCATAGCATTGAGGAGAAATTGAAGCAAAGTTATGATTTTTTTTGAGCTGAGAAAGTGGGTGTGTATGCACATTATGTGTTCCTCCATGTTGGGGAGTTTGGCTCATCAACCATATCTATCCATTCACGTGTACAACTTGGAAAAAGCTAAGGGATTTTAGTCAGAATTTGAAGTTTATTGATTTCGATAATAATTTTAAATTAAGTTATGAAAAATTTAGTTTATAATTAAATTTAATAATTTTGATGGTTATTCAACTATCAATTGTTTTCACAGAAAGTCACTCAATTTTCATTTTCAACTCAAAAGTCACTCAACTATAACTTATTTGCACAGAAAGTCACTCAACTTTCATTTTCAACTCAAAAGTCACTCAACTATGACTTCTTTGCACAGAGAATCACTCAACTTATTTAATTGTTTTTCCTTAAAATTAAGTGACATGAAATTTTAATTATTAACCAAAATTTTAAGAATCAAATTAAATGGTCGGGTCATTAAATGGTTTTAATCGATATATATATTTGATTCTTAAAATTTGGTTAATAATTAAAATTTCATGTCGCTAAATTTTAATGAAAAATAATTAAATAGGTTGAGTGACTTTATGTGCAAAGAAGTCATAGTCGAGTGACTTTTGAGTTGAAAATGAAAGTTGAGTGACTTTCTGTGTAAAGAAGTTATAGTTGAGTGACTTTTGAGTTGAAAATAAAAGTTGAGTGACTTTCTGTGAAAACAATTGATAGTTGAGTGACCACCAAAGTTATTAACTCATTAAATTTATAGATTTTAAATAAGAGTTTATACTTTTAAAAATTTAATTTATTTGTTAAATTAATTTTTGCACACTTGTAATAAAAAATAGAGGAATTAATCTGTGTGTACATAAGAATAATAAGATTGGTAGAAAATTGTGATTTTTTTGTTTTAATTTTCGTGACATATGTTTTTAGTCTATTACAAAGAAATTGATATTGTGTTTTTCAAATTTCAAATATTTCATCCCATTTTTCTGTGAAATTTTGATTTCGAAATTTGTGTATCGGCCTTTCTCAACGTTTAGATTGAGTAGACATCAAATGAGAACGAACTCTGAATCAATATTTTATTTTTTTAATAAAAATTCTTAAAAATAAGGAAAAATAAGGTTTATAATTACGGAGAAAATAAGTTACACAAGTGAAATTTCATATTGATTATATCTTCTCCGCTCTTCGCACATGTCATCTTTATCCTACCCAAATCTCCTCCTCTACGTTACCTTTATCATTTCTGATATTTATTTAAATTATATATAAATATATTTGGAATATAACACAGAAAAATAGTTGTCTTCAATTGTCACATTAATGTAGAAAAATGTACTTTTCACATTCTTTATGGCAAACATGAATAATTCTGTTGTCTAGACGATAAAGAATAAACAATATTACCTAACTAGAAATATATATTGTATAATTCAATCCAAATGCACTAAATTTCAAATAAATCATATTTTTTGTTTGATCAAAAAAATATTCTCGACTCAATCATATTTATCAAATTGGCGATAATAAATTTGTCTTTTTATTTTTCTTCACTTAAATAACGACGTTAGTTCGTTTACCACAAAATTTACCTATCAAGATCAAAAGTTTATTAAATATTTTTTTATGTCATGATGTTCATTTACATCTATGAGCATCTTCTCTATTGAAGAGTTCCTTTTCCATCTAGCAGTTATTTGGATTGATATGAATCAAAATACAGATCAAAATTCAAACTAATCAATTCTTATTGAATTTTAATTGCTTTATTTATTATTTTATATTGTAATATTTAATAACTTGAAAAAATTATTATTTTCCTTTAGTATGATTATATATAGCCTGTCAAATTATAATAAAATAATTTGAAAAGATCTTTAATTGATCAATGTGGGCTAAATATCAACTCAAAATTTGATGGACTAAAATAAATTGAACTGAAATGAGTTGAGCTAATAAATAAGCAGGTCAATAATCAATCCAAACTAAAATAAATTAGACAAATTATGATTTCATGAGCTAATTTTGCTATCAGTAACACCTACAATATGATGTGACATAATAATTTTTAATAATTATACCTCATTATCAAACAACAATAACATTTTCGATGAAATCCCACAATTGACGTGTGGGAGAGATGAAGATAGATATAAAAAAACTAAAACCAACAAGAATAGAGCAACCAACCTGAATCCTCGAAAATAAGTCGACACTCAACCTATTAACCTAATACACAATCACCACATCCTCGTATTTAAGATCATATCATTAGTAATCTGAAGTTGTATCATGTCATGTCTAAAATAGAGACCGATCACCATATATGTATTTCCTATAACAACTCATATTCTATTATATCGTCCTGTCCAAATTTATGTGATACATTTTGAATTTCAAAATTCAAATAAGTCTATCTTTGATCGTAAATTTTTGGATTGTGGCCTGTAGTACTTTTTATGGAGTTTGCAAATATATAAATTTCATTTCAAAAAAACTGAAGATGTCATGCCTGAATTCCCAGTCAAACTTAAGCTATTTGACTCTCGAAAAACGAAATGTGTCAGGGATAAAATGAGTGCCAAGAAACAAACCAAGATAAAATCCTAGCCATCCATTTTGATTAACCAAAACTTAATCCCAACCGTTAAATTAATCACCAAATAAACAAAAAACAAATCACTATATTCAAATTCTATTAAACCCCGCCAAAAACCTGTAACAAGAAAAACTAACTTTCTTCCTTACAAGCTCTGCTTCAATGGCGACTACACCCAAATCAGCAAAGGAACTCCCGTTTATCGATCTCCATAGTGACGATGATAAGCTTCGTAAATCAGCAGAAGTTCTCTTGAATTATTCCAAAGAACACTTCCCAATTTCTTTAATTGAGCGACTTTTCCAAGCAATTGAATGTAGTTCACCAGGATCGCGTACAGGTATTCTCTACTACGATATTTTAAGCGATGTTTTACCATCCCTTTGGACCAAACTTCCGTTAAGTAAGAGAAATGACTTGAAGATCCGTTTACATGAAAAGGTTTGGCTTGAAACAGATTATGAAACACTCAGGGCTTGTTCATCTTGTATATCGAGTTTAGCGGGTTTACTTTTCCCTAAAAATGAATGGGTATTGTTGTTTCGCTTAATGTTTGAGTATTTGGGTACGAATTCATGGAACGGAAAATTGTGTATTATGCTTTTATGGAATGAAGTGATACCAAAATGTCCTAAGGTTTTTGTACCTTATGTTGATTTTTTGATGGAGGGGTTTACAGACATTATGCGTACTGTATTGGAAGATCATCGATGTAGGGTTGCTGCTGCTAGGGCTTCTGTGAAATTGATTTTGTATTATTCAACGCCCGCGAGTTATTGCAAGTTTTGTGGTCTTTTAGAACATGTGATAATGACTTTGTTTGTGGCACTTGGTGAGGAAGATCTTGTGTGTAGACTTCTTGAGGATTTGATTGTTTTAGTTGGGGTAGAGACTGCGGTTTTTGAAGTTCATATCGGTGTTGTGGTTAAGTATATGGCGAGGATAGCTGAGAATTCGAAGTTAGGGGAAAAGTTAAGGCAGCTAGCTATAGAGTTTGTTGTTACTTTGGCTGAGGATAGGGAGATTGGGTGTGGGATGATGCAGATGGTACCAAAAGAACAACTTACTAAATTGCTTAGTGTGTTGACTGTGATGTTGGTGCATATTAAAGATGACCCTTGTTGGGGAAATGCAACTAGAGATGATGAAAATGAAGAGCAGTTGAGTATGTGTAGTTATGCTATGGAGAGTTTGGATAGGCTAGCAATTGCATTAGGGGGGAGTGTAATTGTGCCTTGTTGCGCTGTGGGCTTGCTCAACCTCTTGCATAATCAAAATTGGAGAATTCGTCATGCTGCCGTTACTGCAATTGGACTGATTTCAGAAGGATGCTCAAAGGTAGTATTCACGCTTTCTGCTGCGTACACGCTACATCTCTAGACCCCACTTATAGGATTACACTGGATTACTTTTGGCAAATGAAATATGTTTTGAGTTTGATTTCTGGTCTGAAAATTCCCAGGCATTGTTACTGGAGATGGAGAAACTTGTGCAGACTATTGTGAAACTAATCCATGATGAGCACCCTCGAGTATGTTGGGCGACAATTCGTACAATTGGTCAGCTATCAACATATCTGAGCCCGCGTTTTCAAGAGCAATATCATCAGCAGCTCCTTCGAGCTTTGATAGAAGTATTGGATGATATTGATAATCCCAGGTTGCAGGTACTTTTAATGACCTATGACCAATGTATTAACTCTTTGTTCTCTAATTGAGAACTCTTGACATATCAAAACTTATCCATTGTAAGTACATCTGGTTGCCAACTAATATTCTCTCTTGTGTATAGACACGTGCAGCTTCAGCGATACAGTTGTTCAGTCAAAATTGCAGTGCGGATGTCTTGAAACCTTACCTGCACAATATAGTTCGTAAATTAGTTGGGTTTCAACAGGTAATGTCACCTTTACCAATCTACAACATATTTATTTGTTCACGTGTATAAGAGTAATGACATAAGCTTTTTACTGTCATATCTCTGATGTGATTTGAGTTTATATTTAACAAGTAACATGCTGCATATTCCAGAGAGGAACTGCAATGATGAAGGAAGCATCTCTTGCAACTTTAGTCTCTTTAGCTATTTCATCACAGGTACTTTACTTTCAGGGGTTAAAAAATAACACTTTTTTTCCAATGCTCGAAGTTCTAAATTTCATTTGCTTGGGACACTGCAGGATGACTCTGCATACTTATACGATGCTATAATGCCTTATCTGAAAGTTATCTTGGAAACTGCTACTAATGATACAAGTGGCACGCTACTCGCCAAATCCATGGAATGCATTACCATGGCTGCAATGGCTGTTGGAGATCTAGCAATCAATGATTATGTTGAAAAGGTGAATACAATTTATAAATTTCCATTAGTACTTAGCAGGCATTATATAAAAGTGAAACTATCAACATCACTTACGATCTGAAAATGCATTTACCTTATGTGATATGTTATTGTAGGTCACTGCAGTACTAACTTCACTGCACGAAACTCAAACGGAGATAGAAGATCCAATGAGGAGACTTTTGTTACTAGTATGTTGATACACGTTAAGTTTGTACAATTTTCATTTCTTTTATGTTTTTGGCTAATTTACACTTTGATTCTTTGTCAGGAATGCGGTAGACTATGCAAATTCTTGGGGGCAGATTTCCTTCCTTATCTGAGACTTGTCATGCCCGTTGCGCTAAAATCTGCTTTGCTAAAGAACTGTTTGAGTGTTTCCGATAATTCAGATACAGATGATTCTGATTATGAAAGGTTGGATCTTTTACTATAACAACTCGTATGAAGTTTTATTTAGATGGATGGCATATGTATTAGTACTATCACTATTTAATGATGTAGATGGTTGTGAGTTTTCTTACAATTGAATTTCATTTCATCATGTATTAAGAGTTCCACACATGCTATACCATATGAACCTACTATGTCGAATTAGAATGTAAATAAAGTGAATCTGTTAAGTGACTTCTGTGTATCTGCTTGTTTATTTAGAGACAGTATCTCTAAGTCAAAGGAAAACATCTGGTCTTTCCGCGCACTTAAGGTTTCACAGACGTTTTATGAGGTTATTAGTCACTGCACTTAAATAACATAGTTTGATGCGGTAAATTTCTATTACCAACCTTTAATTGCAGTCTTTCGGAAACAGCCTCTCTACCTTCCAACGTAAGGGTAAGGTCTGTGTAGGCACTACTCTCTCCAGACCCAACTTGTGGGGATTACACTGGGTATGTTGTGTTGTTGTTGTAACCCGAAATTGCAGGAAAGAAGTGAAATAAGCAACTTTAATGGAACAAATTCATTGAGGATGTCTTCAGCTGACATAAATATCTTCTGTAGCATGATTAAAGCCACTGATGGGAATAAAAAGATTGGGATAAGAGCTGTACTTCTGGAAGAGAAGGCCTTGGCCTGTCATATGCTATGGTTCTTTTCAACTGAGTTAAAGGAAGGGTTGCATTTATGGGTTAATGAGGTCTGTCTAAAAAATTACAGGTCATAGCTAATCTCATTTACAAGGCTTACAAAGTAGCATGCAGATTTTTACTTAATTTGTGGTTTATGCAGGTTGTTAGTGCTTTAGTTCCGAATCTTACCTTTAAATTCAGCAAAGAAGTTAGAATGGCTGCCGTTTCTGGTAAATTTTCTACATGTGTCTCCATCTAATCATTCATTTCCGCATTATAAACCAAACCCGATTGTATGCTAAATTGCATTTGTTCCTTTTTGTAGCAATGCCGTTACTGTTAAATTCAGCTTCTTGTGATACGAAGAAAGGACTGCTTGTAATAGGTTGTGGCAAGTCCCCAGTTCAAAAGCTATCTGACACTATTATCTCGTCTTTGCTTGATGCATTAAAAAAGGTAATTTACCTAGTGTTGCAGCAAAAGTTTAATCAATATTGATACTATCCTTAGGAAGTTCTACTTTTCCTTTAGGAGTCAAAGGTACAGATTCAAGCAAGACTATTGGAGGCATTCAACGAAAGCATTCAGGTTAATAACTCTCGTCTTCTGTATAGCTTATTTGTCTGTGCACTAAGAAGTACTTATCACAGGTTCCGGGTTCGTGTCTAAGTAAACACCATGCTGAAAAATTTGTTGATGGCATATCAAAGGTTCTCTCTAGATGCTCATACCGCAAAACAGAAAGAGAGAAACGAGCTAAAGAACACACAGATTCAAGGGAGCAGGAACTACTTAAGGAGGAAGCTGAGCAACACTTAACTATATGTAGAAATGTTAGTGTTTTATCTCACATAGCCTCTAATATATATATATATATATATATATATACACTTAACAGGACCTTAGACTTACCCTTCATCGGTTTCTTTGTTTTCCTGAATTCAGATTGGCATTTGCCTCGGAACTATGGTGAAAAAACTAAAGGCATCATTCTTGCCACATTTTGACAAGTTTTTGCCTTATGTATCACTTATGTGGGTAAGTCACTCTCTCTTTTGATGTACTATATGTATAATTCAATTCATGACACCTCTTACTGAAGCATCAAAAGTGATTAAATTGATATAAACTGCTGTTTAAAACCAGTCAATCGAGAAATTCTATGGGGAACTTTTATGGTTTCTTAGACATTTCCTTTTCACCTCTCTACGTACTTCTGTATAGAGTAATGATAGAACAGCAGAAGAAAGAAGAATTGTAGTGCACCTTTTCCGTGATGTTGCTGAGCAGTGCCGAGAAGAAGCATTCAGGCACGTCTTGCAATTTTCAGTGTCGTATTAATCATGATAAGCTAAGTTGGCTTAGCTGAACGTCTTATTTTATTATTTTAAAAATCAGATACTATGAGGACTGGATACCTCTCCTGCTTAGAATTTACAATCATAAGAATCCAGATGTTCAGCAGGTTTTCTATTTTTTCCTTCTTTTACTATTTGTTTCCCTCGCAAGTCTTTGGTATATCCTTCAAACCTGATGTTCTCTATCTTTTCAGCTCGTGGCAACTGCGATTGGTATTTGTGCTGAATTCGGAGCAGATTTCCTTAAGCCTCATACTAAAGGTAGCTTTGTCCGTTATAATATGCTTAAGGTATCTATTTTCTCCACTAGCATCCTCTGACTTAGTTGCTTAATGGTGTCTGCAGGAATACTCGGTCATTTAAAAACTGCAATGGAGAATCCTAATGCAAAACATCCCGATAACATCATGGCTTATGAGGCTGCTGTTTCTACCTGTGGGAAGTTAAACCACTTTGTCTCAGAAGGCATCTCCTATGAGGTGCTCTCTTACTACTCCTTCCTATATCATTCCAAAAGAGAACTTCATACACTAGAACACATATACGATTTCTCTTGATTGTAGTTTTGATAAATTTGTCATTTGTCGACTGACATATCATAAATTGTTCTCGTCTCAGTACATCCTGCTCTGGCTTAACCACTTACCAATAACATGTGATCTTTATGAGGCTAAAATCAGTCACGAACTGCTTTGTTCAATGATGGAGACGTAAGTATTTCCCCGTAGGCTACAGCATTAAGTAACCAATGATTATCAGAACTTCAACATTGCTTGCAACTGTGCCTTGATCTTTCAGGTCAGAGCAGAAAGTTATTGGCCTTAACGGATCTTATATACCGATTATAATAGCAATTTTTGCTGAGGTAGTTTTCCTTTACAGTAGTACCCTTCATCTTATATGCACCAAAGATTTCCTCCATTTTATAAGTTTTATCTTCATTTCTTTTTTCCTCCAGGTTTTATGGGCAGGGAACAATTTGGCCACAGAAGAAACTAGGACGCGAATTATCAATCTATTGAAGAAGTTCCAAAGAGAAATGGAGCCTCTTGTGTTGTCCAAAATATTTGAAACATTACCTTTACCACATCAAAACATGTTGCGCATCGTCTTATAAACTGTTTGTGCATTCTTCGAGTAGATAGATACATGTACAGAACAGATAGATACATGTACAGAACGGAATAGCTAACTGTAATAATCGCAGACTCATACTTGTCGAGTGAGAAGATTACTGTAAAGAATGTCATTGTATACATTGTAAAGGAGATTTTTGTGTATCATCAGATGAAAGCTACTGACTTGCTTAACATCATCAAGGCAAACTTCAAGTTACATAATCATTTGTGTTTTGATAACCGTGATGTTCAGGACAACATGTATTGACCTCACCTAATATTACTTAACACGGTAATGCCTGATACCTCGCAGTAGTATGTATATTGAATAACTCTGTCCACCTAGGCTTCGGCAAATAGATGTAGATTTTCATTTTGAATTACCATTTGTTTTCATTAAACAAGAGAAAAAAGAAACTGAAATCCAATTCCAGTCCAACAAGTTTTGACTTTTGATTTTGAAAATTGTTGCCTACGAATAATGAAATAAGTGGATTTAGGATTTGAAGTTCTTGATTTTTCAATTATCAAAAATAAATATAAAAAATTTAATGTGCTCAAGGGAAATCAAACCCCCATTCAAGAGACAAACTAGGCTAAAATAAGTTTCATTATTGTTAAAAATAGGAATAAAATCTTTAAATTGCGCTTGTCATCGTGACAAAACTTCAAGTTTAACAAATTTTGATCGTATGGACAAATATTTTGATTTCTGATCTTAAAAGTTCTCTATGGGGTTAGCGGGGGTCAAAAATTTGAAAACTATCTATTTTTAAGGTCATTGCATATAATTTCTTGAAATCGAGTAGTAGCCTAAAGACGGAACTTTCGCGTAAATAATGGGTTTATTAAAAATGGGCCGACTTTAGTGTCCACTTTTTTTTATGGGTTATCTCCTATTAGGCTTCACATGGATTTAAGAGCCCAAACACATCTTAGGTGAGACCAATGAGTATAGAAAGCCCAAATTTACTAAACCATTGCTAACATAGGAATTATATGTAGGGATAATTGTATATAATAGCAAATTAATAACCTAAAATAAATGGAGTAGTTAGGGTTTGATTTAATTGTGCTCCATAGCAAACGTTTGCCAAAATTTGCCAGCGAATTATACAATTGCAGCCAGTGAATTATATAATTGTATATGTATGGTGATGCCAGCGAATTATACAATTTAGGCCAGAGAATCATACAATTATATATGTATAGCGAATTATACAGTTATATGTTTGCTATGGAGCGCAATTATGCAAACTTTGCTATAACATACAAATATAAATTTTTTATTTGCTATATGTGAAAGTTGCCCAATTTATAACAACAAATGCTTATAATTTAGACTTAACACTCCAACTTGTTTTTACTAAGTTTCGTAGAAATCCAATGTTGATGTGACTCATACAATTTTTGAAGTTGTATAAATGATGATTTTGTAAGTTAAAGTATTCAACTGACACACACACAAAAAAAAAAGATAAGGTGTTTAGATGTTCATACTTAAAATTGAAATATTTACTTATCATACGTCAACATTTACGAATGTCAGGATTATCGCACTATCAAGTCCAAGAAGATAATTAAAACTAAAATAATTTAAATATCATGAGATTGAACAAATAGACATATATATTCTATATGGCAAATGCAATGTACATGAATTGTAAAATCAAATTATTATCCTAATAAAGACATTGATAGCAATTTGGAAAATAATAGATACTTGGAAAAAAAGAAGAGATTTGTGCTATTAAAAGTATATATAAAGACGTAGATGTTACCTGAATTCAAATTAAAAATATATTTATATTTTATGCCATGATTTTTCAAGTATCTATCGTTTTCCAAATTGCTATCACTGCCTTTATTAGTAAAATAATTTGATTATTTCATAGTTCTTGTACATCACCTCACTTACATTTATCTTACCAAACCCAATCTTTAAAGTTCAAATAATATATTTTGGTAATAAAAATGCAATAACATCTTCTTTATTTTAATTTAATCAACAAAAAGTGATAATTAATTATCCTCTATCATCACAATAAATATATTTCTTTTTGGCTAGCAAAAATTAACACCCAAAACCTTTTTTTGAGAAAAAAAAATGCAACTATTTAGTTTTATATACTCTTCATTTTTTGTCTTTTTTTTTTTAGTTGAAAAAGTAGCACACATTTTTTTTTCACTAGAATTTATTTTTTGAAGATGTAGAATCTTTTGTAGGGCTACCCTCCAATTAATTTTCAATAAACAAAAAGATATTTTTTTGGTGAACACTAAGCCACTCGATCATTTGACAAGGACAACTAATATATTGTACCCCATACAAATATAGCCCACTAGTACTAAGAATTATGTGTTCCTAGTTAGATGAAAAGAACAGGTGAGTGAACCAAGATCGTGGTAGGACTGCTTCGTTGTTAATTAAATATTTCAGGTTTGAATTTTGTGTATGAAAAAAAGCTTGTTGAATGTGTCATCCTCAAATAGATTATGTACGTATAACGTACAATTCAAATTTAACTAAAATTTTAATATGAACTCTAAACATTAAATAAAAAATCAAAACTGGAAAAAGAAATGTCAACTAATTACTAGCAAACGAAAAACAATTCTTGGTGATATCTTCTTCTTTTTTAACCTAGGTGTGATAATTTAATTGGGAAGTGTGCATTAGAAGAAATGTTTGACACACAAATCAAAAATCGAACGAGGAAATATATTTCAATTTGCGTTCGTCAGAAAATTATATGATATATATATATAAGTTAGATAATGAATTTTTTTGATAAATATTATGTTTGTTGATGATACTAGTTTAATAAAGGACATGTACTCATCATCTATTCTGTTCAGAGGTGAAGCTTGAAGCTAGGATATAACTTTAACTGAATTTGGTAGTTTGTCTTTTTTGTCATGCGATATGAAATAATGAGATAAAGTTAAAAAATTGTTTAAACATATAATTTGAATTTTTTATGTTGTATGTTTTCTCATATACATAAAATTACATAAATTGTAAAACTATTAAAATTGTCTCAAAAATTTATACTATCTTTACCAAATAAGCAAAAGCTTATAAAAAATGCATAATACACTATCACAAAGTTGTGGGAAAAAGGTATAAATATATCCGAACTTTGATCGGAATTGTTGTTATAATACCGAACATTGGAAATGACCTTTTACCCCTATGTACTATCTAATAGTGTATTTTAAAGGTATATATGTGCCTACGTGACATCATAAATATTTGCATCATTATAAATAGTAATGTGTCCACGTGAGCCTAAATATACATTTAAATAGCGCAGAGATAAAAAGTCCTCAATTTGGTATCATATAGCAATTTCGGTCAAAGTTGAAGTATTTTTCAGACCCTTTTCCCTAAAATTATTCTAAAAAAATATGACATTCATTTTCAAACTTAATTTTACAAAAAAAAAAATTAATCAAAATTAAACATTGATTGGTAAATAAATTTGATCAAACATAATAAATTTGGTGAATATAAATAGTAAAGTAATAATTGATTTGAAGTTATATCAAACTTTATATGTTGGTGATAATAATTGTAATATGAGATATAAATGATTTAAAAGTAATGGTATGAATCTTGTAAATTTTATTTACATATGAAATAAATGGTTAGTAGATATAAATGAGAAGGTTCTTTTACAAAATATAAATTCCTGGGTCAATTTTTATATTTGACAGATTTCAAATCATGATTTTTAGAGAATTTGAGATTTCATCTCATGATTCATATCATGAGATAAAATCAATGTAAAATCGCATATCCAAAGACTGATTTTATCTTATGATTTTCATATCACGATATGAAATCACATAACCATGCCTACTTAATTCAATTATTTGCTTATATTGAACTTTTCATAAAATATTTACTAATATTAGATTTAAAACTTATTTATTTTTATTTGAAATTGTTATTTTAAAATTCAGAATTCATAAAGTTGAAATCTTGTTTCTTCTTCCAATTCCATTATGAAGCATGCTGACTCTCTCCCAATTTATATGACATGTCTTATGTAGTGGACGTAGAATTGTCATTAAGAGGTGTCAATGATTGTAGTAAAAAATATAATTATGAGGCTAGTAGGACTTCACACACTACCTCGAGAAATTTTCACAACATCTTAACCACTAGACTATAAGCCTTTTACATGTGTCAAAAATTGTCAATACTTGTATATACATTTATTGAACCAAAATTTGACTATATTCAATGTAATTTTCCGACAAAGGACTAGTGTCGCTTGACACCCCTCTGATAAGGATAGGTCTGCCCTAGAATTCTCTTATGTTTCGAGAGTCCGAGCTTTTGTTTTTATCATAATTTTCTTAATATAAATTATTAATTATTGTGATTTATAATAGTTTTTATATAATTTTCAAATATATATATATATATATATATATATATATATATATATATATATATATATATGTACATACTATTTTGTAAATTCTAACTAAATTTCTGAATTCATGGTTAGACTTTAAAATTTTTTAACTAATCGAAATTTGAATTATGCCACATAAACTGAAACACATAATTTTCTTGGTAAAAAATAAAAAATAAAAAAAATGCATAAGTATCCCCTCAAACTATGGCCGAAATCTCAGAAACACTTATACTATACTAAGGTCCTATTACCCCCTGAACTTATTTTATAAATAATTTTCTACCTCTTTTCAGTCTACGTGGCACTAGTTTGAAAAAAATGTCAACACGTGCTGGATCCACAAAATAGTGTCACGTAGGCAAAAAATGGATAGAAAATTATTTATAAAATAGGTTCAGGGAGTAATACTACCTTAGTATAATATAAATGTGTCTCCAAGATTTCGAATATAAATTTGAGGATTACTTGTACATTTTCCAAAAAACAATTAGCTGGAAAAGAAGAACCAGATGATTTCTATTGTATCTGATAATTTAGCAGACAGAGAGAAAAAATCAGATCCCAAGTTGTGTTTGTGTTGTTAGCTAACCTCCAAAATATTGGCTGTGTTTCAGCATAGAGCCAAAAGTATTGCCATTATAGCACATGGCTGTTACATTCTTTTTGGCATAATACATATATTGACCCTAAACTTGGCTTCAAATTTTAACTTTGACCTCAAACTTTCATAATGCACAAATAGGCACTTTAACTATCCTATCTTTCAATAAATAAACACGCGAATATTTCAATCAAAACCGTGTTACACACATGCTCTGACGTGGACAAATAGGCACTTTAACTGCTTTTAGGGGACGTGGACCCTAAATTTGGCTTCAAATTTTAATTTTGACCTCAAACTTTCATAGTGCACAAATAGGCACTTTAACTATACTATCTTTCAACAAATAAACACGCGATTTCTACCTGGCAAAATGCGTGAAATACACGCATTCTGCGCGAGTGAGAGGTAATTTTTGAGGCCCAAAACGATAAAAAATTGCTAAAATGACAATTCTACCCTTAATTAGTACATAAATTGGACCCTTAACTTGGCTTCATATTATAACTTTGACCTTTAACTTTGTTTGTGCACAAATAGGCACTTTAACTATCCAAAACATAAACAAAAAAATACTCGGATCCTACATGGCAAAATACGTAAAATTCACTCAAATTAGGCGCGTCAGATGTAAAAATCGAGTGCCCAACAGTAAAAAAAACACTGAAATGACAATTAAACTCTCTTTCTAATTTTTCAACAATTTTCCCCTCTTTTTTGCATTATTTGTTGTTCATTGCAAAATGCAAGTGACATTTAATTACTTTTTTGTTATTATGAAAAAAATTATAATGAAGTCTTTTTTGACAAGATGGGGTGAGTATACAATTATACAAATTGAATGCAATTTTTGAAGGCATTTTGATTAGATATCAGACTGCTACTCAAACTTGACAAAAATATGTGAAAAGTTCTATCAGACAATTTATCAAATACTTTAAGTGCACCATTTCACTTAATAATTTTTAGTACTGTAAGTTCATTTGTTGGCCTCCAAAATTCATAATTGCAATTCTCTTCACTATGACAATCACAATACACAAAGCACCCTGTTTTTTCAGTCAAATATTTGACAACATAAAGCACAAATATACTTCAAACTAAAGAAAAGAAGGAGAAGTTCATTGAATCTCATGTCTTTCCATATTTATGGGTTGCTCTGAAATAATTTTGCAATAAAAACATTAGTTTCTTCTAGAGATTCTCATATTAGTTTGAACATTTGACCAACAATATGCAAATTCTTGTTTGTAAAATGTTGAATCTTGTTACCTTGACTAAATTGAGGAAGAAAAATAGATAACTCGAAAATTAAATTACAGCAAATATCTTGAACAATTTTTTCTTTGATTTGAATATAAGGAACATGAATTTCAGATTCGGAATTTTTAAGAGAGAGAAGAAAAGAGGTACTAATTTTTCTTTTACCTAAAAAATGAATTTGTTTTCACTTCCACCTTATTCTATATTATAATTTATTTTTATAATTTTTAAAATCTAGGTGTATTTATTTTAGTTAGTTGGCAGCAACTGAGTGGTTTACTTTTCTACGTCAGAGCATGTGTGTAACACGCGTTTTGATTGAAATATTCGCGTGTTTTTTTGTTTAAATTTCGGATAGTTAAAGTGTCTCTTTGTGCACTATCAAAGTTAAAGGTCAAAGTTATAATTTGAAGCCAAGTTAAGGGTCCAATTTATGTATTATGCTTAAAAAAATACGTGTAAATTTTTTAATTAGTTGGCAGTCACTGAGTGGTTTACTTTTCCACGTCAGAGCATATGTGTAACACGGTTTTGATTGAAATATTCGCGTGTTTATTTATTGAAAGATAGGATAGTTAAAGTGCCTATTTGTGCATTATGAAAGTTTGAGGTCAAAGTTAAAATTTGAAGCCAAGTTTAGGGTCTAATATATGTATTATGCCTAATAAATAATACTGTAATACTTATAGGATGGTTAACATCAATTTAATTAGTGATAATGAAAGGTTTAACCATAATTCTCATTTTAGTTTCCAAATAAATGTTGCCTAGGTAGATCAAACTAATAAATGAAGTACATCTTTATTAAAGGAGTTCAATTTAATCCTACTTTGAGTGCTTTACCATAATGCCTTCCTAAATATTCTTACTCCCCCAAAATAGTTCTGAGATATGTTTTATTTTTCGAGAGTTAATTTTGATTAATTTTTTTGAGTTAAATTAGATTTTATCAATTTTAGATTTAGTTAAGATTTAGATATTTAGAAACTATAAAATTCTAAGTTGTCATTTTTTTTTTTGCATTGATCATATTTTTGAACTAATTATTAATTCTTATAATTTTACCCTTAAAAATGAATCGTGATAAATACTATGAGACAATAATATAAACTATCTGGATATAAATTATAATTGCTTAATCAATTGGCAACTCAACACTTTTTGTGTATAGTAATTATATATTTATCTCGACTAATTTAAATTTATGCCTTATACAAACTCATTATAAAAAAAAAAAACTCCAATTACAATTTTTTCTTTTATTCTCAAAATTCGAATCAAAATTCTCTGATTATAAATGAAAAAAATCTATTTATCTCACTTCATTCCTAGACGATGATAAGTGACAACTCCACTAATGCGATGAGATATTATAATAATGGATTTTAGACAACGACAATACTAATGTTCAAGAAATGTCTTCGAAGGTCTCTTCTCTTGTTTTTAAACCGTGTCCTTAGCCCTACACGTTTTCTTTATAATTTAGAGTGTTCGATACGAACGAAAATAATAAATTTACTTTTTAAAAAAGAATTGGCTATCTCTCTGCTTTTAGGGGTCGTTCAATTAGAGTTATGCATGAATTAGTTATAAGGGAGTTCATGTATTGTTTTATGTATATATTAACTACACAAAGTTTAGTTATTCTAACTTTTTTCTGGTATAGAATCAAACATAAATATTTTTATTATTACTTATATTATACATGTATTAGTTATACAAATTTTTAAATTCCAAATCAAATACCATGTTAATTTTTTATACTAATGACTTACCTCCTAAACTATTTAAGATAATATGTATTACTTATACAAAATTTAATACCTTCCGAACTCAAATTCAAAACTAGCTAACAAATTACCCAATAATTATTTAGTTTGGGTTTACCAACATCTTGTAACAACCTCCAAATACACACACTCACAATGACAGAAGAAGGCTAATTGTTGAATCAATAACTAAAATATTTAGGTGATATTTTTCAAAAAAAAATAGAGTAAGAGAAAGGGAAATGAAAAAAAAGGGGAATTATTATAAGATGGAAAATTAAATTTATATTAACAAGATAGAGTTCAGATAGCTAACTAGCTAAGATAAAATTCTCTGACAAAGGAGAATTATAGAATCGTAGAAGCAGGATAAGAAGAAGAACGCAAAAAAAAAAAAAAAAAGACACGAGAGAGACAAAATTCGTCTAAGCATAACCACAACTCACATAATCGATATTAATTAAATATTATTATAGAGTGATTATTAACAAAGTGTATTGTATATTAGCATAGTGAAGAATTTTAGTTTCTTACAAGATAAAATTACATTTATTACGTAATTGATGAAGAAATCTCACATCGGTCAATTATGGAATGTGTGGTCTCTTCATATGACTCGAAAATCTTCATTTTCTGAGTTAGCTTTTGAGATTGAGTTACGTTTAAAAATTCATATTTCTTTACATGATATATATCATAACAGGACTCATATCTCAATTCTCGATCACAATGTTTAACTTCATATTATCATTATTCACACTAGAGATATCCAGTCCTGAACGTGAAAAAAGTGCTAAAGTAGTTTCACGTCGATCAATAATGAGATCAGTGCTAATCTTTTTATCTGTCTTGATTAATATATTCTCATAACCTTTTAAACTTATTTTGAAGTTGAGTCAGACCTAAGAACCGTCATACTTAAATTTACCCTTTATTATAATAAACCCAAGACATAGGAATAAAAACTAAAAGAAAAGAAACACCCATACAACATATAGGTTATCCCTTCACATTTTCCAATCTATAAATACCCTTTACCTCTTACATTATTATTCACTCATCACTTAACCAAAAACCACAATGGCTTCCAAACACACTTTCCTTACTATTTTCCTTTGCTTTAACCTTTTCTTTGCCTTAGTTTCTAGTTGTGGCACTTGTCCTAAACCTAAACCAAAACCAAAACCAAAACCCTCATGTCCACCACCACCTTATTACCCTAAAGAAACTTGTCCAATTGATACACTTAAATTAGGTGTTTGTGCTGATGTTCTTGGATTAGTAAATGTTGTTGTTGGCTCACCACCAGTAACTCCTTGTTGTAGTCTTCTATCTGGACTTGCTAATGCTGAAGCTGCTCTTTGTCTTTGCACTGCTCTTAAGGCTAATATTTTGGGGATTAACCTTAATCTCCCTATTTCACTTAGTTTGCTTCTTAATGTTTGCTCTAAAGAAGCTCCTGCTGGCTTTCAATGCTCTTAAATTAATTAAATTAATTTGTCAAGATTTAATTAAGTTTGTCATTTGAGGTTGAGGGGTGTGAAAGACATTATATTCATTTACTTTGAGATGGTTGGTTTGGTTTAATTTGAAGACTATTGTAATATCTAAGACATTTTATGTTGATATGTGTCATGTTCAAGTTTATGTTGTATGATTATTATTGTTACTTGTTATATATTATAAAAAAATGTACTTTGAGTTAAGAGTGAGAAATGAATGAGTATTAGGTTTTTTTTTATCGTTAATTAGAGATTTTGAGTTCGAATCTTAAAAAAAATAAATCATGGCAAGTATTATTTTATTTAATTATGTCTTGCACGATATGTATCTAAATTAATCGGAATGATAAATTTTGTTTTACTGAATTGCTTAACACTAGAAATTATTATTTTTTAATTTGTAGATATTACATTTTTGAGTTTACTCTCATTCCATCTTAAGTGATTTTCTAGCCTTTTTAAATTTGTTTCAAAAACAAGTAAATTTTATTTATTATTTTATTTTATTTTAATAAGAAGCCAAGAAGGTATTTGTCTCTTTTTTTCTTTTTCTTTTTTTCCAAAAATCATCATATTAAAGTGTCTTTTAGTAAATTATCTTTTTGTTTTTTTTACTACTATGACATGAGCTGGAAATATCTTTTTTCTATTTTTTTTTTGTTTGGGGGAAGTTATTATGACTCATTTTAATTTATTAAGGTAATATGGAGCTACATAAAGGATATTAATTTCATTGCATGATGCTAATATAAATTCATTAGATCGAAATATCTCTTCGTGTTTAGATTATTAATCTTGACAAATTCAATCATCGTCGATCTAATAATAAAGTTATACCTATTTTACTGAACACTGCCTAATCTGCGTGACTAACTTTTATATAGTTTCAATTTGCTTGTCATAATATTTTGTCTACCCATTGAATCTTTATTAACAACTAGTTGGCTTCTAGTACTACTATTTCTATTGAAAAAATATTTTTGGGATTATGACATTTTAGTATGTATTAAGTGATTTTCACCATCGAGTATTTTAAGTATTTAATTGTGTCTAATCAATGTCAATATCATTCTTGAAAAAATATAATGATGTATAGTAAATTAAAGCTGGGAACTATAGAACCAACTTCCATTTTTCTAAAATGACTTTTTCTATATTTCTGTATCATCGTTTGTCACTAGGGACACCTAACATAATCAGATGCAGGACCACCGGGTTCACATGAATCAATGCTTCTTTTTTGAAATTATACATAGTAATGTTATATTTTTTTTTAAAATATTGAATTATAGATATGTAAATCAACATTCGGAGTATCACATAATGTCATAATAATTGGATGCACCTATATACGTAAAGTTAGAAATTTGAATTTTATATTTATTTTATTTTATTTTTCTTTCGAGAATTAGATAACACTTCTTTAAGTGATAATTGATAGCACTTTTGACATTTTAATTTATATGTATGTATATATAAGAATTAAATTTGGACCTATAATATTAAAATTATAACGGTTTTCAGTAATAAAATATAAATGTTGAATCGATTGATCAACCTTTTTATAATAGTGCACCTATCATCTCAAATTTCTGGATACGTCTCTGGATGTGACAATAATAATGTCTATTACGTGCGCACCCTTTGCGGTGTCAAATGGTGAGTTGGATTGAAACAAGGCATGTTAAAATAGATTGACCTAATAATAAGTTGGTCGTTAACTCGCTCAATAGTTATTTGAGTTGAAATCAGTTAAAAATCAAAATCATAACTTAATTCATCCTTATTTTATGACTATAAAACAAATCGAATAAAATAATGTCTTTTTGAAAAGTCTTTATATACAAGTTGTCATAATTCAGTGTTAATAAATTGAGAAAATAATTGAAAAGAAAATAATTGTCTTTTCTTGATTTGTCAAAAATGACAAGTAAGAAGGAAAATCAAATTAGAAAATATTTTATTAGTAAAAAAGGACGAAGAGTGTGATTTGTATGTATCTGAAATAAATGACTATTTCATTCGCTTTCCTTTCCATCTCGCTCATCTCTTTATTTTAAAATATCGAATAAAAAAAATATATGTATCTAAGTATTATAAAAGCTAAAATATTTAATATTGATATGACCTAAAGATGCCCGTGACTCAATTTTGGATTCTTCCATGACATATCATTCTCTACCTTTAATATATGCAAAGTATACCACATATCAATCTTCTCTTATTTTTTTTTATTTTTTTTAAAGAAACTTTTTTAGTTTCTATTTTCTAGTCAAACATTTACCTAAACAATTCTTTTTAACGTAAATATAGATTTTACATCAAATTAGCTACTAATTTTGCCAAATCTATAATCAAAATACTAGTTATGTCCCTAATCATGTATAAGTGAAGTATATGTAGGTGGGATGCCGGATTAATTTGGTTATGAAACCTGATTAGCAAAAGAAAATACTAGAATACTATATGCTTTTAATGAAGACGTTTACTTGCTCGAAGATCGTATAGATCGAAATTTAGAGTGATATTAGAATGAAATGATTGGTATGACCACAAGTAGTGACACTTCAAGAGAATGTACACATTTTAGTGTGTTTGGATTGACATGGTCAAAGAAAAGATTCAAACTTATGTTTTATTATTTTCACTAATTAATACTTGTATCAATGAAATAGGAGTACTATATAATTCATACTTATGTTTGGATTATTAAATAATATTTAGAATATATTTTGATTTTTTTTATCATTGGAAAAGTATATTAACATAAATATATACATAATACAAAGGAGGCAAAGTTCATGAACGCTACAAATGCTTATCGCATTGCACTACTTATAAATCTCTCATAGTCTAATAGAGAGAGGGTAGGGAAGTGAGTTTCTCACCAAATCAAAATATTTTTTTAGCAGTTATTAATTAATGATGATTAATAACGATAAATATATTTTTTAAAAGTAATTTCTAGTGACTATTATATTTTAGCATTAATACAATTAAAGCTTATAACTACATTGAATCTCATGACAATTAAGTAATATTGACAAAAGATTTAGCTCTCTTTGTTAATATTATATTTCTACTAATACAAACTATTTTTGTTGTAGTCTCTTCTAATATTGCTATATTCGAAAAGAAAAATATTATTGCAATTCCATTAAATTTATCCTTATTTTTACATGTTTTTCTAGTTTAAAATTTTCTAATTTAATTTTACTACTCATCATTTTCACAAAAGTTAGAATTGAATCTCATGTTATTAGGAATAAGCTTATTTTTGAAAGCAGAACATTATACTTTATATATATATACTATTTAATTAATTACTCATCATAACTATAGTTTGCTATAATTATCACTCACAACTAATATTATACATTAATTACGTGAGTTGACTTCGAGTTTGTATGATTAGTCACGTTTGTATATGTATAATTCGCTAGAATATACAAATACATATGTATAATATACAATTATCTAACCAATATACATATACAATTCACCTCTCTCGCTCGCCTCTCTCCTACAAATTCATATGTACAATATACTATTATCTAACCAATATAGATATACAATTCACCTCTCGCTCATTCTCTTCCCTCTCGCTCGCCCCTCTCCCAACCTCGCTCACCTCTCTCCTCCCTCTTCCAATCTCGCTCGCCTCTCTCCCATCCTGTGACCTCTCTCGCTCTCCTCTCTCCTCCCTCTCTCATTCTTGCTCGCCTCTCATTCCTCCACCATTCTCTCTTGTCATATATACAAATACATATGTATAATACACAATTATCTAAGTAATATACATATACATTTCACCTCTCTCCCACTCTTTTTTTTCTCTATAGCTCTCCTCTCTCTTCTCTCTCCCAGTCTCGTTCGCCTCTCTCCTCCCTATAACATGTAGCTACAAATTGTAATTATCAAACTATAGTTATGGAGAGTAATTAGACAATTTTAGAGTGGCAATATGTGAAAATTCCCCATATTATTTTAGAGATTTCTATCTTCTTTTCCACCTTTTGTGTGGTGTCGTCTAAAGATTTATCTTGCAACAAACATTTTTTAGGCGGTAAAATTGATTCTTGATTTAATATATTTAATTTATATAAAAGTATAATTTGAGCAACTTATAAAAAAGACTATATTTATAGGGTTATTAAAGTTCAATAGGTATAAGTATGGTTTTTATAAAAAATGACTACATTTTAACTCTTTTTCTAGCTATATTATTGTATATGTTTTTTATTTTTCTATGGGAAAATACATCAAATCCTCCCTAAACTTGGCACGAAAACTCGCTTTAATACTTAAACTACACGGGCGCTTAAATACCACCCTTATCATCTTTGAAGTGATTTTTTTTCCACCCTGAAACTGTAACACCACTCTCACCCGCTACATCATATCCACGTAAGTGCCACATCATAACCATGTAGGTACCACGTCATTATTTTTTAGTTCTTTTTTACTTATTCATTATTTTCTATTAAACACTTTTAATAATAATTATATCAATTAATTAATTTATAAATGCATACCTTCACCCCCTATCTTTCATCTTCCTTGTTCTTCACCATTTCAACCTTCAATACTTACTTTTCTTCTACACTATTCAACAAATTTTTTAAATAACTAGAATGAAATTATTCACTATAATATTCACATTATCTTCTTCGAATTCACCCCACACATTTACCCTTTTGGAGGAAGAATTTTTTTTGAAAGCCAAGGTTTTATTGTCAACTCAAATAAGAAATGAAGATTACATAAGAAAGTTGATAAAAAAATATAAATTCTATGAGAAATATTTGAATAGATCTAGAAATCAAAATGGGTCAATCGAAATTAAGAAAGTTTACAATTACAAAATCGACACCAATAATATAGAGCGAAATCAACGTCAATAAAATAACTTTCATATTGAATTTTACAAATTAGTAAAGGATTAGTAAAATAAAAATTGTTTTTTTTTTTGAAGTGGGAGGAAGATGGAGGAGTATGTGTTTCAATGGAGAAAAAAGTATATTGGGAAAGACAACAAAATAAAAAGGAAAAAAAAAACAAATTAAAAGGGGACCCACTAATTCTATATTTTTAGAGAGTTAATATATCAAGAAAAAGTATTTAAAATATTAATTATATATTGATCAATAAAAAAAGGTCATGTGTAGGATTTCAAAAAATTCTAACTTTTTTTCTTCTTCTTTCACGCGCTTTAAGGAGAGTACACTCACTCTCCCTGCCACGTCATCCCTAAGGGGGTGTTTAAATCACTTCAAAGATGATAAGGGGGGTAATTCAAACGTCTGTGTAGTTTAAGTACTAAAATGAGTTTTCGTGCCAAGTTCAGAGGGGATTTGATGTATTTTCTCTTTTTCTATTTATACATTAATACAGTTTTAATTACAATGAACTAAATAAGAAAAATGTATTAATTGTATCAAAATAGTACTTTTATTTATAAAATTTAAAGTATTGATATATCAAGGATACAAGTATTTATAAAACTTAATATATTAATATACTAAGCAAGATAAAGTATAAGAATTTAGCATACGAACACGATAATTTAAAAAATAAATACATTGTTATTAAACAAAAACCGAATACACTAATATAGTATACATATACATTGTTGTTAAACAAACGATGAATATATTTGATAATACAGAAACAAAAAAAAAAGGAAAATAATAGAGTATGTAGGTAGCAAAAGTGTGCAAGTATTCGGTTGCATAAAAAAATGAAGAAAAAAAATCAACAAACGTCAATCTCTTTTTGGTCAAGTTTTTCTTAAAATACTTGAGGTTTGGTGTTGACTCATGTATTTGTTTATAAAAATAGTATTAATGTATCCAATTATACTTGTATTACCTAATTAACCTTTCAAATTCGATAGATTACTTATGTATCCAAATATACTTGTATTCAGATAACACCATTTCAATTTGTGTTAATATTAGAATACAAGTGATTCAAAAAAAATAAAAAAATATTAGAATACAAGTATCTATGCATATAACTATTATACTATATGCAAATTTGACAATCACACAAAACTCAATCTCTTTTTGTTCGTGTTCTTCTTGTACTACTTTTTTTTTATAACTGTAGTCATTGTAATGTAGAAACGAGTCAATTGAAAGCCTATAAAAATAGGTGCAACATATATGTAAACAATATGATCTTCAATTAAGTGATATCTGATGAATTCAAATTACAAAACTTGTTTCTAAAATTATCAAAAGATCTTAAATTGAAAGAAATTTGGGAGAAAAATACTAAATTTTGTGATATAGGAAGATTGATAAAAGAGAAAGTATTAGTGAGGGTAAACATGGGAACCAATCACATAAAATATTCCTAGACATAATAAATTAGGTGTGTAATAATAACTTTCCTATTTAATATTAATAACTTTTTTAATTATTTATATATATAATTAACCTTGCTATTTATTGTATAATTATATCCATATAATATAAAAAAAGTGAAATGTAGCTATTTATTTTAAATGTATATTAATATTTGCCATAATTGTAGTTTTTCCTAATTTAAAGTAAAACTATAAATAAGGGGTTCTAATCCCAACTTTTGTGAACTGTTTAGCCTACTTTGGGCCAAATTTAAGCTCTTTTGTTGGGCCTCTATGTGGCAGCAAAATAACTGGGGGCTCCATGTGGGCCTCAAATTTCTTTTTTTTCTTTCTTGAGTTTGAGTTTGAAGGGTAAAAATCATAACTATATAATAAGGTGATTTTATTTGCATTGAATGTAACCAATTTTTTTAATTCTATATATAGAAAAATAGCCCAAAATTTGCCATATATGTACGTGCAATAAAAATTATTTTATATATAATCCAATAGACTTGGATGGACCGAAGAACACTCAAAGTGTATTAAAAGTCTAAAAGAAGAATGCACAAAGTTACCAAAACTTAGATTACCAGAAGATAATGATAATCTAATTTTACAAACTGATGCATCTGATTACCATTGGGGAGCAATTTTGCAAACCGATTTGAATGAAATTTGCAGGTACACAAGTGGTACTTTTAATGATGCAGAGACAAGATATTCTACAAATGAAAAAGAATTATTGGCAATTATTAGAGGAATCAGAAAATTTTCTAATGTAGACTTAATGCATCATTAAAATCGGCATCTTTGAGTGATATACAATATTTTGGATAATATGTAAATAGCAGTTTTGTATATGCTAGATTTCCTTCAACTATACCAAGATTTCCTTCTCTTGCATTTATGAATCTTTCATCTGATAAATTTATCACTATTGGACAATTTATTCCTTCTTTAAAAGTTGATTTAACTAATATTTGAATTCCACCTAGATGAACATAATTCATTTTCTTTCTTTTCCTTTCAGAAATTTTCCTTAGAATTTGATCTATCATTGGTTTTGTTAACAGGTTTAGTTTATGTTTTCCTGTTGTTTGTGTAATTTCTATTACTTTTTCTATTTCTTGATATTCATGATAAGAAATTTTATCTCTTGCAAATATTCTTTGCATTCTGCTTAATAGATTATCTTTCACTTTAAGATTTAATTTTAATCCTTGGATTTTCTTAAAAGTTTCTCCATCAAATGTTGCTTTTAAAGCATAACCACGATGACAAACTTCTTGTTCCGAAAACACCATAAGTTTCTCCACTTTCTTCAGGGAGATTATAGACGTATCTAGTAAAAGCCAGATACTCTTCTTCCTTTGGATGTTGTTTTCCTACCTGAAAAGAAGAAAACACCTTTGTTCCAGATAAAACTGGGTTAGTTTTACTCTCTGGTTTCCCAGATATAATTTTTTCAGCCTTGGCTGAGGATGAGCATGTTGCTTCATTTGCTCGGCTTTCTTTCTCATCTTTTGATGATGAAATTGGCATATCCGTGCTTACCATCGAGATGTTTTTGGCACTAGGTGCTAGTGGGACATCTCCTGATATATATATATATATATATATATATATATATAATTGTGTAGATATTATATAAATAATATATACTCTTGTGTAGATGAAGCGATGTATAACTACATATCAGAGATGTCTAAACATATACATATATATTGTCGATACAATAAAGGATACATTACAGATCGATTTTATTTTTTTGAACCTACTCAAATCTCCTCTAAACAATTGCAAAATTCATATATGAGCTCCTCTCAATATTTCATTTTTTTATATATATTATTCACTCCAAACAAGTTTCATATGTGTTTAAAGTCGAACTTAAAACATAGAAAAAGAATAAGGAGAATAAGGAGGAGGAGGTAAAGAAGAAGAAGATTACACTTGCAATTGGAAAGTGTCAAATGATCATTATTGATAAATGTATCTAATATGTATCTAGTGTAATTCGCGTGTATATAATATGTATCTAGTATCATTGGAATGTATATAAATGTATCTTATATTTATGTAGTGTGATTCATATGTATCTGGATACATACAAATCTCGTTCGCTTCCCTCTCTCCCTACTTTTGTGTATCTGATAGTAAAATTACATCTATCTAAGTGTATTTTCTTCAATTTATGGTGAGATACGTTATATCTGATAATAAAATTATATGTATTTAAGTATATTTTCTGTAATGTATGGTGAAATACGTGTATATATATATATATATATATATATATATATATATATATATATATATATATATATATATACCTTTACAAATGATCGATGCAAATTGAAGCATTAGAAGTCAAATTTATGTAACTTCCTTTAAACTCTTTCACATTGCTTTCCTTTTGTGCCTAAGACGCAAGATTCGAGAAAGGGTGGCATTTTAAAAACATTATATAAATAATTTATTGGAATACAATATGACTTAAATTGTGCTAAGACTCTCCTTATTGACGCAAAGATATTTTATTATGATTAATTGAATCACTCTAATTTTTTTTTCTTATAATAAGAAGAGTAACGTTGACTCTTATTAATATTATTATTATTATTATAAAAATAATACACCAATCAACTGCAAAAATAGTGTCTATTTCTAATAAAGAATTCAGTAACATGTCTTATATACAAATGACTTTGTGTAACGTGTCTTATAAACCTTCTTTTTCTCTAAACCTTTTTTAATTATTTTTTTTTGTTAGTAATGAAGTCAACGGTTATAACCTCATATATTCCTCTAACAAAATTTACATATTTATTTGCCTTTAATAGTGAAAGAGGACGAGATGTGTATTCATCGTGTTTCAATTTACGTGATATATGTTTGCTAGTTTAATTTTGTAAAACAAATTTCTCTCTGGCTTTACGAAATAGTAGTTGATAGTAGTGTAGCCACATGGTGGTCAGGGTGTCCAATTAAACACCATTTGTCGAAAAAAGATATCGCATATATAAGTAAAATGACATATGAGATAATAAATAATATATTTTGAACACCCTTAACATAATAAGCTACTATAGTCTAATTGCTTCACCTCCTTGGAATGAAAAAGTGCTCGTGTGTTCGAATTTATTATATTATTTCTCAATATTCTGTTGTGGAATTCCTAGCTCCACCGCTGACAGTTTGGACCTGTAAAAGTTAAAAAATATAAATGAAATTAAAAATATATAAAAGTTAAAAAATATAAATGAAATTAAAAATATATATAATTCTTATTGGAGAAGTATATAGCAAGGAAAGTGAAAACAAGATGGGAAAACATTAGAGTTTTGAATTTAGATGAGGTAAGATTCATCAAATGGGAAGGTGTTTATGGATTTTTTTCCATTTCAAAGTCTTCGAAACTTTTAATTAAATAGTTTATTTGTGCAAATACCCTTTTAATATTATTATTTAGATTTTGTCATTTATTTTATCTCAACCTTATATATAAAATATTAATTTATCATTTAACGTTTGATATCTTTCAAATTATTAGATCATGATCTAACATTTTCTCAAAAACAATTTAAATCACTCAAAAAAATTCTTTAGATCGTAATAAGATCCAAAAGTCATAAGAAAAACAAAAAGATGATCATCTACTAAATAGCCATTCTCAAAAAAGATTTGAACAACCGGTGAAATTTGTTGTGGTTAATAGTCGGATCCTTATTCATCTTATCACAAACCTCGATATCATATCCATGGTTAGTGTAGCCTTTGAAATGTCTTCGCTCTTTTGTTTAATGCGTTGGGGCATCTTCTTGTCATCATTAATGTTTTGATTAACTTAATCAATTATATATATCATCAAATTATTAATGATTAATTATATAGATAAACATATATGTATATTCAAATTAAAGAATTTTTTTTTGAAGATTTTGTCTAAAACTAAATGAAGTATTATATAGTAAAGTAAAAAAGCCTTTTTAGTGTAAGAATAATTAGA
The DNA here is from genome assembly GCA_016801875.1 of Solanum sitiens. Classification (NCBI taxonomy): domain Eukaryota; kingdom Viridiplantae; phylum Streptophyta; class Magnoliopsida; order Solanales; family Solanaceae; genus Solanum; species Solanum sitiens. The sequence goes on along the minus strand of JABWTJ010000434.1, from coordinate 219,779 downwards.
TGGAAATTAAATTGAAGAAAGATAGTTAATTGGGCTCTTGGAATATAAATATTAATTAAGGAGAATTATAGTTGGTAATTAGTGATGATATTAAGCTAGACAAGTCTTTTTGGATTCCTCCTGTGATAATTATCATTTTCTAATGCACTTGCCCAACTGGTTGATATGGTCATTTTAACAAAGAAATTGTACTACTGCACTTGAAAAATATATATTAAAATAGATATAAGTACAAATTTCAATACAAACTTTGGAAAATTGTAAAATTTTAGTTGGTTGACTATCTAAAATTTTACCTCATTGGTAAGGATTTGATTTTTTACCTTGTAATTTTCTTCACCAGTTCCCCTTCCCCTACCCTCGTTATGACTATGGTGTCTGGAATATTTTTCGTACATCTTGACTAATTTTTTGAGATATACATGTTATCTTTCACCAGCAATATATATCAAGTAACTCTATTACCAAATAAAATATCATTTTACTATTTAAAATAATTTACATATACCTTCTGTTTCAAAAGTGTACTCATTTAATTATAACTTTGACGATCATGATTTGGTACAAATTTATCCTTAATTTAAATAGAGGGACACATAGTGGCATCACTAGGCCCCCTATAATGTGACTTACTGTTGAACCAATTATCTGGTAATTTCTTTTTCTTGGTTAGTTACACTAGGACAAAAATAATTAAAAGATTGAAGTTTCATGAGTGGAAGGTACAAAAATCTAATTTTGAGAATTTGAATGAAAATCTAATTTTTAAAATTTGATTAAATTTTATAATTAAATAAATAATTACGAATAAATTTAGAAAATTTACTCTTATAGTCAAATAAATATTTAATGATAAACTTATAAAATTTACTGTCACAATATATGAAAGTTGGTTTAGAATAGAGAATATTAAGTGATAGTTGACTAAGATATATATATATATATATATATATCATTTGTATTGCCAAAAGAAATCAACTCTGATCTCCAACAATATTTAATGGCAAATCTAGAGGGAGGAGGAATCATCAACCACTTAGATGATGAAGAGAAATTGTTGAATGAATTACCTAGTGGCATCCACCACAACCACCATCAACAAATAATTTCATTACGTAACGTTGTGAAGTTTTTTTTCTTGTTTATCGCGATTACCCTTTCATCTCTCCTTCTTTATCACTCTTCTTCTAATAACAACCCTCTCCAATTCTTTCCTAATCACTCATATAAACATTCTGACTCGAACTATGTGAACACAAATGGCTCGACAGCTGGAAATTCGCTTCATAGCTACAATAGTAGGGCCGCAAATGTTTCAAAAGTAAGTTTTCCTCTCTTCACGATCCTTTCAAATTGTCTGCATCTTCGCTTTGATATTAGAATTGACTTAAAACTTGTTCTTATTGAAAAAACTTGACTGTTTTATGTATCTATTCAACACAAATTGCTAATACGATTGAAATCATGCTTATGAGTAAATGAATTAAGAACAACCTCAAACAATTCTTCATGATAAAACCTCCTTTGAAAATTACAAAAAATAATAACTAAAACTTCTTGAAAAGATAATTCAATAAATGATTATTTCTTTGTCAAACAAATGCATTTACTTAGATAAATTGATGAACGCACGTGCTAATTAAATCCCAATTAATTACAACCTAATCTTAATTAACTTTCATTATCATCCTTAATTTCTTTATATTATTTACTGATTAATCCATTATTGACACTATATATGGTTGATAACGTCCTCTATTTTTAGAAAATTTATCTTCATGAATCTATATATTTGATTCTGAAAAATTGAGTGATAAAAAAAGAGATTTTTAAGGTCATTATATTTTTTCAAAAAAGTGTAAATGTCACATCTATTAAATCAACCAATGAGAAGAAGTGAAAAAAAAAGTGTGCTATGAATATTCTTCACGCATTCCAAAGAAGAAGAATATACGTATGAAAATAAGCAGACTTTTCAATGTATCAAATTCGTCCGTTTTAAATTATCTATTTTATTTTTCTTTTACATATTTCTTAAGAAATTTAGTTTTTGATTATTTTATTTTTAGTTGTATTTTGATATATAATCCTTTTATTGAATATTTACTCTACTATGAGATTTATGAGATATTTGTAGCTTCTAGAACAATTAATATTGAGGGTAAAAAAAGAAACAGAAAATTAATTTTGTGTGGACTTTAAAATGACTAATAATGTGAGACTTCTAATTTCAATAATCACCACACATAATTTGAGACACGAGTACTATTATTATCTCCCTATATGACTATATCAAATGAATTAATCATGCATAAGAATTGCCAATAAATAATTATAAGGAAAATAAATTGTATGTCTAGTAGACTTTGAAAGTTTATATTGAAAGATCTATTTTAATAACAAAAATAATAATAATAATAATAATAATAATAATAATAATAATAATAAATAAAATTAGCATGTTTTACTATTCAATTGATGAATAATCTTCTCAAATCAATCAATTAATGCTTAAAGAACAGCTCAAATCAACTAATTTTCTCTTTAATAAGTCATTAAAAAATTATATATATTATAATCCTTCACGCATTCCCTAATTAAGAAGAATAATCTACGTAAAAAATAGTAGACTTTTTAATGTATGGCCCAACTCGTCAATATTCTAGATCAAGTAAAAATAAAAAATAAATACATAGTAGAATTTCAATCTTTATATCAATATAGGTTGTGGTGGGACCAACTTCACTCTTAATCAGAGGTCTCGGGTTTGAACCCTGAGTACGTAGAAAATCATGTTGTGAATGTCACCCCCCGAATGAGCCCTGCAATGCGCGATCTACATTTTGTCAAGACTCCAATATGGATTTCGGACCCGGGTGGAAAAAAAAAAGAATTTCAAACATTTATAGTGGAAGATTTATTTTTTAAAATAATATATGACTATACTTCCTATTTCCTTGACGAAATCTCTCTCTAACTATTTTTTATTAATACTTAATAATAACTAGAATACATTTTACACCCTAATTTTTAATTTAAGATAAAAATCGTCTCTTTCTTTATTAGTGGAAAAAAATTAAACTGACTATGCTATTGTTGTACGTAATTATTAATTCTAGGGATTCAATTACCGCCCTAAGTTATCCGGCCATGTAGTTTATGTACCTAAGTATATTTTGTCGTAAATCTTATAAAAAATACTTTATTATAAAATTCGTATAGAAAATCTTTAAAGTTTGAGGTATATCAAAGATAATGTTCTTAAGAATATTTCACCCAATGTATAAATATATCCATTGAAATTTAACAAATTCTTCTAATATAAAACCACAAGCACAGATGATAACAAAGATTAACAAAATGAAAACTAAAAACAAGATAATATACGATGAAGGATTATACTTCATCTTGTATGTCTAGTATATAACCAATAAAAATGAATAAAAGGATTATTTTAAGTATTTTTAATTATAAATTTTAAAGATGATTATAATTAACACTTTTTTAAAGCCAAAAATCTCTGAAGTTATAATTTTTAACTTATGAACAAAAACAATAAGCTCATCCAAACCGACTCTTTTAACCTTATAATAGCAAAAGAATGTCCCAACTCCCCAATTAACATGGAAGAATAATTTGTTGAGAAATTCCTAAATGAAGAATTAAATTGACAATGAAGAAGTTATTAAAGATTATTTATCTTAAGAAGGCTAAGCCATTAAGGCTAATTAAATGTAGTCAAATGAATTAATTGAATGCAAGAATTGCAAATTCTCTATCAAACTCCATTCACAAATGACAAATTAAATAGAATTTATTTTTTAGATATAATTTTTTTTTCTAACATATACTACGTATATTTCAATTATATAAATTAATTGATCGAACGATAAACTTGCATTATTATTCCATACCTAATGAGTCACCAAAATTAATTTTTACGTACTTATTGAACTATGAGATACGTCAATCTCACAAATGTGACTGCCCCAATTAATTATATTTTTTAATGGTCCTGCATTTTTGAAGTGGACCACAACTACAAAAATGTCTATTTTTTACTCAGTAAAGTAGGAAGAAGAATTTTCCAAAATTGACTAATAGCAAATATTTAGGCCACTATATATTCAATTATTATAATGTCTTCTTCAAATATACAAGTTGAAATCTTTTGTCATATTGTCAACTGCTAATTACCAAAAATTAAAGGACCAACCATAGTTGACAAGACATTATTGTAGACTGAAAGTAAAATGGACATCCACATTGGGTTGAGATGAAATGATGGATCAAATATCTTTTTATTTTTAGCTGTCGTTTGGTTATAGATTTTGTAATTGATTTAATGTTTTATACAAATTGTTTTCTTAGCTCATAGATTCTGAAAATTTGAGATTTTAAGTTATGTTTGGATATTCTTTTTAGTTGATCAATTCATGTAAGAGAAGAGAACTTTTTCCCAAAATATGAAAATATTTGAAGGTCAATAGATATTTGAAGTTAAATTTTTAAATTTTGATTCATAATCTATTGTCAAACACTAAATTAATTAGAGTTTTCCTATTTGAGCTATGTGTATGCAAAAAAAATCATGATAGAGAGCTATATGGGTCATTTGCACCTTTGTAACTATTTTCTGTTGATTTTTAATTTTTGTCCTTCAAGGTAAATAACTTTATAGTCGGTTACACGTTAATATTTTTTAATTTCACATCATAACATTTCACAAGTTATGTCACGTGTCTTGATAAAGTATATAGTTAGGTCACTTTGGCCAAACTTAGTAATTGTCGCTGATCGAAATATACAAAATCTTATAGTCATTATGTATATTATATGTATAGGTATGCATATTCTAGGTACATTATGTATATATAGTACATTATACTTAAATTTACACGATTTATAAATTCGATAAATATTTTTAAAACTAAATCATTCAAAGACACTGTTTATCTCAAATATTTATTATAACGGACGTTTAACTAATAAACAACAATAACATACTCAATAAATCCCACGAAGTGGAGTCTAAAAAGGATAGAGAGTATACAGAAGACAGTTCTCGAACTTTGTAAATCAATAAAAAAGTTTGTGTATATTTTCAGGATAAGAAGCAAAAAAGCAAGTTAGAGGAAGTGTTGGAAAAAGCAGCAATGGGAGACAAAACAGTGATAATAACAACATTAAATGCAGCATGGACAGAACCAAACTCAATATTTGATGTATTTTTGAAAAGTTTTAGAGTTGGGAACCAAACAACATCACTATTGAAACATGTTTTAGTTGCATGTTTGGACCAAACAGCATATTCAAGATGTTTGGAGAAAAAACAAGTTCATTGCTATGCACTCACTACAAAAGATGTTGATTTCTCTGGTGAAGCACATTTTATGAGTGATGATTATTTGAAGATGATGTGGAGAAGGATTGATTTTCTAAGAGATGTTCTTGAGATGGGATATAACTTCATTTTCACAGTATGTATACTCTTCCCTTCACTTTATAATTAACTTAAGTTTTGTTAGTAAATTTCAATTACATACTCGAATTACCATTTGTTTCAATTGAGCAGCTAAATATATGATAAAGTATTCCTATAAGACTATATTTCAATTCAAATTTTGAAGAAAAAAAAACTTGTGTGTGTTCTTGAGTGTCTATTAGAGAGTTAAGGTTAACGATATTTAAAATGTGTTATCTGCTTTTGATTATACACATCAGCCTCAATAAGAACATACATGGAGTTTTACTATTTATTGAGGTTTTTGCATATGATTGAAGGAGGTGATATATTTTAAGTGTTACGTAATAGACACTTGAGAACACAGGGAAAAGCTTGAGTGCCTAAAAGGAGTACGTACTTCATCATATATTCTAGTGTTCAATTAAAATGAATCGTAATTTGAGTGTCTAAATGAAATTTACTAACAACTTAAAGATTACTCTATTTATTAAATCTTAATAGTTTTACTTCTATGTATAGCTGTATACCAACCATCAAAGAAAATCATTAGACTATCATATCACCCAAAACAAATATACTTATAATTCCTCAACATAATTGGTGAACTAGCTAACCAAAAATATTAGTTCAAAGTGGCTTCAAAAACATGTCACCCCTTATGAGTGTGTTGGTATGGAGGAAATGATTTTCAATTATCTCACGTTTGTTGGTCAAAATATTTTCTCTAGAAAAATACGTAAAATGACTTTACTAGCGAAAACGGGAAATACAAGTTTCACAAGTATCGTTTTACATTGATCTTATTTCTACTTAGGGAACTATGTGTGTGTGTGTATTGCTTTACATAATAATAATGCTAGCTATAAAAGTTTTTTTTGTGTGTGTTTCGATTTAGGATGCTGATATATTATGGTTTCGACAACCATTTGCACATTTTTACCCGGATGCTGATTTCCAAATTGCTTGTGATCATTACTGGTTTGATTCAACAAACTTAGACAATTCACCAAATGGAGGTTTCAATTATGTCAAATCAAATGAACGTACCATTCAATTTTACAAATTTTGGTACAAAGCAAGAGAGGCTTATCCAGGAAAACATGATCAAGATGTGCTTAACATGATCAAATACAACCCATTCATCAGAGATATTGGGTTGAAAATTAGGTTCTTGGATACAGCTTTTTTTGGAGGATTTTGTGAGCCAAGCAAAGATCTTAATCTTGTTTGCACAATGCATGCAAATTGTTGTATTGGAATTGGTAATAAAATGCATGACTTAACTATGGCACTTGATGATTGGGAAAAGTATATGACTTTGAATGGTGATGAAAAGATGTCAAAGCCACAAACTTGGACTGTACCAAGAATATGTGGTTAAATATAATTCAGTATTTAAAAATACTATTATCTTCCTTTCTCTGTTTGTTCTATTTAGTTGTGGTTCATGCAAGTGTAAAAAAATCCTTTTAAGTTACCTTTTTCTTTTTCTTTTTTTAATTCGTATTTTTCCTTCTCTTTTTTATTCCCTTTTTGAGTAGGTAACTTGTTTTATATTCAAGATAGCAAATTCCAAAAAAAAATCAAGGTATCTTTTGGATTTTGATTAAACCAGTTCTCTTATAGCTCGTTTGGGTGGTTGTTACTTATTGTTTTGTGTTAGTTTAGATACAACGTTTGTAATGATTGTTACATCAATTTTATTGTATCATTAAATTTATCATAAGGTAATAAACAAACGGCCTCATTTTGTGTAATGACCGATTTGATGTGTAATAGTACCTTATTGAATGCTGTACAATCTCATATATCTTCATCACTGTCATATTGTTGACAGTTCTAATCCAATTGAAACAGCAAAAATGTTGGAAAAAAGAGCTACTACTTGAAAAATGAGATTTATCAAAAGATTAGAAGAAAAAAAAACAGGTCATAATGAACCAATATTCATTTTCGAATAATGAAAAGCTGAATGTATTTACATCATCCAAGATTTACAAATGTCAGCTTTCCTAACAGGGGCATCATCTGTGCCATCCCACAACTGTGCTCCGCTATAAACTATTTCTATGTCAATTGGAGTCCAAAAATGTACTTCCCTGTCTAGAATTATCACGAAAAATAAAAACGAAAACAATATAAATAGGAAAAAGAGAACTACCTCTAATCGTCAAAATTGTGGGCAGACTCAAAGAATGTACACTTTGTACATGGAACGCACAGCTGCATCATCTCATCACTACCTTGTTCAGCATACTCCAATGCAATGTGCGCGGAGAGGCTTACATAATTAACCATTAAGCTTAGCTAAGAACTGGCCCAGGTTATACTCCTCTGTGTATTGTGACTGATCCCAAAGCTCCTCTAATCCTCCGAGAATGGCTTTCAATCCCTTCCCACTACGTGGCAAGATTGAGTCAACGTCAGATTTTTCATCAGTTCTTTTGGATCTACTGGCTCCCTGAGAATATTCGGCATTTGTCAGTTAATAGCATACGTACATATCAAATTCTAAAGGAATAGAGAGAGATTATAGATTCAAAGCTGAGTGTTAAATCACCTTTTTGCTTTCAGCCGAAGTAAATAGATCAAGTAACTGGTCTGTATTCATCGTTTTCAAACTTGCGTTCTCTGAATTGATCACTGCATTGGCAACAGACACTTTGAACCTTTGGAGACTCATTACTTTTTCTTCCAAGGTTCCTCGCATAATGAGACGATGAACATTCACAACTTTTCGCTGGCCCAACCTGTGAGCTCGATCCATAGCCTACAAAAGGATATAAATAAGTTATCCTGCTTTTCCATATCATCTTGAGCAATCAGAATTCAGACATGAGAAGATTCAACAAGAATGAATGCCTGACTAGATCAACACAGCACAACATCAACAACTTGCAATATATTAACTCCACATCTAACAACCCACATAGATATGTATTATCTGCAAAAAGTAAATCAATGCCCAAGATAACCATAAATTTGGCAAATACATCCGTGTTGTCTTAAAATTTAAGTACCAAATCCTCAAAAGTAACACCAAAAACTAATCAGCATCATTTAAGACTAATTTTACAGTAACAATGAACAGGGTAACTGTTTTTGCCTTCGTTGGAAACTGAACCTGAGACCTCATGGGTCTCCACACCACCCCTTGGGTTCTTTCTAGTTTATCACTTATTCTATTAATAATCTTGTTTCCAATATTGTGATTAAAATTGGGAGGTAGATTACCAAATTATTACATATGCTCCATAAGTCATTCTTCAGGCATGGGAGAAGTAGGGATATGGATGGATAGCAAATAACAAATAACCTCCATACTTTATCGCAGACTTGGTCTTGCCATCTAAGAAGCGAGAACACAATAAGAACTTGAACAACCTCGCTCCCTCCTTACAATAATCCAGGGAAATTGATAACCAAATAACAGTAAAACAAAGTCAAGCAAGAGGCAAGAAACGCATAACCTCGACATAAGATTCAAAATTAGTTGTAGAGAGAAAGAGAGAGAGACTTTCTCAAACCTACCATGCAAAATTTCCCCACATTCTCCAATCCACAAAAGGAAACCAAAACCTAGTGGCAGTAAGTACTTTTTGCCTTTACTGGGCTAAAAATGAGCCAAGGAATTATGTGGCTTATGGTTCTGGACAATATTCAGGGGAAACAACTGCAAAGAAAAGGTTAAATCTCTATACCTGGTGATCTCGCATTGGATTCCAGTCATGCTCCATGAACACAAGGGTATCAGCTGATGTCAGGTTCAAACCAAGCCCACCAACTGCAAGAAGTATTCGTACATGAGCGCAAGTCTTCAACTGTATTGAAACCATGCCAAAATGTAGAATCATACCATGTGTAGTAAGCAATAAAACGTCTATAGTAGGATCCGAATTGAAGGCTTTAACAATGTCAAAGCGCTTTTCTGGTTCAACTGATCCATCCAGCCTCAAGTAAGTAACACTGCTCAAGAAAGGAAGAAAATCTCTTTAGTTACTGAGTTTCAAAGCACAAGGAACGGACTCGAATACTTCGAGGCAGCGTTCGATTAAAGTAGGTTCATCACTGATCCTCTACCTGTTTTTTCCAGTTTCAAGACTTTCGCATGTGCACTAGTAAAACTATTAATTGTGAAAGCCAATATATGGCATACAAAGTCCAATTTATATCCAGAGACAATCTTGAATACCAAAAATGACTGGACGCTAACAAAAGAATTTCCAGGAGCAACAGATCATAGAAATTGCTTGCATGAAGGTCAGAACTTTCCAGGTTTAATAAAGTAACATGGTAGAAACTGTATGATATTTGACTGAAGTAGTAGCTCATTTTGATGAACACAGTCATGACTTGGAACCAGCTAGAGTCAAAAACATAATAAAACTTCATTTAAACAAGAAAGGCTAAAGTCATAAGCGGACCCCTAAACTTGTCTGCATCTTTTAATTAGACACCTCAACAGACATTTTTTCCTCTTAGACACTCTAACCGGTTAAACACATATATACACATTAAACAGAAAATGACTACTGGTCCAAATAACACAGTACGTTCAACTCACTATCGAGAACTGTGGCAAAGGGAAATAAAAACGATGACACGTCGCACAAAGGCCTTAAAAAGTTGTCAGAAAATTAATTTTGAGTTACAAAAACAATTTAACAAATTGAAAAAATATTTCAACAAAAAAAAAAATGAAACCCTATCCACCCAATATTACCCTTCCTCCCCATCAGAATCGCCCCTCCCTTCTTCCCTTATCAGTGTTACCCCTCCCATTGACATCCCCCAAGCCACCTAATTTTTTCCCCAGGTCTTCCCCTCCCCTTCTTATTCCTCCCCAAGAATCTCTTTCTTCTTCATCCACCATCTAAACCTGTAACCAGGCCACCATTGAAATGTTAGCATACATCCTCTGGAGTTCTTGTTGATAAAAATTCATCGATGGAGGCTGAGAATGCAAACTTAATGAAAAATAGAAGTGATCCAATGAATTTTCATGGAGAAGAAGTTACAATGGAGGTGAACGGTCACTAAAAAATGGTGGTCTATGGTAGACTTGAAAGAAGAAGAAAGGTGGAAACTATTTTTAAGAAAATATAAATGAGAAAGAAGAAGTAAATTGAAAAATAACACTATAACAGTGGCACATCAGCGCGAGGTGCTTAATAGGTACACATTTGTTAAGATTGGAGTATCTAACAGGAAAAGAAGTATGTTGAGGTGTAAAAATGAAAGATGTACAAGTTTAAGGGGGCGCTATGACTTTAGCCAACAAGTTTATAGGTGGTTATGTTTCTCTCCCAGGCACATCTATTGAACAACTTATGTGACTTTAGTCTTATGATTGGCTGAAATTTATTTCCAGTATAAGCAATCCCAGAATTTATACCACATCATTATTTAATCATCCTATTATATTAAGGCAAAAGAACATGGCAAAGAAAATGACAGAAGATGAAGATTTCGCTGGAGAAGACTTTTGAGATAGCTGATATTTTAATTATTATGTTCTTTTGGAGGATGGAGAACTTGTCCAAACGGGAAAAAGAGAAATGGGCTTAACTTCCATTAGAAATAGAAATGGATACATAACTTATCAAAGAGACGTTCTAGTTAAACTCACAAGGAAAGAAGAGAGGAAAAGGTCACGTGATTAAACTTGCGCTAGGAATGGATAATAAGAATTAACAGAGGGATGTTTTTGGTCAACTAAGAAAAACTTAAAAGGCTGTTTTCAGTATTGAAATATTGTAAGGATGAAGTTCAAGTTTGGGTGAAACATAAGGGAAAATTTTGGTCAAAGCCTCTTTATTATGTCTTACTTCCTCCAAAAAAAGATGTTCAGACAATATCTAAGTTGCTCATACTTGGGTGCAGGTGTCCGATATAGGTGTGGATCTAGACGTTGGATCCTTCATGATCTAAATTTGAAGACTTATGAATACGGATTCGGCTAAAAATAATACAAATATCTAAACGTAGAGTAATACTACTTTATGAGATATTATGTGGAAAGCTTGAAAGGAGAAAATAATGGTACGAGGAGAATCCTGGAAGGAGATGAAAGGAAAAGGAGTGACACCTAAACGATATACAATGTATCCCATTTTTCATTCAATTTCACCTTAGCTTTTCTTTTATTACAGAAACCATTGCATCTATCCGGACTCCGGAGTTGTTCCGTTGATTTAGGTCAAAGTACCCAAAATCAGTTGATCAGATTGGGTACGGATCCCACATCCACACCCATGTCATGTCAACACGGGTGTGGCACTGAATGTGAAGAGTCCGAGCAACTTAGGTCAATATATAACGTATATGTTTATGTAAAAGCAAATTGCCACTATAAATTGTTTCAACATACTAGTACTAGCCCCTAATATCCAAAAACCTAATCATGACAACCAAGAATCTGTCCACATGATAACCCAAGAAATATATTAAAAAGATGCTTCACAGCTTATGAAAGTAAGTGTGACAGATATTCACTGGAAATGGATATGTAGGAAGGTTCAGTTTAATTCAAAAGGAATTTACAAGAACTAAAAAGAAGAGGATAGAACGATTCTTACTTCTTCATATGATTTTGAAACAGGTCTCTCTCAATGATGTCCAACAAGGCCTGCATGGTTTGGGTTAAATTCCAGGCCAATACAGAAACAGAATATATCACAAAGTAACTTGAGAAGCTCAAGGCATTACCTTATGTTGTGCAAATATCAGGACTCTGTGCTGTCCCACACAAATAGTGCCTTCAGAACCTGAATCAACACCAATTCCACACTCTGAAAGGATCTCCTGCAAGGCAACTAGTTTGGGAGAGTGTTGGAGTTGATGGAGTTCTGAAACAATGTCAGAACCAGGGGAGAAGAGCTCTGACACAACAGATGAGAGAGATTCTGAAACTCTCTCCCCAAACACGAGCAGAGGATGACTACAAAGTTTAAGCAAGTATTGAAGTGCCTGAAACAAGAGAGATATTAGACCAGAACAACAACAGATATAATCAAGAATCAAGACTTTTCTCAACTTACCTGGAATACATGAGAAGATGCTTTTGGTAAATCCTTTTTTTGGCTCTCATCTGATTCATTGTGCTTCACCATGCTGGAAATTTCTTGTCTTACATGTGAACCAGAAAATTGTTCATAGAGTTTTAGTTGAACAGGACTCAGGTCACAGTATCTATCCTGAATAATTTTCTCTGGCAGATCAGATAAGACTTCATCTTTAGTCCGGCGAAGGAGAAAAGGCATCACCTGTCAAGGAAACTCTTTCAGTTCGAGTCTAAATGAGAAGTAACCCGAACTGAGAAGGCTATATGCAAGGAAAAATGAATCCACCTGCTTGTGCAATGCTTCCATAGCAAGCACACCTGCTTCAGCATCCTTGGCTGAACATTTGGGATCCCGGGCAGCTAGTAGTGGTTTACCGTAGGAGCCATGGAACTGTTAAAGTTAACAAATAAACCGAAGTGTTATCTAACAACTTTTGATCAAAAAGAAATTTGTAACAACACAATAAAATTTCACTACAGCATCCACATCAGATTCTGAAAGATACTCATAACGCCCATATCAACATGATAGGAAAACCCCACTTACAGTACCAAAAGCGAAGATCACAATGCCTCATATGACAACCATGAAACAGTTCCCAGGAAACACCATACTTGGAATCTATTTTCTTTTATGGTTTTGTTATGGCCAAATTAAATCCCATGTATCCTAGCTAGAAATATAGCATACTATGAGACAACTGTTGCCTGCTTCCTTCCACACATACCATTTGCACTCCTACGATAGTAAGTTGCTATCTACTAATGAACTCTTCAAACAGACACAAACAGACATAAATCAAGCTTCCAAAAGTGTCTAAGGAGCTTGACGAGACACATGCAGTTAGCATGAATGGAACTCTCTCCCTGCACAATGCAGACCCTATGAATAAAGAGTCCTAAATTTGAGGCCAATTAATCTCAATTCATTTTTTTGTTGTGAATGTAAAGAGATAATGTGAAGGGAAGAAGAGTGTGGGTTGGTTCATGACTTGAAGGGATGGAAAGTAGTACGAAAGCTTCCCTGTGCATACCTCCCATCCAGATCCAACTTTTAGGAGGCACAAGTTGAACAAAAGCACTAGATTATAGGACACATTGAACAACATATGAATCACAGAAGAAGTGCAATTTAACTGACTGAACTAGTAAGAAAGCTTAAATGATGTAACTCACTTGTCTTTCAGTTCCAAGAAACCCTGGCATAAGAAAGTCGAAGAGTGACCACAGATCCAACACATTATTCTGCAATTTAAGTCAACTTATAGTTAGCACCCATTTAACTGTTGTAAAATATTCACTTGTGGTTGAACTAATAACACAAACACACCTGTATTGGTGTTCCACTCAGAATGAGGCGGTGTTGTGCCTTCAATTGTTTAACAGCAACCGTTATTTTTGACTTAGAATTCTTTATAATATGTCCCTCATCAAGAATGCAATAGTTCCAAAATAGTTGTCTAAGATGATCAACATCTTTGCGGATAACATCATATGATGTCACAATAACATTATGCTGATTAAACTGAGACCGTAGAGAACTGCGTTCTTGTGCAGAACCAACATACTGGAGGGTGGTAAGCAAAGAACCATCAATAAACTTCTCTATTTCATAAACCCAGTGGCCAACAAGGGTTGAAGGGCATATTATCAAGGATGGAGGTAGATCCTGGGAACTATTTAGAGCAATGTGCTCTGCTAAATCAGATGCCACAATTGCTGATGCTTGAAGGGTCTTACCAAGGCCCATGTCATCACATAATATTCCGTGAAGATTAAAGCGCTTCAAAAATGCCAACCAATTTATACCTTCTTGTTGATACCTGAAAGCATAAGAGAGAATCTTTTTTTGAGAAAAGAACTAATTAGCATAAGAGAGAATCTTTGACCAAAAAACTCTTAAAAGGCTATGAAGGACAAATTGAAGTTCCATCCCCTTCCTTTTTCCCATCTTTTTGGGTCTTCCTCGAGGGGGTTAGCTTAAAGTATTCTCGAGGTGTTTAAAATGAGGCACCAAGGTTATAAGGCCGTCCCACAAGGAAACTAATGCGTAAAAAAAAAGAGAAATTGAGCTGAAATAAAAGTTCTCCTTCACTTGAATTTGAGAGCAGAGGAAGTCGTCATTATTATTACCACATTCACCACCAGGGGCCTAAGAAGCAATTTCTTTCAGATGGCATATTATCAAACAAGACAGATCAGCCTTGTTAACTGTGTTTATTGAATCTCTTCCCAGCGGTGACTAGAAATGAGCTATCATGTTTCTCAAAAGAACAAATCTCACAGGACATAGTTCTCTTTTCTGTAACTATGTGATCAAGTTGTGTGGCTGTTAAGAAACAGATGAACTATGGACAATATGAGAAAAAAAATAATTGTATTACACAGATATATAAGAGCAAAGCGTGGACTTTATGTTTCGGATTTAAAATGTAACACTTGGTCACTTAAAAGTGGATGCCTTATTTTGATGACCGTGGTGTCCGGGCCAGCTTTCGCGCACCTCGACAAATTACACAGGATACCTACAACCTCCCACCAGCAACAGGTAGAGAGGGTAATCAGGTAGAATGAATAATCTTGTCTAGTCCTCAATGGCTTAGTTAACACAAAAGCAGGCACAGAGACCATTTAAAGCTCAGTAGGTGTTTGTGTTGCAAATAGTGTTGGTCATGCATACTGTTCATATGACTGCAAGTATTTCAATTACAGAAAGAACACCTCATTAATAGGTATCCTAAGAAAGACCTTGTCACACACACACACACCAACTTCATATTGCATGTTGTCAATGTTCAAATGCATGATATTCTTTTCAGCTATTTCTTTTGTCACATTCCAGTGCTAATCATCCCACAATAAGAAAATGAACCTTAAAGCATGATGATAAGCGCGATTTTGGTCCCACCAACCCTTTTTATATGGTTGGAGAGAAACCAAAACAACAGAAAAAGAAGGTATGAGAAAGAGAAATATATAAGTCTCTGCAGCAAGAGACCGAAATATTAGTTCTTCAAGAAAAAAAATCAATAAAGCTCAGCACAGGGCAGGCATCACAATATCACATTGCAGATACTTGAGAGATAATCAGTGGCTGTGGAGTTACCTTCTCAATGTCACCTTTAGTTCAGTTGAGAGCTTGTAATCATCTATGTGAGAGTTGTCAATTAGCTGCTCCAAAAATTTAACATCTTCTTGACTTCTTGATAGGTGTTCACTAAGACCAACAGGAGGAGAAACACCACGTGCTAATGGAAGTAGAGGCACAAGGGTGGCAAAACTATGTGTCACACTCTGTCTGACAGAATGATCTGAATCACTCATACACCTCAGAAGGGGAACTACTAATAGGGGAGCATATGGAACCAGCTCAATACCAAGTCCCTGGACAAGCAAACTGACAAGCATGCCAGCTCCTTGTTTAGAATGTACAGATGTAATGTCACCTAACATAGGAACCACATTCTCAATAACTGAGCCCATCACATCCAATGTCATTGACTTGGCCATGGTTGTAATACATCTAGATGCAGCTAATCTCACAGCAATATGTGAATGACGAACACATCTGAAAATGCATGGAAGGAGAGTGAGGAGTTTCGGTCTTAATGTCTCATCCAGCATCGGTGCAATGGAACGGACCACCTGCCACTCGAAGGAAAAAGAGTAAAAAGACAAACACGGTGCTGAAGTCAAGGAAAATATCATGAGAGTGTCCAACTGAAATAGAGAATGAAACTGATCAGGCTTCACAAATAATTTTGGATCAGTAACAAAGTGGTGGCAAATGCCAACTGTTAAATACTCCCTCTGGCCCCTTTACGTGGCACACTTACTTTTTTGGTTTGTCGCAAGAAGAACGTCAACTTTTTCGATATTTTTGGCCTGTTTAGACCTTAAGTTTTAAATGACTTTCTTTCTTTCTCAAACTTTGTGCCTAACCAAACAGTGCCACATAAATTGGATCGGAGAGAATACATTTCTGATGAATTGTTTCTTGCAAAAACTTGCGGTTGTGCTTCCTAGAGGCAACAAATATATAATGTCTTAAAGGAACTATTTATTTGCCATTCAGTTTGCTTTCCTTCCAGCAAAATACCCCTAACCGATGTCAGTTAAGCAACAAAACTTGTGAATTTTCTTTTGTAAGCACAAACTGCTCCACCTTAGTGGCAGACAGCAGACTAGTCACATCTCTTCTACTGTTACCTGTACAAGCAACTTACAAACACTCCATCGCGAAAGAGATGACATGACTCAATCTTCACAAAAGAAATAAGTTTTTTTTCTCTAGATTCAAACATCTCTCAATTTAAGTTTTAAAAACGGATAACTCCAGAAGCTACGTGAAAAGTAGAAAACATCTATAGAAACTATGATCAGAGAGGAATTCTGGTTGTTCTTCAGATAGTAAGCAGGACAAACAAAATGAGGAAGCATTGGACCTTCAAGGATCGGCAAATTTATAGGAGCTTTAGTTTTAAGAAAGAGAACTACATTTCATTCTTCATTTCCAATATTTGAGCTTAACTGTCGGTTCCCATCCACTCTATTACTCAGTCATGGTTTTCTTTAAGGCTTATTAATATAGACATCCTTCAGGAGTAGATAAAGTAGAAATGAATAATACCCAGAGAAACTAAAAAACTCCTTCAAATTCCAACCAAACGAGATCATCTTACTTTGGTTATTGAAACCCAATATTTGTGCACTTCTCTTCCTTACAAATGAAACCCAATATTTGTAACAAATTCCTAACCACCCACCCCAAAGAAATAATTGAGAGTTATACCCATAATAATCAGAAGGAATTACAGTTTCAACATTTTTTATGATAACCTAAGCAAACAATATCTGTTTATATAGGTATTAACATAAACAAAGAGTAGTTAATCCTTTTTTCACAAAGAGAAGAGGAGTCATCATGGCATCATTACCTAACAGGACACAGAGGACTGAGATCAGAATAAAGGGTAGCTTCATAAAGAGATTCGTTTTTCTAGTACAATCGCATTCTATGGTCCAATCGTTGTTAACCAACATAACATTACTAGTGTCCCTACTTGCTCTTGTAAATGATCTTCAATGATAAGCGAATAAAAGAAGGAAATAGAGCATGGGAGGTGGCTCCATTGGCCCTTGGGCATCGTTGCAGAAAAGGAATGGAACTTCTGTATTATTTCTTGTGCATAGTCCCTACGACATCAGATCAGACATCCATCCACCCAAATGCATGACAAAAAAATTCATGGAAAGACATTTTTCCCTACATTTGCGAACACTTCTCGTATACCAGATTTATTCGCTTTTAGGTTTCATTTGTAATAAACATGTAATTATCAAAAAGTGCAAGAAAGGAAGAATACAACCAGTGGGACTGACCTGGATATTGTTAATCAAGTTCTGAGGATCCTTGACCAACTCAATAGCTTGAGAAAGAAGTCTTTCATCTTCTGCAGTCATGCCTTCAAGACTACAAGGCTTAAGAACTTCCACTAGGCAGTCCCACAGCTTGGGAAGCTTTTCAAACAAAGATCCACCTAATTTTTCACATAAGAACTTCAAGGCAAGTTCAGATCCACGTCTACTGATGAAGCCCTCAACCTTTGAACGGTCTTCACCAGGGGAGAGCATATGAACTTTTGATTTATGTCTATGACTGCTAATTCCCGAGGATAGAAGATCTTGCTCTTCAATTATTTCTATAGAATTCAAAATTCCGGCTTGAGGTGTCTCACAAGGATCCATGCATGTCAAACAACAGAGGTTCTTAATTAACTTATCATTTGGTCCAGGCTTCCGTCCCATACAACGATTGATAAGCTCTGCAAGAGCCTCAGCCGCCTTACTTTGTAATATCTCCTCCTTCAAAAATGAACAATTATGAACATGCAAATAGCAAGTGCTCTTTGTTCAGGAAATTTCAAACATTTAACACTTACCTGTTCTCTCTTAATAGAAGCCATCAAAGGTAATATAATTGGATTCAATTTCACGGGAAGTTCATTCATCCAGACAACAGCAGCAGCCAGTAAAGAAGAGACAGTAACATGCAAATTATTCTGCGAGTTGTCAAAGGAAACGACTGTAAGTTAGAAAATGATGTGATAAATCAGCAAAAGACTAAAGCTAATACACTTATCCAGTTAATCAGACACCACTTATAAAGAATCCCCCCAAAAAATTACCTGGACGCATTTCAAATACCCAGAAGTGGTCAAAAGCCTCTGTTTGAATGTTTCTAGTTCGTCCAGACTGTTCCGCTCAACAGGTTCCTCCCCTGTAGTATTAATACTTGAAAATTGAAGTTTAGATGCAAAAGTAATTGCATCATCTGCGCTGAGATTATCCAAGTCAACTGGAGTAGATGATAACAAATCTTTAAGCATTTCAGATGACTCAGTCGCATGGTACAGTTGACGAGCTTCATTGCGCATTTTATCATATGTTCTTGAGAGTTCAATGTAAGGAAGAAGAGAATCTTTCGTAGGAAACGCTGGATTAGTGCAGGCTAGCAAATCCAACAACCAGCTCCTAAAATTACTTGAGATGCCAGCAATGACCCCATCCATATCAGAAATGTTCCTGGTCTTCAGTTCTTTAAACCAAGAAATAAGCACCATTGAAGCTACCTGATTCACCCACCATAAAAATCCAGTTTAAATTTGGCATATAGGGGAGAATATAAAGGAAAGATATGGAGAACAATGCTATACACTAATTTAAGATTATGTACCTGTCGTTGAACTCCAGATAGAGAGGTAAGCGCCTTCCACAAGGGGTCAACAAAAAATTGCAAATAACCTTCACGCAACCTAGAAGCTAAAATGCCCAAGACTGTGGCAGTAACAACACGTGTATATGTGACCGACATGTCGACATCAGCACCCACCACAATCTTTCCGCTGCTAGTGGAAGCCTCTCCACTTTTCTCCAGCACAGTAGTGCCTTCACCTGAATCTGAGCATATGCTTTTAAGGGAATCGTTTTCTGGTTTCACAGCTCGCATCTTTGCAGCTGCTTTGAAGTGGCTTTTTCGAGGAAGCGCTACAGGCCAAAACATTTTTGCAGTATCCAATGATGAACCATATGGAGTAGTTGCTAACTCCAACCAGGAAGGAAAATATGCCTTTGAAGCATCTTCCAAGTCTTCCACTGGGCACTAACAGCAATCAAAATTGATATCTCAAATTATTTTTTATCAAGTAACAATTTTGATATTAATAGGGCATAAAAACGAAATAGATATCTCAAATATAAGAAGATCAAATAACTATGAACAATTTTCTCATTTAAATATAAAATGACTTGCTCAAGGTTAATGATTCAGAAGCAGCAATCTTGTCTTCTGATGCATATTTAGCCTCCAATAAATAACAACATTGTAGCCCTGATTTATCTTATAGCCAATTATTTGAAGCTAGCATAATTGTTGTTGATGCTACCATAATTACATCATTGTCCTATGCCAAACTGTTCTTCTCCTGCTTCCAAACACATTTTATTATGAAGAAAAACATAAAGACACCTACCGAGATACTCCTTATGGGATGAAGCGGCCAGCTCACTGACACTTTCTCCTTTATTTCTTTAAAAAAACATCTTTAAAATTTCCAACGATTTAGAAGTTTTATTGCTCTGTCTATGATTTTATAACCCATTGCAAAATAATGCAGTGCCAAACCATTCAAAATGTTGGATTACTCTAAAAGACTCTTGCTTGACTCAGAAGAATCTCATGAGGAGGAAATTCCAAATAGTCAACAGATGCTACATGTGCTTATGCAACTCAGAATCTATTAATCACCTGCTCCTTCATTGCACAGTTGCAACAGGCCTATGGAACATGTTCTTCTCACTTTTGGACTCACTTGAGTCATGCCAAGATCATTGAGAGAGGCTTTTATGGGTTGGAGTTCTTGGAAAGTTGGAAAGTCCATCAAGCAGATCTGGTCTTTGGTTCCAGCCTGTATTTTGTGGTGCTTATGGACAGAGAGGAACAAAAGATGTTTTAATGGCACCCCAACTCACATCTCTACCCTTAAAGCAAGATGTTGACTACTCATTTTGGTTGGGTTAGTCTCTCTCCTGTACTTAGTGAGATTCTTTCCTGGAAATTATTGCCTTTATGGAAGCTGATATTTTCTTTCTTTTGTACTCTGTGCATCTGCATGATGCTATGTTAATGACATTCTTCTTACTTCATAAAAAAAAGAAGATTTATTAAGCTGCTTGGATTAGAAACCCACTGTCAGAGCCATCCTCATACTAAAAACCCTACAAGTAAGAGAACCCAAGAAAAATTTATCTACGACATGGACAAAAAAGTCAGAAGATGTCCAAAACCAAGTTTGTGCATTACTCTTTTGCTTATGTTTCAGTACAGCTGGAGAAAAAGCATACACATTGCCACTGAGGACCTAAATCACTTGAAGAGACTTCCATCTTCCCCCATGTCTCCCTCGAACAGAGAGAAACAAAGGCAAAAGACACCTTCCAGGACATCTGCATATCCCTTTTTCAAGCTTACTCCCAAAGGCCCAAAACCCCCCAACCCCTCCTCAAAGAAAATAAAGAAAATCCAGACAGTAAGCCCCTAATGATCACTTGTCTTGGAAGAGGTTCACTTGAATGACAAAGGAAGATCATTAAAACACCTTCTAAACAATTAACTACAAGGAAAATTCAAATTACTGTTTTTCCTCTTTAGTACATCAAAAGCTCAAATGATTGAGCACTTAAATCTGAATACAAAATTCACATCAAATTATAACAAATAGGCAGGTTCTAGAAAAGAAAAATCATACTTATTAGATAGAGAAGATGATCAGAAACTTTTGAGAGACAGTATTAAAGAAGCGGTGCAGAGTTTCTACAAAGAGCTATATAAAGAGACTGAGCAATGGAGACCAGATCTAAGTCTACATGGAGGAACAAAAGTTACTGTCGAAGAACAGGCATGGCTGCAGAGACCATTTGAAGAAGAGGAAATTGTGAAATGTCTTAACATGTGTGC
The DNA here is from genome assembly GCA_016801875.1 of Solanum sitiens. Classification (NCBI taxonomy): domain Eukaryota; kingdom Viridiplantae; phylum Streptophyta; class Magnoliopsida; order Solanales; family Solanaceae; genus Solanum; species Solanum sitiens. The sequence continues at coordinate 198,233 of JABWTJ010000434.1, read as the reverse complement.
TATGAAGAAGGCTCCTGGTCCAGATGGTTTCCCAATGGTTTTCTTCAAAACTTTCTGGGACACCTTGAAGAAGGACATCATAGATACTGTCAATTTTTTCCACACCAGCCAAACTTTTGAGAAAAGCTTCAATGCAACCTTCATAGCATTAATTCCAAAGAAACCAGGTGCCACAGAGTTAAAAGACTATAGACCTATTAGTCTGGTTAGGGGGATTTTACAAAATCATAGCTAGAATTCTAGCTGAGAGGCTCAAAACAGTGGTAGATAAGCTAGTCAACAACCATCAGATGGCATTCATAAAGGGAAGACAAATCATGGATGCTGCATCATTAGCCAGTGAGTGCATAGATGCAAGAAGGAAGAATGGTATTCCTGGAATAATGTGTAAGCTTGACATTCAAAAAGCTTATGATCATGTGAACTGGGACTACCTCCTCAATATCCTAAGGCAAATGGGATTTGGAGATAAATGGGTGAAATGGATGGAAGTTTGTATCAAAACAGTTAGATTCTCTGTTCTTGTGAATGGTGAGCCTGTTGGGTTTCTTGCCTCTGAGAGGGTTTGAGACAAGGAGATCCTCTCTCTCTTTTCCTATTTATTTTAGCTATGGAGGGGTCTGACAGTATGATGAGGATTGCAATCCAAAAGAGATGGATCACAGGTTTCCGGATGAACAACAGAATGGGAGAGGGTAAGGAGATATGTCCTCTATTGTATGCAGATGACAGCATCATATTTTGTGAGCCAACAGTGGATCAAATTAGGTTTATCAGACTAATTTTGATACTCTTTGAGAGTGCTTCAGGTTGAGAGTCAACTGGGGAAAGAGCAGCTTTTTTCAAGTTTTGGAGGTTCCTCAGGTTCAGAGCTTGGCCAACATACTAGGATGCAGAATAGAAAAGCTACCAACCACTTATCTTGGTATGCCCCTAGGTTATAAACACAAAGCACTAGAGATTGGGATGGGATTCTAGAGAAAACTGAGAGGAAGTTAGCTATGTGGAAGGCCCAGTACCTATCAATGGGGGTTAGACTAATCTCTGTCCTTGATTCACTACCTACTTATGTGATGTCACTTTTTCCAATCCTAGCAAAAGTGGTGAAAAAACTGGATAAGATGAGGAGGAAGTTTCTGTGGCAAGGTAATAAAGAGGGGAAAGGTCACTGTTTGGTGAAATAGGAAACATGTTGCTTAGAAAAAAAGATGGAGGTCTGGGAATCAGAAATCTTAGGCTGCAAAATGAGAGTCTTCTATTGAAATGGTTATGGAGATACATCAATGAGGATAAGGCTTTGTGGAAGGAAGTCATTGTGTCTAAGTATGGTGAAGCCAGCCCATGGTGCACGGAAATAGTAACTGATACCTATGGAGTGTGAGTATGGAGAACAATTAGGAATTTATGGCAATTAATGGAAGACAATATTTGCCTCAAGGTTGGCAATGGAGCAAAGACAAAATTTTGGAGAGATAGGTGGTTGGATCAAACTCCTTTAAAGGAGGCTTTCCCTGACCTCTTTCTCATTTGTGTAAACCCAGAGGTGACAATCCAAGAGTGTTGGTCCACACAGGGGTGGGACATATCTTTTAGGAGGCGTTTAAATGATTGGGAGATAGAGAGGGTAGCCCTGTTACTGGGAAAAATAGGGCAAGTTTCTATTAGAACTACAGAGGTTGATATACCTCTTTGGAAACACAATGGTAACGGGATATTTTCTGTAAAGAGTAAATGCAGAATTCCTACCAAAGTTAAGTGCTTCACTTGGTTGGTTATCAAAAGGGCCTGCCTTACCCAAGAAGTGCTACAGAAGAAGAAGAGACAATTGGTTTCTAGGTGTTTTCTGTGTATGTGACTGAGGAGACAAACACGCATCTTTTTTTACACTGCAAGTACACTGCTCAGTTGTGGAATTTGTTTCTCAACATTACTGGCTGTAGCTGGGCCATGCCTGAGCATACATCAGACCTTCTTAGCTGCTGGATCAGAAGAGGGGGAAGTAAGAGCCAAAAGAGATGGTGGAGATTGATTCCCTCATGTATATGGTGGTCAGTATGGAGGGAGAGAAATGCCAGGTGTTTCGAAGATAGGTCCAATCCCATTCATAAAGTCAAACGGAATTGTATTGTATCTTTACTCTTTTGGTTAAGATACTGATCAGATTATAGATCTAATAGGGAGTCTGTAGTTCAACTTTTTGGTGGTGGCCAGCATATCCTTAATGCTGAAGAATACAAACTTACCTATTTCAAAAAAAAAAGAAACTTTTGAGAGACAGGAGTTCATTTTCATAAGAAATTAGATTGAATGACCTCCAGATATGTTATCTTAGAAAAGTCTCTTCTACTAACATAGGATAGTATCCTTCTCTATCCTGATCACCTCCAGATATGTCATCTAAGAGAATGCTATTATTATCATGTCATTATAAGAAAATTTATAAGGATACAAATATCAGATTTTGATTAAGACGATAATGCTATCATAGCCATTTACAGAATATTTGTGTTGATGCAATAAAATATAGCACTGCAAAGAGTGAAATGCTGATTTGAGGTTTAGTTGGGACAAATAGGTATAAATAACAAACCTGGAGAAGGATCCTCCAAACCCTGCCTGAGCACTGCACGATCTCCTCATTTGATTCAAGCAGCAAATTCTGGAAAACAATCCTGAGAGTATCACCCAAAATAAATGAAGGCCAGAAAGAGCTGGATGACTCAGCAATGCTCCTCTTATATTCGGCTTCAAGCAATCGCTCCTGTACAAGAAAATTCAAGATTCAGCTTTTTATCTTCTATACTTGAGCGAACTTGCACTGTATAGAACCAATTCATGCAAAGATAAATCCACCAAAACACAGACAGATAAGACCTTGCTACAGTGATATATACAACTAATAACAGTCCAATATGTTAATAGCAAATGAAAAAAGGATCAAATAAGGAAGATTACAAGAGTCCGGATAGCTGAATAACGGACTGAAGTGATACTATGTCTCATGAAAGGCCATAATCTTGGCGCCAATGTAGATAGCATGTAAGGATTTTCTGAAGACCATGTCCCTTCCCCAAGGTCATCTTGGCGATCAATTTCATTGAGATCAAATTTCTTTTTCTCCCCAAAAGTTTTGGGAATCATTTGCTCTTGGGAGTAGATCTCTGCCAACAGATTCATCACACTGCAGTACCAAAGGCACAGAGAAGATTAAGATAAACTTTTAGGCACAATCTGGAAATTCAAATTTGTGCACAAAAGAGATAGTGGGAAAGATAGAGAAATGTTAATGTCTAAAGATACTGCCACACAAGGCAGCTCATCATTAACCACCATCATTATGTGTGTATGTGTGTGTGAGTAGTATATAAGCCAATACATGCACAACTCCTCTAATGGGGTATATGTCTGATGCTTTCAGCCCAAAAATCCATAAATGATATCCAAGACCCCAAAACCAGCTATATACTGAGATTCTAGCAGCCAAAAACAGTTAGTGGTAAAAGATTGTTAAGAGATATTTATTGACACACCAAAAATGAGATATTGTAATTGCTAAAAAGTGCTTCAAATTTTAGAAAAAGAATGACTTTAAAATAAATGGCTTTCGAACATTCTAAATCCTATTTAACTATGCAAAACTTCATAGCACAATTATCAACGAGAATTGCACCTAGATTGTTCATCTCCTTTAGCAACTTCGGTCTATATAGGAATAGGCAGTTATAGAAATTGATTTTGTACTCCCTCCATTTATATTTACTTGTCCCTTATCTAAAAAAATAGATTTTCCTTGTCACTTGTCCATTTCAGCAAATCACAATATATTTATTATTTTTTTCCAATATTAACCTTATCACTGACTAACTAAATGAAATACTAGTCAAACTTAGATATCCAAACATAATTAATACGGTTAATTTAGTAAAATAAACCCTTGATAAATACTTTCTTGAGGGGAGTACCCAGTCAACATAGACCAAGTAGAAAAGGAACTATAAAGTGGCAGAGTGAGTTTTACAGCGAACCTCAGGAAAGAATCCGGCAAATCGAAACCATGTTCTTCCAGCAGTCTTGGTTAATCATGTTCTGTAATTTCATTTCTTTTTCAAGCCATCTATTTACTTTTAATTGTCACAAGGTTGGAGAAATCAGTCAAAATTGTGGTTTCCAAGCGAGAAAAAGGTGGAGATATGGAGGCACCAGGGTGAAATAAAGGAGAAAGAGAAAGAAGTGAAGTTTACAAGCTTCACACACTAAACTTCAAGTGAAGCTCACACTATCAGCCAAGCCAGCAAGAAGTGTCTACTGGTTCACTTGGGCCCTATTACAAATATTTAATAGGTACACGACCTACTTGAGGTGTTCAAGTTAAAAATCGTGCCAGCTTCAGATATGTATCAAACGTTTTTGTTTTTGAAACTAGTAATGTTGTATTCCTCAGTATTAAGGACATGCAGGGGACCTCCAAAGAGACACAAAGGAGCAAAAGTAATAACAAAGAGCCTAGAAGATCAACAATATGTGCTACTTCCTCTATACATTCCTCTTTACACCAAAATACAAGGATACAATACAATTCCATTTTACTTACAGTATGGAATTAAATCCATCCTCAAACATATCCCATTCCTTACCTCCTTTTTGCATAGTAGCAAATAATATTTTGACCAAACAATAACGTGAACAACTGATATGAGATATTCGCTAAACACTAGCAGAGAAGAAACGCATGTGAAAAAAGAAATTCACCAAGGTGAAAAAGTTTGTAACTTTGAGTTGAAGGAACCTTGTTGTGAGAAGTAAAGACTTACCTGCTTGTAGATGGACTGAGATCATCCAAGTCAAGCAAAATATCCCAAAGCAACATGATTATAGAATGCAACAGCTGACCATTTAATGCAACAACAGACCCTGCAGTGGGTAATAAAGCATCTGCTGCAACAGCTCTCACGTCATCATCAGGATCTTCAAGCCCAGCTTTACATGCCGGGAGAACACAGCCAAGCAACTCAGGAAGCATTTCCTGTTGTCATTGGAGAGTCAAAGTACAGCAATAAAGAAGTGTAGTTAGTAGAATGTACATGCAACATGAATACTATTGAGCAAGCAAAAGGAGTTGAACTGGAAACTTCTGTGTGTAACATACGAGAACACACCGCCAACTCTGCAGGACTAAACCCATTTATCAATGAACACTACTTCAACCCCTGATTGTAATTTACATATCCACCCCCTCAAAGGAAAACAAAGGAGATAAAAGATCACATTACAACATTCTAAAAATGCATATTATTATCAATATAGGGAAAATACCAGACAAAACCACATCACGCATTTTTAGATCCAATTAATAGAAAGCAAAAGTTATGTGCTGGAGATTGAGTTAACTATTTTCTGATTGTCTTAAAAGGACATAGAAAACAGCATCATACATCCTTAGACAGCCTATTATTCCTGTTAATAAAGATCATCAGAAGAACAGGAAAAAAATTATATTCATCCTAGGTATTTCATCGGCCAAGATAAGCTTAATTGCAGCTACAAATAACGACCAACTACCCAACTTCAAGCTTGTGTTCCTCTACACACTCAAATACAAGATTTTCCCAGTAATCTTATTTTTCTGTTTGTAAGCTTCCTTTCCTAGGTGACAACTCAAGAAAAGAAATTACAATAACTCAAAAACTCGAGCATGAACAACTTCACTACAGTCTACACACAGTTCAAAATCAAATTGCATATAAGTTGTAACAATCAGATTAGATTATTTAAGGCAAGAAGCAAGCGGAAAAAAGCAGTAAACAAACCATCCAATGAAAATAGATTTACCTGCCGCACGGCAACTAGGTATTTGATCCCCAAAAGACTCCCATGGCGAATCTCCCATTCCGGTCTACGCTGAAAATCCCAGAACAGCTAATTAAAACAGATGTCAAAACCTATTCTGGAAGGGACATATTGTCTGTCCCGAGTTGAATACCATTGTTGAACTTACAATACGGACGAAATTAAACTTTTAAGTCTTAAACTGGTTAATACAGGAGAGACTTATATTAACCGAGATCTTTTAGCACATCCTCAAGCAAGCCAGATTTCTTTCCACAGCCAAGTACATCAAAAAAAATACTTGTGTGGGTGGTAAGTGGCAACAAAGACTCAAAATACTTCTCTATGACGTTGAACTATGATTCCACAACACCTGTGACAAACCTCAAGGGAGGTATGTATAAATTAACCTCAAAAAGTAAGGTCTAAAGCAAACTTAGCATATTAACGAAGATAAAATTGTGTGTTGTCTAATACTAGATGGACCAATGGCCACATGTTATACACAAGCTTTTGGTTGATGAATAGAAAAGAGAGAATTCGTCATTGTGCAAAAGAAAGACCAATAGTTTTATTTTAGTCCTCTCTTCACGCAATTCTGTCTTTACATTATTTGTTAGAAGAGACCATGACATTAAGTTTTGCAGATCATATTGCTTCACTTACACTATCTGACAAGGCCTTAAGATTTTTTGTTAGAAGTTAGTACAATAGGAGATGTGTTAAGCTATCTTTTTACCTGAGTTAAACACTTTTAGCATTCTAAGACACTGTGAATTGGATAAATGGAGAAAAGGGAGTAATACAAGATAAGATAAGGCTTTACAATGCTCATTAATTGGTTCAAATGAAAGTGAATTGTACGAAGTATAACAACCATACTAATCCATCTCGATTGGAGATTACTAACTAGAGGGAAAGGAGAGTATAAACTTGCAATGGAAGTTAAAAATCTTAAAAGCCATGCTTACTGAACCACAAAAGGCTGAGCTTGCCTCATATTTACCTGCATCTGTAGCAAGATATTCAGTGTCTCATGAACTAGAGTAGGATGCATGTACTTAAGCACAGCACCCAAAGCTTGTGCACAAGTCTCACGAACAGGAGCCACAACTTGATCCGATACATAGTCTCCAAAACTGTCAATGACAGAAATAGTAAAAAAATGGGGGATAGGGTGGGGTATATCAGTAACCTACAAAAAAATAATCATTCATGTCGAGAATTATGGAATCAACGGACTAAAGGCCAGCAGTAATACAACAAAGTTCCATTCCAAAACTGTCAACGGCGAAAAGAGCAAAATGGGGGGTTAGTAACCCAAAAATAAATAACCCTTCACATCAGGAATTACGGAATCAAGCAAAGGCAACCAGTAATTAAGCAAAACTGAGATACAGCTAAAGAAATATCTAGGAAAAGGCAGAAAAAGAAGATAAAAGAGTACATAAATTTGAAAATGGAAAGCACACTGCTATAAGCCTCAAAAATTTGAGCCAGAAAGAGTACAATGGTGCAATCTTTATGCAGCTTAGTTCCTATTTGTTATTCCAAATCATTTCTCAATATCCTATAGATTAATAAAATGCTGTCTTCCTCATTCTTTTTCTATTGGATTACTCCCTCCGTCCCATTTTATATGAGTTAGTTTGACTCGGCACGGAGTTTAAGAAAGAAAGGAAGACTTTTGAAACTCGTAGTCTAAAATAAGTGATAGAAGTTTGTTGGCTATAAATCATTTCATTAAGGATAAAATGGGCATTTTAAAATTAAATTGTTACAGAGGGAGTATTCATCTTTCGTTTTATTTTAAATTTTTTTGGATAGTGGAATTGAGAACAAAGCTATACTCAAAGATATCAAACCAAGGGAGGAGAAACCATACCGTTCCAATGATAAGACACATAAGAAACGAATAGCACAATCCTGAAGAAATTCACAATTCTTGAGCCAAGAATGCCTAGCCAATCTAACCAAGTTCATCAGCTCACAATTCTCGGGAAGGTTTTCTAGAACGCCCGTCTTTTCCATTAGAGTCTTATCCACGCCAACTCCTTTCTCATCTGACATATCATTACCCAGGATTCCACCACTAAGATGAGATGGAGTCTCCAACTTAACAGAACCAATGCTAACTTCACCATTTGTCTGTTCAACAGCCAAACTCAATCCAACATCTTCCACTTTTACACTAACACCACCAGGATCACCATCCGTGCTAGTACAGACCATGGTATCCATCGGCAAGAAAGCTGCATCTTCAGGTTCAACCTTCAGTTTCTTGGAAACTGACTCTAACTCATCAGGTGGAACTTGCATATTAAGATCAATTGGTCTCTCCCTTTTGACAGTATTCTCGTCTACCCTCTCTTTTATTTTAATATTTAATGCACTATCACATGACAAGTCTGGAATGATAACTCCTGCATTAGCCCCTTGATGAGTTAAGATCTCTCTCATAGCCATGACACTGCCATGACGAACCTCCCATACTGAAGAAATCAGAAACAAATATCTCAGAAGAAAACCATGAAATGACTTGAGCACAACAGGATAATGGAAGTTTCTTACGAGGATCAAACATATCAAGGATGAGTTGCTCAACAAAACTCTGAAATGGCCAAATCTTATCTCCATCATACTCTAGACCATCTTCATCAGAGATGTTTTCACCAAGTAGCTGCAGAAAATATATTTCAAGACTTATATTTGAGGTTGATCATATAGCGAAAAATTAATAACTACTTGAGGACATGCTTTTTGAATGCAGAACTGCGTGAAATGACATGCAAAGTTATTGAGAATACTAAACCGGAAATTTTTTCTACATAATCAAGTGGAGATTATTGCCATTTCCATGAATAAAAGTTCTACAAAAGAACAAGAAGTTTGAAATTGCGGCATAGTTGATTAATTGATTGAAGAAAATATATTATCAGATCAAAAGGATGATTCGATTGATCTTCAAGGGCCAATTAGAATTTTAGACAACGGTGCAAGATCTTGCATACAGGATCTTAACAGTAAATTAACCAACAACCAACTAATTCACCCGCAAGCTCTAATATCAAATATATAGGGCAGTTATAAAGTTTAATGTAACTGGCCATATCTTCAATTCTATAGAAACAGTTCAAAGTAACCCACTTCTACAGTTTCAAAACTCTCCTTAAAATTTCCCAGAATAAGAAATTGTTCAAAATCACCAGTTGTGTCATATTTTGCATACATGATCTCAAGTTCTCAACTGTAACTAATAGATTTATATTTTCTTGTAGATTTGTAATTACAGGTTATGATTCCTGCCTGTAAAGTAAATATAAATCTACACATCAACAACATCCTCTAGATATGAAGCCAGTCCAATTCTGAACAAGTTTATGGCCAGTTTGTCACTTGGGTTTACTTTACAGGCAGGAATTATAGAGCCTAAAACAGACATCCAGATATTAAGAACTGTCTTCCTTTTACAACAGCATGACAAAGCCTGAGTAAGACATCAGGATAAAGAAAAGAGCAGCCTAGGTATCTACAAAGGTGACACCTGAACTCTGCCAAAAACACACAGACAATTATCTAAGAACAGCCCGCAATCCTAAACTTGGTCTTGAAGAAACCGCTCACAGAAAGATTGCAGGTTGTACTTCCATACGAATTCAGTAGCAATGAACATCAAAATGTAAAAGAAACACGGCACCAAACAGATAAACTTACTAGAACCAAGGGAAAGCAACTACGGATAATTAATAGATGGCTAACTCAAATTAGATATAGTTATGGTGCCAAGACAAGATTTAAGTATAATCCTGGACAGAGACCTTGAGACCTTGACTTATCCCAGATTAATAAGTGGACCTAGGTTTAATAGCTATTGCACAAAGAAGGCCCAGGGATTTAAGAGTTCCAAACAAACAAACTTATATAACCCGAAAACAAATACCCATTGTACAATGCCCATACAAGATTCACCGTTCAACACTTAACTAAGTAACATCTATCCACAAACCAAATAACAAAAAAAAAAAATGCATCCATAAAAATTATACAATCATCTACCATAAAATTAGGATATCCATTATCCTGTGAACTCTAAAAGTTAATGAACAAAGAAAAGGATCATTGAATGTAGAGAAATTTTTTCACTCCATTACATGCATAGTCCTTTACCATGTTTGATATGACAGGGTGAGCAAGTAAATATGAATTTTAAATCTCAAAAGACAAAGAAAACAAAGAAAAACAGATCACAGCAGAACCCAGAAACACGGTGATACTAGAAGAGAGCAACTTTCAGCACATGAGTGAAAACACATATGCATATCAATGTGTCTGAATTATTTATGTGTACAGCACAGTAAAAAAATCTAGTAACCTTATTAGAGCTCGACATGTCAGGACACATGCCCCTAGGAGATATAATATCTTGTGCTTGTGGAGCTTCTGCATCTCCATCCTTATTCCATCCTTTTGTTTGGTCCTTTGAGCTTATTTTTGCTTTCCGCTTCAAAAGATTTAGTTCTCGCGCACTTGGCCTCCGAGATCTGACACTTGGTACCATATTTGCAACATAATGCCGGATATTGCCAACGGGTCTAGATGAATAATATTGAGCAGCAACACCATTTCCTGGAGAATTAGCTCTCTGCATGATCAGGTCCTCATCCCTTATCATTTCATTGACATCCATGAACTGTTCACACACATCTAATCCTGATTACGAGAATGACTACCTGTTAGTTTACAAATAATTTATTTGTTTAGCCACATGAGAGAAAGAATAAGGAAGCACACCGCTACATCAACTAGCAAAGACGAAGGAACCAACGTCAAGATTTTTCATATGAGGAAAAAATAGCTAACATCTAAAAACTGATTACAATTAACTCAATCAAGAAAAATGAACAAAAACGAGAGAAAGTTGAAATTGAAAGAGCAAACATGTTCCCTAAGAAAACTTATTTCCACTAGCAACTTCTAATTAGTTGGACTTAGTAGAACAGTGGAGCATTCTTCTAACTTACATCATCTACAATTTACTATGCTGAAATGCACTTAGACAGAGCAGGTCCCACAGCCCAGCAGTACCAATAACTGAACCAGTAAATGTCGAGGCTACTACACACTGCTATATCAGCCCATCTACTGATATATAGAAACAAGAGTTAAGCTCGGTGTGAAGAATTTGACCTAAATGATCCAAGAACTATCATCTTCCAGGGTAGGGTGGTTATGTCACTTAAAATAGGGAAACTAGTAAATAAACTCACACAGTTTTGCTTCTTACTCCCACATGCAGGTGGACGGGTGAGTAACTGAGATTCAATCTATGAAGTACTTCGTAATAACCTCACATACCTAGCACAGCTTCTTCCTCTCATAGCTGCCTCACATCTAATCACACGACATATCTTCAAGTTTTGCTTTCTACAGATCATAACTATCATGGACCACCCAATAAGAAACACTTTTTAGTGGTTTTTACGAAATTTACATGGTAATCACAGATACAAATATAGAGAACTGCAATAAGTTCTAAAAATTGTTATTGAATTGGTTGAATTAAATAAATGACAGCAAAAATTCCATTTGTTTCTTCTGCAAGTGCCGTGGAAATTCAACGATACCGGCAGGGAATGCCTACCTAAGAAATTTCTGATTTACTCCTTCCAATCCCCAACCCAAAGAAAAGAACATAATACAACACGAGGTGCAGAAACCAGTGTTATCAAAGGCGCGCTTAAGCCCTAAAGCGAGGCTCAAAACGTGTTGAGCGCTTCGCCTCGATTTATGTGCGCTTTAGTGTCGTCATCAAGGTTCTAAGGCAAACTTTTCCTTGCCAATATGCCTCTTAGGAACAAGTGACGCTAAACAATTGATATTTCACTTATCATAATTTTTTTTCAATTTCTTTGGTTATATATTTGTCATGTTTATAATTATTAGTCTTGGACTAAACATATATATTTCTATTTTTTTCTCCCTTTGCGCCTTTTTTCATCAAAGCCCACGCTTTATTTGTGTTTTGCGCTTATAGCCCCCGAGGACCATACAGCCTTTTTGCGCTTCACTTTTGATAACACTGGCAGAAACCAGCATTAGGGTTAATATACTCCCAGAGAGTTTGGAAGAAAAAGTTTCTAAAAACACAAAGGAGGCAAACAATGGAAAAGGTTACTTTCTTGCATAGCTGACATCTTGTACAATGACAATAAGATAGCCTTGTTAGTGTCTAAGAACATGCTCAGGTTTATTAACTGCCCAACACTCATTTTAGGTTTATCCCAAAATTATCTCTAATTTTCTACAAGGGAGCCCAATTCTCCACAAAATTGAGTACTCTTTTATATTTATTTGTCAACAGGATACTTCTAAAATCTACTGTTGCACCCACTTTGACTCGAACAGAGTAAGACTTGAACTCTTATCTTAGTAACACTATGCAAACAATGAGCCCCTTACATAAGAAAGAAGGTGGGAGAACACATTGCACAAATGTAATCTACAACATATCATAGGAAACTATATAAACAATCCTGATTAGAATTATTTTACGTGCATTGCAATTCTCGCTCTTTTTAATGGTGCCAGGCCACCTCTTCATTCATCTGCTTCTTTTTCTTGTTCTTTGATAACTGAAAAAATCCCGAGGGCCAATGATGCACGGTTCAAACTCGGCAGATAATGGGCATCTAACCTTCTCCAATTAAATACCAGGCTTGTGTCTGCAGCAGGGTTCAAACCCATGACGAGTGAGCATTTAACCTGCACACCATATGTTGCTCTCCTGTCACTAGAAAAAAGTCCCAGATGCCTTTCATCCATCTAGCTTTCAAGCTTCCCCTCCTCCCTACCTATCTTTTGCAACACATCTTCAATCTCCCCTCCCACCACCCACCCCAACCACCCAAAGAAAAAACAGCATATCCCATATATAATGTGGAAACAAGAAGAAAAGAAAAAGAAGCTTTTTCTTTGAAGAAACTTTACCATTGCCATCCATGGAAGATCTTCATCTACCATAAGTGGCAAGAGAGGAGCTAGACTAATAGATGTTCATTAAACCTCTATAATATATTAACCTTTTCAAGCCCTTCATGGAGATAATAGCCTCTTCTAGTTTAAGAGTGTTAAGGCGCACCGCGTATAAAATTACTAAAGAAAAGAATGTTGCAATAACAGACGAAACAGCATCAGAAGTCTTAAGGCTACATATATTATCAAAAAGATGGGATATCTTGTTGATTGCACAATACTTCAACAGTGTAACAGAGCTGAACCTATTATTAGAGCCCCTCACACAATGCCCTCACTCTTGAAATATCTCATAAGGAACTCCCCTCTTTTATTGGGCCTCAATTTCACCTGCCAAAATCCCAGTCCATGACCGTCATGGGGAAGCCTTCTCCCTTCGTTTACCAATCACCGCTTCAATTTAGCAAAGAAATAGATTTAAGTTGTACTCTTTCACATTCAAGATATTTCAGACAAGCTAATCCATTCCTGATCAACTATGAGAAAGCACTCAGATCAGTGTGCCGAAGTTCCAGACCTACTTATCCAATGAAAATTGCTAAAAATCTACTCATTAAATTTGTCATTCTCGTTGAATGACTATAGCACGCAATGTCTTGATATCAGTCACAAATTGTAGATGAATCTGTTCTGAATTTCTCCAATCAACCATGGCATGCATTCACGTTCTTCCAAGACAGGCAAATTTCCACCTAGGCTAACCTCAACAAAAGCAGGACAATGATAGGATAAAACAAACCAAGTAAGATTTTCTAAACGGCGGATCTAATTAAAGCTTCTCTAGAAACAACACTTTGTACCATTTGACAACACTCCCCTACTCACCACCCTGCAAAGTTTTCTGGCTCGTTTATACAGCCAACCAATTTTAGTAGTTTCAATACCACTAACACACGAGCAGAACCTCAACCAGAAATCTTTCTGATTTAGTTATAAAGTAGTTTTAATGGCATTAAAATCATTAGCTATCAACAAAATAGGTCAGCTAGACAGCAATTGATGTGAACTCACCCAATCGACGTCGCAGGTTTTGTTTCTGGCGGGCCAACCGCTCTCTTGAATTCTTGCTATTGTCCGTAGGAATATCATACTCCTGAATAAAGACAATATAAAGCATTGAATAATACATGTATATTACTTGCAAAAAACGACAAACAAAAAAAAAAATTAAAATGGCAAAAATAAATCACTAGATTAAAGAAAACAGGGCACACATGCTGGAATTCAGAACATTGACTGTCTATTTGTGCATCTGTCTTCAGCGAAATGCAAATATTATGTTGGATCATTAAAAAATGACTTTCTACCTCGCAATGCACTAAGAATGTTGCATCACGAACTCCAAGAATTAGCAGTCATTGAATCCAACAAGAATCTCAAATAAGTATAAAGCAACACTTATCAAACAGCTTTTCCTAATGCATTCACACTAAGGAAGCATCAGAGGGTTTACAAGGTCAAAGGAAAACTAAAGTACCTGTCCTGCGGATGCCAATAGAGCCCCAAACTCAAGTACTTTGTTCAAGTCAAAACTGCAGGAATAATATACAAAACTCAGTGACCTAACAATGCAATAATACCATCCCTTCTCAGCCTATAGGCTATGATCAAGTATCAATACCAGTGAACTACATAAAAAGAGCAATTGAATATTACATCTAAGCAGCAAATAGATTCAAAAGGAAGAACCACACAGTATATGATATCGTATCAAGAAAGATGAATACAGAATGTGCAACCTTCTGAAAGAGGTCCCTCCTATTTTAGGATAACAATTAGGCCAAGCTACCAATTCTTCAACATTGCCTGAGATTCCTTCTTCAGACATTTTCACCTCTACAGATGAACAGTGTTCAGCCAGAGTCGTATGTTTAACATTCTCAGCAATTGATCCAATAGCATGAGCAGCAGCAACTCTGGTGTCCCACTTTTTACTCCTAAGATATTGTGAAACCTACATTCAGAAGGGAACGGTGGCCATCAATGTTATTCAAGAAGAATCTTCCATCCAATACCAAGAGCAATTTTTTCCTTAGCAAATAGAATAATCTAAGAAGACAAGAGAGAGAATATATCCAATCTTCTGTATCAATAAACAACAGTTCACCCATCCAGATAAATGAAAAGTTCAGCAAAGGAAGTAGCTCGGAATGTACAGGCCAAAATTAGGGCAGAACACACTTGACAACAAAGAAGATACACTAAAATCAATTTGTATCAAAACCCCTAATTGATGAGTGGCTCTAGTTACACGAGTAAAAGCCAATTTTGGCCCCAAGATACCATGTTTTGTCTCCAAGTCTTTTTTCTTTGGCCTTGAGAGTATTGCGTACCACAATACTTAGTGGACCTAGCCGTAAAAGGTGGTTTTATAAAGGAATTAAAAAGTTGTGAGTTGATTGTTTAGTGGATCATTTGCCAATACGGTTATTCCTCCTCTCTCTTGCAATCTTCATTTCCTTCCCTCTCCTATTAATATTCTATTTTATCGTTTTGTCTACACTTCTCCGGCTCCACTACACTCTTCTCTCTCAGTCTTCGTCCTCCTATTCTATTATTGCAATTGTTTTTGTTTTAACAGTTGTTCTACTGAAGAATGAGCAACCCAACGACCCACTTTTAAGCAATAACCATCTCGCAAACCCTCCACTGCTTTCTTGGAAAATAAGTTCTTAGATATTTCCAAAGTTTATCCAGCTATCCATAGTTCCTACTGTGTTGTCATTTTTGAAAGAACTGAGCAGTAAGCTCAAGCAGAATAGCATTTGATAAAGGAGGCAAGAGGAAAAGAGAAGAGAAATATCACTTCTATTACATGACCGGCCATTAAAGCATCTATTAATGGTTTTAGGGTTTGTCTTGTTTTTTATCTTCTTTGAGTATTGCTCTCAGGTCAAGTTTAATTTGCTATAATTTTAAGTTTCCAACGTTGTATACAATTTTTTTTAAAAAAAGAAAAACTTGTCAACATTAATTATGCAGAAATTATTAACTAGGTACTTTCTTAGTGTTCTCTAATCTATTTTAAGGTTAGAATTGTTTGGGTAGGAAGGAAAAATATTTTGTGTTTTGAAATAATTTCCCCAACAGGTGTAAGAGAGCTCTTTAAGTCCAAGATTCGATATAGTTACAATACTAGAATCATCTATTCTATCAAGCTGGCTTCTTTAGAACTCGTGCAACCTCACATTAGTAGGTTATACCTAGGGCACTCTAGGTGAAATTCTAATACCGTCTCCTCTCTTAAATACTACTCACTTGCTGCAGTACAGAGCTCTACTTATTTCATCTATGCTTTAGTGATATGAATTGTCACCTATCCTCTGGCTACCCTACAACCCTTAACGACCAAGTGCTTTTTTAAAGTTTTCACTTCAGCAAATTGTATAAATTTAGCAGTCAGATGGTTATTGTCCCACAATTCGTACCGCTGGATTTCACATTTTGGATCTAGAGATCTCCTTTCTTATTCTACATCACCTTTTACTGCTTTCTTTAGTAGGTCTGGCTTTCTATTGTGTCAAGTTTCATGTATAAACAGTTCAATATCCAAGATCTGCTACAAAAAAACAAGTGACCCAAAAGGCTAAAACATCCATCTGCAGACTGCATGCATGATGACTAACATCATATTGAGAACCACACAAATCTTCTCTCTTACATCACCTAATGGATATACAACATCAACTACTACAGAAGCACTTTTAAGCCTTTTAAGTGGGTTTTATGCTCATCTGTCCATTAAAGTGGTAATATTTGGAAAAGCAGGCTGCAATTTGACCAGCAAAGTGCTCATTCAATTAACCACTCATATCACTATGAAATGTTCTGTAGAATTGCTTCCTAAAAATACAAATTTGCTGAAATAAGTTCCCACACTTACAGAAAAAAATTAAAAGGTAAAACTTTCATAGATTTAATGCATATAACTCAGGAAAAATGAGGATTTTCTTTTTCGGAAACTTCTATCTTCAAATAGATAAATGTTACCACTTCCGACTCCAACACAAATAACCAGTGTATAGCCGCAACACAGAGAAAAGAAATGCAAATTTTGGTATAGCTAGAGAAGAACTGCACAGAAAGACATACCTTACTCAACAAAGAGTTCAGGTCCTGAGGATGTGATTTGGCTATTTCACCAATCTGCCTAGCTGCTGTCAATCTTGTTGCTTGAGTTGAACCAGCTTAGTTTTGGTTAAAGTTAGCATCAACTCACCAACATGACTAAAAGCAAGAACACAAAACTACAAGCAAAAAGAATAGGTTGCACTGGCTGGTTCAAGTTTTCTTAGCAGGTTTTACAGCATTGGAGGCACAAAATATGCATACAGGCTAAAAATAACTGCCAGCAAATGAAAAGAAATTAGCTCGTTTTCCATGTTAAGGGGTCAAAGCCAGTGTATATTGTGAAGCATGGTAACAAAATACAAAGGATACTGTCTAATAAAGTAAGTAGGCGATTAAGCCGTGACGATTGCTGCTGAGCCATACTTCCCCAGTTATGCCCTACTCTTCTTCAACGTCAGTTCTCAATTTTGATAAGACTGTCAGCCACCATCACCACACATCGTTCCCTATCAATTCTCAGATTCCCTTCACACAATTGCATGTGTCACTCATGCAACAATCTTACTCTCCTACAAACACCTTTAACATCATTAATTCACGATTCAATTCTCCATATACTCGCAACAACATCAAAACACCACCAAATCAAAAAAAAGATTAAATCTTTCACAAACATTCGTAAGATGAACATGCAAAATCAAATAACGAGATTCATTTAACAGAAAATTTAATACATATAGAAATTGAAGATTGCTACTGATCCAATTTTTCGTATATAAAAAAATTAATGCTGCATACATAGAGAAATGTACCTGAAAAAGGATCTTCTACAGTGACCTCTTCGTTGCTGCTGCTGATTCTTCTTCTTCTTCTTGTGGATTAGGTTATGGTAGAAGTGAGAAGAACGAGGGTTTCGATTTATGATAACAGAGGGGAAGGCAAAGGCATCTTTTTCTTTTTATAAAAGAAAGAAAAAGAAAATAAAGAAATTTTCTGCGATTCTGATGTTTTGACCCGACCCGTTACGTGATCTACTACCAAATTCCCGAATTTCAAGATGGATCTGCACACAGCGTGGATCTTTAGGCCCAGTGGACTTAGGTAACTGGGCCGAACAGTGATCTTGTTCATTTTATGGCCCATTACTAATGCTTTCTAGAAGCCCAATAAGAGTTGAACTAATTTTATCCCGATATAATTTTAGAATAACTTTCAAAATTGACTATAGTTTGAACTTAATTAGAATCCATCGTTATGATTTGACTAATTAAGTTTCATAGCTACATGTTAGACGGGAGACAAAAGTGAGCAAAATTGAATAAGAGAGGAGAGAGGCGAGCGAAATTGGAAAAGGTAGAGGAGAGACTAGCGAGACTTGGGAGGAAAGTTGTACCACCAAATATAATTGATTTGTGTCAACAAATACAATTGTATAAAGTTGTATTAACAAATACAAATAATATATATATATATATATATACACATAGTGTAATCACTTTGTATCAAGTGTATCAATAAACATAATTATATTAAGTTTATACATTTGATCATGTGTTGTATGCTCTTTCATAATACAATTGATACAATATTGTATATCTTCTTGTTTAGGCATATTGAGAGTTCGAATATGAATCGAAGAAGAGAAAAGGAAGAAGGAAGGTCTTCACCGACTTTCTTTTGATTTACATATAAAATGTCCCTAATGTATATTAGGCAAGATGTAGAGAGGGAATAGATGAGAAAGTGTGAGATGAGAGTAATGGAGGAGAGAAGTAAGCAAGACACGGAAAGAGAGGAGGGAGAGATGCAAGCAAGAGTTTGAGAGCGAAAAGATTTGCTACGAAATTTTTAGTATGTAATTTAAATCTTTTAGATAATAGTTGTGTATAGTAAGTATAGGCTTAAGCCATCAACAACTACTCAAAATTGTCCACATGATTTACTTGTAAACCTTAACTAGAAGTTGTAGAAGTTATATCTACTGAACACTTAAGTTATTCAAAGTAAGTACCTACTGAACATTTTTCGCTGACATGTCATGAAAAGTGCATTACACAAATATTCAGCATGTGAACTAACATTTTAGCTATATTTTTTTGTATCTTTCTTCTTCTTTCTTATATGAACATATCTTCTTCCAACACCGTCACCATTTCCATCGTGCCCGCTGTTGACGCCACCAACCGTTTCACCGCGCCCATCATTGCCACCATCCACACTTCTATTTCTCTCTTATCTCCAGCTACTTCACCATCTCCCTCACCAGTATCATATTCTTTGGAAATGTCATTGTGCACTTTTCAAAAATTAAGAAAATTGTTTTTAAAATTAAAATTTCTTCGGCACTCAAACAGAAATAAGATAAAAAGGAAGAAAATGGAGACGAGTTCAACTACTAATCAAATAATTTAAAAATCCCTTTTTCAAAAATGAGTATCTTTAAAAAAATTAACTAATTTTATCATTAATTATTGAAGAGAAAAAGAATAAAAATGAAGAAATTGAAGAAGGGTTTGATTTCAAACAAATAATTTCAGTACCTATTATTTAAAGTTAAGAAATCTCTTCACAAATAGTTCAATTTCACTATTATTGGTTGAATTTTCTTTGATAATTAGTTTGCTATTTCAATTACATATTTTTTCAAAAATGCATATTTGTATTTTAATTTGGTTGAATTAAGAGTAACGACGGATTGACAACTGACAATGATGACATTGGGTGGATGAAAGTAGTTTGAATATATGAGGTTGCAGGGTCAGCGTTGGACGAACATGCCATTTTCTCTCTTTCTTGTCTTTATAATTTTTTAATTATTATTTTATCTCAAAATGTCGCATATACATCATTGATTCGTCAATTTGTCACGTCATGGCGAGTGCGTTACACATATTTTATACTTCTACATGGACGTCACAAAAATGTTCAAATGGTTCAAAAATCGAGTTGATAGAGGTGTTCAATAGGTATAAGGTTGGGTTGAGGTGTCAAAGTGAATTATGCGAACAATTTTGAATGATCCGTAATATAAAGTAGAAGTTTATCTTACTATGTAAGTTTTCCTTAAATTTATTATTTGCTTGAGAGCCCATTTGGGTTAGACAATTATACATAGGGCAAATTACGTATCTGCTCACTCGGTCAAAATAATTACGTTTGCTAGTCAAATATATTTTAAAATGTATATTATTTATCAGAAATAAATATTTTACGTATATCATCAATAATATGCAAAAAAAAAAATGTATTGACTATTAGTTTGGTGAGTGGCTCGTACAATGTAATTTTTCTAATAATATTTGATAAGTTTCAAGTGTTGAAAAGCATTTTTAATTATTGAAACTAATTTATAAGTAAATAGTTATGTATTTGAATAAAAAAGTTGAAATTTAGAATTAATCGTTAATTTGTTTGATAAAAAAAATGGATAAGTTGCTTTTGTTATGATGACTAAAGAAGCCTTTAATTTTCTATATAAAAATACATATTTAAGAATATTTTGATCAAGGAAATGAGGATTGGTGTATACAAAGCAAAGATGCAGTTTAAAATTTAATTTTGGGAAGAGGCATTTTTAAAGAATTACAAATAATGTTAAGAAAACACAATAATAAACGTATGATGATCAACTTAGGCCTCATTTGTTATTTTGCACTTAATAAAAGTCCGAATTTGAGTGTGTGTGTTTGTTTTTCTTTAAATTATATCACTTAGGGGTCGTTTGGTACAAAAATGAATAATGCAGGGATTAGTAATGCAGGGATTAACAATGCAGGGATTAGCAATGCAGGGATTAGTAATGCAGGGATTATTTTTATCAAGTGTTTGGTTCATTGTTTCTTTTCTAATTTTGTGTGTGGTTTAAAAATTTTAAAAAAAAACTTTCCAATTATACCCTAGAGTTATTATGAGATTTTCTATTTCATGTAATTGAGTCAAGGTAGATAATTAACGGAGAATATTTTTTTTATAACATTTTTAACTAGTTAGGAGAATAAAATTTTTATTGTCATGTTCACTATTTTCTCACTTAAATTATTTGAGAGTAAATAATTGTCGTCTTAATAAATTAGAGTTAATAACTCAAAAGGTCACACAACTATAATGATTATAGAGAAAATTTATTGAACTTTGTTTTGTATCAATAAATTTTAAAAAACTCTTTATCACATAAAATAAAATAAAAATATAAAATAAATATAGAAAAATAAATTAAACTATTTTTATACTCGAGATGTGTGTGTATATATATATATACACTCTTGTTTTAGACTATTTGATAAATATAGAAAAATAAATGAACTTTCGTTAAGAGACAATATTTTACTTATGAATTGTTCTTAAATTCATACATCAACATTAACATATTAGTCGGATTATAATATTTTATATTAATAATAAATAGATTAAGTAATTCATATTTTAGAAACAAAAAATTATATCTAAATAATAAAATTTGTAAGCTAATTTATTTAAATAAATTTATTAGTATAAATATAAAATATAAAATATAAAATATAAAATATAAAATCAAAAAATAAATAAAATATTAAAAGGATTTGAGGGGTATTTTTGTCTTTATCTAGAATAGTCCCATGGTATTAGAGCTAATACCACCAAATGGAAGGTATTAGTTATACACCCTCTAATACCATGTAGGGTGCATAACTAATCCCTAGATTGATAATACATAGACCCAAAATTTTTACCAAACATAGTATTAAATAATACCATACATAATACTTGGACTATGTCTCCTAATACTCCCTACCAAACAACCCCTTAATGCCTTTTAAGAGAGGCACTCGTGCTCTTCTAAGAAAACTCTTCAAACAAACATTCTGCAAGGATTGGAGAAAGCTACAACACCAATTTAATAGCTCTTTGGAGTGGTCAACAAAGTTCTTCACGGAATTCGATTTGAAATGACGAAGTGCTTCCCAATATTTCCGTAGATCATATACGTTTAACGAGGTCTACATCATCCTACATTCGAGAAGTACGTTACTGAAGACCCTAAAATCTCGGAGAAGTTTAGGAGAGAAGAATTAAAATAACAACACAATTGCACTCACAAGATTCATTAATAAAAAATACATTTTTAAAATTTTTTGATTTCAATTAATTTTCGACACTACAGAAACTTGTTGTGAGCAATTATATTGATATAATATTTAATTATTATATTATTTAATTTTTATTTTGCTTGACGATATTGATTTAATTGTTGTTGTTTTATTGGTAAAATTTAATATATAATAATTATCAATTCATTATATTCAAAAGTTTTTTAAAAATCATAATTATTCAGTGTTGAATTATTATTGATAATTGCTATCACACTATCATCATTAAAATTACATCCACTATTACTTCACCAAATATTAGACCTTACTTCTACTATGACTTATCTTTACTATAAACCACCTCACCATCACAACTAACATCATCGTCAACTATTACCAACATATCATCAACCACTGCATATTCTTTAGCTGCCACCACCACTTCAAATCATATCCACCAGCCACCACGAAGCGAATATGAATTATTAGTTTGTAATTGCTCAAATACTGATTTTATTTTATTGAATTTACATACTTTTAATATTTAATTGTTGTTTCATTTCAATTACGTATTTATTATGTTATAAACAAAGAAATTGTGCACATTCAGATATTAAAAAACAAACACTCTTAATCAATTATTCAGTGTTCACATCTAGAGACAACATCTTAATTATTCACTGTTCAGATCTACAGACAATATCTTAATAATTTACATGTCAACATCATCCAAATTGACACCCAATCACACTAATCATCATTTATGCTAATCGCTATATAATTTCATAAAAATAATTTGTTGATACTATTTTCATTCCAAATTCATGATTATTATTTTTTAAATTCATCACTTTAAATATATAATTTAAAATTACTTATATTATTTTTGTAATTATTTTCTAATGTATATTTTATTAATATAAGTATATGACTTCCATTCCAATTAACATTAAAAAAAGAAAAAGAGTACCAAATCACAAGCCGCCCTTGTTCTCCACGCAACAGTCCCCACACTTTCAATAACTATAAATTTTGAGTCAACCCAATCGAAGTTTACAAACGACGACGTCTGGCTCACGCAATCATCTGTATAAAACCGCCGTCTTCTGCCGTCTAAACTCTATTAACTCCGCCGCCGCCGCTTCTTCTCATCTCCGCCAGCAGAAGCTCCAATGGGTACCGCCTACCCCAGAGACGAAAATTATCTAGAAATTGTTGTTCCTAGACGTATTGCACTCTTCGTATCTATCCAAAACCAGCAACGCCTTCAGCGCCTTTCACTCTCCCCTGATCCTATCAAGTAAACTCTAATAATTTCTCAAATTGTATAATCTATTCTATTGTATTACCACTCTGCTTAAAAATAAATGACTTGAGTATCGTTCCGTTGAGTATTTATCAGTTAATTTTAACTGTAAAAGGTTGTGATTTGTAGTACGTTTTGTATGTGTTAAATATTAAACTTTGTTTTTAAAAAATAGGAAACCATGTTGTAACTCACCCAGAAAAGTAATTTAAAAGGATAAATGTTTTTGATTACAAAGAAGTGATTTATGGTATTCGTTTGTAGTTAACTTTTATTTTAAAATTAGTTATAAGTATGACTTTATTGCTAGTTGCAGACTCGCACAAAAATTTGCCTTGAGTATGATCTCCTCGTATTCTTTTGAAAAAAAAATAGTTTTTAACTATAAAGTTGTGATTTGTAGTAGTTTTATGTATTTTTTAAATATGCAAATTTTAGTTAAAAAATGTAAACTATGCTGGTAAATACACAAAAAATTAGTGCTTTGAACATTGCCATTCCTTTTTGGACGGAGGGAATATTTAATTTGGTAAATCTTTTTTTTTTTGTTTAAATTTTGAATGTTGGTTATGATTGTGTTAAATTAGGATTGAATTACCGAATGGAACTGTGAAGGAGGGGAAGAAATGGAATACAACGCCTTTGGATATAGCAAAGGAGATATCGAAGAGCTTGGGCTCCAATGCTTTGATAGCAAAGGTGAATGGGGTGCTTTGGGATTTGTTGAGGCCATTGGAGAGTGACTGTAAGCTTGAGCTCTTCACTTTTGACAGTGACGAGGGTCGCGACACGTTTTGGCACTCGAGTGCGCACATTCTTGGCGAGGTTGTAGCCCTTTGTCTACCACATTGTGGTTGTCTCTTATCAAGTTTTGATTTTTGGAAATTGTTTTAATAGAATATTTCTATGCTCTTTATTAAGTTTTGATGTGTTTTTGGTGGTTTTCTTAGTCATTGGAGAGGAAATATGGCTGCAAATTGTGTATTGGACCTTGTACAACAAGAGGAGAGGTATCGCGTTTGCCTAATCTTAAATACTGAAGTTTCTTTTTTAGGGGTCGTTTGGTAGAGTGTATTAGGAAAAACAATGCATGTATTAGCTTTGTGTATTATTAGTATCTTGTTTGATACTCTTTTTCAACTATTGTGTATTAAGGTATGTATTGCTAATACCATGAATTTCTCTGTATTAGCTTTACAATGGTTTTATGCATGCATTAACAAACTAAAAGATCCAATTGCCCCTCAAAACCTTTTTTACATTTTCCCCACCATAATAGTGGAGGGTGTCTTTCTAAATAATTTTATTTTATTCAATGCAGGCAATTTAATGCATCAACCAAACAATGCATTATAATAATATATGTATAATTAATGGAAGCATACCTAATACATGCATTGCTAATACAAACATTACCAATGCACTCTATTTAGCATTATTCTTATACACTCTACCAAATGACCCCTTATAGTTTAGAAGTTCTCTGAAATCTGAGACAAAATTATCTAGTATTGGAATGAAGTGGACCCGAACAGAGCAGGATGGAGGAGGATTCATATAG
Source organism: Solanum sitiens (assembly GCA_016801875.1). Taxonomy (NCBI): domain Eukaryota; kingdom Viridiplantae; phylum Streptophyta; class Magnoliopsida; order Solanales; family Solanaceae; genus Solanum; species Solanum sitiens. Next base: position 173,371 of record JABWTJ010000434.1, on the reverse strand, counting down.
TTGATGACATTGTGGCATAGTTGATTGATTAGTTTTGGGGTCTACATCATGCTATGCTACCTTTTCTTATCTTGCATGGCTGATGGAGTTTTGGCAGAAATATTTTTCTTCTGTATGAATTGATTAAAGTGAAAATAGCTAGCAAGCTAATTACAAGCTTAAGTAGTTTCCAAAAAATAATTCAACTTTGGTTGGTACTTGTTGCTTATCCGCTTTATTTGATAGCTAATCTCCTGGTAAATACCTTGGGACGATTCTATATCCCACCTTTAGTATCCGTAGTTGCTGCATTAACTTCAGGCATAACCTATGTTGATTTTCCGGTTGAAAGAGCAATCCTAAGAAAAAAAGCCCAAGAAACTGTCCTCAGTACTATCATTTAGTGTGGCATTTCATTGTTTGAGCCTAACATATTATTGATGAACTAACTTCTTAAGAAATCCATATTCCTTGAAATGAGTTAGGCAAATTTAGATAACATTGTTATTCTCAAAAACACTAAATGAGATAACATTGTTCCACTACTTGCCCGCCTCTCTTTCTCTCATTATAGTTTATTCTTTACTCAGTTCATATTGCTTCCAATCTGTTATGACATGTCTAAACTGCCTCTGCAGGGTTTCTATTACGATGCCTTTTACGGTGATCTGGGGTTAAATGAGGATCATTTTAAAGGGATTGAGGCAGAGGCAGCAAAAGCTGTATCGGTATTACTCTTTTATCTGTCAGAGTTGCCTTTGATCTAATGACCATAAGTTAACTGCTTGCTGCCTCTTGAATTTTATACTTCCACAGTTCTGTCTTTTGGAGTTTCTATGTCCTGATTGATTGTAAAAAGGGATCGAATGTTTTTGGTTGAGTATTATGTTTCTCGTTACTCTGATGTGATTTTTTTTGATTGATGACTTCCATGTGATTATAAACTTAGTGAAAGATTTTACTTACTGTGCTATATGGTTAGGAAGTTGGTAAATAGGAAAGTGCATTTCAACAAATTAGATATGTTTTGTGCCAGTCTTTTGTCAAGTAAATTCAAAACAGAATCGTCTGTGCTGATGCTGAACTAAGAGCAATTGTTAAAGAATATTCATCAGAGCAGGATCACTATTTATACTGTGGTGGACACAGCTGCACCCTACCAATTATTTGTATCTTTTTTGTATGTGCGCTCCAATGATATATTAATCTTCTTCCATCTATGATCCTAAATACATACCTCATCAGCGAGGCAACCATAAGATTGTACCAAAGTGTAAGATAGAGATATAAGAATAATAGGCACTGTTAAAGATCTATATTATCACTCAGTTAGCACCTCATTAGTTTATCTTCTCTTTTCTGATTAGCAATGGCTACAATGCTCTTTCCTGTTGCTGCAGTATGTTGTTTATTTTTTTCCTGCATTATTTCCAGCATCCGACTGACTTCCCTTGATTTTGCAGGAGAAACAGCCTTTTGAACGCATTGAAGTTTCACGGCAACAAGCTCTTGATATGTTCTCTGAAAATAGGTTTAAGGTTAAATTGCTATGATCTTGCAGTCCTGAACCTTCCAGGCTTTTCTTTGTGCAACAATTTTCAGGAAATGTTCTCTCCTGTGATCTCACATCTCAAATTTTTTCCCCTATATTTTAATTAGGTTGAAATCATTAGAGATTTACCTGAAGATAAAACAATCACTGTATATAGATGTGGCCCCTTGGTTGATCTATGCCGTGGTCCGCATATACCAAATACATCTTTTGTTAAAGCACTAGCTTGTACAAAGGTGCGTTGCTGCGTATGTTCTAGAAGAAAGAGTCTGCTTATGTGTGTTGATTTGATTTTCTCTTTTCTGATCAATTTAATGATTCTAGGCTTCATCAGCATATTGGAGGGGAGACAAGGACCGAGAAAGCTTGCAAAGAGTTTATGGAATATCTTATCCAGATAAGAAACAGTTAAAGGTGACTTTCAAAAGCTGGCTACGTCGTTTCTGCATTTAACTTCATCTGCCACTATGCCTTTATGTAATAATCAGTACAAAAAGAATTATAAAATTTGTTCCCTAAAAAAGGACAATGAAACTGTAGACCACTTAATTTTCATATTCTTGATATCTGCCCTGCCTTCAATGGAGAAAATGGATAGAGAATAAAGAGGAAATAATCCCTTATATTGTGTGAGATGGTTTAGCTCTCAAAATTATTTCAGGGTGATAATCTTCGGAAATGATTTATTCTTATTAAAAGTATCTGATGTTGCAAAGCTGAATCCATCAATGTGTATCTGGTGTCACTTTTTGTGAGTTGTGATTGCATTACAATTACGTTTACACTTTTGGACTTTGTTTGTGCTAGTTCGTTTATCCAATTAGGTGGCTTATTCTGATTCTTTTTCCTTGTTTGTCTAATATTATATTTATATATTCTTTTTAAGCATGTGAGAAAACTAGCTCATTGTGCCTATCCCTTTTCATTTTATCTATATTTTTGTTGTCTCTTGTCTCTTTTTTTTTTAGATAGTTTAGTGAGTTTGGTAGGAGATGAAGCGCAGCCCACATGTCACTGTACATTATTTGGGTGCTAGCTAGATGAATTAATGAAATAATATTTTATTTATCAGTAAAAGCAAAAGGTAGAGTATTTGTGTTATCCTGACTCCTGAGACAAGGTCAAAGTACTACTTCCAGTGAGGACTTTTTAGTAAAATAATTTCTGTTATAGGAATATCTGGCGATGCTGGAGGAAGCAAAGAAATACGATCACAGAGAGCTGACTAAGAAGCAGGAGCTTTTCTTCTTTCATCCATTGAGGTATGCCTTGAAATTATTTTACCTTATTATAAAAAAAAATGTAAGAAGGTGTGCCTTGTAATTCCCACTTAAGCGAAATATTTCATAATTTTTAAATGTGAATTGTGCATTCCAGCCCTGGAAGTTGTTTCTTTCTTCCACATGGTGCGCGAGTTTGCAACAAATTGCTGGAGTTCATACGGGGTCAGTATTGGAAGAGAGGCTACGAGGAGGTAACTAGCTTTGTGCTTAAATTTATTAGTTGGGAGGACTATTTGAACCACAGTGGAACCAATGTAAGTTTAGTTTGAACTGCTGGGCCTATTGACTGGTTGGAGTTCAGCCTGAACAATTGCTGAAACTGTCTGCTTTTTAAAAAAACATTTGGTTCTTGATTTCGTTTGAGATGGATAGTGCACTCCTCATTATTTAGTGGACTAAATCCGTTTTTCCCTCCTGTCGAAAGAGATCGGCATGTGGTGCCTTGACAATCAATTATGTCCTTAGACTAGATCAAAGCAGCAAGGATATGGAGACGTAATCATGAATATAGAGACACTATACTTTTAAGATGGAGGGGGAAATGAAACAGATACACCCTTTTAGAAATAAAGGATATGAAGCTGGGGGATTAGTCTTGCAGAAGTATCTATAGCTATAAAATGCAAAATTAAAAGGGTGCAACAGTCCCCTTATTCTTAGTTCTGGAAACACATCCTAAATAGCATTAAGTACCAAACAAAATATATGGGAAATAAGTCTATTATGCAGGGATTAAAATATAAATAAGAGATGTAGGATAAAAGTAGCATGTAGCACGGAACAAATTCAGTGAATGAGCAAAATAGTCATAGACCGAAAGAGAACATTGTAACTTTGAGGAAAGAAAAATACTAATTAGGGGTACTATATAGGTGGAGCCAATTCCTTTATTCATCGAACCAGGTTCTTTTCTTCTTCGACTAGAATTTGAGTAAGAATAATGGTTGTTTTTTGAGTTCAACTTTGTATTCTCTATTTTACAGTGTTCTTAAGGTGGTGATTGGAAGCTTTGGCAGTGTGTTGGACCTTGATTTATTTTCTTTGATTGGTGAAAGTATGCAAAGTATACATAGAAAAGGCTCATTACAAGTTGTGTAATGAGCTCAAAAAGTCTATCATGGCCTCCCAATTAACATCAAAGAAATGCATCTGTTGTTAATGCTGATAGTAGATTTCTTTTTGCTGTAAAAAATTCTGGTGTTCCTTCCTTTTAGATGATCCACCAGATGGCAGCTACCAGTTGGATTCATTAATTGCTTCTAGCATGTTCTAGCCTTGAATAGACCCTTGGCATCCCTTTTCCAAATTAAAGAGTCAACTTTAGCTTGAACGAGATTAATCTGGTTAAGTTGGCTAAGCAAAGATGACACCATTTAAAATCTTGTTAACTGACTCCAATATACATGTCAAAGATTAGGCGTAGTTGCTGTCTCAACATCAGACACCTCTCACTCAATCAAGGGAGACTTGTAATCAGAGAACACACATGTACTAAAGAGATTAAATAAAAAAGAAAGGGGAAGTTGTGTCTGACCCGGGTCTCGTGTCGATGCGACAATTCATGTGGTGTCTGCTTCATTTGATGAAATATTATGTCCAACTCGTCCTTCTCTTTGTTCTTCTTGGACTATGAATTTTCTCTGCCTTTTCTCTTTATCCTTGCTCTCACTCCTCAGGCAAAAGGTTGAACCATTTTTTCTTTAATAAGATAAAGGTTTATTGACTAAGTATCAAGAAGGTACCTACACCAAAAGATACAAAAGACTGCTGGGAATATCCATACAGTCAATTGCAACATCTCCCTAGCGACTCCCAAAACTCCATATATTGATCTATATTATCAAGGACAAAAGGTTGAACCATTGAAGCTTAACCCTGTTACCTTTTCTGGTTCAGGGATAAAAACAATCAAGAGAATTATGTGCTATTCTGTTTATGAGTCCTTGTCTTGATACATGATCCATGCAGGTTTGGAGTCCAAATATGTACAATATGCAGTTATGGGAAACTTCTGGTCATGCTGCAAATTACAAGGAGAACATGTTTGTGTTTGAGGTAAATTTGGCGCACTAATAGCAGTTCTGATATTATTTGTGGTGTATCTGAATAAGTTTTTCATTTTTTTAAAAGCTCTAATTTCTGGAATATAGATTCTTCTAGGAGTATTTTATTATAAAGGCAAAAAAGGAAAATTTTTGTAACTCAAAGCACATATGTTTATCTCTCTTAGACTTTTGTTCTAAAGACACAAATGTAAAGGAAGTCCATTTCAAATGTAGATAGTGTACGGAGATGCATACTGCAGATGGTTGCACTACTCAGTCATTGCACTTTCCGGGTGGCTATTACATTTTTGAAAGGAGTAATTATTTCCCGCAAGAGAAGCACTTCCCTTATTTATACAAATCAGTGACGTAAAATTTATAATCAACATAGAACTCTAAAGTTCGGTTCTGGTGAAGTAACTGGAGTTAAATAATCCTACTAACACTCATATCAGAGGGTTGGCCAATCAATTTTCTCGGTCATGAAAAACACTCATATAAGAGAAAAAATAGACATCCTTGTTTTTTGGGGAAGGACTTTGGAGAAGGGTTCCTATCATCAGTGAAATTTGGGATCATAGTTATAATATGAAAAAATGAGGGGAAAATTACTTATTAAAAAAGAAAACAGGGGTAAAACCTCCAGATATTTTGTCAGCGTAGATGGATCAATTTAAGTGCTATAAGATGTAGAAGTATTTGCAAGGTGAAAGGACAGTTTCGCGAATTTATTAAAATAAATTTGCATTTATTGGTCACGACTTAGTGAGCAATTTAGTCAAAAAATGAATGGGTACAGGATTAAGACATATGACTGTGAAATACGTCGTTATAAATGTGGTTTCCAAGCTAAAGCTTATATTTAAAGCTGATTTAATATATTTATTCTGGATAAGCTTAAACATTATGTTCTTTATGTTGAACGTTTCATGTTTCACTAAATTTCTAGTATGCTTGTTCTTTTATGAAGGGTTAATATTATTGATGTCAAAATCAGCACTAAGAAAGTGCTGTCATTACATACAAAAGAGAAAAGTGCTGTCATTACATCCAAAAGAGAACAGAAAAAAGGAAAGAAAAGGAGGAGCCCCAAGACTAGCATATACAAAAGCTTCTAAGAACTGTAATTGGAGTTCCTAATCATTTACTCATTCAATTTACACCAAAAAGAAATAAAAAGATACAATCAGATTTGCTCATAAATTGACTTGCAGGTTATTCAACTGGGATAGAAATGCCAATTGCCAGATAATGATTATAGTAGAAACAAGACAAACTTTCATTTATTTGAGATATCTAGTTCTGACAAACAAGCTAGATTTATGTTGTTTTTAGTCTTCCTTTCTTTTTGTTGAACAATGCTGTTTACATTAAAATTTGCACTTTTTCTAGCTAGGGTTATAGTATCTTTTCTTGCAAGAAGTGGTGCCTCTGGCCGCTAATTTCAGCTAGATGCTTTCCTAAGTAAAATGGTTCTTGCTTTTGAACTGCAGATTGAAAAGCAAGAATTTGGGCTGAAGCCAATGAACTGCCCAGGTCATTGTTTAATATTTGATCACAGGGTTCGTTCCTACAGGGGTGAGATTTTCCAACAGTTACTTTGCTTCACCCAGCAGTTACTTTCCTTTTTTCTTGCTTTACTTGCATGCTTTAGTTGTAGCATTGGTCTTGCGTGAAATTTCTTGAAACTAATCATGCACGATATGAGATTTTTATGATTATATCGAGGACACTTGTATACTTCTTGTATGCGGATATTTCCTTCCCTTATTTATAAAATTTTATTTCATTATCAGTAGAACATTAAGGACACTTGACCATGAAATGTTAGTGGTACTAGTGTCTTTTGAAAACAAAGTCGGCATACATTCTACCCTCTCTATACCCCAGTTATGGGATTACACCAGGTATTTTGTTGTTGTTGGTATTATTCTAACATCAGTTGGTTACGAAGAAGCTCAACACAGTGCACCTTGTTGAGGGGTGAAATTTGATGTATATCTAAAAGGAAGATTGTTAGACATGCAACATGTTCACTGCAAATATTGTCTTTTCATAAAATCCAAGATCTTCTCATTATTAGTACCAGCCTTTAGCAGTCTGCTGCATCATAGCCGACTTAGTTTCGTCTTTATAGTGCCTCTATCTATCTCATTGATGCCATTGACACTGCAAGCAACACATGAATCATTTACTAACTGTCCAACAATGCAGAACTACCACTTCGTCTGGCTGACTTTGGGGTTCTGCACAGGAATGAGGCCAGTGGTGCACTTACTGGCTTAACACGTGTCAGGAGATTTCAGCAGGTATCACCTTTTTTGTTTCCTTTTCATCTTTTATGGATATTCCCTGTTTCTTCCTGCATACGAATATTCAATTGACGGTTATATTTATTTGTTTTTTTTCATATCTGTGATAATCTATTGCCAAGGAACTTCCTCCTGTAGAATCTGTTTCTATTAGACATCTTAATAACTCTGCTGTGCTAAAACAACCTTTTTTTTATAACCCTATTCCTTCGCAGGATGATGCACACATCTTTTGCAGAGAGTCACAGGTTGGTTAAGATTTATGATTATGTGTAGATAACATATACATTATTTGGAACCTAGTTTAACCTAAGTTCTTCATGTTACAGATTAAGGATGAAGTCAAGGGTGTCTTAGAGTTCATCAGCTATGTGTATAAGATATTTGGTTTCACTTTTGACCTGAAGTTATCAACGGTACTACTTCATCTATTCCATTATCCTTCAAATTTGTTTTACGCGATTTCAGCTGATATTGATACTACATGCATTTATTATTTTAATAGTCATTACAGATACACCCTTATTATGGAACATTCATGTTGTGAATGTTTTTCACATTTTCCACATGCGTACATTCTCTTTCCATGTATACCAACACATATTTCTGACTTGCAGAGGCCTGAAAAATTTCTTGGAGACATAGCAACTTGGGTAAAGGCTGAAGCTGCTCTTTCTGAAGCATTGAACGAGCATGGGAAGCCCTGGGAGGTTTGCTATCAATTTTGTTGGATTTTAAAATGTAAAGTTGTCAGACTGTTGGACTACATTTAAAATGACTGGACTCCGCTTTTGCCGATTAAAGAACAATTGGTTTACTCCTATTTTTTGTGCTTCTATTTTTACTCATCCCAATTTATGTGTCGAATCACTTAATCAATTTTCTTTTTTTGGAAAATCTTCATTTAAAAATTACGTCAGATCTCTTAATACTGGCACCATTCTACATTTCTACTATTAGGAATTCTGATTTAACTTGTGTTTACGTGAATACTATTTAAGCTAATATCTTAGACTCCTTGCACAATCAAATGTTGTAATATAAAATGAGATGTAGGGAGTACCTTTTTCGTGTTACCTGACAGAAAAAGTGAGGGTTGGGGTTGCTCCTCTTGCAATTTTCTTGTTTATCTATGGAAAATTGAGGTAGTCCCCGCGTATCAGTGTTTTTTTGGTTATTTTGTTTTCTTAATCTCTTTTATCTTACCTTTTACTTAAAGAATCTCATTCAATTAGATCAATGAAGGAGACGGAGCATTTTATGGCCCAAAAATTGATATAAGTGTTTCTGATGCAATGAAGAGGAAATTCCAGTGTGCGACATTGCAGGTCATATTTGTTCTTATTCTCCTTGGTTCATTTTCACAAACAATATCATTCTTTACCTTTGAAATTCACCTACCTTGAAATTGTTCTCATGTTTTTTTGTACCATGTCGAAGTATCATCTGAAATTCTGAATGCTGTGTTTTACAGCTTGATTTCCAACTCCCTCAACGTTTCAACCTATCATACTCAGCAGAAGATGAAAGTAAGAGAGAGAGACCAGTTATGATACATAGAGCGATCCTTGGGTCAGTTGAGCGTATGTTCGCCATTCTTTTGGAGCATTTCAAAGGGAAATGGCCTTTCTGGCTTAGTCCACGTCAAGCTATGGTCTGCCCTGTTTCTGACAAATCGCAGTCATATGCACTTAAGGTTAGTTACATTTACGAACTTTATCCTATTGATGTATTAATTGTTTAACTATTTTAAAACTCCCTTCTCTGAATCCTTTCTGTGCATCTGATTGGATGATATTCCTTAGATTTTTTTTATTTTGGTGTAATGTTATTACTGTTGGGTATGTCTCGTTCTTTTTATTCAACTCAAAGGGTACTCATGGTAGTTAGCTTTAGTTTTTCTTCTCTTATTTCTTTTCGTTCTTTATAGTAAGTAGTGTGATTTGTTGATGCCTTTTTTTTTAAAACTAGATATGTTGTTTTACTATATTAAAAGTACCAAGAAGGTACAACATAAGTAAAGCAAGAGAAGTTTATTTTTGATACCTGTTAAATTTAAACTTCAATTTGTTAGTTAACAAGTAGGCTGGATGTATGTAGTTTCTCAAACACAGTAACATGGTTGTACAGATAGAATTTTTGAGGGGTAAAAAATACAATATAGGATTTTGTGTTGGCGTCTGCAATTGCACAGTTGGTGTTGGCTTCAAAGCATGAAACAGGGTTTTGAAGTGCTGTAGATTGTGCAGTTACAGATTTTGAGAGAATAATTATAGGATTTTTTTGTTGGCATCTACAATTGCACTGTTGGTGTTGTCTGCAAATCATGAAGAGTGATTGTGAAGTGCTTTGAATTACAGAGTTGGTAGAACCTGCATACATGTAATTATTGAAGATGCTGAGTAGAGAAGTTGGACAGTTGATAGGGTACGGTAGCTTTTTGGCTCGGCTCCCATATTTTGCCAACTTCCTTGACAGGAAGATAAAGAGTTGTATCTTGTTGAGGACTATCGGAGCCCCAATAGGTCATGATCACTGTATATGTATCCTGCAGGGCACATATAATTTTTTTAGTAAGGCCACATCTTTTTTGTTGATTTAAGTCTATTTTGAAGAATACCCGTGAAACACCTTCACCCATGTCATGCTTTGCAATAGGATGCGTTGCAATAGGGGTACGTCAAGGTAAAAAAGGGACATAATATAAAAAAGTCAACTTGCCAATTGAGAAAACATAAATATGCTGAGTTTATTTACCAAATATGCTTTCATGAATAATTTTTTGTGTACTTAATCCATTGTGAAAATTGCTTTAACGTTTTGCACTTCTTTTATTCAGCTCCGGCAGCAGATACATGATGCTGGTTATTACATTGATGTTGATACAAGTGACAGGACAATTCAGAAAAAGGTTAGATTCTTATTGTATTATATCATGTAAAATGCATGATTGGTTCGCTTTATGAGGGTCACTAGCATTTTTCCTATATGATCTCATTATAGTTTACAGTAACATTTAGGGTCCAAGGACCAAGTACAGTGAGTTCCTCTGTTTTCTGGGGAAGTTTATCTTACAGAAGGAAATAAGGGTCCATTTGAAATAGTTACTCCGTAAGACCTGGCAAGTTATGATCAATAAGGGTCCACCAGTTATGTCACTTAACCTCTCGTTCACCAATCTGTGCAGAGCACTATTGAAATCATTAGGACGGTCAATATGATCATATAATTGGTCATGGGGAAAATATCATAGTGCCCTACAGATTTGTGTTCATTTCAGCAATGGACAAATTTTATCAATTTTTCCATTTAAGTTTATAAACTTATATATATATATGAAAACTCACCTATGCAGTGTGACTTAGTTTAGGTCATTTTACCATTTAGTCCATGACATGAGAGATTAAATCCTTTTAACTCTGACCATTATGGTTTGTACGCCATTCTGTTGAGGTTGTATTAATATATCAACATATGTCAATTGTGGTTACTTACTTTGTGACTGGATACCAACGTACAAAGGATTGGCAAAAATTGCCATTCTCTTGAAGCCAGATGTTGCTTAAACAAATTCAAGAGAAAGGTAGTCTATTTCTCAAGTAAAAAAAGGACTGAAATTTTCTTGAATTAGCTAAGCAACATCTGGCTTCAGAAAGCAACCAGACAAATTAACTAGTGAACTGAAAAATAGGAAAATAGGATGTAAAGTCCGTCCACAAAATAATTGGTAAAACCTGAAATCTTTCATGTATCTGCTCTTGTACTCTGGAGAGCACATGATTGCAAATGGTATTACGTAATGCTTTCAGTTTTTGAAGCTACACACTTGATGATCTGATAAATTTTTCTCTCAAGTAATACAATTTCAGTCTCAAGTTGAACACTTTTGTTGGTTGCTAAACAATTGCTTGTGGCTTTTAATGTATATGCAGGTACGAGAGGCTCAAGTGGCACAATATAACTATATTTTGGTTGTTGGAGAGGCTGAAGCCAGTAGTGGGCAGGTATCTTATTTTCCCCCCAACCTTCACTGCTTTTCCCCACAGCCTGCATTGCTGTATCTCTTTTCAAAATGTGCAATTGAACAAACTAAAAAAAAATATTCTGTATCACTTTGGTTCAGCTCATCAGCTTTCTAAGGTTCTGAAATAATCTTTGTCAAGAAAAGGTTCTGGCTGATAATCAACTTCTTGTATGTACTGTTGTTTTGTATTGATCGAGATATTTTGTGGCTCACCTGTTTGATTTCTTCTTGTTCCTCTTTTTCCAACTCCTATTATTGACAAAGGTTTATATTATGCTAAACTTTCTGCAAATTACTGATTTCTCTATCCCACCCCATGTGAAGAACTAGAAAGAAAGGGCTTCCAGCATTATTTGTGGAGGTTCATTGACAAATTCTCTTACAGTAGCCCTGGTAACAGAAATGTTTTAGGAACAAATTCTCTTATGATGTCACCTATATGGTGTCTTCAGTAGCAGCTAAACAATTGAAAGTAATTGCAAACTGAATATAACCCACCAAAAGATCAGTCCCATTATAACATTCACATGAAGGAGCTTTGAGAATCTCAAAACTATTTGATCGATTTAGTAGCCAATCAGATCACATATGGCTGGATAATTCTGACTTTACTAGGCAAGATGTTTCTGCTTAGCTGGTGATTGATTTGTTTGGAAAAAAATATATATCTTACTTTGCTGATTTGATGGGGTGCACATCAACTTTTAGTTGTCATTCCAAATACTCTGCTTAGTGATGTTTTTGGTTTGTCAGTTTCCTGGGTTCATGCATTTCCTCCATATGATTTTGTTGTCTTCTCATTTCAAATCTTGTAGCCAAGTTTTACTGCTTTTTATTTTTGCTGAAAAATCTGGTCTTCTGTATGTGAATGATTCTAGGTGAGTGTTCGAGTGAGAGACAAATCTGATCATCAAGTCATGACAGTTGACGTTCTCCTTGCTCACTTCAAAGATATGGTTGCATCATTTCAGTAAGAGTCACCACTTCTCTTGCATTTTATCCCCAAGGACTCTGGTGAGCGCAGCGCGCTAGACTGATGGACACGGGTTTGAAACCTTGCTGCAGAAGAACGAACACTTAATATTTTGATCCATTGTAGGTATTACATTATAAATTGAGTAGGATACTTTTTGACTTGAATGGTTTTCAATAGCATGTTAGTTTTCATCCTATTCTTTCTTCTAATGTGGGTTTGAGTTTTCACTTGAATGGTTTTCAATATCTGGTAAAAGTCGTATAATTTTTTGTTTTCACTACCTAGCAATGATGAATCTAGTGGTTGTAATTTTATATTTGTTACTGATTACTAAACATTCAAAGATTAGTATAGGGAATTCTCAAATTTATAGTATTCTCAGTAGTTGATATGTTGTCTTAGGTTATGGTTGAATAATAAAAAATAAATTTGCTTGAATAAACGAAAAGAAGATCAAAACCACGGTGCTTAATTATTGCTTATTCTATAGGGCATACCCCAACAAAGTCATTCTATAAAGTTGGGATAATTATGGGAATTGGCCACTCCATCATCCTACTTACAAGAAAATTGGGCCAACTTTATTCGAACTGGCCATTTAGCCATAACGCTTCTACTTCTTCCTTCCTTCCACTTTAGCCATTAAAGTTGGGGAAGGGGAGGTTTCAAAACTTGATTTAAAAATTTGATGTATCACAAATATGAATCGAATTATCTAAATTGGTTTCACTTGATCTCTCCTCGTATTACACTGAACTCAAACTTGATCAAAAAACCTTCACAGGTTTGGTTCACAGGTTACTGTAATCGACGGGAACCTCAAATTTGTCTGGGTAGGAGAAAACTCATATTAAACGCTATCATAACATCAACTGGTACAAGGAGGAGGCATGATAGCGAAGATCAATGTGCCACATCAGTAATTGAGGATTTATATATATATATATATATATATATATTCTCTTATTTATAAGCGAATAACCAGAAGGACGAACACCACTAATAAAACTTGTACTTTATGTTGGGAGATATAGTGCGACAAACGAGGGTAATTCACTCTTGTCTTCTGGTGGATAAGTAAGCAATGTCTCATTCTCTATTGGATTAATTTCTATGTATTTCTCCAGTAAAGCCCACTAGAAATGTCACTCTTACGATTGTCATTTTCTATCATTTAGATGAAAAAATATTTTATTTTTTCCCATCAAAATATGCATCATTCTCTCATTTTACTTTGCTCTCAATTTCTTTTTCATCTATATTAAACTGAAATTTTGTGAATGAAATTTGTAAACATCAGCATTGTAGTATTCTTATTGAGATTGTTGTTAATGGACAATCTTTCTTGGTGCTCGAGATCAACATCAGATTAAGTGGCTACATTTAAAATTTAGGTCGATAAATAGCAAACTGTGAGAGAAAAATAGGTTTATGTGAATTATTTCGAACTAGGAAGGTGGGAGTAACAAAGATGATATGCAGGTTTTCCATATTTTTTGTCATCTCAACGCTCCAAATTCAAAACGAAGTGGATATGCCACTTTCAGTTAAGTTTGTTAAATCAAACTTTTGTGTAAGTAAATATTCACTGTTATTAAACTAACTTTACGATGTTGACATATACGAATACATACACTCTTGAAAGAATTTTTCTCGTGCCATTAATTAATTTGGAATGACATTGTTCTGATTCACAAGTACCAAAAAAGAAGTCTAAAAGTGATTTTGCGATGACTGATGAGGCATTAGAGAGAGAAAAGGCGTGGTATATATGAGGGCGATGATTCAACTTTGCGAATGGTATGAAATTAAGTTATTTCTTATTGGGCGTGGTATTGATTTGTTTGATGTGAAAGCTATTGAAGTTCTCAATGCTCAGAAAAGTGACTTTGGGGTGTATTGATGTTTGACTATATTCCTTGTTTCTGTGTGAGTTCTCCTTCATTGTTGTGTGTTTGTAATAAACAAACTCCTTTTTTTCGGTTGATTTCATTTTATCGCTATAAAGCAGATGAAGTTCGACATCAATAAAGAGAGAGACTTTCTTCTAAAATACTAGATCCCATCTTTAATGTTTCTGGTTTCGTGGAAGGTGAAAGGGCCAAAGACAACTCCGGGCACATAACTCCTGGGGGAGCACTCTCCGAGGACATAACAACATTCCTAATTTCTCTCACCCATAGGCCTTTGATCATTTTGATAACCAATTATTTTCATGACAATAAATAGAAAAGAAAAAATATGAATAGTAGTAGTAGAATATTGCTTTTGAAAATTAATACATTTCTTTCAGGATTCTTCTCTGTGCATATGTGCATATTTAATGAAAGCTGTAATTGCTAAATTCATTGAGAAGATCACTAAAACAAAAATGACCATTAGCGGTATTTAATTTTTAATTACCGCTAAATATGTATTTTTAGAGGCAATTGTCACTCTTTACATATGTTCCTAAAGCCTTTAGCGACATTGGTTCTAATGACACTTAACTAATGCCGGTAAAGACGTTAGCACTCTTTATTAGTGTCAATATTTAATGCCGATAAAAGTTGTTTTTATTGTAGTGAAATTCACGGTAGCAAAGGCAGAACGAGAATTCTTACTCTTATGTTTCATGGTTGGTGAGGAAATAGAAACCATGAGAAACATTGAAGTTAGACTGTTTATCTGTTAATCTAAATGCGTCAATTTTCTTCGTTCTTTTTTCTCTTTCAAATATGACTTGTATTTCATTTGGTGAAGGTTCTTGAATATTCTGGTAGTAAGCAAGTTCAGAAAATGTACGCATCAAGCCATCAAGCTAAGTTTGATCATTTCTTGCTACATTACATCTAATTATATTGGATATGTATATTTGAATTTTTATCCTAGATAAACTTCAAATCGTTTATTCTATTGCTTTTTTTGCACGTGTTCTTCAAGATTCTCATCTACAATGTCGATTATATGAAGACCGAAGCACTATCATATTCACATACCCATTTGTAGACGAGCCTTTTAGAATATTATCAATAACTATTACATATATAAAAGCTTTGTTTGCTTCGCCAACTATTTGATCTGCATGGAAAAATACTGGTGTACTAACAATTTTTTTCTCTATTGACATTTTTTTGGTTAAAATTGATGTTATTTTCATGTCAATGCTTTCCCTTCTAGCTATATATAGTTGCATATATATATATATATATATATATATATATATATATATATATATATATATCAACTTTTGAGATGCATTGATGCAGTTATTGTAGTTCGTACATCTTCAGAAGTAATGGAAATGCTCTCCAAAGTAGAGAAAAAATTGATGTGATTATAATAAGTGCTCATTCACCAAATTTGAATTCTTTTAAACTCTTTGCTCAAGTTGTGATCTTTGATATAATTTCACTATGTAAGTATTTATTCTATTCTCCCATTATGACATCTATTGTGAAAAAAGTCAGTTACATTTATAAATACACCACGAAAATCGACTAAAAAATTTGCTATTAATATATAATTAAATTCTTTAGAGCTAAAGAATTTAGTACAATTCACTTTAATTATGAGTAGCAATGAATATTTTGTTATATAGTGACATTAGTTATTTGTTTTTAATGCCTATTTTATTTAGTAATGAATAAATTATTACTTTGTACACAACTTTTATAGTGAATATGCTTGAAATTAACTACTCATATAGTATTTAATACAATTAAATTCTAATTGTCCAATTCTAGAAATAATTATGCAGTTGTATGTGATGAATTCAATGAACTCTAAGCAAAAAAAAGCTTTGAAAGAAGGAGCACGTCTTTTTCTACGAAGGTCATTAAACGAGAAAATTATGAAATACTTATGGCAAATTGTATTTGAGGAGACAAATAGAAAGAGAGCGCGGAAAAATGATCGAAAGATAGAGACAAGATGATTGTTAATGATGTTGATACAAATAATTGGGTGGAGATAATGAAGAATTATTTTAAAAAACAAATGGTGTACCTAATATTTTGGAACATAGAAATAATATTCATGAATTTGAATGTAATGGAAAATACAAGCGAAGGAGGATACTATCTTCAACTTCATGAATATTATTTCTATGTTCCTCGATATTAGGCACACCATATGTTTCTTTAAATAATTTTTCATTATCTCCACCCATATTATTTGTATCAACATCATTAATGATCATCTTGTCTCCATTTTCTGATCCTTTTTCCGCTCTCTCTTTCTATTTTCTCCTCAATACAAATTGCCACAAGTGTTTCACAATTTTCTTATTTAGTGGTCTTTGTAGAAAAAAGCATGCTCCTTTATTCAAAACTTTTTTTTGCTAAGAGTTCATTGTTTCATCGCATACAATTGCATAATTATTTCAAAAAGTTGACAATTAGAATTTAATTCATTAAACACTATGTTGTGTAACAAAATAATAACTTATCATTTACTAAATAAAATAGATATTAACAACAAATAACTAATGTCACTAATCAACAAATATTCATTGCTACTCATAATAATTAACAATGAATTGTACCAAATTACTTAGCTCCAAATAATTTAAGTACATATTAATAGCAAATGTTTTATCCAATTTTGGTAGTGTATTTATAAAAGTAACTTACTTTTCTCATAAGAAATGTCATAAGTGGAAGAATAGAATAAATACTTACATAGTGAAATTATATTCAAGATCACATCTTGAGCCAAGAGTTTAAAAGAATCCAAATTTGATGAATGAACACTAATTATAATCACATCAATTTTTTTTCTCTTCTTTGGAGAATATTTCCATTACTTCTAAAGATGCACGGACTGTAATAACTGCATCAATGCATCTTAGAAGTTAGAAAATAAAATTATATATATATATATATATATATATATATATATATATATATATATATATATATGTATGTATATATACCGTGATGATTTGTTCAATTCTCATATCCAAATTAATTCCATCATAATTAAAGTTTTACACTCTTCAAGTTATGCAGTTGCATATATTAATCAACTTAATTGTAATAGATCTCAATCTTAGATTTACCTAAAAGAAACTATTTACAATATTATTTTTGATAAATAATTGAATCTATCTATGTAGAGTATGAGAAGAAATAAATGGTCGTATCATCATTATCTTTCAAGTTTGAAACTTATTTTGTAACATTTATATATTTTTTAAATATTATGAAAATTGCCCATTGTCTAAAAAAATTAAAATAAAGAATAAATTGATTAATCATTATAGTTGATCAAAAAAAAATATAATATTTGACTAGTATTCATTAAAGTGGGTTCAGATTTATTCCTCTGAAATTAAGTGGAAAAATAATAGTATTTTAAAATTTAAGATTGGTGTGCTATCTAAAGCATATAATAATAGGTCTATATTGAAGAACTTTCTTAGCAGGAACAAAAAACACTCCTTTAAATTAAAAGAAGAACTTTTAATTAAAAATGAAAAAAGGTTAAAAGTACCTCTTAACTATCTAAAATAGAACAAAATATTATTCGCTTGTGTTTTGGCTAAACAAAATACCCCCTTTTTTTGTTGGCTCACAAATAGCCCTCCTAACTTTAACCAATGTCACCAAGCGTGCCGTGTGAAAAATAATTTGTCATGTGACCAGTACACATGAATATCCACCATGAAAAATCACGCAATTTAATATTCATTAACCCGTCCATTTTAAAATACACACCAACCCTTACACAAATTAACGAGCAAATATAAGACCATATTCCTTGTCCTACCAGTCCTAAGACCAACAATACACCCACCTTTCAATCCACTTTTCTCCATAGCATCCAAACAAATTTCATGAACACTACCCACACACAATTTTCTCACCTAAAACTACACAAAACTTCAATACACTCAACAAAAGAAAGATATTTTTGCTCCATTTTGGATAGTTCTCATGTAGTTTTGACCCTTATATTATCAGATTAAAAAATAAAAGAAAAAATACGAAGAAAATGTTTTTTTAACAAGAATCAAACACCCCATTTTTTTATTACATACAATAAATAATAAAAGTTGTCTCAAGTTAAATAATAATGATAATCAGATCCCTTCTTATGTTGCTCTTTCTTTTCCCTATTTGTTACTTCAATTTTGTTTTTAAAGTGAGAGATAGATTTATAAAATACAAATATCTACATCTTCAAAAAAATATTTTTGGTGAACTTTGTTAATCTTCTATTAAGATTTTATGTCACACGACCAATTATAAAAGAACAAATTACCCCTTATTCTACAAAATTGAAATGTAAAAAACATATATATAAATTGATTAACTAATTAAACTTTAACACAAAATTGTTGCACTTCTAGAATATCTAATGAGATTGGAGCTAGATAAATATTAACATAAGATTATCAACTCCCCCTACCCCCCCCCCCCTCCTCCCTTCCTTGAAAAATTATATACATTTTCATGGAGGAAGGTTGTCGAGTGTATAACTATAAATACATAAAAACATTTATTAATAATTAAAACAGCATAAACAAATATAGAAATGGTGTTATGACATAAAGAAAAGATGAATTCAAGATGTACTAGAGAAAAACTAAAATCTAAAAAGGAATCGATGTTACAATCTTAACAAGTATAATATCAATTAAATCTCTTTTGAAAAGGTAATCAAATCGAATTTATTTATATAAAAAAAATCAAGGGTTTTGAGTTGAATATATATTTGTTGAGATGTTACCTTTGTAGTCATAAGACTTCAACAGATCCACCATTTTAGCAACATCTCTGTTTCGTGATCAACTAGCACCACCCGAACTTCATCTATAATTTCATAATAACCAGTTTCCATTGAATTTCTATTCCTTCAGAAATTTCACAAGAGGAGATACAAAATACTAATTTTCTATATAGAAGCTTGAATTAATTGGAGTCACAATTAATCCTTTTGGGGGTATTATATAGTAATTACAATGGTAGTGAGTATATTTAAATAATTGTTTAGTCCTTATATTATAGGTTTGGTCCACTTTTAGTTCTCATATTATTCATTTTTTTCATAATTTATCTTTAATTAATATAATCATTAGGTTTTAATCCTCATACTAATGAAAGTTGAATATTTAACGGAGTCATATATTTTTACACTTTGTCTTCTTGCTCTAAAAAACTCTAAGTTCTAAATCCTATAAAATCCTAAATCGTTTATGCTAAACCCTAAATAACAGAAGGCTCTAAATCCTAAATCCTAAATCATAGGATTATATGTAAGCTCTAAGCCTAATAACATAAAAACCTTAAGCCCTAAACCGTAAACCCTAAAAATTATAAGAAACACTAACCCTAAAAAACCCTAAAGCTAAAAAACTCTAATCTCTAAACCCTAAATCGTATATGCTAAACCCTAAATAATTAAAATAAAAACCTAAGCCTTAAACTAGGTAAGGAATTAAGGTGTTACTTTACAATAACTGTGAGTGGTACAAGTGTGGTATTATGACCCTTATATGAGAGTAATAAAGTATGGCTTAGTTAATAGACTAACAAGTGCATTAAAAGATGTACCCGAGATTTTATGTAGTCAAACAAGATTCTAATTAAGTTAATGATTTTTCATGTGCATCTCGATAGTATATTTGAGTTGTCAATGTGGAGTAGACTGATGTAAGCATTATTTATTACCCTTAAGAGTATGGTCGAAAGGATCATATATAGCCAATAATAAGCCTCTTAAATAAAGTTCAAGTTTCCTCCCGTTAGGTAGATATGAACTTAGAAGGATGATATTAGTGGCTAAAAAAGAGAAGTCAAACTATTAACAGTTACATTAAGCGATTTTATAGGTCAATGCGGATAACACTTATAGAAAGACTTCTTGTAAATATTTTCTTTACGTAGACAAATATATTACATTGTGATAACAAATAGCATACTCATTCTTGCCAATATTATTAGTAAGTGGTGGATAAAATCTGAAACAGATTAGACTGTAATATGTATACTGATTAATCATGGTCAGTAACTCTATAAATAACTTTGTGCCACAAGATATCAGACAAAGTGTTTGATCTTTTTCTTTATATTATTTTGGTAACCAAGAAATTCCCGAGGGTCATTGTAACACAGTTTGAAACTTGATGGATAATTGGACCGCCCTTTTATCATTATCCACTTGAATACCAAGCTTTTGTCTATGTTTATGACGTGTGCCTAACCCACATATCACATGCTACGCTCTTACCACTAGACTAAAAGCCTAAGCCTCAAGAATTAGATGTTATTTGAAAGATTATTAAGTTTGATTTGTTTGTCCTATGATCTATGGAGGATTTTTTGATATCTATCTTCTAGCTTTTAATAAGAACTTCTGCTTATATATATTGTCTCTATTTATTTTGATTGTTGTTCTTTAAAAATTGTGTTTCACGCTTTAACCAAAGCAGTGCATTTTCATTTTTTTTCGCTTCATGTTTTCCTGAACACTAATTTATAATGAATTTATAATTATAAATACACTCAAAAAGATGAAATTTTATCAAATACAATTGTGATGATAAATTTTGATTCTCATGTTAGTTTTAGTTACAAAATTGTAGGTTTATAACGCTATTTTTATGGTTTAGCTAAATATTGTGTAGTTTGACTAAGAAATTTTGGGCGCCCATTCATCAATATTTTTTTGAGGCTGAAACCACCCATTCATCAATATTTTTTTATTGACTTCTTTAAAATTTGAGGACTCTTGAAGAAATTTTGTGGCTACGCCACTTTAGTCACCCCCAACTTGCTAGGAATTGAGACACGGTTGTTATTGTATACAGACACGGTAAGTTAACATCATTTTAATGCATCTGCTTTTATAGACATGGAATTAATATTTAGGTACTTTTCACAATTTATACTACATAAGAATATAAAGCTTACTGCATACTACTGTATACAAAGAAGCCTTGAATGAATGAGTACGCATTTCATGCTTTTCAAAGTAAAGAAGAACAGAGAAGGCAAATAACGATGATAAAATATAATGCACACAGGGAAATTAGAGTAAGCTGTTTGTACCGATTTCAAGGCAAGATATGCATTTACAGATGGTCTCCTTCCCTTGTTTGTTGTAGTAATTTACGAATCCCGTTCCTTGGCAACTCCGATATTTTCCAGTCCACTCATAGACGACTTTCTTGCAATCCTAAAGTATCAATAATGACCAAAAGGCTTTCATCAAAAAATAAGAATGACCAAAGAAAACTGACAAGTGAATATCTTTAGTGTTCTCTTGTAAACATCTTCTTTACGTAGACAAAGATATTACACTGTGATAACAAATAGCATACTCATTTCTGTCAATACTATAAGTAGTCTATTGGTGGATAAAATTTGAAACAGATTAGACTGTATATTGACCAATCATAATCATGATCAGTAACTGTATAAATAACTTTGTGCCACAAGATACCAAACAAAGTGCTGATCTTTTTCTTTTCCTTATTTTGGTAACCAAGGAATCACCGAGGGTCATTGGCACACGGTTTGAAATTTGACGGATAATTGGCCCGTCCGTTTATTATTTTTCACTTAAATACCAAGCTTTTGTCAATGTTTACGAAGTGTGCCTAACCCACATATCACATGCTACGCTCTTACCACTAGACTAAAAGCCTAAGCCTCAAAAGGTAGATTTTTTGTTCTACAAAAGATGTTTTCCTTTAGTCCCTACACAAGCATTAATTTTCAAAAAGTCTATTTATACATAAAAGAACTTAAATTACAAAACAAAAAGTTAGATCAGAACTCAATAGTCTGAACTAGAACAATGAGATAAACCGTAGTGTTATTGGGTAATCTAACTGTGCACTTCACTCAAATTGACAACTAATCAATATGTTGCAATGTCAAACTAGTTTGGGTAGAACCAAAGGTGATGCTTGCTAACTCGAATGGATCCAGATTCAAATTCATCTCGGCATAAAAAATAAAAAAAACTAGGTGGTTTATCCTCATTTGCCTAAAATAATTAGGCAAATAAATATAAAGGATAAAGCGAAATAAATACCTGTATTTGGGGATCACACCGAAGTCGACGGTCAATTTCGTCGGCGAAACAGGAGAAGTTTCAGGATAAGTCATGGAAAGAGGAAGAGGTTCACTATCATCGACCAAGTAGCTCTCTCGGTTGCGCGACCAAGGCTTTTTCCAGGCATTAATTTTAGTATTTTTGGTGTTACTCGCCGTTAGCATCTCCATCGGAGAAGTGCCTTGAGATTTTTCAGAAATTCTGCCGGCGCCGGCGAAAGCGGCATCAGCAGCACCGACGAAGTTGAAAGAGGAGGAGGATGGGTCAGAGGCGGCGTTGCAACGAATAGAGATGGTGTTAGAATGAGGAAATGAGAATGTAACAATGGAGAACTTGGGAAGGGTGACAATGGAAGTAGGGTTAATTGGCAGCATTCCAAGGAAAACAAGATATTGCTACACTACTGAAAGAGAAATAAGTTTTTTTTTTGTCCTTGGTATAATTTAAATTAGTATGTATTAATTAAATTAATAATAAAATAAAGAAACTGAAAAATACTCTAATTTTGATAGAAATTGATGTTACAATACCAAAATTTAGTAGACTTTTTACGCCCTAAACTATTTAATAGTGTATTTTAAAGATATATATGTGTGTCCACGTGTACACATTACTATTTATAATTATGCAATATTTTTTATGTCCACGTCGACACATATATATCTTTAAAATACACTATTAAACAGTGCAGGGGTAAAATGTCATTTTCAAAGTTTGATATCGTTACAATAATTTTGATCAAAGTTTGAATATATTTCGAACCTTTTTTCCTAAAATAAAGTATAAGATTTCTATGAATATGATATAGAACATGTTTATAAAAGATTAATATTATAAATTTAATGTAAAAACTATGAAAATATTTGACAGAGACATAACTATCGAGTCTAACTAAAAAGTAAATGATTTGCAATGTGAAATATCAAGTCAATACTACTAAAATAAATGAAATCGAAAAATATACATAAATTCTAAATTCGAAAAGAAATTTAATGTAAAACTCTTATGTCAAATTTCAACATAACCTACATTAATCTGATTTAAAAGAACAGAAAAACGTAAATATATAACCTTATCTAACAAGAACTTTCCTTCAATTTAAAAATTAGAATACTAACAAAATTATGCTAATAAAAAAAATAAAAAAAATAGATAATAGGAGAAATCACATAGTATAAAATAAAAAAGACATTTTTAGAATGATAAAAATAAAAAAGAATTTAAAATAATAGTCCATGTGTCCCAATTTATGTGACACATTTCAAATGTCAAGATTCAAACAAGTCTATCTTTGACTGTAAATTTTTCATATATCTTTTAAATATCTTGAGTTATCAATTATTGTGATTTATAGTACTTTTTATGTATTTATCATATATATATAAATTTCATTTTAAAACTATGAAAATTTCATGAGCAAAATTCTCGATCAAACTTAAATTGGTTGACTCTCGTAAAGTGAAATGTGTCACATAAATTGGAAAAGAGGGAGTAGAATTTAAGATTACATTTTATCAAAAAATAAAAATAATAAATTAAAAAGTCATCAACTTGTAATTACATCATGTAATTAACAACACTTCATAGTCCCTCACTGAGAATTGGAGAGTGTAATTATCCCATGCTAATTACACTTAATTACCTGCTAACCAAAAAATTACATGACCAGCCAAATATAACAACTCAACCAGCTAATGATATTTTCCATTTTGGGCCTACCCCGCACGACCTAAAAATACATCAGTAGTGTGTATATATATAATAAGATTTAAGTGAACAAACTTAATCATGAAAATCATAATAAAAAGAAATAGTTAAGAACTCTTTAAATAAATAATATTGTTTCGTAAATTGCGACAATGAAAATAATAATAATAATAAGGACAAAGTTCCACCTCTAATCATATCATATGTTTATATGGAAAAAAAACCTAGGCCCACTTATGTGGCGCCACCACAAGTTAGAATTTTCTTTTATGAAAAGTTACGACGTTTATGAAGAGTTATGACTTTTATGAAGAGTTGCCTTAAAATAATCATCCTCTTTTATGAAAAATTGTGGCTTTTATGAAAGGTCCTAATCTTTTCGAAGAGTTATAACTTTTCAAAGAGTTGTGACATTTGCGATTAGGCACAATAAGCATCCGTTCACACTATCCTTTATTGTCTATAAATAGAAGGTTTTTCTCTCATTTTAAAACAACGAAAATTCTGAATTTATTCTTCTTCATCTTCTGCACAATTAAATATTCAAGTACTTTGCTCATGTTGAACGGTTCATCGACGCCATTGTTTTTGTATCAATATACTTGTGAATAAAATCGTTTCATTCACAGAGGATCTATTCCTTTGAAACTTTGGTACTAGAGGGGAATAATTTCCTTAAGGGGATACTATGCATTCAATGAACTCAATTTTTTCATTTCTATTGATATAGATCATGATATATTTTTTTCTAGTCATTAATTTATGCTAATAATTTTATTTGTTATTTTTTAATATGTATTTTAAACTTTGTTGTTTATGTTTTTGCAAAATTATTTCTATAAGTATTTTTTAGTACATATAAATATTATTTATTTATTAGAAAATTTAATATCTCATGTTGATGTTTATCTAATTTCCAAAAATATCAAACAGTAATAGGAAGAAGGCATAAAAAAAATTATAAAATTAAATTGAAGATGGTTGGTAAAATTACTATTTTCCTTTACATTATTAATGTTCGTTACTATGTAATCTTGTATGTAAGATAATACAGTGTTTTAGTTTTAATAATTGATAGATTGTAAGTATTATTTTATAAATTATGTGAAATCAAATTTCCGAACGAAGCGCAAATGAATTTAATAGTTGTATATTTCTATATTGTTGAACAAAATAATTGTATAACATTAACAGTTAACAACTTTAATATCAAATGTTTTATTCAATTATACGTATTATTTCGGCATTGTGGCTTTGATCTTTACACAGAACAACCAATTTTTATTGATATTAAAGAGAATTAATTAGATGACAATAGCTAATAAATAAATGATTCAGTTTTGTCAATTATTTTTATAAAAGTCATACCATACTAGTTTGTCAGTGACTCAATTTTGTATAATCAAATTCAGATTTTTATGAAGTTTTGAATTTATATTTAAAAAATTTAAAATATATCTCTATTATTCGATAGAGTTATAATTTATATGAACGCTGAACTTTTTATTAAATGAATCTAATATTTAATTCGATTTGATTGGTTGAGTCTGTTTCAAGCTCAATAAAATCAGTGGCCTTAAACCTATTATAATAAGATGTCTTAAATATATAAACACATGCATAAAAATAGTATTAATTTTGAATTCTCTAGCCTTTTTTAGTTCTTGTATACTATTTGTTTGTAGTACATATTCTTAAAAGACATTAAGAGTATAAATTCACATAATAATATTATAGTTTATAAGAGTAAGGACTAGTTCTAGCTAATAAGAGGTTAAACATTTGTTTGCAATATATCACATCATGATAAAAAGTAATTAGTTTTTCTTTGTTTTTTAAAAAAAAATTATAATTTATAATGTTCAATACTTTAAGTGAAATTAAAATCACTATTAACACAAAAAAAGAGAAAGAAAATTAGGTAGCATATTATAAAAAGTAACCCTAGTTTGAAATTATAAGCAATAGAAAAACAACTTTTTCTGAAGGTATTATTTCTTTCTACCGCATCTGTATATAAGTCATCCACTATTTTATTGAATTTCTTTAGATGATATTATATTATACAAAATTGAATTTCCTTAGAATATGATATCATATTATACAAACTGTCAAGCTATTTTTTAATTTTGACCAACTATTGATTCTTCAATTTTTGAACGGTCACATATACACATGATTGCACTTTTTCACGAGTTTCATATTATAACTATCTATCTGCCTATCTGAATTATCAGGTTCATCTAATAGTTCAAATATGTATTGGACCATTAACTTATTTTGAATGGCACACAGGAAGAGAGTTGTGACGCATTCAACAAAAACAAAGAAGATGGATGTTAGTGGGGCTATGTTAATTCACTTGCAAGAAGAAATAACTATGGACATCCTTAGCAAGTTACCAGTGCGGTCACTTCTTCGATTCAAATGGGTTTCAAAGTTTTGGATGACATTGATTTCCGATCCTTACTTTACTAGGAAGCATCTCAATCATGCCAAGAATAACCAAAATTCCCAAAAATTTCTGGTTAGCCAAGGGTATCCTCTTGAGTGCAAGACCTTGTATTGTTCTTATTTATCGTTAGCTCAACGGGATGAGGATGTACAAGAACTTGATTGGACTTTTGGTAGTAAACTAATGGATCACATGTTACTTTGTTGTTACGATAGCTTGGCTCTTATTAAGGTTCGTAAATATCCTGATTATAAACACTCCATACTTTTACTATGGAACCCCTCCACAGGAGAATCAATAGTACTTCCTCATCCAAAACTTTTACTTGAGGAAAACATTAATACTTTGGGATTGGGATATGACTCAACTAGTAATGATTATAAGATCCTTAAGATTGATAAAGAGTCGCACAATGAAATTCTAGCTTTGAAAAGTGGTTCCTGGAAATTAACGGATAAACATCCAACAGGCATTGACCCAATGTTAATGTCTATAGACTCTTTGGTATTTGTTCATGGAGCATTTCATTTGGTTGGTTGGGCAAGAAGATGCTTAGTGATTTCATTTAGTATTTCAGATGAGGTATATAGAGAGATACCGTTTCCAAAGCAAACGATTTCCAACCAGTTTTTGGGACGTGGTATTTCAGTATTGGGAGAAATGCTTTGTGCTTATTCTTGTTATGAGTCTCATATGGAGTACATTACTAAGATTTGGGTGATGAAAGACTATGTCAAAGAATCTTGGACTGAATTGTTTAGTGTACAAGATACCGGTCTTTATTCAGTCGTATCAAGATATAGGTTTTCGGATGGTGAGGTGCTCCTCTACTGCAAATTATTGAAACCTTATTCTTGTGTCTTTATGACATCCAAAGGAACATATGGATTATGGCCTCAATCTGATGAAGCTCAGAAAGGATTCGTTTACACAGAAAGTTTGTTCTTCCCGAAAGTAATTAGTTAGTATTTGCTTGTGTATGAACAAGTCACCTCTTTATGTGTTTTCA
This sequence comes from Solanum sitiens, assembly GCA_016801875.1. NCBI lineage: Eukaryota > Viridiplantae > Streptophyta > Magnoliopsida > Solanales > Solanaceae > Solanum > Solanum sitiens. Next base: position 145,982 of record JABWTJ010000434.1, on the reverse strand, counting down.
TATCATAAATTGAACTCTCTGGTGCAGTGTAGTTGGATGCAGTAGTATTCTTTTGCTTGTAAATATTAGCCAAACAGAGATACACTAGAAACAAACCAGATCAACGAACAAAAGTATCGAACCAGACTCTCATCTCACGTGTACTTGAACAACATAATACAAACGAAACAAAGAAAGAATAAACCAGTGAACATCTTAAAACAGAACTAAGGCAAATTAGCCAGCAAATAGTAGTACCAACTTGACTCTCTAACACCAGAAAGAAGCCGATAAAAGATGCAAACGCATGTGTAAAAATCCGAAAGGAGGAGAAAACAGATGGAAGGCACAGAACTCACCTATGACCATGTGAACGCTGAGGACGTCCAGCAAAGTTAATTGAGTCCAACAGATGACACCATGCAACAAGAAAGCTCAAGAACCATGCTGGAAAGATGCACCAAAACTGAGGTGTTATAGATCTGGAAAAACAGCTCAGGATGCCTAGAACAAGAACCACTTCACCTCCCACGCGAGTAAGCAAGTAGGACAACAAATGGTAATATATGTAGTATTTTGGATGTAGGAAGAGTTTTATCGTAACTATAGTGTTTTATTGTTACCAGGTACAAATGTGTCTTAGATTGGTAAGAAAATTTGAAAATACAATATTCTTCTAATGATATCTAACATGCATTAGAAAGAAATAGATAAAAACCTGGAAATTAAAACTTCACTAACAGTCAAAATTGAGAACCATAAACGAGGAGAATCTTAGTAGCTCGGCTACCTGAACTCCCACCTTGTTGTTAAGGATTCGATTCCCTTCCTTGTAATCCTCTCCCCATTCCCCTTTCACTACCCCCAAATTAATAAAAAAAGAACTATAAAAGAAACTTACATGTTACCATATGCATTTGTGTCTTGTCTTAGTTAGGTTGTCAACAATTACACATATGGACTTGCATTTGAATACTAAGTACTTGGTATATAATACAATAAGGTATATAATACTTTGAATTCAGAGTTTCTCACACTATTGTATTTCTCAACAAACTAATGTGTTGTTTTTACTCTCTTTTTTCAATCTTAGGTTTAAATGTTATGTGATGCAACTTAATTTTCAAATTCCCATTTGACAATACTAAAATAAATTACGAGCATAGATTCCCCAAAGTGATGTTAAGTTATTTATTTTTCAAGATTTCATCTGAGTTTCAAAAATTAATTAAACTTGAGCATTAAAGGATACTATATTATACAGAAAATATATTACTGTCCAATATGGAGTAACATTTATCTTAAAGAATACTTGCAACATATCACTCCTCTTATATTCAGTGAAAAAGATGAGCAGGCACCAAGTTTATACATGCGAAAAGGCTTATTATCTGCAGAACAGAAGTGACAAGGGGATTTGGACTCAACACCTACGCGTTGGATATAACAGGTGCCAGGGTAACAAGATCCTGCTCAATGATTGACATTGCAGTGAGCATTTCAGACAATAAAATCAAGAACAATAAGGGTTCGATTTCTGAATGCCCACAAGTAGAAACCAATTGTATGTGTAAGTTAAAGTAGCATGTTTTCAGCAAACAAGAACTGTATAAGAATCACTGCTATACATGATGCTATCTTTTCGATAGTTTTGTTGCATCATACCTGTGGAAATGTGTGCTATTGACATGAATTTCTCATTTTACACTACTTTCATCTCTTTACTGCTTCACCGTATACTATACAAATATATTTACCCAAGACTTTGCAGATTCTAGATTCCACCTCGATCCCATGGGGAAAATGTGATAAGAGCCGAAGAAATAAAGGGAAAGAAGGGGGAAGGGGCGAGGGAGAACTCAACTTTACATCATGATAACAGATTGAAATATCATTGGTCGAGGAATGCACCAGAAGGGGACTATCTGTCTGATAATACAGAGGAACTCCATGAAAGCAATATATCTCGAGCAACGGATGGTAAGTCTGAAAAAATTTAAGACATGTAAAGCTCATGATCAATCATATATTATGAAATGTATGATCTACCTATTTAACTGGAAGGAAGACTCTATGAACAATGGAAGTGTACCTTGGGCTAGTTCCATAGCCATTGAAGGTACATCTACCTGGTCTTCAAGCAGTCTATATACATCAACTACCTGCAAGAGACAATCACATTAGAATTATGCATCTTCTGACATAAGACAACTATCTATCTATCTATCTATCTATCTATCTATCTATCTATCTATCTATCTATCTATCTATCTATCAGATATTACATACTTCTTCAATGTGAAGCTTGGAGTCTTCGGTCAAAGCAAGAAGAAGCTGCCTGCGAATTCCTTCGTCAATTATGAAAAGTCGAGCTCCATCCTTGATTGTGTCAGTGAGGTCTAACTTCTGTTCATTCTTCAAATGATTGCTTGCTCCACTGAGAAAACAAACCAGAAAATGTGAAAAGTTACACATAACAGTGGAACAGGATAATGCGAAAGGTATACTACGTCAAACAGTAAAAAAGGGAGTGCCGAGAACTACCTATTATTCCCTCGAAATGCAGGGTTTTTGCTCAGTTTCGTGACATTTTCCTTTGCAAGAGATATTAGGTTTTCCAGTCGTTTCCACTGGAAGAGACCATCCTTGAACAGAACCTAACAAGTGAAGCAGAGAAAACAATAACCGTGAGGCAACCAAATAAAGTCAACAGCTTGCACAGGAAACTGTTTCAGAGATGTGCCATTTGTTTAAGCTAATCAAGGATCCCTCAGTTTCTTCTTTCTTTTAGTATTTGTTCCTTTCTTTTTGCAAGTGTTGGGAGGGGAAAGGGCAGTTAATGGAGGATGGATACTTCCAACCTAGATGAATGAAGTCATATTGATTATTAGGGTAACTTCAGATCCAGAATGAATAAGATTTCACAATGTAACTCTAGAATAGCTAGGTGCTAATTGATGTTGAAGAACAGACCAGATTCAATCAGACACTCTTTCAAAAAGTCTCCCTCTTGATTCAATTGTCAATCCAACTACTATTGAAAAAAAAAATCCCACCATAGATTTTTAGCAGTGGTCTCAAAGGACCAGAATCACCTTAACTTTGGATAAACTGTATTGTGGGAAAATTCGGTGGACCAAGTTGTAATAACCATTACAAAATTCAAAAGATTGGGCTGAAGTTGGACTAGATATGGACTACCCAAATACTACAAAGCTGCCACATGAAAAGTCTTGTTAATTTCTTTCATTTTCTGACTCTAGTTTGTTCTCGGGAAATCATTGAAAGGTAGAAGAAACAAAGCCTAGCAAGGCAAAAAGCCACAACTAGCTGCTGTCTATTGTTAACAACCACCATCCAATCACTGATGGTACTACAGCAAAAGGCTGAAAACTATCCCAGAAAAGTGACTTCAATGACTTCCCCATTTACGGTCAGAAAAAAGTCATCGAATGACTTATTGACCAGATAACTGATGACACAGTATGGTTGAGGAGGTTGACCACTTTCTCACAATAGAAATAATATTGTCTCTTGAGCTGGCTAAGGCATGAGTTAGTTATCAGGAGGTCTGCAGTTGACCTTCAATCTGATTTGATCCATCAGAAAGAATGCTAGCTGCAAAGGCAAGGATTATATTGAGCAGATTGGATCCATTTTCTCCAAGATAAACTTTAGGTCCATCAAGGTTGGTCCCTTTCCTATTGATACTTTCTACCCGTTGCCTCTGGATTTACAATTCTCATAAACTAAACAAATTACCATATATAATACATGTTGCAACTATCCTTGACCTAACTACAGTAATTTTAATCGTTACCCTTTCTAGAGTTAAATTTGACACTGATTTCCAGCAAAAGTTAAGACGTCAAAAGTTAAGTATATCATAATTGCTGAGCCATGTCCCAAACACGTCGGTCAGGTAAGCCGTATAACTGGACACACCATTGTTTAGAAATGTCTCAGAATGACGTCATTTATTCAAGCAACTCTTTGCATTCATCATACTTTAAATAACTTAAAGAACTATCCGAGGCCTTAATTTTACACTTGTTGAAGAGTAATATATAACATATCTCGTATGTCAAATACAACATCAATAAAAAGTTTAAAGAAGGTCGAACAAGAGGTTAGATAGAAAATAGTACGCTCTTCATAAAGCATGATAAAACAAAGAGATCATTAACCAACCTGTATAAGGCGTTCCCGTAAAGCTGGGTTAGGATCTGTTAGGAGACGTTTTGCCACATAAGGATAGGCGACCTGATTTGATGCTCATGATTATCAGTAGCATAAATATAAGAAAAGTGTGCAAGATAGCATGCATAAATAGTAATATTACTAGACTCGAATATTTTCAGCACTCCTCGTATTATTTGTCGTGTCACAACAAGAATAGGTGTATACCTAAAACCAAAATAACCTTCTGATTCATTGCTTGTTTGCATTAGCCTGTAGCCTTAATAGCTACATTGCGTAAAAAGCAGAGTAGAATACCAAATGTGCTTCATTAGAACTTTCAAGGGGCCATGAGTATGAGCTGAAGTTTACTTTAGTTCAGGAGTAATAACAAATTTCAAAATCTTTTACAAGCAGGTCTAGGTTTCCTTTTTGTTCTCAAACTTAATGCATGTGGATCAATGCGTTAAATTTTATTCAAATGATTAGTGCAAAAGTTTCTCTGGTTTTCCGACCAACAACATTACCAGATGGCTTATTAATGAGGACAAAGTAGTAAACAAACATTTTTTCTCAGAAGTTGCAAACTGAAAAGCCAGATGTTTTACCTCTAGAAACTTGAAACCAGGCTCCAGAGTCAAACAAATTCCTTCTTGAGTCAATAGAGAACGAATGACAAGAGAAAACCTTTCTGGTATTCGAATAGGATAGTTGTAAACTAGTTGATTGAATTTGCCTGCAGCGAGAATATCGTTTACAATGTCAGAATGAACATTTTCTGGTAGCATTTGCATCATAGTTCTAAATTGATAAATCCAGGTGTCTTCAAACAGCAAAGCATAAGCAATTACTGGTGCAGTCCTAATTAGTGGAATTGATCGTCACAAATGCCAATTATAAGAACCAAATAATGGTAAAAGATTTTTTTATTCATCAGGACTTACTGAACTCAAATTAGGTTAACAACTTATGCCTCAATGTAGTCAATTTGTAGTTGGACAAATAGGATAGTTAGCAAATCACTTTGCATATTTCATAAAAGAGTTTGGGTTTGGGTTTTAGGAGATTGAATCTCCATGTATAAAAATTTGGGTTTGGGATCAAACATTTTATAACTTAATGCTTATTTCTATGTGGATATTTTTTCCATTCTCAAAAAATATCCACATAGAAATCAGCATTAAATTATACAATGTTTAATTACTCCTTTTTGTTTTCCTTATAAATATTACATGCATAAGATATGTGGGAATCTGTGTAAATATTTTAAACGAGGTAAATGTGAAATAAGAATGTGGATATTAGTAATACATGGATTAAAACTACTAAATTGATGAAAGCTAACCCTCATAATAGGAAGAAAATTTCTAATTTGTAATATATCAAACTAGATATTCAAAAAAAAAATAATCAGCATTACTAATTCTAGCATTACTAATCTCTACATCAATGACCCCTGCGTAACTTATCAGTAGAACAATATAAAGGATCTGAATGCCCATAGTATTCAACTCAATCAAGCTCCTAGATGTAGAGATGATGCATGAGAAGCTCTGTGGCTGGAGGAGTGACAGAATAGAAGGTATAGCTGCAACTTTCAGGCTGAAGATATAAATTCTGTAGTTCTATTGATTAAAAGAAAGGTTTTGGTTCAGTAATTTTAGTATTTTGAGGACATGACAAATGATAAAAATTAGGTGGAACATCAAGAATAAGGGAAGAGACAAAATGAGTAAATCAACAGAGCATAGGCAATATTTCTGAAGCTTCATTCACTCCCAGAATAAAACACATCAGGCATGTAAACAAGTATGTCATGATTATAAGTTTAACCGATATTATGTGGTTTTGCAACCAGAACAACCGTCAAGCCTGTTGAAGAAGAAGGAAACTGACGATTGGAACAGGTCCAACGCATTTGACTGACTTGTCTACAGCAAGTGTTGATGAAGAAGGAAGCTGAGGATTGGAACATGTCGAAGGAACAGGTCCAACGAAGCTGACTAGCGAGTTACAACACTGCCGAAGAATTAGAGTCGCACTAGGATTAGACTACCTATGTTAATTAGGATTATATTTCGTCTAAGAATTATATTATGATTAAGATTATAGTACGACTATGATTAGATTACTATTAGAATTATAATGCAATTAGGATTTAATTATTTTATTATTATAGTAGTAATAAGTATTGTAGTAGAAATCTAAGTATAGTTAACTTAGGACTCTACAATTCTCTCCTATATAAGTAGCTTGTAACTCAACATTATATTCATCAATGTAACAATGATCAACATATCAATTTATCAAGATTGATCAATACATCAATACAATATTGATAAATTGATAATATTGATCAATAATGATAATATTTTTTTTTGAGAAACAATAATATCATTATTGATCAATACTATCAATTTATCAATATTGATCAATACTATCAATACATCAATACAATCCTTTATTCTTCACATATCTGTGAGAATTATACAAAGCCAGCTAACAAGATTTTTCACTTTTCCTTATTACTCAATCTCTATAATTAGTCTAATAATGCTTATTTCTAACGAAGAAAACCAGATTAGTAACCATCAATGTTATCAAAGGCGAAAAGCGCAAAAAAGCTCTAAGGTCCGTGGGAGCTTTAAGCGCAAGGGGCAAATAAAGCGTGGGCTTTAATGAAAAAAGGCGCAAAGGGAGAAAAGAATACAAATATATATTTTAGTCCAAGTCTAATAATTATAAACATAACTGACAAATATTTGACCAAAGAAATTTTTAAAAAAAAATATGATAAAGTGAAATATCAATTAATTAGTTTCACTTCTTCATAAGAGGCTCATTGGCAAGGAAACGTTTGCCTTAGAACCTTGATGACAACATGAAGCACACATAAAGCGAGGCGAAGCGCTTAACACGTTTTGAGCCTCGCTTCAGGGCTTAAGTGCGCCTTTGATAACACTGGTAACCATAACAGTCTGCAAGGTCACTGTCAGAGCAGTCTAATAATGTGAGAGTATCACACATATGTATTAGAAGGTTTCTGCTGAATATAGAATCCTTTCAGAGCTGTATTTTTCACGATACCTAATTTCTTTAAACCTATAAAGTAAAAATGTATGTTATATTGGAAAATGTTTTTTCAGGGAATTAAGTGGTTTCCTCACTTACTTTTCAATGTTTGATTGGTGAATAACAAGTACTTTTGTAAAACAATATTCAATAAAGATTCATAATAATGTCAGTTAGATAGTGTTTTATCGAGTAAGTGTTGGTTATAGCAAGTGAAATGGACTAAGAATTGGATTATTGTTGAGGAAAATTACTTCCACCTTTAAGTGAAGTCAACTTCCCCCTTTTCCTAAAAATAGTTTCCAGTAAACAACCACTACAAAATGACTTCTTCGTGGAATTTTCCAATTACCAAAAACACCTAATTCCATAATGTTTTCTCAGTGAACAGCTTGATCAGCAAAACAGAAGAGTATAATATATATCCTTGCATCACATGAATTAGGGAATGGGTCAGGTTGCAGCTCAAATTTACAGTCAAAAGACCACCTCATCTCTAAAACTGCAGTGTTCCAAGTGAAGCTACAATTATAATATTACAGGCCATACCCAAGGCCAAGATGCTGTGTGGTATCTACTCTCTTCCTGGTCAAGGATGCTAATCCAGTAAAATGAATTGATAGAATGATGCAAGCATGCACCAGTCAAAGCATGAAATGTCTTACTTTAGAAATACTAAGCTCACATTAGTAGGTTATCAATTTCTACAATGGACAGTATAGAAAGAAGGAAACGGTTATGAAAAACAACCATAGCTTCATCTCTATCTTGGTACAACAAAGTGTGCTGCAAATTTTAGGTGTCATAAGGATCTGAATGGTGAGAGCTTGTTGTTTAGGGCATCAGTCATCACAATGTCTATCGTTCTTAGCTGCTTATTGTCACATATCTACTAGTGCCGACTTCAAAGGGCATAATAACCAAGTAAGGGGCTACACAGGAAAAAGCACAAAATTTCTAGAAGTCGGAAGCAGGGTGCAATTAACAGGATCAGGAGCAAAGTGAGTCATTAACAAAGCTAGTTATTCAAGGTACCTGTAACACTTCTGAAATTAAAGTCGGCAAGTCCTTTTTCAAGCGAGTTTTGCCATATTGCTTCTAATGCTGGAACAATAGGGGCAACATCAGTTCCACTAGCTAGGAATCCCAGCCTGGTAAAATCATTTGCCATCTCAGCATAGTCCTCATTCACCGCATGGACAACAGCATCAATCAGAATCTGTTTATTTTGCTGAAAAGAGAAGACAGACAGACAGAATCAAAATTGCAGGCCAACTGGAAAATAGACAAGTAGCTCCGGGCAACTATAGATGTTGAAAGTAAGGAGAACTGATAATATCCCATAGAACTCTTGAACTTAACTAGGAGAATTTTGGAGGGTACAACAACAACCTGGGGAAGGTAGGATGTATGCAGATCCTAATTTTTGAGGGTGTTTCATTCTATTCACAAGGATACCATATAATATTTTGTATTTACTAACCCTGTTTGTTTTTAAGAGAATATTTTTTTTTGAAACAGAAAAGATAAAAGAGAATAATTATTTAACATATTGTACATACATAGACTCTAAAATGAGAAGCTGATCTTGTACATCATTCCTCAAACTAATTTCAAGAGAGGTTTCTCTTTTCACATGGTACCACATTCCCTATAATCTTGGTAGAGATTTAAGTAACTTTTGCCTACTGCAGGGTGGTCTTGTGTCACCCACCCGGTGAAGGTTTTCTTTCTTTTCTATGTTTTACTATCCATGCCTCCTTAGTTCTCGGTGATTGTTCTGACAGCTAGACACCTTTTTCTGGTGACCATTGTGGCAGCATACGTGCCCCTTTCGATGACCCTTCTGGCAAAATTGTGTTTCTTTTCAATGGACTTTCTAGCGCACTACTTTTCTAGCCCCTATTTTGGTGACATTTCAAGCTAAACACCTCTTTGCAAAATTGAAGTTTGGGTTCTGAACGAAGAAGTATTCTTCGTTTCTTCTTTTTCATGATATTAGACTTTGGGTAATGAGTCCCTTACTCAAAATCTTCTTCTCTTCCTTCTCTTCATGCTAGCAAGTTTAGGTATTGAGTTCCTCTAGCATTGAATTACAGTCCACCGTTTGGAAAATCTTCCTCTCTTTTTCTTCATGAAATCAGAGTCCAGATAGAGTTCCTCGTCTGAACATTTAATCTTCGGTCATTATTCTGGAAAAATCTTCTTCTCGTCTGATTTTCTTTACCATAGTTAAGGCATTGAGTCCCTCCTCTGAATAGATAGGTGGTTGAAAGTTCATCTAAGCAAAGAATTAATACGACAATAAACAGATTGGAACTAGAATGAACCAGAGGATTTAGGTGAAATTCAGTAGAATAGCTCGCTAGGTACCTCCTGGCTACCCCCTCGTCTTCTATTCTCTACACCTCCTCATATGGATTCTTCCAATTAAAAAAGTTGAAGCACAAAATGACCAAATAGAAAGCAGGACTAATCCCAGTTTGTAGATAGAAGTCAGCAAAGCCTCTAACACCAAGAACCTTCCCTTTCACATTAATGATCATTCTCTTGGTGAGGCTCACAGGTCACAATACAATTATCACCGGAATACTACCTTCCTGATTGATATAATTAACTTCAGTATGCATCATATCTTGTAATACATCTTTCATGATTCAGTTTGCATCGAAAGGAAAGACATTGAAGATTTTCAGCACATTGACTCAAGTTTCTCATAGGAAACTCTGTTTTTTGAGATTTCTAGCATAACATTGTAATATTATTATCATCATCACATATATCATCAAAGAAGAAATGACTATGCAAAGCCACAAGGAAGACTATATTCATAGTACATTCAAAATAGAAAAGGGGTGTTCTTCTTTCCATTTCCCTTTACAGCGGTTAAAAGAAAGGGCCTGCAACCACTTGCAGAATCTAGACAACCCTATGCTAGCAAGTTGATATTAACCAACATGTTCTACATATCAACTTTACCCAATAATCAGCAATTACAAACCCTCAATTCTCACCTTCTTCAGAGTTTCATAATTTACAAATACCTCAAACTTATGTAGCAATAGATGCATTTTATTTGGGCATGCAATAACTTCGGGTCAATGATAGCAAATTTGACCTCCTAACTTCCGATTTAGGTAATCTAAGGAGGATGAATACATGACCATATGTTAGTCTAAGACCATATTAGATTGCCGGGGATTCCTTGTTACCTGTATTTGGCATGCTCATTGAACACACACATACACATAAAGTCAATCACATCAGGCATCATTTAACTAAATACCAGATATACAGTCGATCCATCAAATACCTGACTGAGCACAGCAACATTGCCAAAGTCCACATAGGCAATGCGTCCATCACGCATAGCAAAGATATTCCCAGGATGAGGGTCCCCATGAAATAGGCCAAATTCGAGGAGCTGCCGCAAGGCTGCACTAACTCCAACAGTTAAAAATCCATCTATATCAATTCCTTCATCTCTGATTGCCTAAGTCACAAGAATGACGATGTATTAATACAAGGAGGACATCCCAAAGCACGCTTTGAGGAAAACTAAAGATCCACACCTGTGGGTCAGTGCACCGAATTCCATCAATCCACTCCATCACCAAAACACGTGAACCAGAAAGCTGTCTGTAAACCCGAGGTATTTTAACAGTAGGGTCATCTTTGAAATTTTCCAAGAAGTCTTCGATATTACGAGCTTCCTAGAAAGGAAAAAGAAGAGGGATAATTACAGAACACGAACATTGAAAGACTTCCAAAATAAGCAAAACTTCTTTCCCTATTCAATTTGCAAAAATAGGAATGTGCAGCACTACCAAGGTATAATCCAGCTCCTCCAATAGCTTCTCACCAAATTCATCAACTATAAGCTCAGCATTACACCCCAGTTTCTGTAGACTGATGCCATTCAAGAAGGAAGCTAGAGTGCGGAAGAGAAAAAGATCTCTGTAGATGATAGGCTCTATTTGCGGCCTTAGCACCTAAAAGGAAAGAGAAAACCCCAATTATGAATACCACTGCATCATCTTGTTAAGTCAATTCTTTAAAGCTTCAAAGAACAGCCAGATGCTTCAAATGAGATGCATATATGTATATGAAACTAGCATAAAAAAGGAATAATTAGATAACACACATGATTTCTCTATACACATTTGTGTCAAGTGTGAAATATTGGACCTTAACAAATCTAAAAAGCTTTACTACTTGACTATGTTCAATGGCCATCCAGATATTTTTCAGCTATTTATGTAGTGGACAATCGTCTTATTACTGTTTTTAGTTCTGCATCAGGTGTTCTCCAAATGACTATAAAGGAAGGTCAAAGAGAAATGTCAAAAGTGTGGTGACACATTGATGATACGATAAAAGGCTTCAAGACTTAGCAGTAAAATTGATCAACACTCAACAGAAAAGAAGAGTGCAAGCAAGCAGCAAATGGTCAACCTTTATGGCAACTTCTTCCCCTGAAGCACGTAAAGTAGCACGGTATACTTGACCCAAACTTGCAGCTGCAATAGTTTCTGAAGAAATTTTGCTGAAAACAGCTTCAAGAGGCTGGCCCAATTCCTCTTCTATGATGTTAAAAGCAACCTACATCATTGTCAATGATTTCTGCTCAAAGGAGAAGTGTTCGATGTAACAAAAGCATGCATCACCTGCACCTCACTTGTCATCTAATTACCTGATTAGGGAAGGCAGGAACATCATCTTGAAGAATGCAAAGTTCATTCATGTAATCTTCTCTAATGATATCAGGCCTGTTCGCAAGCACCTGTAAAAAAGAAATAACAGATAACTAATTGGAAGAAATACATGCATGTATGCTATTGCAAAAAATGGAGAGAAAAGCAGAGACATAGTAAAATATATATAATATAATAAAAAAGATTTCAGAACAGAAGTATAAAGGAGCAAGAAATTAGGTAAGTTGAATGTGTTGAAAATTGCTTTTGTTAATGCAGATTTACTAGGATACTAAGTTGTTTAGTTGCAGGAGTAAACTTTGTTAAAATTAAGTAGTTTAGTTGAGATAATTTAGGTTTTCGAATTTTATTCTACAGATTTTCTGTTTTTAAGTTGGCTATTTAGACCCTCTGTGCATAACAATAATTGAGACTTAATGAAGAGGGGAATTACACTTGGCTCTAGATGTTTTTTCTGTGGGGAAACTGCAGAAACCGTCAATCGTTATGTTTATCCAATGCGAAGTCACTGGCCAGTTGTGGAATCTGTTCCTAAGACTTAAGAACATCTCCTGGTCCATGCTGGGAGAATTTCACTGGCTCTATATAGCTGGGAAGAAGCAGAGACACAAGCAAAAAACAGAAGTAACTAGAGAATTGTCCCTGCCACTATTTGGTGGACAATATGGAAAGAGAGGAACCTTAGAGTTTTTGAGAATAGGGAGAGTAGTATGCAACAAGTTCAACTGAATTGCATTTTGACCCTGTGTTTTTGGTGTAATCAAATTTACTCTAATGATACTGTCTCTATCATTGATGTCTTAGACTCATTATAGGGATATGTCGGTATTATTAGAGTTCCTTATGTAAATACGGGTTCAGTACATAGGATGTACTGTTCTACAGAAATAGAAACAATTACCATTTTCAAAAATAAAATAAAATTGAGAGACAATTTCAATCACTTCTAGTATTTTTGCTGCTCTACCATCTTTTGAAAAAACCAATAGTGGTATCGGAACTTCTATCGGATCTATGAGTTCTTCCTAGAACTTCCATTGATCTAAATGGATCTGTGTTCATTGAAGAACTCTCAACCACTTTTAACCTCTACATATTTTAACTCATTCTTATTTTTAATGTATGAGCCCCATCTTTAACCCTTGCTAATTTTTAACTTTTGGGTCCCAATATCAATTTGTAACCAATGCTTCCTGCTGTTTTCAACCAACACCAAAATTTTAAACTGTTTTTAACCAATAACTGTTTGGACCCATACACGTTCATCCATACTTATTTTAATCATGACAAGCATCAATATCTCTTTGAATAACCAACAAATCTTCATTTGTGAAAACTTTAAATTTGATTAGTGAAGTTCAAGTCTTACTTTGAATCCTATGATTTATGGGATGTTGTGAAGGAAGAAAAATCCTTGCAACAACTTTTTGCAAATCCTACGATTGTCCAAATTAAAACATTTTCAAAAGAGCTTTTGGATAAAACAATGTTGTTGTCAAAAGAAGAAAAAAGGAAGAAGAAATAGTCGGGTTACAAAAGTATATGCAAAATCATAGATGCTCAAAACAATCCTAAAGCACGAACAACAGAAACAAAATTTGAGGAGCAACGTTTTAAAATTGCAGCAACAGAAGCAAAGGAGGAGTGTTGAAAATTGTTTTTGTTACTACATATTTACTAGAATATTAAGTGGTTAGTTGCATCATGAGTCTTTGCTTAAATTTAGTTGGATCAATTTAGTTGAGATAATTTAGGTTTTTGAACTTTATTCTGCAGACTTTCTGTTTTTAAGACAATTTTAATGACCTCTTTATTTTTGCTGCACCGCCATCTTTTATAAAAACCAACAAAGCAGAACTAAGCACAAAGAGTTGTAAGTCTATTTAAATAATATACCTTTGCCTGCAGAGAAAACAAGACAATAAACAAATAACTATTGCTTCTGAGAACAGCGAAATCAAAAGGAAATTACATCTAAGCCTAAGTGCACATTCTTGGAAATTATCACATGTTATGTTTGTACAAGAAATATAAGATGACCAGGAAGCATTAATTTGAACTCAATTTTACCAAAGAGGTTTAATTTCTTAATATTTAGTTGCACCCTATTGCCAATGAGTCTAGCTCTCCATGCGGTAGAAATAACCAGCAGATATAGCTAACAATAGCTTGCATCTGCTGCATATGGCACATTCAGATTCATGACCAGTTCTCTGACTCCATATGCTATATTGCTATCATATATGAACCTCATTAAGCAGTCCTATCAATCTCTCTATCTTCAATACGCGACTCTATCATTTGTATCTGACAGATTCGCAGCGATTTAACAACCTAGATCCAAAAACAAAAAGAAAGGGAATCTCTTTTTTGCAATCTGTATATTTTTTATAACAATCTTGACCCAATCTATCAGTCTTACAATATTTAGGAATGGAACTAGTCAAAAATAATGTGCTTAGACAAGTGAAATAAATTCAGAGCACAAGTCTTACATGTTCCACTACTATTGACTGTATATTGGGAAAGAAAAGTTCAATTGTCACTGGTATGACCATATCTCTGTAAAATAGAAATGTTCCATTGTTCCTCTAAAGTTAGGATTAACGTGTATTCACCAAGCAATATTTATTTCTGCAATGACCCTTAGAAGTGCTAAATGTGTTTGGAGGTATAGTAATAAGCCACTGAAGGTTTCACCATTTTCAGTCGATGTGCACATAATAGTGACCCAATAAAAGACTTCAGCTTGTGCCCAAAAAATGACGAACACTAGTAAAGAGGATATCACACTTAAAATCATGTTCCTGAGTCATCCTAAAGTAACTTTCACTGCCTATAGGAGTTTCCAGCCAATGGAGTGTAAAATGCTTCTTTAATACACAATTTCAGCAATTTATAGCATTTCTACGGTCTCTACTATATGCACAATGTATATTCTTCTGATAACAGTTTCTTTCATGGTTAACTGGCATTATATATCTTCTTTGGCTACACACGCTAATACAGAATCATTTTCCAGTTTAAGATTCCGAAGTCTAAAATTTCCAAGTAGAGCAATACTCATCCACAAAAAATATAAAAACCAATTGTTCTTGTACTTTAGAAATTTAAAAACACCAAACCTGTCCTGCTTTGATGAAAGAAGGTCCCAAATCACACAACAGCTTCCTCAGCTGCCGAGCACGGAAAGGAACAACTTCTTCGTCACGACCCACCAAATAATCATACACCAGCGTAGTCCAGTAAAGCCCCAAACTCCAAACAATCTCTATTCCTCTACCAACCAAAGAAAAAATCTGTCCTCTTGACTCTAACACCTTGTTTCTCACCTAAAAAAACCCAACGTTTGCATCAAAAACACAAATTTCTAATAAACCCACATAAAATGAACTTTATTTTCCAATACATCCACAAAAAATTAACCAATAATATAGCAAATAATTGAGAAATAACTCACATACTACACACTCAACTTACCCATAAAACAACAAAAGTTACCAAAAAACTCAAATAATCCCAGCACATTACAAATTCAATTCTCCAATAAATACCCAAAAAAACAACCAAGAAAGAGCGAATAACTATCAAGGAATTTATTTACATGTTCCAGACTTCTTAAGCAAAACTAATTCCACACAATAAAAACTTAATTTTCTGCTCAAACCACAAAAAATATCAAAGAAAACTTGCAAATAATCACCAGGAATGCTATTCACATACCCCAAATCAACTTTCCAGCAAACAACAAAGAAAAAAAAAAAAAAAAAGAAGTAAGTAATTCTCATACAGATTCTGGGGAATATTTTCGGAATGGAATGCAAACTCCACGTTCAATATCAAGTTGCTCCAAGGCGCTAGTCCTAGAAATGTCCTTCACTAGCAAAGCAGTTTTCTCCGACGGAGTTTGTACAGTAGAAACACTACTTACTGCACAGATCCTTGTCGATAAAGATCGATTTTTTTTAACTGTATTCAACAGTTTTCTTCTGTTTTTGTACTCAATTGATAATGGGGTTATTGAAGAATACAAACAACTAGTACAAATTCCCTCCATTTTCTCTAATCAAGACGAAGAAACAGTGAAATTGAAGAGTGGATTTGGGATTTTTACATATAAAAAATGGATTAAGAATGAAATTTTGATTGAAATTCCAAGTGCATGTGGTTGTTTATATGACCACAAATTTGTGTGTATATTTGATGATCAGAATTTAGAAATATAGAAACTCTGAAGTAGCAAAACTGAGCTGTCTTATGAGTTGTACAGTATGCTTCAAGTGTTTTTTGTTTTTCTCATTTTGTAGGGTATTTTTAGTTTATGACTTATGTGTGGTAGGAAAAAGAAAGATAATCAGTTAGAGTTTATCTATAATTTAATAGGAGTATATTCTTTTTGGTAGAGCAATATTACAAAAATTCTTTTCTATCTTAAATTAGAAAAAAAGTATATTGGATGAGGCACAATTATTACCTTATCCTTTTTAATTTGTTTTGCTCATTAAATTAGGGTTGACAAAACTAGTAATGAGGTTAATCCGGAAGCAAGTGGAAGTGACTTTTATGGCGAGTAAGATGAGAGAAGCAAGATTGAAATAATTTAAACATGTAGAGAGGAAGTGTGTTGACGCTTGAATGAGAAGGTGCAAAACGTTGGTTGTAGGATGCGAAGGGGTAGAGTTAGGTCTAAGAAGTATTGAGGAAATGTGATTTAACAGAAGATGATACAACGTGACTAGTGCTGGCAATTTAAGCTCATTTTTCAATTATTCGCCCAAATAGCCCTTCAAATATGGGTTGAAAGAGTGATTTTAAATATGGTTAATATTTGAGATTATATCCATATTTTACCCATTAAAATATGGCTATATTATGGGTAAACTACGGGTCAAATATGAGTATTGCAAGTTTTCATAAAATTTTCAAAAAACCTTTTGTTACCAAGTTTTAGAAGCAATTTTTTCAAAACTTTCATATATGGGTCCCTATTAATATTTCAACTCTCGACTTCCACCCCACGCTTCCAAAAAAAATTAAAGTTTAGTTTTAAAAAATATTTTGAACTTCAAAATTTTATTTTTTCATCCCTACCCTCGACCCCCTCAACCCACCCCCACACCAGCCCCCTCACCCCTCACCCCCCAAAAAAATAAAAATTTAAGTTTATTTTTAAAAAATGTTTTCAACTTCAAATTTCATTTTTTCATCCCTACCATCGTTCCCCATCACCCCCACCCCCACCCAAACTAAAATTAAGTTTATTTTAAAAATTTTAACTTTAAATATTTATTTTTTCACCCTACCCTGGACCCACCCCACCCCAGCCATCGTCTCCCCATCCCCACCCCCTACCCCAACCAACCCCCACCCTTTAAAAATATTAAGTTTGTTTAAACAATATTTTTAACTTTAAATTTTTTTTCATCGTACCTTGAACCCCCCCGCTAGCCCCCTATTAGCCACCACCCCCCCAAAAAAAAATTTAATTTTTTTTTTACTTTTATAATAAAATAAAACTAAATGAAACATTTTCAACAGATTTTATCTAAAAAAAAAAATTAAAATATTTTCTCCATATTGAATTCTTAAGTAAAGAACTATTTATTCATGAAATATGGGTAAAATACAAATAGTATTTTACCCAACCCATTTTTACCCATATCAAATATGGACGGGTTGAATGATTACCCATTTTATGTTTATCCATTTTCAACCCGCTCATATTTGACCCAACCCGCCCATTTGCCATCTCTAAACGTGACACAACATTACAACTTCATATTATCGAGGACATGATTTTAGATAGAAATGACTGAAGGTCACATACTAAAGTAGAAAGTTAATAAGGATAGAGTGTTGTCTTGCTTTGCGGAGGTTAAGACTTGTTAGTGCACGCCGTAGTACTAGGCGTAACCTTTTAGTTCTTGTCATATGTTATTTATTAAGTTTAGATTATCACACTATTTGGTTGTTGTTATTGTTTCTTAGTGTACACTTTACAATGCTCTTCTTATTAATTGTTATGCATTCTTTGTTGTTTACTTATATTTTTACTTGGGGTTGATGCACTTAAGCCGAAGGTCTTTCGATAACAACTTCTTTACCTCTATGAGATAGTAATGAAGTTTGTGTACATTATACCCATTCTAATTCGACTTAGTGAGATTTCAATGAATATATTGCTCTTGTTTGTTAGTCTGTAGTCCAGGCTCAAGCTAATATTAAAATTATTTATACTTATTTTTTATTAAAAGATATGCTAATATTTTTTTTTTTTAATATCAATTTCATACTTCATAAAAACTTCGAATATACTAAAGCATGAAAAAGTATTTAAAGTTTAACCTTCTTTTTCTAATTTATATTTTAATTTTTTTATGAAATCAAATAAATATGTGCATAAAAGATCTTTATTTTGTTTAGCTGATTTTTTTGCAAATTATATTCGAGTTATTTGAATCAATTTTTTTTTATCATATATAATTTTTTTCACTATCTCGTGAAATTTGAAAGAAAACTCATTGACCTATAATTTCATATGTTATGACTCATCTAATTCATTACGTACTAAAATATATAATAGTAAACATTGTTTGCCTCCAAGAGAGACACTCGGTGTTTGCTAGTCTTCTTTTTACTGCCTAGATACATGATGAACAACCACTTAGGAGCACCATTTTTTAATTTTTGTAGCTGTTATTTAACTTTTTTTCTTTATATAACTTTTTAATTTTAATTTTAACACAATAAGCTTAAAGAATATTTTAATATAGGAATTTAAAATTATAATTCTTCCTTCCGAGCAAGTATACTCGCATTGATCATTCTTCTATTTCTTATTACTACTATACCCTTCTCGTTTCCCGGTACGGAAGTCCTTTGCTCGGCTTCTATCCAGATACCGGCAAATTTGCCGACGTTGAAGTTTCCCGTCGCGGTCACCGATTCCAGCGACGATGAAGCTCTCGTTTTCTCTCTCTTCAAAGCCATCTTCAAACCTGAAGAGGCATCCGTCTTCTCAGACCTTCGCCGGCGACGATCCCCGCAACTCCTCAAACGCAATCGAAAAAGAGTACGTCACGGAATTTGACCCTTCCAAAGCTGCAGCTAGTTCCACCAAAGATACACTCATAATACCTCCAAAGCAGAACGAATGGCGCCCCATCAAAAGGATGAAAAATCTCGAAGTCCCTCTCCAAGCAGATGCCTCTGCTGCCGATCAACCACTTCAATTCGAACTTGACTCTGGCGCTGGAGTCGAACCGGCGTCAGATGGAATCTCTTACGGCCTCAATGTTCGCCAATCAGAAAACCCTAATCCTAGTCCTAACCCTAACCCTAATCCGACCCCTAACCCTAAACAGGTGATTGATCCGATGTTGCATAAGTTTAAGGAAGATTTGAAGAGGTTGCCAGAGCATAACGGGATTGATGAATATACTGATATGCCAGTGGAGGGATTTGGGGCTGCTTTGTTGAAGGGTTATGGGTGGGTTGAAGGTAGAGGGATAGGTCGGAACGCGAAAGAGGATGTTAAAGTTGTTGAGTATAAAAGGTGGACAGCTAAAGAAGGGATTGGATTCATACCTGAAGTACCAAAACCTAGTAGTAAGGGTGAAGGAGGTGTTAAACCGATTAAGAAAAAGGGTGAAGAAGGTGTTAAAATTGATCATAGTGATGGTAATGTTGAGACAATCGATAGAGAAAGAGGCGGGAAAGGATTATATGTAGGGAAGAAAGTGAGAGTAGTGAGAGGAAAGGATATGGGAATGAAAGGAGATATTTTGGAGGTGAATAGCAGTGGAGATTTGGTGATCTTAAAGCTTGCAGACAAAGAGGTGAAGCTTCAGGCACGAGACTTGGCCGAATTGGGTTCAGTGGAGGAGGAGAGGTGTTTGAAGAAGTTGTTAGAATTGAAGATTAGAGAAGAAAAGAGTAATCTTGATGGGGTGAGGAAACAGTCATCTGGAGGTAGAAGTAGAGATGAAGCAACAGCGGAGAGGAAAAAGGAAAGCAGAAGAAGTAGAGATGAAAGGAGTGATAAAGTATCTTGGCTTGCTAGTCACATCAGAGTTAGGATTATAAGTAAGGATTTGAAAAGGGGAAGATTGTATCTAAAGAAAGGGGAAATTATGGATGTGGTTGGACCGACAAGTTGTGATATATGTATGGATGAAACTAGGGAGTTGATACAAGGTGTGGATCAGGAATTGCTTGAGACGGCTCTTCCTAAGCGTGGTGGTCCAGTTCTTGTTCTGTATGGTAGGAACAAAGGTGTGTATGGCCACTTGGTTGAGAAGGATAGTGAGAAGGAGACTGGAATTATCCGAGATGGTGATACAAAGGAGTTACTCAAAGTGCGGCTTGAACAAATTGCTGAGTATCTTGGAGATCCAAGCTATATTGGTTATTGATCCCAGTCCTAGTGAGTAAAAATTTGACATTGACATGATGAGGAATTGCTATTCAAATTAAAGGTATTAAAGGTGTTACTTCCTTGGCCTCCCATGTTATATAAAAATACACATTATCTTTTCTTTCTTATTCATGCAAGTGCTTTGAAGGTTATATTTTTGTAATTTTGATGCATGTATAAGTACTGCTGCTAATGGTTCCTCTGTTAAGAACTTCTAGCTATTAATTCAGTCATTTCATTTTTTTCTCCTCTTTAGAGCAATAACAAATCTTCTCTGTTTTTTAAGATGAAGTAAAAGTATCATTGCCAGCATTAAGTAGATGCAAATCTGTGTCATGCCTAGAAATTGGTAGGAAAGATGGCGAACAGATTAGTTAGGTGAAGCAGCTCGCTTGTGGTTGACCCTTACTTATGGGTCAGAGTAAAAAAAGTTGTACTTATAAGAGTGGTTTAGCAAGCTCACTATGCTATACCATTGTTGGATGAGCAAAGTGGTACACCTATTCTTCATTAAAAAGCTGGTGCTAATTCTATGATATTCAATGGAGTGTGATGAAAGATTTGAGTGTTGTTTCTGTGTTACAGCTACCCTTGAAATTTGTTTGGAGCATTCAATTGTATCAATAGTGTCAACACAGAGTCTATGCTAATTTTTTTAGATTAATAGTGCTGTCTGGCTGCAGTATCTTCTGTCAAAAGACTGCTTCTACCAGGTTTACGATTAGTAGCACTTTATAATGATAGAAGCAACAAGTATTGGGGTTCTATCTTCTAAGCTGTAGTTCAGAAATAAGAAGTGTAATATTTTACAAAACATTACTCCTCCTGTACCAATTTATGTGGCACAACTGAAATTTCGAGAGTCTACCAAGTTTTTCTTTGATCGATATTTCTTTATATGTTTTTAGATATTTTAAGTTGTTAAATATTGTGATTTATACTACTTTTATGTAGTTCTCAAATATGTAAATTTTATTTTAAAAAACTTAAAGCTTCTATGCCGAAATCATGGCCAAAGTTTAGAAGTTTGAATGTCAAGATTCCGGTGAACCAGACCACATAAATTGGGTTAGAGCCTAGAGGGAGTATTTAGTATCATAAATGTAATGTAACATCTGATTACATGAGTCCGTCAGTCCACAAAAGACTCAGAGATGAGGATCATCCATAATCTATTGGCCACTTAACCAAGATTAAATAGAAGGTGAACTGAGTTAAAGAATGACATGATTTTTTTTTAGATAAAGGTAACAACTGTATATCAATCATCAGCTCAAAGCTGGTATCCAACAATTTACATCATATCCTACCTTCCCAAATGTATGTCTAGCAAAAACAAAAGATAAAGAAAAGAAAAAACTATCCCTAGATCCTCCTTCATCTTTATAAGGATCCTAGAATGTCTACAATAGCCACAGGATCATCTATATACATTGAAGTACACCACTTTTGGTGAATCTGACACACACCCCTTGTCATTTTTGAAGAGTCGAGCAATATAGCTGCTGGGACAATTCTCCTCTGCTCTTATCTGTGCTGCCACTGCCCTCCATATTCAAGTTCTCTAGAGCCTGTCCATTTCTCTCAGGAACAGTTCAAGTTATACCTGAATCAGTATATTGAATTTAGTTCTTCCAATATTTTGTTTTTCTCTTCCTTTTATCTATTACCTTTTCCTGTAGTGTTTAACAATAGTAGATGTACAAATGAAATCCTGATTCTTCTGTGTTTAGGTTAAGATCCTTTTCTTCTTAGTACCTTAAATTGTTTGTGCCTTCTAAGGTAAGCTCTTGTTACATATGCAAATGGAGAGATCTTAATGTGGTAACTGAACTTGGCATATGTGTATTTATGTATTGGTTCTTGATTGACTATCCTGTGGTGTGGTTTAGAGACAATACTCCGAGAAGCTTTGTGTTAATTGCTCATAAGAAATTTATCACATTAATAAAGCATTTGAGTAACGTGAAAGAAGAAAAAGTTTGAAGCCATTGCAGTTGCTATGCACAATACATCCATGATACATATGGGAGATTAGTAGGATCTTCCATTTATATTTGGGTTGTTGAGTTTGTTTTTGTATGCTTGATATGTAGGGGTATTCAAGTGATTATGGAAAAGAGGAGTTCATACATTGGATTACATAGGTTCTCTGTAGTCTAGATTCTTATTTTTTTTGGTCTTGTAACACTTTTGGAGGTAGCCAACTTTCCTTAATGCTGAGGAATATAACAATACCATTTATCAAAAAGGTGGGAGTGGCTTTGTGGCATACAAGATGATGAGGTAAGAGAGTCTAAGATGGTTCAGGGCTTCAGGCATGTGAATAGGAGTTGTGTGGATGCACTAGTAAGAAGGTGTGAGAGGTAGACTATTAATTGTTTTTGGGAGAGGCAGTGGCAGCTCGAAGAAAACGAGGGGAGGTGATTAGAATTTAGATAGAACATGACATATCTTTAGCTTACTGAGGACATCACCCTATAGAGGAAGATTTAAAGGTTGATGACTAGGGTATAAGTGTAGTAGGTAGCTGCGTGTTGTCGTACTTTCTGTCGGATAGGCAGGGGGTAGTCTCCTCTTCTCTTTATTTAGTATTAGCATAGCATCTTACTCTTCATTTTTACTATTACATGTTGCTTCATTTGCTTTGTTTATCTTATTATTGTGTTGTTATTTTCCTTTCAATCACTGCTATGATTACATTTCCTTGAGCCTGATGGTCTATCGGAAACCTCTCTACCTCACAAAGGTGTATGGTAAGGTCTGTGTATATCATACATTCCCAGCTAATCCAGGAGAGATACTATTATATATCTCATATATTGACTTCTCATTATGCGGTATATAGCACATCACAAAATTGCTTTAGCTTGGTGTTTCTGAGGGGGATGTTGCCTGAAGTGGATCCAAACATATTGGGCATATACTTAGCTAACAGTATTGTACGAGTCAAAATACACTTGCATTTGAAACTATTAACTGTAGTTTGCTGTCATGAGAGCTCCAGGATTAAGCTTCTTGGATATATCTGTGATATATTTTCGTGTAAGTTTACGGAGCTTGTGATGGACTGTGCAGGAAACAATATCATGAAGGTGCTACGCAGGAAGTCACATTTGCTGAAGACTCAGACGTTGCTTATACATGTATTTTAGCTCATCTTGGTTGTACATTTTGTAACTGCCTGAATTTCTTTCATATACGAGGGTTATAATTCGTATCGCGATGAGAAGCATTTGTAGAAGCCCCCTAGTCACACGGGAGGAAGTACCTATTTGAGCTTACTTTATAGACTATCCTATATGGTGGTGGACAATACATTGGGTTCAAATGTAGTAAGATTGGAGTTTGTAGTTTTGCTGCTTGTAGATTGAGAAAAAAGTCGTATCAGTAAAAAACAGAACATTGTAAAAAAAATAGAATAATCGCAGGATGAACTAGGAGGCTAGTTTCCACCTCCATAAATATATAAAGCTACATAGATAATATGGAACTTTTAGTTAAAGCCCTTCATTTATCTGTTCCAAGTAGTACACTGATTTATGCAGCTACATGAGAATTCAGAAGTCCAAACTTCCACACTGCTTGCTTTGTAAACTTTGTGTTCCATTAGCTTGTTTCATATTTGCATTATGTTCGCTGTTAATCCCCCGACTCCGCCCAATGCCTAATTTGGGTAAACCACGATTGAGGCCCTCAAGCAAGACACATGCTTTGCACCATTTCTGCATATAGTTGCACAATATATGGACCAGTCAGTTAAACAAGTAGCCTATTTTGAACAAGAATAATTTAGTGGTACGAACAAACGTTGCAAGTTGATAAGCTAAGAGAGTGAATCACGAAAGAAAACGGTCACATGAGAGTGACGATAGTAGGGTCTATATCTCAACACGGATCAACAATTCTTCAGGAGAAACTTTAACCAGTCGAGTAGATATTGCAAAGGAGACAGATAGATCATAATACAATGGCAACATTAACATCTTGAGGAAGTAATAACACCATTAAAGGGAGCGCATACTGATCCCTTGAACAAATTATACTTCAACATATAGATGCTAGGAATCTAGTATTGCAAACTGCAAAACAGTAGAAAAATTATCATATTTACCTGGCTGGATATGTAACCACATCTTTCACAAGTGCCTTGTTCTGGCATTTTTGTAGAGGTGGAGATCCGAAAGTCTTCACCTGATTTGATAATGTCGAGAATGGCTCTTGGTCTGTCATATAAATTAGTATTTTATTAAAGAACAAAAGTAATTTGCAAACTACATAATCGTCTGAAGAAATTTTTTTTTTGGGAAGAATTTCAACTGGGATGTACCTCATCCTTTCTAAATCTTTAATGAACTCACGAGCAAAGCCACGATACGCATTGGGGGAATAAATACCTGCATGTTCATACATCTAACTTTTTAGGATGAAGCACAAGGATATGACACAAAGCCAAAATTAATCAGTGAGACGATTTCAGTGTTGGATCATATGGTATTAACACAATAAAGGAAACAAGCAGTGCTCTGCCACTCGCTCCAGAAAATTATATTGAAATTTGATGCGAAGCCTAAGGACATTGAGTGCTCAGACCTTCAGAATATCTATATAAAAGAAATGTTCCATAACCGGGAATGAAAAGTAAAACCTTAATAGATAGATGGGCAAAGGCCTTAGTAAAATTTCAAATATGTTAAACTTCATCAATAAAAAAAATATATCAGATATAAAATAGACATTATATGTTTATATGTTAGTCATACAAAAAACTATATTTGAGAAGTTGTCGTACATTAAAATGGTTACTGATAGTGATAGATGATCATGTAATGTTGTTTAAGTGCAAGAACGATGCATAATGGAGGCAGTTGCAGATTAAAACATCCAAATTACTACTTTCTCTGTCCCATTCTAACTGATTAGGTTAACACTCGCAAAGCTTAAGAGTAAGATAGTGTGGATATATTATTAGTTCATTACTGAGATTGATAAGAAAAGCTTAAAGTAGTAGTTCGAAGAAGTGGAACTGTTAGTTGAAAAATATCACATCGATTATGGAACAATACAAGGTAGAAAGGTCTATATCGTTTGATCTTTGGGAAAAAGATGTTTGTCATGATTAAGAAAGAGGTCGACTTTTTGGTATGGACTAAGCGAAGAACTAGGTCAATCAGAATAGGATGGAAGGAGTTTTTGAGTAGTTCAAATACTGCTATTACATATATTCTAGACAAATTATATTTGAAGTGTATTTTTGCAACGTAGACAGTATATGGTAAATGACTATCATTATGTTCAATAAAGGCATATAGAATGAGTAGATGTTTAGCCATAAGTCAGCAAGAAACCTTTGCTTTTGGGGGTTATTCTCTTGAAAAGTACAATACTTGGATCAATATGGAGCATGAAGCTGACAATTTAGTTTCTCTTTCATTCCTGATCTATTTTCTGATGTATACAACTAGAATCGGATTTGAAGTTCTTGTTCATGAATTCTAGATAATTTCTGTACCCAGCCTTCTACATTGAATTGAAATATCATTTCCTTTCAGATACTGAGAGGAAGTTTTATCATTGAACTGTTCTAAGATGTACAAATTTTAACACGTTCATATTATCTCATACCCCACCTCTTCCACAACACCTGGGCCTCTTTCCAGTGTAATGGGAGAAAAGAGAGAGAGATAGATTAAAGTGGACAGATGTGAACACAACACACATTAAAGTGACAAAGAGAATGTAAATATACTAACAGCAAATAAAGAACAGAAATCCTAGTTCTAGTATTAGAACTGAAAGCTGAAGGAAAGAAAACATGCTTACATTCTGTAGAGAAGTAGTCCAGCTTTTTAAAGTATGCATACGTAACAGCAAGTCAAGGCAGCACAGTCATAAGTGATCACAATCACAAAGCAATGATTTTACTAGGGAAGATGCAGCCATTTGAAGTATATAGGTAGGGGTAGCCCAATAAAATACTATCAAAGAAAAGGATATATGACAATTTCCTTCTCATAAGTGTATTTGAAGGGCTTGCATCTCGGTATTGGCCCATCTTCTCCAGTAATTATCGACGTGCATCTACCCAATCTGGTTTGATAGCGGTAAGAAACTGGTGAAT
The DNA here is from genome assembly GCA_016801875.1 of Solanum sitiens. Classification (NCBI taxonomy): domain Eukaryota; kingdom Viridiplantae; phylum Streptophyta; class Magnoliopsida; order Solanales; family Solanaceae; genus Solanum; species Solanum sitiens. The sequence continues at coordinate 119,500 of JABWTJ010000434.1, read as the reverse complement.
AATTTGGGGAAGTCAAGAAGGAAGAGACTCATACAAGAGAACTAAATTACAATTATTTTTACCTTGCAATATCACCTCGTAAAATATTTAAAAGGACTGTTTCAGCAATATCATCTGCATTATGTCCGGTAACGAGCTTGTCTACCTTTAGCAGTGCAGCACCTCGATCAAGGGCCTTACAAAACAAAAACTAATCAATAAGATCTCCATATTACCAATTTCAAATAAGTATCATGAAACTGCAACCGCTAGTGGAAAAGAAAGCGTTTCCAAAAATATTTACTACAAGAAGAATGCAAAGAAAGAGACTTCAAAAGACTGAACTAAGCTTGGTCACTCTCATAGCAGGAAACAGAAAATTATATCCGCCAGAGTAGAGTTCCAAAATATTTCAAAAGCTTTTTTGTACTCTTGCGTACAGCTTTTGTGCAACAACATATATTTACATAGAGATTTGCTGGGAAGGTGCAAATTGTGTGCCAGGTGTTGGAGACATCTATGCAAAAAAAATCCTCAAACCCAAAGACAAGTGTGTCGAATTACCTGCCGACGGAAAACACCACAAAATGTGCAGTTGTTCTTCAAGCCTATCAATTTCACTATTTCATCCATTGTCCACCCATACAATTCACTGTAGGAAACTACTTTTAAAGGAAGTCCATACTGCAAGGATTAGATAGCAACGACACAGTCATCATAAATTGAGAAGATATAGAGGTCAAAAATTTGCAAGTTAAAAAATCAAACTCATCTAGTGTAGAAACTATAGATGCTGCAAAGCCACTGTAACACTTGGAAAAATGACAACTGCGGATGCTAATGACGCTCAAGTAACTGCTGAAAATTAGAACAGAACTACAGAAGAAAGAGATCGCGGGAGTAAAATGCTGTAGTCAAAGAACCAAGAGATATTGGTGGAAGATAAGAGCTCCTCAATTTAGAACAAACAACAACTATGCCCCAAGCCTAAGTTAGTTGTGGTCGACTATATGAATTCTCACTATTTTTCTCTAGTATTAGATGTTCTCTTACAATTTTTTAAATAATAATTGTGGTGTCCAGTCGGCTCACTTGCTCAACTAATTCCACAATGTACCAGCTACCTCCCACCAATACAAGTACTGAGTAATTCTGTAAAAGGTAATTTCTTAGAGGATTTCTTACATTGCTACTGACACACAAATCTATAACAAGAATTAGAATAACTCCTAGCAAACTCTGAACTTAATGCAAGCTTACCAAACATGAGTAAGCCATAATATCACTAGTATCCTCAATGTCATTAGAGGGGGAAAAAAGAGAGAAGAAAACGTCAGAGGGATGATGTTTTCAATTTTCACTCAGTAACTGCTCAAGGCTATGCCCCGGAAAGGGATAAGAACTAGCAGCACTCAAAAATTTGTAGACCAACCAATCCGATATATGAATTTCCTGTAATTGTAGTAAAGAAATGGATTATGTATATCTCGACAAGTAATTGAGTTCTGATATTTAGTTGTGATCATATAAAATATAATTCCATAAGCCAGAGAACATTTGCAAAGAGCAAGTTCCTTTTTGAACACGACAGAATCTGGAAGTAGAAAAGAGTCACAATCATCTATTTTTGGATTGTCTTGTCTGTGACCACACAACGTACCATTCTAGCTCTTGCTGCATTGGATGAGATGGTTCAAACTGAGATGCTGGTAAAGGAAGTAAGGTACAACTTTGGATTTTTCTGCTGTTTGACAATAACATAGGAAATATGGTTGTAAGTGAAACACCTTTACAGATGGTATTCACAAATAAACTTGGCCAAGAAAAGATGGGTTGATGATCCATTCATATTTGAAGTTCATTCTGACTAGTTCAGGCACTATAGTTTACAAAAGATAAGGTTTCATTCCTTTTCACCATCAAAACATTGTGGCATCTAGCACAACAGGGATAAGACAAGCTATGTCCCAAGACACACTATGTTGGTCAAGTTAAAAACAAACAAACAACAAGTGGACATGCTGATGTTCGGCAGTTTTTCTCTCACAAGTTGGCAACAAAAGTCAAAGATAAAGATGAAACATAGTAGAGATCAGAGTTAGTAGTTATTTAATGAGACCTAGGATTCAAACTGACAGCTTAACAAGATTTATCCCTGCCTGTATTTCATTTCTTTTGACTGTTTCAAGGGAATCATCCCTGTAACCAGTTATGCCTTCATCCACTGATAGTAAGAAGAGATCCAATCCATAGTTGTGCCTACGGTTCAACTCTGACATTACATATGCAAGCACCGTTGAATCTGCAAACAAACCCGATTACCATCACATCTGAGATTAATTCCATCAGAGAGGAAGAAGGCATGCTTAAAATGAAACTGTATTTATTACATATGAGAAACATCCCAGTTAACAGAAAAGCTATCCACAATAGGACCATTTACAGCAGCAGCACATTAGCCAGGGTGAAGACATAGTAACTTTGACAAGCTTAATGGGGTTTTGCAATATACTTTATTAGTAGGAAGTGATAGTAACTTGCGCAAAAAATGAGCTTAAGAGAGTAACAGAGTCAGTATGTGCTGGCCCACAAGTGAGTAACAGGACCATTAGAATAATTTTCATGACTAGGATACAAGTTGGAAGGGAGTTAGATGGAATAAGTTTCCCAATGGACAGAGAAGCAAAAATGGTTCCAAGTCCTAGTTGGCAAAACAGTCAATTACTCCCCATGGAAGCTCCAATGCATGAGATAATTGCCAGAGAGAACTGAAAAATTGGGCTGTAGAGATGGATCCAAGGCAGCTCCAGGGGCACAAGAAAAGTTTGCCCAGCGAAATGTTATAAAGAAGGATTGTGGGAAAAGAGATAAAACTTTACTTTTAAACTTCGTTAAGATCTTTTGTAAGGGTTCCAAACCTAGGCAGTTCAAGATACTCAAAAGGTGAGTAACATGACTACATACATAGATTTTCAAAACTTACGCTCCTAACATCACCTGGCAAATCCCTATACTACAAGAAACATCTTCAAGAACTCAAGCGCGAAAAACCTAGGGTTTTGTGAAAACTATGACAAAGGTAAATTCTTCTACTGCCTTTCATTTAAAGTTAATATCTATTGATCGTATTACGACTATGGAATACAAGAATTGATGGAGTTGATAGTGGAATTAACTATAAGCTCTAAATGAGACCTTGATGGGGTTGAATGACAAGTTTGGGTTAATGGTTTTAACCACTTAAATTGTAGATTTTGAAGAGTTGTCTGCGCGAGGTTGTTGAGAAAAGACTTGGATAGTAGTTTCGAAGTAAGTTGAGGTTTCTTTCCTAAGTCAAGGGTTAGATTAGAATATTCATATGTTTGATGAATGCCTAAATGTATAATCCAAGCCTATATGTTTATTCTAGTGAGCATATGATCTTCTTATGCTTAAATTGCTAGCCTCGCATGTTAGAACGCTATGTGCACATGTTTGCTAATTAATCAGAAAGACAGAATGATTATCTTCTAAGATGTGATTGGTTTCATGAGGTGTCCTAGTTACTTTCTTGTATGAAATTATCTCCATATGTGCAAATGCTTTTATTGCTCAAACCTTTGGTTAGATTCAAATTAATGTGATTACATTCATAGAGGGAGAAGTAGTCAACCTCTTAGAGTATGAGGGCGATGGTGTCCAGAGTTAGCTATCCCATGCTTGCAGGTGCTAACACACTGAGCTACTCGATGACCCCATAAATGGGTTAAGCTTGGCAAGCATAATCAGAGGCCCCATTAATGCACTCAGATAGGTTGAGTTTGATTGAGCTACTCAATGGCTCCTCATACAGGTTGAAATTGAGTGAGCAAAACCAGAGGGCCCACAACAAATTTAGCAGTCCTGTGTGTGTTCCTAGATGCTCATGTACGTAGGGTCATCATGTGTTGATCTTTTCAAAAAGTTATTCCTTCTAAAAAAAATAACTTCAATTCTAGACTTCCGGTTATCAACTTTAAGACTCAATTTTCACCTTCATTTTCAAACCTAGTTTTCAGATTCAATATCAGCTTACATATTTGCAGTATTATATTAGAATAACTTCCTTCACTTCTTGCATTTCATTATGATTATAAATGTATAGCTCATACTAGTCTTGTCCTCCGCTTGGGGAAATTGACAATGAGACTTACAGGATATCCTTTAAAGTGGGGCAAGTGTTGAGAAAGCAGGGAAATATAACACGTAGCTAGAAGAAGATATTCATAAATTCGGTGACAAGCTCCACTGATTCGTTCCAGCGGTATTAGACTCTTCCCAGATTTTCATATATTTTAGATGCTATAGTATTCCCATGGAAACGCCTTGAAGGTTTTTGTATTCATACTTCAGTCTTGAAGAGGTTCATGACTCGCTAGTAGGTTTTAGCTTTCAAATACTTTTATGTTAAATCCGTCATTTAGTTTTTCAGTCTTTACTTATTGCAGACTTGGATAACATTTATTGTTGTGCTAAGTTCAGTCATAAAACATGGTTCACAAAACGTCTACCGAAGCACAGATTCTGTCAAATAATTGCTCACAAACCTTTTCCACCAGAAGCTCCAATAGCTATGCGTTCCCCAGGCTTGAAAAGCTGATTATCCACAATAACCCTATGAATCTCATCTTCAAACACTGTGTAAAAGCACTCCCTGCATATCTTTTCAGATAAATAACAAATTTTAGCACATCAAATCATTAAAAAAAAATGAATTGAGGTAGCGTGAGAGTACTTGTTCAAGGGTTTTAGGGCGTTTCAAGGCGGCGCGTTTTTCATTACAGAGAGTACACAATCGGCTCCTTGGCTTCGCCATCTTCTCCATCTTCCACGCAAAACTACTAAGATCTCAGGGCCGTCACCGGTGAAGGCTGATAATACTCGGTTTTGGTTCGCTATATCAGTGGCCTCTTTATACATTCTTATTAAATTACAAAATACATCCTTTTGTTGTAAGTTATATCAAATTTGACCATGTATTTTTGAATATATATTTTTAATGAGAAAGATGGTAAGTTATAGTATAATTTTTTATATACTTTTTTGAATATTTAAGTTTTCATTTTAAAATATTAAATTTAATTACAAAAACTAATTAAATTAACTTTAAAGAAATGAAACATGACAATTATTGAAGGAGGGAAGGAATATTAGGGTAAATTTTAATTTTATTCCTTAAGAAATTTGGACATTTAAACATCATCGATTTCATGAGTTTCATAATTTCAAGGGAACGTTTGTTTGACGATAATGTTATGAGCTAAAAATACGATCGAAGATTAAATAAGAGCGATTTTTCAATAATGTAGAATTAAATTTGAATGTGAAAAACAGATCTAAATCTATTTTTAAATTTTGTGAAATGGACTAAATTCGTCCTTCGATAATAATTGGGGTAAGATACACTCACACTTTGATCAAATTTGCCCCATAATTTTCAAAATTGTGCAAATTTCATAATTACAATTTACAATTTGAGCTTGTTGAGAACATCTTTCCAAAAACCTTAAATGTCTCTTATGCTACTTTAATCTTGATAACTGGAGTTACCAAATATTTTTTATGGTCGGAGTTGATAGGTTACCACATGAATAGTTGAGATGCCTAATATGTGCTTTTATGCATGAAAGAACACAATGAGTTGAGCCAGAGATTGAATCATAACCTAATCTGTGCTTGAACTTTTATCCTCACTTGCTCCATGGGCGAAATATTAAATTTAACAATTTAATTTTGTCCTTTTAAGGTTTATCCATGCAACAAGTGAGGGTCAAAAGTTCAAGACCAACCATTTCCAAGGACACTAGGAGTAATTTCCTGCAAAAGATTCATTCACCATTCATCAGATACATCTGTCATGTACAAGTACTATATGATCAATAACATATCCGGTGTGATCCAACAAAATTAACAATAAGTACTAGTATGATCATATTTCATCATCACTACTTTCAAGGACTACAAGAGCTTTCTTGGTTTTCAACTTCTTAACAGTATTGCCTTTGGTCTCTTTGCTTCCATCTGCATCTTTTTGGGGATCAGACTCATAACTAGCAATCTCTTCAAGAATTCTGCCTCCGTATTTTTCAGTCTTCAACTTGCCAATTATCTTCTCCAACTGCATAAAACACAAAGTAGTGTTCAGATGATTGCATCACATGAGAAGATCTAAAGCTGTGCTATCAATGCGATAGTGTAAACTATAGCAGTCTCAGCTCTTAGCTAGAAGGACGTTTACTTTCACAATTAAAGAAACATTGCATCTCTACACCTCACCTACTTAACAGGCCATAAATGAGCATGCGCTGGAATAACTATGTCGCATGCAATGAAGCATGCAGGGAGTTCAATTACTCTGCAAACTCCTGCAACCTCAGATAATACCATTTAAAAATCTGAACTCTCTATATCGACTTACCTGTCCTACTTCCCTTCTTTGGCCATACTCAAAAACTGTCCATTTCTCCAAAGAGTAAGAAATTTCCAAATTGACACTCCACTTATCATCAGATGCTAAACTTGGGACTCACTTTTATGTTATCTGTCTCAATGAATGTCTACTTGATTTGGCAGTATTAACAGCAAGAGTTGGGGAAAATTATGGAAGCGGCCATTGCTTTCTTTCTTGATTTTTTAGAATAAAGATAAAAGAAATCATTTCATGAGAGAGGTAAAAGCAGGGTCCAGCCTCCCTACCCCACAAAGGTAAGGGTAAGGTCTGCATACATCCTACCCTCCCCAGACCCCATTTGTGGGACTACACTAGGTATTGTTGTTGTTTTAAAGTAAAAGCGGAGTTCAGAACTTTAGTGGATAACAGTACCAGTCACTACATTTTCCTTTTAGCAAAGTAGATATTACTTTGACATGGATGGAAAGGAATACCAGACTATTGGAGTTAAATAAGTTCAAATTCCTCTTTTCTGAAGATTTTATAAACTATAATCAGATAACAAGTAATGAAACACCAAAAGTTAGAAGTTAAAACATCAACTCTGTAAGCAAAGCAGTAGGAATAACCTCTTCAATTGATTTTGGTTTTTGTGCACTCAAGGTACTGATTTGTTGTGTAGATAATACAGAATGAGGGAATATTCCCCCATGGATGGATGCGAGTTCCTTTCGCAACTCGTCAAGCTTATCATCCAATCCTGTTGATCTTTCTCGTTTGGATGATTTCATACTGCTTGAGGTCCTTGTCTGTCTAGTTGACATCTCAACCTTAATAATTTTATTACCTGAAGGTTAACCAGAAAAAGAAGTTAGATAACTATAGGACTCTATGATAACTTGAAGTCCTTTTCTTTTCTTTGATTTGTATGTAACAGAGATGATAAATAGCTGGCTTAGCCAAAAAAATTGTGCCTGGGGTTGATTTATAGCATTCTTTCAAGCCAAGCTCAAACTCAGCTTGAATACTAAATGAGGCGAAAACTTTGCCGGAAAACATTTTTGAAACTACTTTGCTAAAAACTTGACAAACTAAACTGGCAGAAAATCAATAGAATTTTTCAGAATTCTCACAATTAAGACAATCCCTTAAGTAATAAGCAAATATCAAAAAGAGGGTTTCTTCATTCTTTTCTCACGCTAATAACAGAAAGGAATGATCAAGGCTGAAATATTCCCAAAAGCTCTTTTCTCTTTCTTCTCTACACTATCCAATACAAAATTCTCCTCACGCTAATAAAAGAAGGTTGAGTTGCTGCATATTTGTGTATCTGAAAGAGAAGGGTACTTACCTTGCAATACTTGCTTTGCCAGAGGTCCTACTGTGACATATGCATTTGTTGCATAGGCTGTATGTTGAAATTCTTCTTTCTACAGGGAAGGAAAAGGCACAAAGATGTTAGTTCAATGCTTAGAAAAAGGGAAAGAAGATAAAAGTCACTTTTTTTATTTCGATGTCTTGTTTCTTCTGTACAGGACAAAAGGGGGGAAAATAAAATTTGAGGAAAAGGATTTTCATTTTATATGCTTAGTAGTTTGTACTTTTGGTCATATCGCAAATTCTACTTTACCTTTAATCTATAATAAACAAAAAGGAAATCCTAAAGTTAGCTTCTTCAACACCCTTGCCCGAATCCTGGATCACACCTTAATACTTGAAAATTTGTTTCCCTCAGACTTAAATTTGTACTCAGAAAAAATGGAGCTTTTTGAGGTGGCAGCTAAATAGATACCACTAAACCAGACAAATATATATAGCAACATCAGAAATATTGCTGGTTAGCTAATTTGAGTAATTCCTTAGCTTCCTCTGGACAGAGACTGCATTTGTGTAAATTAATCTGCACATGCAACACAGAAGCACTAATAACAATGTATCAGAAAGCAAAAGTGAAGGCATTATTGGTTTCCTAGCCATGAAGCAAGTTGTATTTCTCAAGGAATGAAAGAGAACTCCTTTTAGGATTATTTTTCTCAGTATTTTTTGTGACAACAGAGAAATACCCAAGGTCCAGTTAGGGCATTGTTAGGATGGAACTTCCCTTTACCCGTCTCCATTTAAATATCAAGCTTCTTTTCTCAGTATTTTAAATATATAAGTATGGCTAAGACTATAAGATTACAGAAAAAGGGAATACCAAAGAAAATAACTTTTGATAGACAGAAAACAAAGTAGCAAAGACTGATAAGACAATGTCATCAACTAAAAAGTATCTAATCACCAGTGATTGGTATCGACCGTATCGTCAATGAAGTAGCTGCAGTAAAAAGCTGGATATAGATAGCATATGCACAGAGAAGGAAATTTTACAGAGATTTTTTTTTTGTATAATTTGCAAAGACCGGACTCTAAGAAAAATAAAAAGCAAATGCCACATGAAAAGTACTGTTCACTGGACTTCCGTCCTGTTGCCAAATGTATTTGCAGAAAGAATATAGGGGTACTTTCTCTCAAGGTCACAGTTCTCTACAATAAGCAGATTTTGGGAGCAAGGACCACAGGAAAAAAGATGAAAGGATAGTGATTGGAGAAGCTTATATTACTCTCATTTCTTCCTAAATTTTAACAGCATCATATTAAAAAAATTCTAATAGTGGTTGCCATGCTTGGTAACAAAGTGCATTCAAAGTAAGCCCACATAGAAAACTGAGTTGGAAAAGAAAAATTAGGAAGTCAGATTCCAGTATTGTGCCTCACTCTCTGTTCTCGGCAACAAACTTTTCTGATACGAAAATAAAGATTAAAAATTTGCAGATTATGGACATGAGTACAGTAAGCTATGAAACAACAAACTTGAGATTTAAATAACAAGCAGTCCTGTGATATCACATCTTTATCTGCAAGTTACTACACCTACTAGTTTTGATAAAAACAATGTTGACAATGTTGAATTTCAACCAACACGTTTTCCATCCTTGATAAGCTAGCTATATTCCAGGGAATCAAATTTTACATTTGTTGCTGGGCGGTCAAATTCCTATTCTAATATGTTCATAAAAGAAAATAGTATTTGAAAAGAGTCCATACTAGAACATGATCCAAAACAAGCTTGATGACAAGTTGCTCCAATTCATCTTTTTTCAGACCGGGACCTGAGTATACCAAGAAGAATGCATTATCTGTTTTGTGTCCATTACACCTAAAATTGCAAGCAAAATAAGAAAATGGTAGCAGAGTGATAATGAATAATGAATTTGAAAGAATCTGCTCAGTTAGACTGACATTAAGCTCTCAATATAAAAATTGAACAAGATGATGAATGAAGGGGGAACACAGTCCTGCTAAGACCATCTCCAACCTTACTCTATTTTACTCTCCACTCTCTATATTTGGAGAGTAAAATAGAGAATGCCCTCTCCAAACACTCTCTATACCCTCTACTCTCCAATTACAGAGAGTTGAATAGTGGTTCTCCGAATTTGGAGAGCTACTATTCATACTCTTTTCAATACTATATTATTATTTCTATCTTTTTTTTTAATTAATGTATTATTTTTCATGAAGGCTATTAAGTAAATCTCTAATATTTGTAATTCTTTTTAAATTTAATAAATTATTTTTAAAAAATATATAATTTAATATATACTACTTTCATTCCAAACTAATAATATTTCAAATATTTTTATACATTTTCGTTACTTAAGTGATATAATTTGATATATTATTAATTTTCACTATGAAAAATGAACAAAATTAAAATAATAAGATGAAAATTTTAATTTAATAACATTATAGTTTAAATACAAGATAACAATACAATGCAGTACATAACATAATAATTTTAAAAATCACAACAAAAATTTAGTAATCCGGTTGATTGTTTCCATATTTAACAATATTTCGGGAAAAGAATTAGTGTATGATCCAGAGAAGTTGTGGTTGAGATTGCACAATTGTACTTGTTGATTTCTTTTTTCAGTTATTCATAGTTGTTCTTTATTCGTAGTTGTTCTTTAGAAATTTAAAATAAAATATAATTATATACTAAATAAACAATTTGAAAACAAATTTTTATATTTCATGAAAATTATATAAAGTGATTATTTGGATAAAAGAAAGGTTTTATATTATGAAAGAAGAAAATAAAAATTAAATAGAAATAATAATATAATATTGAGGAGAGAAGAAGATTCTTTTTTAGAGAGTAAAATAAAGAATTGGCCTAGAGTTGATTGCCTGAAGCAATAAAGAACTCCATATTTGGAGAGTAAATAGAGGATAGGGTTGGAGATGCCCTAATGGAAGAACACAATCCAACTTTGGGGACAACAGACAGAAGCTATATCCATGTAGAAGCTACTTTTAGCAGACATTTCCCCTTTAACTTAAAAGATTGATTTGCCCTAATTATACTGGCACTGCTTTTGCTCAAGACTCTGTTTAGGACTTCCTTTTCTCTAGGAAATGCATATTTTTCGCAAAACCATGATCGTGTGAATCTTACCAAGGTTCTTCTGCTTAACCTTTAGTTTTTCCACCAATTGCAACATTGTAACCCTTTGATCATTCTCTTGTATATCTTTCAGCATAGACACAATGAGTTTTGCATGGCCTGCACACAAATATAGCATAAGGAGAAAGGTACTTACCAAGGGGAAACAAGATTAAGTTTGAAACATCTCATTGTAGATATGAAAATCTTGAAAGGATGATATCTTTTTAAGTGTGGTACATAGCAATCATAACAACGATAATTGTGCCCAACAAAAGGAGAGAGAGAGAAAGAGAGATGGAGCTAAGAAATCTACTACCATGATTTCTCATGCTGCAACTAGTTGTCAACGAATTTGAGCATCCAAAGCAACCCTAAGTCAATTAGTGGAGTAATTATTCATAAACCATTAATTTTTTGATAAAGGATGCCCTTAATCATCGGTGACTTTATATCTTACACTCTCCTACAAGCAACCTAACTTTTCGGTTCAAGCATGAAATCTCTTTAAAAGTGATGAGGCTCCAGTAACTCAAATAGGAGTAGACTTGGGACAGCTGAGTCAATGAGCTAGGAATCAAGAGAGAGAATTGCAAAGTAGACTACGGATGGATCATATGTTGCTTGGGCTCTTTGAAAATGTCAGTGGGTGCGTTTTGGATCCTCCAAAAGTAGGGCAATTGGAGAATCCAACACGGGTACAGCTGCATTTTTGGACAGTCCGAGCAACATAGGATGAATCAATAAGCTTGATTATTAGTGATAGCGAAGTCCAAAATAGTAAGAATGAGCTGAGGAGAGAATAACTAGAATTAGCCCTATTAGAAAGATTGGAGAACTAAATGAATACTAGACAATTAACCGGCTTATCATGTTTAGTCTGATACCATATCAAAATCTGAGCATCCAACCACGTAAGACAAGGATTGAAGTAGCCCAAAATCTTTATAAACCACTTCAGATTCCCTTAATCAATGTGAGATTTAACACTAACACTAGTATATCATCTATATGCCCATCGATCCATCTTACTGGACTGTTACGTGAAAAAATATTTCTCAATCAAAAGTAAGAATTTGAAGTTGTTGACTTCTAATGTGAATATGGGCAGTCATCTCCATTCCTACGGGTTCTCCACTAGCCCAGTGACACACCAACCATGCTCTTTCTCTTTCTCCTGTCAAAAATGCCCCTCCCCCTAAATCCCTGTCCCCTTGAATTAAACCTTTCTCTTTCCATTTCAAGAGAAAAAAGAGAATGATGCAGTGTTGTCCTTGTTTTTTTTTTGGGAGAAAGGTTACATAAATTAATACTAGCACATAGGCTGTGCTGAAGCCACATCTACAAGTAAAAAAAGGTGTCCTTATTCTTTGACTCTATCTTACAAGGAGTCTATGATGTCAAGCGGAGGTGTTGTATCTTCTAAAAGGCTTTCTCAACAACAAATTTGAAACCAAAAAATACAGTTCATCTTAATTTATACGGACTGAGGTGTAGCACTCTTCAAAGTTCTTCTACAGAAGTGTCATCCTTGTCTGTCTACTACAGAATTCAGACTTAGATAAGAAGCCAACCTAACTCCTTTGCGTAAACAAGAAAAAGCTTCTTTTGCTCAAATTTTTGCGTAATATTATATTGGTCCAGGTAAGGGTCTAGAAAAATAACAAACAAAGACTAGCAAAATATATACATCTTCAAGTAAAAATATACATTTCATGAGCTTGTGTCTTACTCAGTAAAGCTACTTTTTTGGAATTCAGATGTCATTGCTCCTCTATGATCAATGGTATTTTGCTATGTAATCTTGTGTTCTGCAGATATGCTACAGTATACTCCTTCTGTTTCAATTTGTTGGTTTGATTTTGACTTTACACAGGGTTTAAGAAAATAAAGTAAACTTTTGAATCTTATGGTCTTAAACTAAAGATACATATAATGTACCAAATTCCCTTCAATCTTGTGGTCTTAAACATATCATATGGGAAGTTAGAACTAAGGAATTGCCAAAACAGGGAAGAGGCATTCTTCTTGAGACAAACTAAAAAGGAAAGTAAGACAAACAAATTGAAATGGAGGGAGTATTATTCATTTTTCTCTGTTCAGATTGGAAAGGAAATGGAACAGTAGGAAAACTTGAAACCATCTTTCTTCTCATTCAACTGAATAGTTGGACCCAAAAGAAAACTATGTTCTTCTACATTATCCCTTTCCGCTTTATATTTGTAAGTCAAACAAGAGAAAGAAAACATTTTCCCTTTTTTTCTTCCTTTCCACGCTTTCAAACAAGTGCTTTCTCTCTCTTTCTGTTGATAATTCTTATACAGAGTAGTTACTTCATATTTTAGTGCACTTAAGGAACATCAGATTCTGTGATAGAAACAGAATAGGCGAAGCATTGACAAATGAAATACAATTAAATCAAACTAATGGATATTTCATATCTAGATGTTTAAACTAGCGCGATGACAAGAGGCTGTTACAATGAGATATTAATTAATTGTATCTCCCCTTTCTCCAGTACTCCCTCCCTCCACCCCACACTCACGTATTTATAAAAAAAACAGAAAAGGAAAATGAAAATGATGCAGTGGTAAACTGACGACATAATTACCAAACAACAATATAAGAAAAACTCACCTAGCTCACCAATTGGAGTGCAACTTATACATTTCAATATTAGGATAATCATTAATTATGTTAGAGACTGTAAAAGGAGAGCATCTGTTACTGCTCATACATATCAGCAATTTACTATCAGAGCAAAAGGATCATACTGGTTGGAAACTGAAACTATAATAACTAGCGAAGACAGCAAAAGACAGACTATACAGGTAAACCTATGCTTTTAGACAACTCGTAGACATAATAGAAGATTGGTACAAATACAAAAGTAAAAACAACATACTTGAGACATCCAGCTCTTCCACCTCATTTGAAAAGGCACAGTTGTCACACATTCCTGAGCAAGATGAAGGTCAAGTGAAGTTGTGGAGCTCTTCTGGCTATTGTAACAAATTAACATCAGTATCCAACTTAAGAAGTTAACCATACCATTGCATTCTTGTAAAGGCTCAGCAAAGTGTCGGAAGAAAGCAGTTCGACGGCACTCTCTTTTAGACTGCAACAAAAGATATTTATACGTCCAGCTTATTGTTAACAATAACTGTTTACATATGAACTCTAGTAGAAATTGAGTTCCCTTTAACTTGGGGAACTGATTCTTAATTAACAAAACCATAAAACTGATATACGTGTTATACCACTGTCACTTACTGGTTAAATAATGTATGTACAACCACATATTAAGCAATCAAGAACATCATGCCTACTTTGACATGTATGGATAACCATCATAACATCTCAGCGAGCGCTCTTGCATTTGGAATCTAACTAGTCAGCAACTGTATTTGAACTATTTGATTACAGCTTAAAAAAGATGTATTCAGGAGCCAGGTACTTTAGGAGCATCTCACATTAATATGGTATGCAAGTTTATTGTACGAGCTAAGAAAACTGGCAGGAAAATCTTCTCATTCATTTACGAAGTTACTGCTTATCCTGTGCTGTACTTATAGTCACTTGGAACAGAAATGGTTCATCAAATATTAAACATTTATTGTTCTCAGTTTGAGTGTATGGTATAAACAAAATCACCTCAATATTACCTCAATATGGTGTGTTTTTCATTTTCTAATTATGACACCAAGTTTTCTATTGGTTAATCATTGTAGGAGATCAATAAATAATTGGCACAAAGGAGGCCTATCCATTCATAGTAGCAGCAAAAAAGGAAGAGACTGCATCGACTATACAAGCTTATATCCTCTTGAGAAGCGCAGAATTCTCAGTAAGGTATTTTCATAAGATGACAAAAGAATTAAGCTAAAAGCGCAGCTGGAAATAGCAGGCAGCATTACCTCTTTCAAAATATTGTTTGACAGGACATAGCTAATGTAATTACTAAATGCACAAAAAGCACTATGTGATTTAGGAACTATTTCGAGATGTCATATTAGCCTTGGGTGATCACAAGTTACAAAAAGCAGTATAAATAGGAAAATTCATAGATTACAAGAACTGGTTAATCGGGTAGTTCTATTATAATGGGAATTTTCACATGAAATGAGCAAGAATGATACAGGATTCTGTCTAGAAGTCTTTCTGAAACAGAGAAGAGGTAATTAAGTTTTGATGCATGAAATTTTACTGTCAAATTCTTCAAGTATTATTTTAGGAGCAAATACTACAGAAACTAAAGGAGTACAAGAGAAGGCATACAAGATGTTTACCATCTGAACTGTCTGTGTCGATGCAGATATGGTGAGGGTTTTAGATAATTATATGATATGGTAAGGTGACGTTCAAACGTTATTAAGAAATTAGATTATTTTTACCCTTCCATACCAGCAAAATCTTCTGTCTATTTGGACATTTCTACAGTGCAATTTGATAGTCGATAATATTATGATTCTCAATTTGGATTTTTAAGCAGGAACAAGCTGTTGCTATATGAAATCTCTTACTAATGGTTTTTTTTAATAGCAAACAAATAAGATAAATAAAAGTCATATGATTCTCACGGAACCAGAATGGCATCTATATAGAGAACACAACCACTAATATGAAAAAATATATCAACAGCCAACCTTGTACTAAATGTACTACAATAGTTCTTGTTTTAGATATCCATCATTATTTATTATTGTTTTAATACTCTATCCAAGTATGTTGTTTATCGTGTTTCGATTATTGCACTACTTTGTTGTTGTTGTTGCTCCCCTCTAGTAGAATTTACACTGTTTCCTCGTGACTTGCTATATTTTCTTCTTTGTATCTGGAATAGCTGCATTTGAGCCAAGGGTCTTCCAGAGCTAGCCTCTCTACCTCCACAAGGTAGTGGTAAGGTATGGCATAAATTCTACCCGCCCCAGATTCCACTTGTGGAATTTCACTGGGTATGTTGTTGTATTTCAACAGCCAACTGTATCCTACCATGTCAAAAGGGTACAGAAAACATCAAAATGAAGAGTTGAGGAGCCATACCTGACAATATCGTACTATGTCATATAGATTTTTTAGTCCAGAATTCTCATAGAAGACCATAGAACTCTGCCCAAAAATCACAACAGCCACTAATTACATCATCTTGCCCTAAAATGTTAACATCATCAGTCTAATTGTTTTTACCTGCCTAGGAGCATCAGCAGGCCTAAAGAAAAGAACGCATTCAGAAGGAAGTCCATCCCTTCCAGCTCGACCACTTTCCTGTGGAAAGGCAGTTAGACAGAGAAGCCTATTTGTGTGAAATGAGCAGGGGTAGGGAATTAGGACCTGGTAGTAAGTCTCCATTGATTTGCTCAAGCTGTGATGGACGACAAATCTGACTACGAATGAGGAGTGAGTTCATCACATCAGCAGACAATATCTCTAAGAAATAACAAATTAATTGAATGAACAAGATTTACTATTATGTTTTTGATTGTTAAAGGTTACTTCATTGAAAATCCAGCAAGAAGAAAGGAAATTGATGTCTAATAGACATGTACAATTCAGATTCCACAAGAAAGAAGCTTAGGTATATTTTTGTTTCATACGTTAAAAAGCTTACAAATATTAGGGGACTACTTGAAAAGAACAACTCTCATTTCTTGAAAGATGAGAATTGAGAACTAGGTGAAAAATGGACACAGATTCCCACCTGTTGTCCAGCAATCTTATGGGTAAGCTGTTGAAAAAGGGAAGGCCCATTTCCAATAGATTCTGAATGTCTTAAATGAGAAGAAATTTGTGCATTTTTTAAGCGAACTACTTGATAAGATCTAATAAGAAAACAGACTAACAAATGACATCGGTTTTCCATCTCTACTGAGTGACAGGAATCAAGAAAGAAGTTTGACCTGTCAGAAACAAGTTCGCCAACGTTGACCTATGCTCATTTGTATGATGATGAGACTATTGTGAATACATAGTAACCTTTATCCAAAAAAAAAAAAAAAAAAACATGTTCGCCGATGAATCTTAAATTTTTGAATTTTCTCACATGAAGCTATTTGAACAATAGTTGTCCTAGTTAAGAGTCTACACTGCATTGCACTACCAACGCCGGTAGAAAGATAGTCAGCAACTAGCTTTGCTACATCATCAGCTCTCTTCTTATTCTTTTTTTTATTTTTTGTGCACTTAAAAATTTTAACGGATGTTCTCCAAGGGATGATAGTCAGCTTTTAACAGCATTAAATTTTCTTAGTCCTGCTACCAGATGTGTTCATCACCTATTTTCCCCATTATTTTTTTAAAAACCCACCTAATTTCCCCATAATAACCAGTTTTAATGGAATATCCCACCCCATTAATCCAGCCCCATATCCTACTTTATTGGTTGCCATTGTCGTCGATGCTGCTTCTTCCCACCTCACATCCATGATCTAGTTCCACATTCTACCCTTCCCTAACTGCAGCTGCTCTGTCATTGTTCTAGTTGGCCGTCAGGGATAAATACCATATGTCCATCCCTACTTCCGCCTTCCTCCTTCACATATCTGAGAGGGGCTGATTTCCAGATTGTTGGAAGGATATCTTTTTGTTGTTGCTTTTAGATTTTTTCAACTTTCACTAATTTCACTTGCTTTTACCCTTTACTCTTATTCTGCTTGCAATCCACTCCCTTTTGATGTTACTGTTTTTTTTAAAAAGAAAAATTCACTCCCTTTTGGTTGAAAAAAAATCCTAAAGATCCGACAAACAAAGTAAAGATTCCTAATACAAACATCTGGAATAGCATAGTATTGAACGAATCATAAGGATACATTTTCATCAATTGTTCTGGAAAAAATAAGACTTCCATTATTATCAATTTTAGTGAACAAGTTTTTTTCTTAGAGACTTTTTTACCCCATAGAGCTATTGAATAGAAAGTTGCTGTCTTGCTGAAGAATATAGGTTTTGTTTAGTGCTATATGTTTTCCTTTTTCTTACTTTTTCTGGTTTGAAATTATTTTGCTACTAATTTTTTTATGTTTCTCAATGTATCTTGATTGGGAAAAGGAACATTGTCTCAGAAGAAAAAAGAAGAATTCGATGAAGATAGAGTATGGTTAAGAAATCAATAAATAGTATTTTTTTACATATACGAAAAGATAGAATCTTAGTGCCTAAGATATTGGAACTCACAATTTAATCATGTCGCATGTCAGACAATAGACTAGATCAATTCTTTTTCGATATATAATAACTAGATTATTATTACGACAATGAAAACCACATACCCGAGAAAAGTTTATTCTCCGACTCTTAATCCATCAATATCATCCAATCTAGAGGGATAGAATTCTTCACATATCATGTTGTTTTATCATATAAACCTTTTGTTTATAGAGCGAGATCCACAAACTTGCTTAAAGAAACTAATGCTAAACCTTTCTTAAACACTGAAGGGTGGGGGCAGGGAGGAATAATATCTTCACTAATGTATGTGTTTATATGATTAGACATGTCAAAAGGATATAACCAGGTATCATCTACCTTTTAATTCTCATGCCAAATGATGTATGAATTTATATGATAAGACATGCCAAAAGGATATAACCAGGTAACTTACTAACCATCAGGCTTCTTAATTACCATACTAAATGATGTATGAATTTATATGGTAAGAGAAGTCAAAAGTAACTTACTAACCATCTGGCTTGTTAATTCCCATACCAAATGCCACCTGAAAAAGAAAAACACTTCCAAATATGATAATTGCCATAAAAAAGTAAGAAGTTAGGGCACTTCATGATACATACCGTCCCCACAATGACTTGCAACTTTCCATTACTCCACCTATGACATCGAACATAAATTACTTGTTGAATTAGAATAAGATTTTACAATTAAAAAAATGATACAAACGCAAAAGAAAAAAAAAGAAAAAAATGCTCTCAGACACATTCTCCAAAAACACTCTCTCTGGGGTAAGGTTTCTGCCGGAGTTTTCCGCCTTATTTTCTCATCTAACCTGAGTTATCACCTTACGTGATAGCTCACACTTTACCGCTTCTTCAGTCTAGTATCTTCATCCAACAATGGAAGAAAACCAGATCTATTTCAATGCAGGATTCAAGTCGTTTGATATTACAAGATGGAAATCGGAGAATGTCGAGTGGTATGAATGGGTAGAAAGAAGTTGTAAGATGATGGAGAGATCTTCCATGAGCCGCAAAATTATGTTGTGGATCTGTGCCATTCTAAGAGAAGCTTCCGGCGACAATAAGAAGGTGGAAAAATGCTGAGAAAGGGGTTGTGCATTTCTGCACAAGTACAATGAACATGGGAGATTTATAAGCATCGTAACTATTAATAATGGGTGGGGGGGGGGGGAGATCTGTCCTAGTTATCCCAGAGTTGGCCATTAATGCTGGATGGTTAGACATTGGATTTAAGATTGAGAATTTCATTAGATGTTCTAAAAGGATGGATGTTATCGGCCCGCCAAGAGTTACTGATCCATACTACACATATGCGAGGGTTGTACGTGACAGTAAATATCATAAACAACGAGGGAAACATTGAAGTTGAGATGCAGAAAGATAACCAGGATACTGGACTATTGGATTAAAGAAAAACCATCATTGACAGAGATAAGAAGATGGTCGACTATGCTCTGGAAGAAGGCTTTCGAGTGAACATTTTTGAAATGTATGGTGATAAGTTCCTCTTTGAATTCCCCAACAAGCACATGGAAGAATCAAACTTTCAGCTTGGAGTGGTTGAACCCAATGGTAGGGTGTGTACCTAATAGTACGATTTCCATCGAAACTGGTCACAAAAAGTCTTCCAAGAAATTGGAAACCTATGTGGGGGATGGGAGGCCACTGAAGAAGAAACGGAGCTGAAGAACCACATGAAATGAGCTAGAATCTTGGTTTCAAACGACGGGAGGAATATACCAAAAGAAGTGGCGATATCCAGAAATGGTGTTAAGTTCTATTTTCCGATATGGTCGAAAAGCAAATCTGATTTGAAATATCACCGGAAATGGACAGAAGAGTTGTTGAAGAAGAAAAGATAGACAAGGACCCCGTTAATCCAGACGATAATAGATTGTTCCTACTGTTTTGAAGTGCAACAATCCCAGTTTTCTAGGGATCTGCAAGCAGCATACTACGAGGAAGGGGTCAATTCAAAAGTTGCCACAGTGTTTAAAAAAGGAGCACATGACCACTTAAATGAAATTGAAAAATTGGGCCAGCTTCTGAAGCCCAATAAAGAGCCCATAGTTTCAAGAAAAGGGGGGCCTGATTTCTCTAGCTTAGTCATTTTTAATAACTTAAGCAATAGCAATGGGTTGGAACAGAATACATACATTTCTATTGAAAATCTAGAAGTTCAATATCTCCCGAGAACAGAGCCAACAACCATGCATATTAGAAAGCGATCGATAATTGAGGAGAGGGAGACAACAAACGTGTCCAAAGAAGGCATGTCGGGACAGGAGAAGTTGAGCAACATTTAATAGAAACAACTGACTGGGAGTTGGGGGAGAAAGAGACTGATAATATCGAAAATAGATTAAGTGAGGTTGGGGAGAAACTCACTTACTATAGTAAGGGAATGAGATATTACGGAGGTTCTGCAAGTCCAGCAACAACAATTGATAATATGCAAGGAAAGGGAAATATCATTGTGGGTGAAGCAGAATATGATTAAACTGGGCAAAGTACTCGTAGCAGACTTGAAGAAGAAGCTCTGGAACTACTTCTACAGGTGGATAGTTCACGACAAGCCAGAAGAATGGAGAACCTGAGTTTCTGTAAGAAGACAAGATTTAATGGCTCTCAGGAGCTGAAGAGTCTTGTGTCTTTTGATGTCAAATTCAAAAACAACGGGAATAGGAGCAAAGGGAGAAGTGAAACAAATAGTAATTGATGAAGTTCAAACTTGTCTCCTGGATTGTTAGGGGATTGAACAATAGGGATAAAGGAGATTGGTAAAGAGTTTACTCATAGAATGGAATGTAGATATTATTTGTCGAAACTAAACTGGAGGGGAATTTATTTGAAGAAGTGAAAGAAATCTGGGGAGGAAGATGGGTTAAGTTTGTTTGCTTAGAAGCTAGTGGCACTAGAGGGGGTATACTATTGCTATGGGACAGCAGAACATGGAGGGGAGAAATCTTGGAAATAGGTGCTTACTCATTAACCTGCAAATTTGAGGCACAATTGCAAGACTTCTCTTGTCATATCACTAGGGTATATGCTCCTAATTACATAGAAAGAAGATTAGTATGGGAGGAGATGGGGATAGTAAAGGGTCTAATGGAAGGTCCTTGGGTAGTATATGGGCATTTTGAACAGGTAACTTCGTATATTTCTCACAAACAGTACAACCGAAAACCATATATACAAATTTTACTTCAAAATCCTGCTAACTCCTACCTAAATTGAATGTAGAACATCAATTATGAAGATAGTGTCATTTGAGTATATTTGATTACACCAAAAACATAGTGACAAAAGGCAGTTTAGCTTAATCTTTTGCATACTATTCTCTATGCTATCAAAACATCTATACTATTATAGAGAATATATGCAAAAGATTAAGCCAAACTGCCTTTTGTTACTATGTTTTTTGTGTAATCAAATATACTCAAATGACATTATCTCCATAATTGATGTTCTAGATTCAATTTAGGTAGGAGTTAGCAGGATTTTGAAGTAAAATTTGTATATATGGTTTTCAGTACAACCTATACTTTCTGCGAGAAATATACGAAGTTACATGTTCAAAATCCCCACATACTACCCAAGGACCTTCCATCAGACCCCTTACCCCTTACTGCCTTTATTCCTCCCATACTAATCTTCTTTCTGTGTAACAATTAGGAGCATATACCCCAGTGATATGACAAGAGAAGTCTTGCAATTGTGCCTCAAATTTGCAGGTTAATGAATAAGCACTTATTTCCAAGATTTCTCCCCTCCAAGTTCTGTTGTCCCATAGCAATAGTATACCCGCTCTAGTGCCACTAGCTTCTAAGCAAACAAACTTAACCCATATTCCTCCCCAAATTTGTTTCAACTCCTCATATAAATTCCCCTCCAGTTTAGTTTCTTGCAGACAAATAATATCTACATTCTATTCTATGAGTAAACTCTTTACCAATCTCCTTTATCCCTATTGTTCAATCCCCTAACAATCTAGGAGACAAGTTGAACTTCATCAATTACTATTTGTTTCACTTCTCCCTTTGCTCCTATTCCCGTTGTTTTTGAATTTGACATCAAAAGACACAAGACTCTTCAGCTCCTGAGAGCCATTAAATCTTGTCTTCTTACAGAAACTCAGGTTCTCCATTCTTCTGGCTTGTCGTGAACTATCCACCTGTAGAAGTAGTTCCAGAGCTTCTTCTTCATGTCCTTGAAAGTCTGCTCCGAGTACTTTGT
This sequence comes from Solanum sitiens, assembly GCA_016801875.1. Lineage (NCBI taxonomy): Eukaryota > Viridiplantae > Streptophyta > Magnoliopsida > Solanales > Solanaceae > Solanum > Solanum sitiens. The sequence continues at coordinate 97,194 of JABWTJ010000434.1, read as the reverse complement.
CCAGTTTAATCATATTCTGCTTTACCCACAATGATGTTTCCCTTTCCTTGCATATTATCAATTGTTGTTGCTGGACTTGCAGTGGTTGTGCCTCTGCAATATCCCATTCCCCTACTATAGTAAGTGAGTTTTTCTCCCCAACCTCACTTAATCTATTTTCAATATTATCAGCCTCTTTCTCCCCCAACTCCCTGTCAGTTGTTCTATTAAATGTTGCTCAACTTCTCCTGTCCCGACATGCCTTCTTTGGACACGTTTGTTGTCTCCCTCTCCTCAATTATCGATCGCTTTCTAATCTGCATTGTTGTTGGCTCTGTTCTCGGGAGATATTGAACTTCTAGAGTTTTAATAGAATTGTCTGTATTCTGTTCCAACCCATTGCTATTGCTTAAGTTATTAAAAATGACTAAGCTAGAGAAATCAGGCCCCCCTTTTCTTGAAACTATGGGCTCTTTATTGGGCTTCAGAAGCTGGCCCACTTTTTCAATTTCATTTAAGTGGTCACATGCTTCTCATGTGCTCCTCTTTTAAACAATGTTACAACTGTTGAATTGACCCCTTCCTCGTCGTAGTATGCTGCTGGCAGATCCCTAGAAAAGTGGGATTGTTGCACGTCAAAACAGTAGGAACAGTCTATTATCCTCTGCATAACTGGATTAACGGGGTCCTTTTCTATCCTTTCTTTCTTCAGCAACTCTTCTGTCCATTTCCGGTGATATTTCAAATCTGATTTTGCTTTCTGACCATATCGGAAAATAGTACTTAACACCATTTCTGGATATCACCACTTCTTTTCGTATATCCCTCCCGTCGTTGGAAACCAAGATTCTAGTCCATTTCATGTGGTTCTTCAGCTCCGTTTCTTCTTCAGTGGCTTCCCATCCCCACATATGTTTCCAATTTCTTGGAAGACTTTTTGTGACTATAGATGCAAAGGGATTCCGACAATTCTGATCCAAGTTCCGCTGGAAATCGTACTATTAGGTACACACCCTACCATTGGGTTCCACCACTCCAAGCTGAAAGTTTGATTCTTCCAACTCCACTTCCCTTGTAAGGTTTGCTCAGCCATGTACTTGTTGGGGAATTCAAAGAGAAACTTATCACCATACCTTTCATAAATGTTCACCCTGAAAGCTTTCTTCCAAAGCATAATCGGCCATCTTCTTATCTCTGTCAAGGATGGTTTTTCTTTACTCCTTCCTTCCAATTGCCCTACCTGACACCTCTTCAATAGGCCAATATCCTGGCTATCTTTCTACATCTTAACTCCAATGTTTCCCTCCTTGTTTGTGATGTCTGCATCTCGTAGGTTTTTGGACTGCCATTTACTATCACGTACAACCCTCGCATATGTGTAGTTTGGATCGATAACTCTCGGCGTACCGACAACTTCCAACCTGTTAGCGCATTTAATGAAATTCTCAATCTTAAATGTTATGTCTAACCATCCAGCATTAATGACTAACTCTGGGATAACTACGACAGATCTCCCCTCATTATTAATAGTTACGATGCTTATAAATCTCCCAAGTTCATTGTACTTTCTTGTGCAGAAATGCTCAGCCCCTCTCTCACTCAGCATTTTCCCACCTTTTTGTCATCTTCTTATTGTCGCCGGAAACTTCTCTAGACTGGCACAGATCCACTCCATAATTTTGCGGCTCATGGAGGATCTCCTCATCAGCTTACGACTTCTTTCTACCCATTCATACCACTCTGCATTCTCCAATTTCCACCTTGTAATATCAAACGACTTGAATCCTGCATTGAAATAGATCCTGTTTTCTCTCATTGTTGGATGAAGAGGTAAAGATGAGCTATCGCGTAAGGTGATAACTCGGATTAGATGAGAAAATAAGGCGGAAAAGTCCGGCAGAGATCTATCGGAGAGAAAGAGATCCCCCCTCCCTTAAGAAGTAGGAGACAATGTTTTTGGAGAATGTGCCTGAGAGCATTTTACCCTTGCTTTATCTTAGTGTTTATTTAAAACATGTGAAATAGAGTAACAATTGAGATATTTATAAGGGAAATGACTTGAAACTATCATTAATGTGAAATATTTTCCCATAAATATTCTCAATGATACAAGGCATCAGACGAAGAAAATGATCTCATCAAGCAAAACATTATACACCAAACTAGAGAAAATGATCAAAATGGTCCTTAATGTATGATGGTGGATGATTTGGTCCATGATATATGACACCTAATGGAAATAGTAATATATGGTAAAATTTGACAATTTTGGTCCTTAAGCCCTAAAACAAATGTGTCTCCACAAAAAACTGTAAAAATTAACGCTGAGTTACATACCTGCAACTCTTCTCTATCAAAACACAACCACTATCAATGGCAGAAATCAAAAGCATCTGGAAGTTATTCTATCTTTTCTATTCCAAACTTTATAGCCTAAGAGCTTGTTTGGATGGACTTTTAGTTTTTGATTTACAAGCCGAAAGTCACAAGTTAGGATTTCTAACTTGTGACTTTTGGCTAATTTTTGTTATTTGGCTTTAAAATGAGTGTTTAAAAGCACTTTTTTTAATCATACCCAAACACTACAAAAATTCTTTAAAGCTAAAAATCAAAATTAAGTCAATCCAAACAGGCTCTAAAATTATCCCCCACCGCGATATCTAATCTCAATTATCACCTTTATTTGTCGTAGCTTCCTCTTCAGAACTCCTACAAATAGTAATTTTTTATCCTTCTCTATGGATGAATCCTGATAGTATACCTGAAAATAATCCTTCTACTTGCTCATAGCGAAGCCTAAATATCAGATATACTTTACCACTAACTCTCGAGCCAAATAAACTATCGAAGGTACACAACACATTATTTAAAATTTCACCTTGGTTAATAATATAAAGACACAGAACTTGGTGAGAAAGAACGGGCACACTTCAATGGTGAACAAGAAACAAACACGCAAACGGCCTTTTCCGATCTTGGATATGGAGGATGCACTTAAGATGCAAGAAAAAGTAACATGTAGATTAGATATCTAATTAGCGTGAGAACATTCCCAAAAGACAACTTTAAGAAGGAAATTTTTCAATAAAAAGAGCAAATTATATTATCATAATCACCAACTATAGTGAATAATTAACCAAAATTTGGATGCGAAGAGGATTCTTATTCAAAGTGGAAGGCTATGAGACGACTACTACATGTGATATCTGCTAAGAATAAATGCCCCTCCGATTTGACTAAACCTAAAAGTTAGCTCATGAGGTAAGCATTCCCACGACCAACCTAATTGCTTAATCTTTGTGGAACATTCTAACCTTCATGTCTTACCCGCATGCCTAGGGATGGATATCTAGAGTCCTGATAGTATAACACGAGGGCCCAAAATTTGGTAAATCAAAATAGGGGATGGGTCTCACTTTGAAATCATGTTATGAATATTAACCTCTTGGCCTAGTCCAACCCAAAAACAAGCTAATAAGGTGAAGATTGTCCAACAACATATAAGGAGACAATAGTCCATTCGCTCGGGGAATGTGGGACATTCAAACAAAATAACGATTACTCAAAACCATATAAGGAGTCAACAACCTAATTCCTCAATTGATTTGGGATACTTACCACTCGTGCATACCTAAAACTGGACGTCTATGACATGCACAACATAACATGGAGGTCCAACAACGGATAAACCAAAAATATGAATTAACATGACCCTGATACCACATTAAGAAATAGACTTCGGATTCAACCTCAAACAGTAGTAGGTGAGCATTGTCCCAGATCATATAATGAGACAACATCTCATTCCCTCTACCAATGTAAGATACTTAACTGCTAAAGTATGTGAATGTTTAAACTGTTAGAAAGGGTACAATTTTATTTTACTTAATTATATCTTCAATACACCCATCACATGCTAACCTAATTCTTCTTCATGGGTCATGCACGTGAAAATTCTTTTGTAGTAATGAGCGGTGGTGAGACTCGAATCCAAGACCTCTGCGAGCTCTACGGTCGTACTTCAACGTGTGATCATCTCATCTTAAAATCTAAGCTACTAAAGAGGATATACTATTACTTAATTTGTCTTTCTAAGGAGAACTGGCTTGGGAGTGGTAGTTTACGTGAAAATTCTCCTGATATATTTGGCTTATTTCCTTTTAGTGCACCCATGAAGTTCCTTTATTTAAGAAGAATGAGTGTCATTCATAGAAAACTATATTGTTTTAGAAGGTTTTCTATTTTTGCTATACGGGAGATTTTTCCCTCACAATAATAAAATTTACCACTTCATGTAAAAAAGGCAAAGGAAATCACTATAAAGGCAAACAAGACACCTGTTTGCAAAGACAATATTCATAAACAATTACAGCGAAAGGAATTTGTATATGTGGAATGAACAGACAGAAATATCAAAAGAAAATTTTCATACCTTAGATGAACTCTCTCACGAGCATTCACATCCATATCCGCATGATAGTGATCAGCCGAAATTCCCCTTTCACGTAATTCTTGTGCAACCTACATTTTGTCATCAAATAAGAAGGTGAAAAAAAAGGTTTGAGATGTAACAATAACAACAAAATTGAATTGGAAGTCAAAACACCATAATGTGAATATGATGTGGGTAGAATAAGTTATAACAAGGAACACAAGAATTACATGATATTTACCTACTACCCTGTTAACATTATTATACTGTTCACTACTGACCAAAATTGCCGCGGGACAAGACTAGATTATTGTTAACCGCCATGTAAAGTATATGTTATCAAAGCTAATAGATAAAAACACACTTCTGGAAGGATAAACATTAGTAAAAATTGTTGTATTCTCATCTTGCAGTGAAACTAGACTAACTACTCCGTTTTAAGAAACTCTCTCTCTCTCTCTATCACAGACACACAATTGTGGAAGGCAATGTCATAAACCAATTTTGTTTTCTGTGAGAGCTGCGAGTCCAAAAAAAAGATAATGAGCTCAAAATGTTACGGGGTTCCGGCGTTAATACTCTAAATAATAGACCATATCTGAACCACTTATGCACCTCCCCACAGAATATTACAGTTCGTTGTGTGACCAAACCCACAATGTTTTACCAAGTGAAAGTAGAACAACAGAACATTCCCAGATTAGCCACATTATATCTACCATAATTATCTATCTAAATGCAATGAGAATGAACCTTGTTGCTCTTTTTTGCACAACAGTTGAAACTATGAATAATTTGATTTTCTATCATTAAGCTCCAAAACTAGAGAAAACTTAAGCCCATATTTTTTTTTTTTGATGGCCGTGGTGTCCGTGGTGCCAAAAAGAAGAGAACCTACACCAAAATATGGTTCTCAACAAAAGAGATACAACCCTCTAAACAATTAAGGACCTCACAAGTATACTAAAAAGAAATTAGAGATAAAATACTACATTGCGATTTTACAAAATCTTGTTCCACCCCTTCAAAAGCACTCCCGTGTCAACCAAAACCTTTTATAGTCTATTAGAAAGCGTCTTAGAGATAATCATTTAGATATTCCTACCAAACTAAATAGGCCTATAATCCCTTAAAAATCATCACCCTTTTCCTTCTTTAGCACAATGGTAGCAAATGAATCATTAACACTTCTCTCAAACTCGCTGTTTCTTGGAATTCTGCAATAGTCTCCAACAACTCACCTTTAACTATCCTCCAACATTTTTAGAGAAATGCTCAAGTGAATCCATCTAGCCCCCGAGCTTTGTCTCTTGCGCAACTCCCCACCATTTCCCTCACCTCTTCACCTCCATCCAACATATTTATTTAACAATTGATCACATATCACAGTTGGCCGACCTAGTACATGGTAGAAATGATAGGAGTTTTCACAGGGTGGTAATATGCTATATAATTAGTTCATCTAAGCAATATCCAGATCTCAAGAATTCTATCAGATACCCAAGCAGGTAATTTCTAGCACAGAATGCTCTGTAAAACTATAGCACATCCAATCAAGAACCATTAGACATATGTTCCCAAGTGCAGTTAACACCATATTTAAAGAAAAAATTAGCACAGGAGATAGAGTCTTACACGACAGAGCTAGTGCACTGTACCTGTTCACACTCCTTCCTGGAAAAGCAATAAACTATCCCAGATTCATTATTTGGATATGATGATCGAATATATTCAGCAATTTCATCAACCACTGTCTTTGCTATAGATGACTTCTCACGTACCTGCAAAATGGATCAAATAGTTCGAAACATAAGATGACCACTGCAGCAAACGTTATAATTTTACTTTACTTTAGTACAGCTATACCATGTAATAAAGGTTGGGTCTGTTCACTGAACTAACAAACTTAACACATGTTGGAATGTGAAGCATCTCCATCAGATCATCCTGTACTTTCCTTGTTGCAGTTGCCTGGAAAAAAGCATCCAAGTCCAGCTGCTGTTCAGAAATTATTTATTGATAAATTAAACAAAGGACACTAGTTCTCTTCAAGCTATGAGTTAATACATACTGTTAGTGCGACCATGGGAACATTAGGAAACTGAGTCTTTAATATACCAAGATTCTTGTAATCTGGACGGAAATCATGGCCCCACTGGCTACAGCAATGTGCCTCCTGCAAGCAATTTGACCGAAGTAATTGGCATAAGTTAACATGTAGTTCCAAGCAATGGCATATCTCTTCACTACTACTGCTGCTAAAAATTATATTCAGTCAGTTTGGGAATAATTCCCTATTAAAGAACTAAACAATTGTATACATGAAATAGAGTTGCTCACTATCTTTCAATCATAAAAGTTTTATTTTGCAGTTAACAACAGCTTTCTATTATAGCTATTTATGAAACCATAAGATTTGCAACAGTTCTGCAAGACTCAAGTCATTAGGATATGGAATGTGAAACTAAAACGGCATTAGGTAGTTATATTTTGATTGGTGAAGTTGAAAATACTACTGATGTATGTCACTGCAAAGATAATGCTAAACAAAGGTGCATCCTCAAAATTCAGGTAATCAAACCAAGGTAAGTTTCGTATGTCTAATTTCCATGCATGGCGTTGATCAATCATCACTTGTATTTGAGTTTAATGGAGTTCTAGCAAGACCTACTAATTTAGTGGAAGAACAAGAAATTAAACTTAAGATATTTAGAAGTAAACTTAAGAAGTATAGGGTTGTCTCATGAACGGGGTGATATTTACAATATTGATGCATACATACATCATACACCCAAGATGCTATATAGAAAGTTGACTGTTTGCATTTCCAACTCTAAATATATTAAGAGCCGTTTTCATTGGCTTAAAAAAAAGTAGTTTCTAAGTCAAAAATAATAAGTCAAACAGAAATGACTTCTAAGTCAAAAAATAAAAAGTAGGTGGAGACCTATTTTTGGTTTTTGACTTATTTTAAGTCCTTTTGAACTTATTCTAAGTCATTTTTGACCTTGTCGAACACTTCCTAACTTATTGCAGGTTATTTTTGACTTATTTTAAATGATTTTTTTCAATTGCCAAACACTTTCAGAAGTCAAAAACTAACTCAAAAGTACGTTTGACCAACTTTTTAAGTCAATCCAAACACCCTCTAATTATGGAAATATGAATATTTCTCCAACTTCAAGATTTTAGCATTTTAACTACATCTATTTAAGAAAATTAATTAATAAATACCTACTACCCCTATTTAGGAAAAGTAATTAATAAATACCTACTACATCTATTTAGGAAAAATAATTAATAAATACCTTAAAACCCAGATTGTGCAATTAGTTTATGACTCAATTTGGTCAAATTATCTCAATCAACTTTGGTTATTTAATTATATGGTCCAATTGGGCATCTATATATATAAGTCAAACACTATTATTCTATGAAACCTACATTCAAAGTAAAGTGAATGCTCAAGGAAAAATATATTAGCAAGATAGAGCAAATGGCTGAGGAGCAGGAAATGATGAACCTCTTCAACCAACTTATTGGGGGGAAAAGCATCAATGAATTTGATGCTAGAGAAACTCGAAGTTTGTTAAATCTATTTGATATTCTGCAAACTAAACTTGATGAAAAAAAGAAACAACTGAATAAACATGAAGATGAGAAAGTTGCAGCTGAAACTAATGCGAGTGACAACAATGGCAATGGGGATGAAGAGAATGGTGCGCATCCTTAGGCTGTTGATTGAGCATTTAGTACTTCTATTTTTTTTCAATCCATGTTTTGTCATGTTGTCATTTAATATTGCTTCCCTAGTTATAAGTTTGTTGCTCATTGTTCATCTATTTATGTTATTGTTCTCATTTCAATGATGTATGAAGGATTTTCTAATTAAGTCCAACCATCATAGTTATTATGCATCCTTTAGCTTTTCATACAAAAAACTAGTTATATGTGTTATGTTCCAATTTTATCGCTGACCACCATGCAAAAGGTACACCGCTATAGTTAGTGCCCGTTTGGATTAACTTATTTACAGGTGATTTTGGCTTTTAAGTAGTTTTTCAATTTTGGAGGTGTTGGAAGGTTATAAAGTGCTTTTAAGCACCCACTTTTAGGCCAAAAAAGTTATAAAATAAGGCAAAACTAGGGTACCATCTACTTATGACTTTTAAGTTTTGACTTATAAGTTGCTTTTTATAAGCCATCCAAACAGCCCCTTAGTATGATTTGTATAAAGTAAAGGCATAACAAATCCATTAATCAAGTCGGAACCCATCGATGGTCACCAAAAGTTGTCACCATCTTTCACTTAGACACCTCAACTAGGCTTTGTTCATTTTAGACACCTCATGTCGGGTGTCAAGTCCTACTGTGTCATTTTGATACCTTTTTTAACAATCAACAAAAATATTAAGGAGAGTTTAACGCACTCTCCGGTGATGTGTCGTCTAAGTAAAGAATTAAATAAAGACATGTGGTATCATAAATAAGATAATTATTAAAAGATATATTATGAATAAAATATTATTTTAGAACTATTTAATTAATAACTTTTAAAAATTACATGTTAATAATTAAAAAAAAAAAAAAAGAAATCACAACACCTATTTTTTTCTCACCATCTCCATCTATCCTCCTCCTCTGAACACCATAACCATCTTCTTCAAATTTAACATCATCAATACCACTATCTCTTCCTCCAAATCCAACTAGACATGAACCAATCTTATCATACAACAAGAGAACTCTCCGTACAAATATCCATACAAAAATATAACCCGTTAGAAACTTATGAATATTTCTCCCTTTCACCGAGCAGGCTCCCCAAATGGAGACGATGGGTGGCCAGGCTCCCTCAATGGAGACGATGGGTGGCCAGCCTCAATGGAGACGATGGGCGGCCAACATCTGTCTTAGCAAAATCAACCCCTGACCGTCCAGATAAAGAAACTCAAAATCCAATTACAAAGCATAACAAAACCCCTTATAATGCCTTCAATGGAGCTCAATCCCCTTCCTTCAAATCAAACTATCATAATCATCAAATTTAACATTAATTTGGATCACAAGCTTTTACTCAAGACCTAGCTACCATAATCACTATCACCATCCCTTTCTTTAAATCTACCATTTCTTTTTTTTTTCTTCGACCATCTCCATAGCTTCATAGACCAACAAAAAAGAAAAGCCAAAAGCCTTAGGAAACGAAAAGCTAGGACTTCAAAAATTAAAGATTGGGGTAAAAGCTTATGTGCCACAATTGAAGCCGAAGATTAAAAAACAACAAGCTTGAATCATGTTTCTATATCATCACATTCAAAGTTATACAAAAATATGAGAATAACTAAAACGCCTTTTATATTTCAAAATTATATTGCAAATTATTGAGGCTACATATTGTTGAATAACATGTGTATTATATTTTCTTCATCTTACCATTTATAACCACTGCTTTAATTTTTTTTTTAAAAATTCGTGTGTTACATTCTGAAATGACAATGGAGAGGAAGGTTGAACATATGGTGGTGGATGGTAAAGGGAGTGTGGGAAAGAGAGAGAAGGAAGAAGGAATAAAAAAAATAAAAAATTGCAAAAATTAAGCTTTTTACGAACTTAAAATATGTGCAATACACACTATGCCAAGTGAGCAAAAATTGTCAAAATGACGCAACAAAACCTAACATGAGGTGTCTAAATATGAAAAAAGCCCACTTGAGGTTTCTTAAGTGAAAAATGGTGCCATTTTAAGGTGGCCACCGATAGGTTCCGCTATTAATCAATGAAGACAGTTGAGAGTCATGAGCTCTCGAGTTCAATTCCTAGTCGAGGCAAAAATACTATGATTTCCTACAATGTGTTGAAGCCTTGGTAGACAAAATTACTTGATACCTGTGATGTTGGCGAGTAACGAGTACTTTATGGAATCAATCGAGATGCGCACAAACTTGGCCTGGATTCCACATTTATACAAAAGAACTGAATTCCAATGTTAAGATTCATGAGAGCAGATTCAGGTATGGATACGGGTGTAGCGATTCAACTAAAAATAATTCCAATATCTAAAAGTAAAGTTATATGTCTAAATTATGAGACATTATGTGGAAAACCTACAAGGTATTCCGGGGAGAAAATATTGATCAAGAGCAAAATCATCAAAGATGATATAAGGAAAAGGACTCACAAAGAAATTTTAGAACGGGGTACTACATTTTCTTCAATGTCACCTTAGCTTTTGTTTACCTTACAGAAATAATTGTATCTACCTTGAATTTCTCCATTGATTTTGGTTAAAGTTTCAAAAATCGATCGACAAACTCCGATATGGATCCCATGCCCACGTCGTGTCGACACCGGTGCAGTATTTCCCAAGCAACATAGTATCATATGTCTCATTTGATTCCTCACCACTCGCGGCTTCTCTTTTCTCTGTCACCTCCAGTATCTCGATCGTTGCGTGGTCAATGTAGTCAAAGGCACGCTAAAGTCTTGAAGCAAGGCTCAAAATATATTGAGTGATTTGACTTGCTGAATGTGCACCTCAATTTCGTCATCAAGGTTTCTAACGCATACTTTGCTGCCACGAGGACTCTTTTGAAGAGGCTACACTAAACAATTGATACTTCACTTTGCAATATTAATTTTTTCAAAATATTTATTCATACATTTGTCATTCATTCTTATAACAATTGGTTTTTGGACTAACATTGGTAAACTAAATCTGATACAGATCCCATGCCCACATTGTGTCGGTTGAAACCCTACTTTTGCTAGCATGACAACAAGCACGGACTAGCAGCAAGGAGTCAATTGAATGAGGCATCAGTTGCTTCCACTTGTGGCCTTCTTCAATAGAAAGGGGTGAGCATTCTCGCTAATAGAGAACCCATAGAGGTTTTGGAGGAGAGGCAACAAAGTGTTGTGGACAGAACAAGAACCGCTCGTTGTTCATGGAGCACTCAGCCGGGAAAACTAGATAAATTCTAAAAAAATGTAGTTAAGTCGGTTATCCAATAGTAATTGAACCTACAAATTCGCCAATTATGAGTTGGACGCTTTAACCATTCAGTCGTGGATGCAAAAGGACTCAGCGAGTGAAATAGGTTTTGGTTATTCCTTCTCGAGCTTTTATTTCTTCCATTAGAATGAGATTCAAGAAAAGATGGACACCAGATTTGATGTTTCAAAGAAGTAGGTGGTTGTTAACCACCGAACTCTAGTTGATGTTTACAAACCTCCAACCCTCAGAGACTCTACAACCATTATGTGAAAAGGAGTGTGACTAACTCATTTTTATTCAGTCATAGATTGGTCCAAAGAACGAGAGTGGGCTTCCAACATTAAGTCGGTTGGGAATTCATGCAGGCAATTCATGCGTAGTATAAATATTACGCTCCGGTCAAGTAAGGGATTGGGTTAAAATGAGGGTCCCAATCCGAAATACTTAGCCTGGTCTTAGCTAGACTAAGATATTTAACAGCAAGAGCTGACCTGACCTATGAGCAAAAGTCTTGGAAGAGTGAGCGCAAGGAAGAACATTCAACATCGAAAATTAAAAAATCAAGCAACATAGTCTCATAATGTCTCATTGGATTCCTCACCATTGACTAGTTCTCTTTCTGTGCCACCTCCAATGTCATTGCCACTGCATAGATAGTGTTGTAACAGGCGCTCTTAAAGCACGCTTAATCCCTTAAGCGAGGCTCAAAACATGTTGAGCACTTTACCTCGATCAATGTGCGCTTCAATGTTGTCATCAAGGTTATAACTTCTAAGGCATATTTCTTCTACCGATGAGACTCTTTTGAAAAAGCGACACTAAACAATTGATATTTCACTTTTTGATATTTTTTTTCAAAACATTTGTTCATATATTTGTTATTCATGCTTATAATTATTGGTTTTTGACTAAACATATATATTTGTATTTTTTTCTCCCTTTGTGCATTTTTTCATTAAAGAACGTGCTTTACTTACGTTTAGCACTTAAAGCTCCTCCATGACTATTCAACATCACAAGTATACACTGCCTTCTTAGTAATGGTTATGTTTTCTTCATTGCTTGCTTCTACTTTTACATGAGTTTGATGCACTTGAGCTGAGGGTCTTTTAGAAACAACATTTGTACCTCCACAAGGTAGTGGCAAGGTTTTTGTACACACTACCCTCCCCAAACCCACTTTGGGATTTCACCGGGTATGTTGTTTTTGTGGTTGTTGTAGTGCTCTTTAAGAGTCCAGAACGGCAGAATGATAAAATATTGACAAGATCTTATATAGAAAGTTCACTGTTTGCATTTTTCCAACCCCGAAATACATTCATTAAGGAAATATGATTATGTCACCTACTTGAAGATAGAGTTTTAGCATTTTAACTACATCTATTTAAGAAAAGTAAATAATAAATTCCTATTACAGCTTATTTAAGAAAAGCAGTTAATAAGTACCTTAAAACCCAGATAATGCAATCAGTCTATTCTCAATTTGGTCAAATTATCTAAATCAACTTTCGATTATTTAATTATATGGTCCTATCAGGCATCTACATATGTAAGTTAAACACTCTTATTCTATGAAACCTACCTTCGAAGGAAAGTGAATGAATGCTCAGGGAAAAACATATTAGGAAAAATAGAGCAAATGATTGAATAAAAGAAAATGGAGAACCTTTTTGACCAACTTATTGAGGGAAAAAGCATTAATGACTTTAGTGCTAAGATAAATTGAAGTTTCGTTGAATCTATTTGTTGTTCTGCAAACGAAACTTGACAAAAGGAAGAAACAACTGAATAAACATGCATATGAGAACGTTGCAATTGAAACTGATGCTAATGACAACAATGGCAACTGATCCTTAGGATGTTGATTTAACATTTAATACTTTCATTCTTTTTATATCAATTTTGTCATCTTTTTGTTTAATAGTGCTTCCTAGATATAAGTTTCTTGTTCATTGTTCATCTATTTATGTTATTGCTGTCATTTTAATTAAGTACAGCCAACATAGTTATTATGTATCCTTTAACTTTTAATAAAAGAAAAAAGCTAGTTATATGTGATATGTTTCCATTTTCACGCTGACCCATCATGCAAAAGGTACACTGCTATAGTTAGTGTGCTTTACGTAAAGGTAGGCATAACAAATGTATTGATCAATTAAGTGAGTTGAGTGTAAAACAGGTGCAGGGATTCAGCTAAAAATAATTCAAATATCTATGAATAGAGTTATATGTCTAATTTTAGATAATAAGTGATATGCACAGGATAGGCTGTTAGCCCCTCAAAGACAGATGAGAGGACGAAAAAGAAGAGAGACCCTCAAAGACAGATGAGAGGACGAAAAAGAAGAGAGACCCTCAAAGATTATAGCATACTGCAAGTGGCAAAACACAAAATTGTAGACTTACATCAACTGAAATTAGAGAAAGACGACCAGCATGGTGACACTTTTCAAGTTTTGACATAAATCTCTTGCTCTTTGATATCTTTTCAGGTGTAACATACAATATTTTAAGCTCATCCCCGCCCTTCTCCAAAGCCTTGTATATGAACTTCTCATTCTCCTTGGTAGTTGTTGAGGTTAACATGAAAGCTGGGATGCCTAAAGCTGCTAACCCCATGACCTGAGGCAATAACATTTGTCAGCAGTTGTTGAATACAAGAGGAAGATGGACTGGGTGCTTGGATACCTGATCTTGAATAAGAGAAAGCAAAGGACTGACAATAAGAGCCACGCCATCCCGCAGAACTGCTGGAAGTTGGTAGCAAAGACTCTTGCCCCCACCAGCAGCCATAATTACTAGAACATCCCTTCCACTCATTATTGTGTTTATTATCTACAAATAGATTACTGACATCAGCAAATCTCTAAATGGAAAAACACAACTATATTTTTAAAATTCATCCGAAGATGATTAAATTTAAATCTTTTGTGAGCACTTCCCATTTCAGTAATACCCCAACAGGACGTATTTTGTGTATCAATAAACCATGAAAAGATGAAAAGAAACAAAGAACGATCAATCGAGATGAATAATGATTTGAAAATTCTACCACACTCAACGTTTCAATCTCCACAACCACTTCATGAGCAAAATCCTAGTATGCTGCTTCATATTTCTAAACCCAGTTTTCCCTCTTTCGTGTTAGCCATAAGAGTGTTCCATTTGAGACTACGTAAAAGCATCTTTAATTCCTGCCATATGAAATTTCTCCTCAATGAGTCAAAGTCTTCTTTTCATAATAACTCTGATGGTCACTCGTTGGTATTTAACCCAAAAGTCACTCGACTATGGATTTTTCTATCACATTGTCACTCAACTTTGATTTTAACCCAAAAATCACTCAACTATGAAAGTTTTACTTACGAAGTCAATCAGAGATGTTTTGAGACAAGAGCATCCCTTTCCAAAGCATTAAAATAAACTGTTTATTCACCTTTTACTTTTGGAGTATACATACTATACCTAAGGATCCAGCGGACATCACCCTATTCTTAGACGGTTTATGAGGGAGATAGGTGTTTAGATTTTTTTTGACAGACCCTCTATACTTTTGATGTAAGTACTACAAGAATTCAATATTGGTGTACTTCTATGTTTATAATACCAGCTGCCTTTCTCAAAAAGAAAGTCACTCAATATATATAATTAATTGTTTCATCAAAATTTATTGACATGAAATTTTTACTTAAAGCCAAAAAAATTTTAAAAATCTCATTTTCACCCTTCGAGGGTGGCCCAGCGATTTGGGCTTTGCTTGGGACTTCCATGTTAAAGGTCTAAAATACGAAACCCCTTGCTAGCGAAAGCAAGGGATTTGTTTTCTGGGTCAAGTTCGTCGCACCGAGCTTGCCTAGTGTGGGTTACCTCTCGTGTGTTGTTTGTAAGCTATTGTATATGAGCGGAGGTTTTACCCTGTGCGCACCCAATGGGTAGCGACTGCGGGTTTTCCCTTTTCATAAAAAAAAATCTATTTATCCTTTCACAAGATTGAAAGAAAGAGAATATCATTTTCAGTATAACACTAGACACTGGATCTCTTTTTGGTTTATTTTTTTGTTAAAAAGGTCAAAAGATAAGTTATAAGTCACCTCAAATTCAGTTAATACAGTACCCATGGCAATGATGATTCCTTCAAATAAATATCTTTTTATTTCTTAAAATTTAGGTTTTAAATAAAAAATTTCATATCAACAAATTTTAATGAAAAAATCAATAAAATAGATTGAGGGGTTTGTAAATAAAACTTACATAGTTGAGTGATGTTTGGATTAAAAAATCAAAGTTGAGTGGCTTTCTAAGAGAAGAGCTCATAATTGGAAGACTTCGGATTAAAAACCAAAGTTGAGTAACTTTATGAAAGAAAAGTCCATAGTTGAGTAACTTTCAAAGAGAAAAGTCCATAGTTGAGTGACTTTTGGTTAAAAACCAAAGTTGAGTGATTTTCTGCAAGAAAAGTTCATAGTTGGAGTAACCATCTGAGATATTCTCTCCCACTCCATGAGCAAAATCTTAGTATGCTACCTCAAATTTCTAAACCCAATTATTCCTCTTCCTTGTTAGCAATAAGAGTGCTCCATTTGACTACATGAAAACATCTTTATTTTTTTTCCAGCCATATGAAATTTCTACTCAATGAGTCAAGTCTCCTTTTCCACCTAACAAATTTTTTCTCGCATCTCTAATCCTAGCCTAATCTCCTAAATTTATTGTAAGCAAATAAAAGAAACCCAAATAATTTGTTGAACGAGAACTAACTTCACATTCTAGAATCCCTACCAATACTTGAATTTCATTAACCGGATATAACAAACTCTTTCTCTAATTTACATGTAGACCAGACACGACTTCAAAAAGGGTTAATAGTACTCATAAATGCCATTGCTAGTAAATCTTAGCCTCACAAAAATCAAAACATCGTAAGCGTAAAGCAAATGGGAAATCTCTAAATTGCTACCTCTACTATGTCACGAGAAGCTCCTTAGCCATCCATGCTGATTTGCCATCCTTACCATACTGTTAAAACCGTCCATAGCAAAATACTTAATAGGGGTCCATCCAATCTATTTACTTTGAAAACCCACGTCTCTTAACACCTTGGGTAGAAAGTCGCAATTTACATAATCATAGGCATTTTCATTATCAAGCTTGCAAAGAAGCTCAGGTACTTCTTCCATTGTTCTAGTATCCACCATACACTCATTTGCTACCAAAGTTGCATCTATGATCTGTTTGCCTTAATTATCTATTAACATATTCCTAGAGCTTCCAAGGGAAGTATGACTAGAACCACCCTAGATGCCTTGGTAATAGGTTCCAAATGCTATTTTGTAACAACCTAAATGAACGTTTTGAGTTCTACTTCTTGTAGGTTCATTTGGTTATTTATGACTTGCAAGTATTGGGGCACGGGTAGCGAGAAGTTTATGAGCGCTTTGGAAATTGGAACACTTAAACTTAAACTAAAAGCATATAGTGCATAGAGTTGACCAAAGTCAACAATATGGGTAAATGAACTTAGACTCGTGGTTCGAAGGTTACAATAAGTTAGTATGATGATTTTGGACTTGCATGTATATTCGAATTAGGACCTAAGAGGCTCCGATGCAACTTGACACTATTGCATGAAAGTTGAAAAGTTTAGGATTTGAAAAGTTCAAAAGTTCGATTTGGACCTTGATTTAGGGTTGTGACATTTCCGTACGTGTTTTTGATCCTTTGAAAAGTCCATATAGGGTAATTGGACTTGTTGGGATGGTTTGGAGGGAAACCTGAGGAGTTTGGGTGAGTCTCACGTGTTTGGAGCAAATTTGGAGAAGATTGGAAGTGTTGAAATTGATTTGACCTGATTTCACAAGAGAACAGCACCATATCTATAAAAAAAAATTGGAGATGATGTTTGAATGGAAGTTGTATACCTTTGAGTCTAGTTTTCAGTGGTTCAAACCGTTTGTCATTTCAAAAAGTTGTGGTCATTATACTGTAGACTATAGAGCAGTTTTTAATACATCAAACTTCATTACACTATTTAAGCCGGATTTTTGTGATTTTTATTTCATTTGCCAACTCTTGGAGCTCGGCTTTGAGAGGTTGAACCTATGTCTCATATACAAGCTTGGGGTAAGTTATTCTAAGTTGAATCCATGATTATGATTATTACACGAATCTCACCTTGGATTTGTCACTTGATCAAGAAACGGAAGATGGATTTGTTATATCTATTTTCATGATTCTTGATTGTTGCCTGATTACTTGAGCATATTTTCATGCTAGTGATAATGTTATAGGCATTTTCCATGCTAGTTTCACATTTCCTAACTATGTGCATGTTAGACTACATGTTTAGCTGACAGTTATGTCATATTTATATGATTTGTGACTGCATACCTGATTTCAAATCTTGATATAATTTGGCGCGTGAGTTGTTCGTATCATGCATCAGTTCTCACATGAGTTGTCTGTGTTGGTTATGCTATAGCACATGAGTTTCTGTGTTAGTAATCAGTTGCACATGCTAGTTGTCCGTGCTGGTAATCACAGTACATGATTTGTCCGTGCAATTTGTGGTCATGGAATTGTCCCCCTAGGGTCACTGCTCCTGGGCACCCCAGGCAGTGTCCTCACAGTCACGTGCTGAGAGCACTGTTTATGAGACAATTGGGAGAGTCAGTATCATATGTATTTGATTTTTATTTACTCATATATTCATATTATTTTATATGTTGTACTGGTGTATAAATTGCTATGTTGTTTAGATTGACTTACCTTGTATTGATACTCTTCTTTATCTGTTAAGATTATATTATCTGCACAGGCTAATACAGTAGGTATTTTGAAACCAACCCTCCACTACTTTGTTGGGGTCAGTCAATGATATCTACAGAGTATGAGTTAAATTGTTACGGTGTTCGTGGGAGAGCATTGGAGATCATACCAGCGCTTTGGTGATGAGTTCCCTGCTAATTCTTCGTAGTTCGGAGTCATTCATCATGTTGTATTCCAGTAGATCATGACTTGTGACACCAGTTCTTTGAGGTTGTATCGATCACTCCACATTCTATTCAATTTAGTGTTATCTCATTTATACTATCCTGTTAGACTTTATAATGTTATGATGTCCTAGTATTGTGGTTATTTCAAGCTTGGTTCACCTGAAGGGTTGGATTAGGTGCCGTCACAGCTAAATGAGATTTGGGTCATGACAAATTCTGGAAAGACTATTGTTGCTCCTTTATAAGATTAGCTAAATGAAATGCAGCTGATGCCAAACAGCCCAAAGAAGTCAGAGCATAAAGGTTACCTCAAAGATGACCAGTAATCAAGTCATGTGAAATGAAGAGATAGCTTTCTAGTTTCTACAATGCTCATCTGGGTGCTCCAAGCATACACAAAAAATGAAGTTACTAAACAATCTAGGAAGATGGATCTATGCTAATGAGGTCTGGCAAGATAGATCTTATGCCAAAGAGGAAAAACAAGGTGAGATAAGTGACAAAGAGAGAGGAGACAACAAAAATAGGCAAAGAATATTTTCTTTATTTCTTATTGGGAAAAGGGACAAATATACCCCTCAATTTTGATATTTAGAGCGGATATACCAACATAAAAAAGTGGTGCATATATATCCCTGTCGTCAAATAAATGATACATATTAACCTTTATTGTTGTTAACAGACGTATGCCACCTGAATTGTAAAAAAGTTAAAACTAGTTTTAAATTCAAAAAATGTCACATGAAATTACTTCACCCCTCAGGATCCGAACCAGACACCAACTTAAATAAGAAAAAACTCAATCCCTCTTCTACTCAGTCAGAAAATGGGTTTGGGTTGGATCGGGATAAAAGAGGGATTGGACTTCTTTTAATGTGTCGGTCGGGTCTGGAGGGGTAAAGAAAATGGGTGAGGTAATCTTTTAATATCTCGTGACATTTTTTGCATTACAGTACTAGTCTTAGAATTTTTCTCAATTCATTAAATATATGTTTGTTAAAGAAAGGGTAAATATGCACCATTTGTTAGACGACGAGGATATGTATGCACCACTTTTTTAACGAGAGATATATCCGCTCTAAATCGCAAAGTTGAGTCGTATGTTTTTCCATTTACCTTTTCAAAATCTTTTTATGGTGGTGGTGTTAGGGTTAAGCTTGGGCAAGCCTCAAATATTACACATTACGTACTACCTCCCACTAGCATAGTTGCCCGGAAATTTTGTCCTTCAAAGTTTGTGAAGATGCAAAAAATCACTTAAAGTTTTTGCCTCCGTGTAATTTGAACCTGAAACCTCATATGGTTATTCTCCACTTCATTAACTACTAGGCCACATCCTTGATTGCAAAGAGTATTTTCATAATTTGGTTTTTAAAGAAGAAATATAAAGAGAGGATAGGATATTTCGCTTCCAATCCTCAGAATTGCACACCACAACACATAAAGATAGAGACAGAGCATCACTATGAGTAGAAAGAGGATAGGATATTTTGCTTCCAATCCATAGAATTGCACACCACAACACATAAAGATAGAGACAGAGCATCACTATGAGTAGAAAGGATAGCACGCAAGTGGAACCTATTTTAGAAGCTTGCAGTGACCAACACGAAGAATTAAATACTCCACAACCCCCTCCCACATTGTCAATTGAATGTCACTCTTATATCGAAATCCTTTTTTTGATAAGTTCACCTATATTAGAAATCCTTTTAGGAAAGAACGGATCTAGGTCATACTCAAACCTCTTGCTTCATGTTGCTAACTAGCACTTACTCTTACTAGATGAATCACAAAAAAAATTGTAAGAATGCAAAACCTTGTAACATAAGACGACCAGTAAAAGTAATGGAGTGGACCAACCTCTCGCTGGTTTGCACGATACTTAGATATGCCAAAAACATTAAACCTAATGTCATCAGCTTGAGAGTCCCACTCAAACGGCCTGGACCAATCATCTACTGGAACAGCAGCATTATCGGAAGCCCGGCCACTAGATGATTCACAACTTTCCACAAGAGCTTTAAGTTCAAATTGTCTCTCATGCAATTTCTCTTGTCGGTCTAGCAGATATTTTATATGGTCTGGAAAAGAAGACATTGAAGACCATGATTTCAGATGGACGAATAAAGTACATTGCAGAAGAATTGAAAGATCAAACATCTGAAGACAGAACTCAATCACAAAAACAAAAGAAAACAACACAAAAAGGCAAGTAAAAATCTACACAAAATCATTTTAAGATTAGTTTTAGCAACGTTCTGAAACTCATTGTTAAAATGGCAGATGTGTGAGGATTTATTATCCAGAATAACATGTTATCAGAGTGATATGAATCACATTGACTAAAGCCATGTAGAATAACACTTCCGAAAACCAGTAATCCATGTTGGACACCGTGTCCATAAAGACAAGCTGGAGAAATCGGTCACACATGCAATAGTGTCAGAGTTCTGTTCTTTGAAGACATCACACAATCTTGACAAGTTGGTGATTTACAAAAAGAGAACACATTTGATGTGACACCAAAAAAATGGATGATTAAATTAAATGTATCTCATTGCTCTTGATCTTCTAATGCAAATGAAACTCCAACTGCCCAGTGATCAGTCCATAACCCTCCAATATTAGCTAATTCAACCCAAAAATCTGTTCTTTCCTAATTTGAATGTGGCCAATATACACCAGTAAAGCACCATTTGAGATCTCCATGTAGCCCTCCAAACATTGCAGTGATGGAGTGTGTACCTTGCAGAAAAATCTATGCAATTCCATCATCTCTTATCCCAGAATATTGTGATACCCCCGCTTCTTCCATATGATTTTAATTCCACCAAATTGATCCATCTAGATCCCCAAATCTGTGTTGCAGTAACAGTAGACCATTCTTCAATATTTGTTTCTTGTAGATATTAAACATCTGGCTTCCACTTCTTGACCAACACTATAATGGTGTCTCTTTTTTCATTGTCCTTAAGCCCCCGCACATTCCAATCTATGATTTTCACTTTCATTCAGACAGTGCTTTGAGTTTCCTACCCTTCACGATTCTTTCTCCCTCGTTGTGGACCCCTTCGTCATAGTTAACTGAGCAAATCAAATTTATACCTCGTCATCACCCTTTGTTTTATGATGCATTCTGGTTCAGCTTTTTAGTCCCCACACCATTGAATAGTGTTCTCAAAGGTTGTTCAACATTTTGAGACAAATCCTCCTTTTGTCATCATTGATTATAAAACTCCAAGTTTCTGTCTTTATTGTAGTTTCCTTATCTTTAATGGCTAGCTAAGCATCTTAGAGAGTTGTAGTACCTTTTTCGGGTTATGTAAATGGGTATGAGCATTAGTACTTCTATTTCATGAAATCAATGTTTTCTGTTTACTTTCATCTTTTGTTAAATGGTTGCAAACATCAGATAGTGTCATATAGTCTTTAGCTTTGCTTGTAAAAGAAAGTTCGGATTTGGAGAAGTGCAAATGGCAAGGATTTGAGGCTTTAAACCCTAATTAAATAAATTCAACCTAGATAGGAGATATATTTTTTGAGAATGGCAACTTAAGATGGGAAAGATTTAACTTGATAAATTAATTATTTGCATTCACACACTTTAGATTCGAGAGAAGCTAAGTGTGAAATCTATTGAATGAGTCAAGAAACCTTCGAAAGTAATTTAGTCATCATTGAATAATGAGATTGCATCATTAAATTAGCAAAATCACATACTCCTTGCCATTACCTTCATTAGGGAACACCAATCCTAGTCTCGTACCCAATTGTTATAAAAACTCTCATTAATCACATGTTAATTAATAGTCAATAAATAAATGAGCTTGAAATTATAGTCTTAAACTATAACCCTTTTACCCACTATTATAGAAATGTTAGACTTCAAGTCGGGTTATACACTTAAAAAGTAAATTGTTCATCGTCATATTCCCTGTGGGATTCGACTGCAACCTAATTGAGTTATATGATTAATAACGACCACTTATACCATTTTTAATGTGTAATTTGGTTGTATCAAGGAACAAACTCATTATCCTCCAAATTCCGAATTGTGCGCCAGCTGTCCCTTGGGGATTTCTCTGGTATTAAGAAAGAACACTTATCATCTTTAATGTATTTATAAGGAATATAATGATTTCGAAAATCTCTTGTCATCAGCTCTACCCATTGGCATAAACATTTTCAATTCGGGAATGAAACCTGATTTCTCTAAACAGCTAAGCAACAATTGTATGCATATAATAAAGGATAATACATATATATGTATAATATAATCTTTTATATAGCCACTAAAAGAGAGAGCAGGAAGTTCCACGTCAGTTCATAGCAATACAAATTAAAACCCCATCCAGCTTCTGTTCTAGCTTGATTGTAACAAATACTACCCAGGTAGCATAGTAACTAATATTGTCAGATTCCTGAAAATGAAATACTAAAAAGTATCTCAACTACAATAAGCCAATAATGTTACTTTTTCTCTCAGCTTGTCTATAATTTTCATAAATTAATGTATGATACCTAATGTGTATTGAACACCTTTTACATGAATAACCTATCTGTAAATAAAAAAAAAGTTAAGACTTTGGTGATCAAGTCAAACATATTGAAATCTGTTAGAAAGTTCGAAACTAAGACAACTAAAGTAACAAATCTCAAACTTTTCTAATTGTCGCCAACAAGTACCTTGATTCAACAAAATGCTCCCCAACTTTGTTGACAATGATAAGATCATATTATTATCCCGCCATCCCATGTAGCAACATTCTTTCTCTTTCTTCTCCATTTTCTCTAGACATTGTTAACCTAGTTGACAACTCAAAATACATAGTTATTCTTGTTTCTATAGACACTATAGAGACCAAAACCTATTCCAAGATCTGAGGTGGTAAATTGCTCTAAGGCCTAACTTAAGATGGTAGAAAGAGACACAAATGTTATATAGGATAATAAAAATGCTTTATTTACAAGCACCCAAGAGTGTGACTTAGTGATCGATGAAGTGGGAGAACCATCAGGTCTCAAGTTCAAATCCTAGCAAAGACAAAAAAAACACTAGGTGATTTCTTCTCATTTTGGTGGACCAAATTACCTCGCACTTGTTGTTGATGGGTGGTGGCAGTATCTTCAAATCTCAACAAAGACCAAAAACCAAAAAAGGGTCGATTGGCTAAATATGCCACTCTTGCCTGTGTGATGAGAGTTGTATAGCTATCAAGACATATGGCCAACATCCTTTATCCAAATTTGAAAAGACAACAAAACACTAGGTGATTTCTTCATATCTGGCATCGCCTCAGTGGACAATGTTACCCACTACTTGTTGCTGATGGGAGGTAGCACTATCACATGAAATTAATCGAGGTGCACGCAAGCTAGCCCTAATTAATCGAGATGCATGCAAGCTTAGCCCAAACACCAAGAATATTAAAAAAAAAAAAAAACTTTATTTACAAAATTTCATAGTACAATCATAAGTCAATAAATACAAAAAAATCGTTAAGACTTGTTAAATTATACAACCCGCATTACAATTCAAGAAAATCTCCCATCAACAACTTCTTTATTATGACGATAAACAAACAGAAATATCAGGAATTTTTAAGTTCCCTAATAGAATTTAACAACAAATTAACTTTCCAATCAATGTTATTGCAAACAAATACTGTATATTAAGCTAACCTTGAACATCTTGAAGCTCCACTTCAACATTGACAAGTTCCTCTAAGAGTTCTTCGGTTCTTCCCATTTTATTAGAGACGAAGAAACCCAGAAAATGCCCTGTGAGTTTTAGTGTTCGTTCGGCTTCTGTACAGAGAATGTAATATTTTTGAAGAACTCAAATAGGTTGATGGGCTTGGGCGGTATAAGTGAGGTTCAAACGGACAAGTGCACAAAATAACCCATTTTAGGATCGCTAGCCAAAATTATTTTGAAAGTTTAGCCATTTTAAAAGAAAAAATTTAGACCAAAGTTACAAATTTCAGATGTATGAATTTTTAGTTAAGTAATAAAATATCTTCATTTTAGTATATGGCTTAAATTTTAGATGTTTTTATTTAAGTATCTGAACTTAATGTATTTCACTTGTAGGTTTAAAATTTAATTATTTGTTCATTTCACTTATAGTGCATCATTTATTCATGGCATAATATATATATTGGATTTCAAACTTAGTTTTAAATTTTAATTTTAACCTCTAACTTTCATAGTGCATAAACAGGCAATTTAACTATCATGTCTTTAAATAAATAAACACGCGATTTTTGAAGCCAAGGATAGTGAAATGCAAACGCTCCACGTGTATTAGTGAGTCATTCAATGGCTGTCAACTGATTAAATATTTTACACGTCTATTTTAAAATTTAAAATAAAATAAAATGAGATTTTGATTTGAAAATATATATATATATATATATATATATATATATATATATATATATATATATATATATATATATATATATAGGGATTCATTAAGGGTAGAGTTGTCAGTTGTCATTTCAACATGTTTTTAGCGTTGTGGGCTTCGAAAATTACTCTCAACTCGCGCAAAGTACATGCACATCACGCCTTTTGCCAGGTAAGACTCGCGTGTTTATTTATTAAAAGGTCGGATAGTTAAAGTGCATGTTTGTGCACTATGAAAATTGAAGGTCAAAGTTAAAATTTGAAGACAAGTTTAGAGAATAATATATATATTATTGTCTTTATTCATTCATGGTGCCTTAATTTATTCCATTTTGAAAATTAACTTATTCATTCATTTTCGTAACACTTACATATTGTCTCATTTCATTTCACTTATGCCACCTTATCTAACTCATCCATGATAATTGACCGTAATGTGTTCCTTTTCAGTTTGAAAATAGCTTATATTAAGGAAAAACTATTTTAGCAAATATACATTCATATTATACATACTAATTTTATACATATTTTTAAATAATTACATATTTTATTACTAATTAAAAGTTTTTTTATCATATATTGAGAAAGATACATCTTAATATATATATTTTTGTTACCGGCTTAAGTTATATGTGATCCCTTAAAGTTGTCCGCATATTTCAATTAGACACCTTAACTTAGACTTATTCCTATTGAACACTTTAATCTTAACAAATTTATAGGAATACTTATTTAACACAAAATGAAAATAGTTGAAAGATAAAAATGTGTCTCAAACAAAAATACATAACTGATGGACCAATAAAATTTTACGAGTGGCAATTAAATCCAATCTTTTTAATCTCTATTTAATCATTCAAAAAAATTTGAAAAAATAAAAATAAATTGCCCCACCCCACCCACAACCCTTTCATCGGCGGCAACAGGCCGCCAACCATATTCTCACTTTTTTATTCTTTTCCATTGAACCTTACTGTCAATAATCCATTGCCTTTATTTTCTTCTCACTAGTAATCAATTATTATCATAATTATATAAAAAAAATAGTAACAATTTTGCCCAAAAGAATAATTAATTCGTATCATTTTTATCGGGTAAATAGAGTTTTGTTAGAATATTTGAGATTTAGATCTTTATAATAATGTATGTACATTTTTGTTGCTTTATTGTGGGTTTTATTGTGCTAAAAAATAGAGGTCTAATTCATCGGCGGCCCTTTAAAGTTGGCAATAAGTTTCACCTAGGCACCTCAAGTGGACAATGTTTATTTTAAACACCTCATGTAGAGTTTCTTTATGTTATTTTGACACTCTTTTGTTAATCAACAAAAATATTACACTCGCGAATGACGTGTAAAGTGGCCAATTAAATGATGACATTTGTCAAAAATAATTTGTAGATAATAAAATTTGAGTATAAATATAAAATAACCAATGACTCAATGACACGTGAATTTTTGCCAAATAATTTTCTTAAAACAAATTAAATCAATAAATTCCACATGACCCCACCCACCCCCATTGTCTTCTCAAAAAACTTGTACCCATTTGCAGAAACACCTTCCCCTCCTCTCCCCTCCCCTCCCCTCCCCTCCCCCCAATTGTCTTCTCAAAAAACTCATACCCCCTCATTGTCTCCTCCAAAAACACATACCCATTTACAGAAACACCTGCCCCCCACCTCGGCTTCTTCAAATACCCATACTTATTTGCAGAAAAATCTGCACATACTCGTTCCCCCACCTCATTGACTTCTCCAAACACCTCCATCTTTTTTTTGCTAAAACATCTGGGTGCAGCTACATACTCTTCCTTTTCTATTAGTGTCTTCTTAAAAAAAATTCTTTTTTTACCCTAATTAACAGGTTTATAATAGGGAAACTTACATAAATATACTATAATAAAAAAATATTTATCATTTATAGCAATAATTTTTTTTTCACTTGATCACTTTTAATTCATTTATAAGTACAAGTTTAATTCATATTATAAAGAACAATTTTTTATTCACATATAATACAAATTTTAATGATAAATAATTCATTTATCACACATTTTAATACACTTATAATTCAATGTGTTAAATTTTTACCAAACAAACATAATATACTTTAAAAACAAATATAATTCATATATAATTCACTTTTAATACATATTGTAGATTTAACATAGTATTGCTATAAATGATAATAAATAAAAAGTATTGCTAAAATCAGTAATTTTTTATTAAAATGTACCAATTCATGTAATTTTTCCTTTATAATTCACCAAAAACTTACTCCTCTTTAAATATGAAATTCTTTCAAGAAAGAATCTCATGAATAATTTAATATTTAATCTTGAAATGAGTCTATTCCTAAATTTCTAAAATAGTTTTCATCATTTTTCTCTATCTATTTTTTTCACCATGTTGGATATTTAAGTTTGCAAAAATGGTGGCTGAAAATGGAAAAGAAGAAGAAAAAATAATTGAATAATTGATTAAATAGGTTTTTCACGCGCGCTCAACAAGTGTATTACACTCACCAAGCTATGTAAGCAAAAAGTGTCAAAATTGCACGGCGAGACCTTACATGAGGTGTCTAAAATGAACATCACCCACTTGAGATATTGAAGTGAAATTTTGTGTCAATCTTAATATTGTTAATGCATGCTCAACATTAACAAATGGCCAACGTAGGACAAATTTTCTAAATTTAGTGTTTCTGTTGTCTTCAACTTTGAACTAAAATCATTCTCAATTGATTTATATTATAATTTTATAAATTAAAAAAAAATGCAGAGAAGGAGCCAAGGAGGTGAACGATGGTTGCAGTCTTGCAGAGGAACATTGTAAAAGAAGACAAGCTTTCCTTTATTTTTATTTTCATTTTCAATTTTAAAAAAATTTAAGTGTATAAATGAAAAAATAAAAAAGGAAAAATACTATTTTTAGTTGTTTTACACGCTCAAGGAGTGTGAAACATACTTTTTTTGCCATGTCAGCATTTTGTGTTAAATAGGAATGATTATTGAATAAATAAAGTATTTAATAGATCGCATATGACTTAAGCCTTTTGTTGCCCAATACATTAGACAAAAAGGTATGAAATTAGACTGAGTCAACTATACTTCTTTGGAAACTAGACACATATGTATGAAGTTACACTTAGAAAGAATATGAAATTAGACCATTTTAATTTACTTCAATAATTTATATCTCAATTTTGTGGTCTATACTTCAAATTTTGGACTAAAAAAAGGGAAAACTACAATGTAAGGTCAGTTGCTCAAAATATTAGCCCCACTTCACACAAGTTGTCCAATTTAATTCACGTGGAGACTTTCATGTTAATTACATGAGATTTTTCTGGAGATTGATATGAAAATTTGCATGAAAATAACTTTTCTGTAAATTTTCATACTAATCCCTAGAAAAATTCTCATGTAATTTAAACCTTTTTTTGTATTGTTTAATATCACATGTTTGGCTCAAACTCTAAGGGATTATTTCCTACGAAGCATAAAGAATAATAATTATACATATATTACAAATTTATACATAATATCTATAAGTTATATCTTTTTCAAATCTAAAAGAGGAATATTTGCACTGAAATGAGATTGTTGTATTTTTTTGAGAAGGTGAAATTAAATTGGGCAACAATCGTAAACGAAAACGAATGAGCTAGGTCTGGAACTTTTTCTTTTTAACAAATATAAAAGAAATAGCTATTATTTGTGATTCAAATTAGTGTGGTTAGATGATATTTTAAGTGTCAAATGGCTATTTATGTTTGATGTCCCTTTAGAATTTAAATTTTAACGCGAAGATTGAAGTTAGATAGGGTTTAGCTCCTAAGTTTAATGCGAAAAATCTCAATAATCTTTAACTTCAGTTTCATAAGTCACGAATGCAAATCAAATTCTAAAACAAATAAATATTAAAGGAAAACCTAGACAAAAGATTCATTGAGTCAAAATTCTTTACCTAACATGACTTCAATTATATCATGTACTATATATTACACAAAATGACGCTTCAATATTCATGACTCATGTTTACTTATTTCGAGCTTTCAATGCTTGCCGTGCAACTTTTTAAAGAAAAGTAATAGTAGATTCATATATAAAAAAAAAATTTTAAAAAAAGTACTTTATAGTAAAAGAATATATAATATTTATTTTTTTAATAAAAATATAATATTTAGTTTTTTAATAAAGGAATTAAAATTGATTTGAACACTTCAAAGCATATGATTTTTTTTGCTTTGATTATTTTTTAGTGGTAAAAGAAATACAAATCACAAGGTGAAGATCAGCTAAACAAACATTTCCTAATAAAAAAATGGACATAATATTATTTAGATATTGATAGTTTGAACTAATTTATAATAATTTTTTTTTTTTTAAATACGAAAAAGGGTAGGATCTACCCTTCAACTTTGCCATTCAGTATTGATATAATCTTCTTTATAAAAGTGATTCACATATACCTTTACTTGTAACATAGATGACCCAAATCGCAAATTAAAAAAGATATAAGTAAAATATGATTATCTTAACTGATATACATGATAATATATTTTTAAAAAAGAACTTCACTATTTTCCAAATGGGAAAATTGTATATAATAGCAAACTATTAATTCAAGTTAAATATTATGACTATAGTTTACTTTATTTCCAATTCGTAGCTATTGTTTCATATAATTTGCTATAGCAACTTCTCCCAGCAAAATGACTGCTTCTTCGCTTTTAGAAAACTAAAAGGGATTCAGAAATAAGCGTATATAATTAAATGGCCTCTGCTTCAGGCATATAGCCGTATATCAAAAAAATCATGAATTTTCTTATACATAAATAAATTCAACTACTACAAATTTTTATTATTATATACATATTACACATATATACATATACAATTGAAAAGCACAACAAAAAGAACATATACTTATACAATTAAGTTGTGTTTCTATTTTGTATAAAGTAAGAGAAAATTATATATACACATGCAAAAACACATATTTTTTTCCTATACACGTATAATTATACAATATACAAACATTTTACTTCAATACAATTGTATACAAATGCAAATTTTATACAGATATTGCAGCGAGATAGGCCAGCGAATTATACAATTAAAGAGAAATAGTCCAGTAAATTATGCAATTGCAGCGAAATAGGCCAGCGAATTATACAATTGTATATGTATAGCAAATTATACATTTATATGTTTGCTATGGAGCGCAAATATGCAAACTTTGTTATAATATACAAATATAATCTTTTTATTTGCTATATGTGAAAGTTGCCCTTTCCAAATTTATGTGTTGCTTCATTGGTTGTAACATAATATTTGTATTAGTTGCATTTTCAGAAAGAACTTTTCAAAAGTAGAAACTCACAAAAATTACCTAATATCAATAATATATAAATTGTCAATTGAAAAAATCCGTTACGAAAGGGTTAATAATAACCATACATCGAAAAAGTTTTAAAAAACTAAAATTGATTTTGAACAATTTAAAGCATATGATTTGTTTTGATGGTATTTTTTTTTAGTGGTATAAAAAAATCCAAAATCACAAGGTGAAGATCAGCTAAACAAACATGTCTCAATCACGAATTCTTTTGACATAATGTTACTTAGATATTGATATTTTGAACTAATTTATAACTAAAGTAGAAAAAAGGACAGGATATACCCTTCAACTTTGCGATTCAGAACTGATATAATTTTCTTTGTCAAAGTCGCTCACATATACCTCTACATATAATATAAATGACCCACGTCACAAATCAAAATGATATAAATAAAATATAAATATTTTAATTGATATACCCGATAAAAATTTTAAAAGAACTTGACTATATTCCAAATTTATATATTGCTTTTAACATAATAGTAATAATCCTTGTATTAATTGCATTTTCGGACTCATTATGGATTGGCTTTAGCCACCAACCCCGTTGAGCCGCCTAAATGCTTGCAATCTTATCTTGTCCTTGTCCTGGTTAGTTTTGTAGCTTGATTCCATTATAATTGGTGCATTTTGAAAAAAAATTGTCCAGTATTTAGTAAGAAATTTATAAAGACTATAATATTTTTGTTATTTTAAAATAATTTTTTTTAACTAAAAGATAATAAAGTTAAAACGATAAAAATATTAAAAATAAAATACCATAATATAAAATACATTACTTTACAATTCTGGTCAAATTTTATTACCAAAAGAATCCAAAATTCATGATCGTTTATGTTGGGTTGCATGTTCCATAGGAACAAGCAAACTCATTTCTCTGCACTACCAAAGAAAAAACTCATTTTTCTAATTAATTAATTTAAGTAGAAGCAGTAATTGGCAGAATCATTAAACATTCACAATTGGTTATTCTTTCATTTCCAATTCCAAATTTTAAAATTTGACTTGCTTACTTGAAGCACTTGAAGTACAATATAACAAAAAGAATTGAAATATTAATATGAGTTTATATCTAAATTTTTTTGAGACTGCTTAATAGAAATTTGTGTTGGATGTTTATTGAAATCCTCTATTGAAGAGTTTCGAAGCTCAAATTTTAAGATTTGATTTGCCATAAATATGAACTATTTTGAGTGAACAGTTAAAAAATCAAAACATTTAAAGGAGCTCATTTCTAAAATTTGAAACCGTTTAAAAGAAGTTTGAGCTAATCGGAATTGAAAAAGAAAATTAACTTGGAAGGAAGATGAACTACGTGCAATGTATAAATATTGTTATATATATACTTATGATATATACTTATGTATAATATATGTACATACAAACATTTTTGTTGAATTATGTTTGATTTTGCTTGTTACTTAAATTTTACTATATCGTATCATTAAAATCAATCGTTAGATAACGATGAAAAGTTATTTTGCGTAACAATCGACTTGGTATGATAGTGTCATTACCTTAATCTTATTTAGTTCCTTGTCGGCCTGCCTTTTTCATAATAGTTTATCTCTTATCTTACTTTTTTCGTAGTTTTTTCATTCATAATTACACAAATATTAATAGGACTTTTTATGGTAAACGTGAAATAGTTTTGAGACACGTGCAATAAAATTGTTTTCTCAACAACTATCTTTAATATTTAGTACTTCGTATTAAATGATTTCATCAGAAATCAATATTTTCGGTACAAAAATAATATCAAGAATGCTTAAAGAGTAAATACAGTAGATCGTTTGGAAGTATGTTAAATAAGAAAATATTCTTGGTTAGAAATTGATCAGAAAGTATTTTATTTATGTCATTTCTTTTTAAAATATTTTTACTTTTTTAATTTTAATACCTTTTAATTAAAAATAAAAAAAAACTTTACTTTAAAATAAAAAAAAAATTCTAATTTTTTAAAATTTCTGATCATTTTGCATAAACCTATTAACTTGATTAGTTTAGTGTATTTAATGTTTTGTCCCTCAAAATCTTTTTTCTCACACCTTCTTCACGTATTTATGGATGATATTGTAGTAACTAAATATTATACATGTTATTTTTAATACATCAAATCAAACTCAAACTCAACGTACGAAATATTTTCTAACATAATTAATATATTGGTGTCAATGTTCAATACTATTAATATATTACTCCATTCTATATTAAGTTAATTTTGAGGCATCTTTCATTTTTTAAATTAACTTAATTGTTTAGTTTTCAAGACTACTTTTATAGTGTTTTTCCAATATTACCCTTCATTAGTTAGTATTGAAATTAGTGATTAATTAATATTTAGTTATTTTAATCATAAATTTAATACTCCCTCCGTCCAGAAATAATTGTCAGGTTTAGATAATACACATCCCTCAAGAAAAATTTAATATAATATATAATTTGACTAATATAACCCTACAATTAATTATTGTCAATTAATTAGGAAGTAGCACCCACTTTCTCTTTATTAAGGGTAGAATTGGAAAAAATGAGCTAATTAGTTGTTGATTGTTTAAATTGACAATTAATCTTGGACATCTATTTTTAGTATACCTGACAATTATTTCTGGACGGAGGGAGTAACAATTAATAAGAATACAAATGAAAACCTAGTTTTAATTTATATCTTAATCTACTTTTCTTAAAGGGTGTGAAACACCTCAAAATTAACTTAGTATGGAATGAAAAAATATATTTAACGTTATTTTTATACATCCTACTAAACTATCCCACGCAAAACTATACAATATATTAATATATACTCCATGGGACTATATCATTATTGTAAGTACGAAAGGTCCTTCTATTGTTTTACATCTTTTAGGTCATGTAAGTAGTTGTGTAATTTAATTTGATTGGTAAAATGATTAAATATTAGCCCAACCTACCATTCCTACACTTGATAATATGCACTTAAATTGACTCAACTAATACTTAACGCTTACATTAACTATTTTTAATTTCTTAAATCATTTTAAAGAACTTTTTGAAATGTTAATAGTCATTATAATTACCTTATACGAAATTTCAGAGACACATTCATACTATACTGAGGTCCTATTACCCCTCTAACTTATAAATAATTTTCTACCTCTTTTCGACCTACGTGACACTATCTTGTGGGTCCAAAGTGTGCTGACAATTTTTCAAGTCGTCTCGTTCGCAAAAAGAAAAAGGCAAGTGACGAAAGGACAAAATAAACAAAATGAAAGCACGACTCAAACAAGGCGAAAACAACAATAGGTAAATGTGAACGATGAATCACCAGGTACGCTACACCACACTGGCGTCCCTTCCCAATCACATGGGAATGAAGAAAAAAATAATAACAAAGGCAAAAATAAAATTAATTGCAAATATGAAAGTTACGGCGATGAGAGGTCCACCCCAAACATTAAGTCCTTCCCTAACCACTCCGCTAATGCAATTAGCCATTCCCCACTCCCCAAAAATTTATTTTGAAAAAGAATTAAATCAGGAGGAAACTTCTTCCCCCTGCCACGAATAGGTCGAAGTTAATGTGGATGGGGCCATGAACTATAAAACCCTTTCAACCACTTCGGAAAATGCAACTCCCGCCCTTCCTTCTTCCAGAGAAACCTGTCCACCGAGGAAAACAATCATGACTATGCTACAATTGATTTGACAATGGACGTCGCGTCATTCGGATCACCCTCTACTATACCGAAAATAGATACAGGTAGTGAAACCACCATTCTCCAAAATATGTACCAAGAAACTCAGCACAATGGAAAACCACCCCAACCCCCTAGAACCACTGATCTTCACCACTTCGACGTTAGCTCCAAACCACATTCCCTCCTCGTGGCTAGAACTAGCACTGCAAGAAGAGCAACTCACATTCAAGGTGATTATAGCAGGACAATCGATAACCTTGATCTTACAGGACCCGGCGCACCTAGCTCAAATAATCAAGGAGAGAGTGGACCAAGCGATAGCAGGACTAGGAAATCAAATATGGATGCAAGCACTAATGGAGACACATAAATAGGGGAACATCAATATGATGAACACAGATGATTTTAATGCAGTAATGGGGCAAACCTTTTAGTCTCTCCCCTTCTTTCTTTCTCACCGATACCTATCGAGCTCCCAGAGCCCCACCTTCATCGACAGGATACCACAGAAAGCACTAAATGCAATATACTTCCAAGCATCAACGAGAGCGGTCACAAACAGAAACGGAGAGCAACACTCAATCCTAGAATCGCTCCAAAGAAACACTCAAGAATTGAAAGATATTCTGACAACGCTTGGACATCAAGAAATAAAAACCTGCATGTTGGAGAGGCCATTTTCAAGGAATTCGAGAACCCACTCAACTCAGTGGTGATAACATTGTGTCCCTAGTCACTGATGGAATTCACCCTAAGCATGGGAACGAAATAGCGTCTACACCTCCAGTAGTGGAACTCAACCTAGTGGTGTTACGAACTCAACATACCAACCAGAGGAAAGGGTAAGCCTGCAAGAGCAGGAACAATCGTTGTCAAAGGATGAACTTCATCATATGGAATGCAATGAGAGACAATAACGCGACCTTTTGTCGCCAATGTGACGCAATGGTCAAAGCCCACAAACCTGTAATGCTAGTGCTCTTGGAAACCAAGATGACGGACCACAAGCAACTGAAAAAAGAACTTAAGTTAATTGGACAAATCCAATCGCACGCAAATGGTTTAGCAGAAGGGATCGTGGTTAAGTGGAAATAAGATGAGCTTCAACTTAAAAACCTCATACTGACGATGCAGGGGAATCCATGTCACGGTTAAAGTAATTCCTAACGCTCACTCTTGGTTTTTTCTGTCATTTAAGTTAGCCCTGATTTCATTATTAGAACCAATCTTTGGGATGAGCTGTGTAGTCTTTATGAAAACATGGATATAGAATGGCTGATAGAGGGATTTCAATGAAGTCATCAAGGTCAGCGAAAAAATAGGAGGCAATAAAATTAACAATGCTAGAACCATTCTGTCAACAAATGCAAGATGGTAGATTTAGGTTTCACTGGCTTTAAGTACACTTGAACCAATAAGCATTACAAGATTAGAAGCAACCTTATCCTTGAAAAATTGGATAGGTGCGTTGCTAAGTACTCTCGAATAAAACGCTATCCCAATTCCCTCGTCACCCACCTTAAGTTTGACTACTACCTGATGAAGCTTGAATTGGATAACGCCCCTACCAATAAAGGTAACAAGTCCTTCAAAATGGAGACCATGTGGTGTACCCACCCCTTATTAAAGGCCTTGTACAAAATTGCTTTATTGGTCAAAGCAGCCTGAATGATGCCATCAAAAAATTCCAATAGGAAGCAATCAATTGGAATGTGAATACCTTTGGCAACATTTTCAAAAAGATGAAAAGAATTTTAACCAAGATTGATGGAATCCAAAGAGCCCCCTCCTACAACTACAGTCAGTACCTTCAAGATTTTGAGTCCACCCTGATTAAGGACTACGATGATCTGCTTAGTGCTGAGAAGAAATTCTGGAAGACCAAGTCTAGAATAAACTGGCTAAGTGATGGGGATGGCAACACTACTTTTTTTCACATCTCCACCATCCAAAGAAGAATAAGGAATCACATTGTATCTATTAGAGATGACAATGGGAACCAACTAGATGACCCTTGCTCATTAGAAATTACATTACCAACTTCTACAAAAGTCTCTACACCACATAGTAGATGAGTTCAGGGATTCAACCCTCCACCAATAATGATCCTCCCAATGGCCTTTCCAATGAGATGAAAGATATACTGGACTCCCCTTTGAGAGAAAGCGAGATACTAAAATCTCTCCACTCTTTCAAGTCCACCAAGGCTCCTGGCCCCGATGGAATCCACCATATGCATTATCAACGCTACTGGAACAGTGTCAAAGAAAGCACCATCACTTTCTGCAAAATCTCTTTCGAAACCTCTTCTGTCACTCTTGAGTCCAATTCCACCCTCATGTTCCTTTATTCCTAAATACCCCAACCCTCCAACTATCAAAAGCTACAGGCCTATTGGGCTTTGCAACTATCAAACCCATCCTCTCCATTATCGTTAGGCCCAACCACACAAACTTCCTCACTAATAGAAGAGCTTCAAACAATGCTATCATGGTTATGAAAGGGAAAAGGTCCAATAAGATTTTAAAGATTGACCTAGAAAAGGCCTTTGACAGATTAGAGTGGGCTTCCATCAGGGATACGCTTCAATTCTTCAACTTTCCCCCAAAGCTCACAAAGATCATTATGGCCAGCGTCACCATATCCTCTATAGCCATTCTGGTGAATGAAGGAAAACCTTAATTCTTCCCCCTTCCAGGGGATCAAACAAAGAGACCCCATGTCACCATACCTTTTCATTATGTGCATGAAGAGGCTATCTAGGAACATTGACGAAGATGTTCAGTGAAGCTATAGAACCCTATAAAGATTTCAATGAGGAAATACCTTTGGCTTCCCAATTTTCCACAAAAGACCAACCAACGTTGATTTCCAGTTCATCATTGATAACATGAGAAAAATAATGGCTGAATGAAGGAAAAAGTTTTCAAACCTAGCAGGAAGAACTGTTCTAGCCAAGTCTACCCTAGGCAACATCCCCTCTCATGTGATGCAATGCATCAAATTACCCTCAAAGATGACAAGTACAATCAACAAAACACAAAGGAACTTTGTATGGGGAACTACTGCAGAGAAGAGGAAAATCCACTTGTTGCACTGGGACAACATCACAAATACAAAAGCCACTAGAGGGCATGGTTTGCAGAAAAGTGAAACTAAGAAAAGAGCCATTTGTTTCCAACCTATCTTAGAGAGCCATTCAAAACCCTAACAAGCTCTGGAGCAAAATACTTATGGATAAATATAAGACCATTGATACTGATCAAGGCACCAGAAGAATTATCTACAGAACTTAGAAAAGTATCCAAATCGGATAGCTAGATGTAAAAAAAGTTATTGAATGGAGAGTCCATAAAGGGGACATTGTGAACTTCCCTTGGGATAAATGGATCCCAAACAGCTATCCCATAGTGCACATCATCCAAGGCCCTTTCTTCATTAAAGAGAATGAGCTCACAATCATGGATGTACACCAGAATGGGGAATGGAACTTTGATAGCCTTTCTCTTGCCTTGCATGAACAATTTAAAGCTACTATAGAGAGTTGTAAAATAGATGCGAGAGGGGCTAATGATGACACTCTAATTTGGGGTCTCAACCATAATGGTTTGTTCACAACTAACACATCTTATAGGCACATAAAAGAAACCGTAGACAACAAAAAGATGGAGCCCAACAAAAAGTTCAAATGGATATGGAATGCCAAAGCTCCAAATAAGATCAAAACCTTTTTATGGCTTCTCTACCTCAAGAGACTCCCTACGAGTCAGGAACTTAAGACAGAGGGCTTAATGTAGACCCCAATTGTCTACTATGCGATAACAATCGGGAAGACATTAAACATATATTCTTCCAGTGCCCAAACAGCCAGACCTTCTAGAACCACATTCCTTTATGCAGTAAGCACCCAAATACCATCAGGGCCATCTCCCTCAATGAAACAAACTGGATTGGCTATTGGTATAAATGGAAAGACACCAGTTTCAACGATTGGCTCGACTGGGAACCCTACCGTCCTTCTGTCTTTGGAACATCTAGTTCACAAGAAATAACAACACCTTTAACAATTAGAGGGAACCAGTATGTGCTACCCATGCCTCTCCCAGGCCACATAATTTCACTTGATAATTTACAGGGATGGAAACTGCAATAATATTCAGCACACAACCCAAGTCAAATGAGAAAACCCTAATAACAACACATATAATTTAAATGTGGATGGGGGCAGTAAAGAACAACTCAGGGCAAAGAGATATAGGAGGACTATATGGGATCACTTAGGAAGCTGGGTTGTGGGCTTCCCTGAACATACCCCTTAACCGACCCTTTTAGAGATGAATTCCAAGCCATGAAATAAACTATGACTCCACTGATTTTATCAATATGCTCTCCACATAATTTGCGATAGGATGATATAATTTATGAATGCACGTACTTGATGACAAAACTGGACGTTACAAAGATGGAGCACGTCTTTCGCGAACATTACCAAGTCGCTGATAAGTTTGCAAAGACGAGACTGACAAATGAAGTTTTTGGTCGACCCACCTTCCTCTCAACCCCATCTTCATAGTACAGAAGGAGTTAAATGATGATGTAACAGACACTCACTATGTTAGAAAAACTAAGGAGCCCTTTTATATTATCCAGGGTTGGGATGTGACTCAGCCTACTTTATAGTCTACACGACCTAGTAATTTACTGATTTTAACTTTTCGTCTAAGTGTGAAATAGATTATCTAACGTATTCCAACAAAGCAGTAAGAACAATAAGTAAAAACACCATATTTTTACGTGGAAACACCCGGCTCAAAAAGTGTAAAAACCACGACCTGTTCCACTACAAGATTTACCTCAACTTCACTAATCAACTACGAGCCCCCACAGAAATAAATTACAAACTTTGCAACCTACCCTAACTTCCAGTTATAGATTTAGATTACAACTCCTGTAATCCTAGGGACTAACTCTATTTCCTAACCTTCAACACAAATATCCCAAGGTATATGTTCCCAACTCTTTGAGTTATCACAACCTGAAGACATTACTCCTAATTCAGTTTATAGTGAGACTGAACTAAAGATTACATCAAGACTCATTCACAAAGAAAAACTTCTAACACATAAACTCTGAAAAAGGATCAGGTTCTTTTATGTGTTCCTTCTATGTGTTCATTCAGTTCGCTGGTAGCATTTGTGAAGTCAATTCCTCAATTTCTCTTTTTGCTCTATAAGTGCACAAGTATTCTGAACGACTTCGCTTCTATTAAAGCATAATTTTTCATAGAGTTATTGTGCACTTCAAACTCCTCATTAACTTAAACTCTGTTGACTTAGAGTTCTACTTCAAGTAAGACTCCTTCTTCAATTTCAGCTCCTTGCTTCTTTAGACTCCTTCTTCAAATTACATTCATTGTTTTTTTGTATTGTAGTCAAACTCCGATACTTCAATTCAAAAGTAACTTGAAGAGTTCTACTTTAAGTGAAACTCTTTCTTCAATTAAAACTCCTTCTTCAAATCAAACTCGTTGATTCTTCAATTAATCAGATGTTTATTTCCACTAGGTTTTCTCACGAAATTAACATTATCCATTTTTTTATTTCTGCATTTTTGTCTTTATTCATTCTAACAGCTTTCTCGAATTCAACTGCTCGTGACAGTGCACCTTCGAACCATGTTGACTGACGTGTTTTATCCTTCTTTGTCAATCATCAAAACTGCATAAATCCCAATAAATTCCCCCTTTTCGATGATGAAAAATCTCTTTTCGTTATGTATTCAAAATAATTTTATTAGTAGACACTGAAACATGAAATACTAAGATGAAACAAGTTAGTCAATGCGTTATAAACACTGCACAACTCTTATCTTCCCCCTTTTGGCATCATTGAAAAGTTAGGTGAATTCTATAATATACTATCTAGATAACGACTTCATGTAACACAATAATGTATTATAGAGAGAAAGAATATGAGTCATTAAAGCAATCAATAAGCATTCCATTAGACTACCAGATAATGCTTTATATAAGATCGAATTCATACTGAATGAAACAAAAACTATTGAGCCCTAATAAAAAATCAATATTTGACATGAGTAGAATAAAGCCAGAGGCACTAACATTGAAAGTGAAGAGAAGAATTGAACAATTGGAGATAATAGTGTCAATCAACAAATAATTTTAGCATCTTCAACCCTTTCTTTATCAAGAACAGTCTGTAGAGCTTAAATTCATGTCTGATTTTTTTCATAAGCAATATGACTAACCTCCAGTTCAGCAATCTTATTAGTGAAAATATTACTTTAACCTTTTTATTGGAGTGTCAATTTTCCTCATTGAAATACGTAGATCGACATGGTTCATCTATTCAATAATTTTTTTTTCGTTTGGAGAGTCTATGCATGAATTGGAATTGAGTATTCCTCAAAACTTACAATGAGAATTATGCTATCGTTTTTTTATGCTAGCTCTTAGATCTTCTCTATTAATGACATATTGTCGACACTTCTGATTTCTAGATGGGAATTCAAGGTGGAATAGAAAAAAAAGATGTGTTTCAAGAGTAGATTTTTCCTCATGAACTATAAATGAGAAACTATCTGCTTTAAATTTGCAAAAAAATAATCCAAGAAGACAAAGTAAGAGAGAATAATTTGAAAGAATGAGACTCTTGCGCTTAGATGATTATTTTATCTGTATTAGAACAATTAATACATGGAACGTGAGTGCTCAACTATTTCACTTTATACAATATTAACCTCCATCAATATATAACATACCTGGTAAGAGCAATTTTGTGATCATCGTTTCTTGTTTTCACCGTTTCTCTACATAATTTAATATAAAATTAAGTTAAAACAAGTCAAGGATCTGGAATTGGAACACCAAATTAAATGTGTAAGATTTAATTGAATAACATTTTAGCTCATAAAATTAAGGAGAACAATTATTCTAGCCAATCATTGAAGGGAATTCATGCAATCTTAATCATCCCCAAGTTTAACTTATTCTTTTCGTAATGCTCCCTACTTAGTGTCATTATTCATCAATTGTTGTTTGATAAAGAACAAAGTGATCCAGCAATCACATGCTTTTGTGGATAAATCAGTTTCAAGATTCATTATTTTCCCAATCAATATGCCCTTAGTCTGTTCAACAAATAAAACATGTGGTACAACGTGTTCCAATGCACTCTCATCAGTTTCATTTTAATCCTCACTTTTTTTTTTTGTAAATAATCTCACTTTCTTCCCCCTACACATGCATTAGCTCCACGCCATTTTTTTAAACGACACATTCTCCATTTATGTGAAGCTAGTGAAAGGAACTTTTATTTGTCTTCATTGATATCTCTTAAGCAAGCAATATCTATGAATTCAATCACTTGCTTACTTTCAGCTTTACCTGCATAATAGCATAAGGGTGAATCAAATGTCTTAGGAACTCATACAAGCTTGGGTCCTTTCTTATGATCAAAAGGGTGAATCAAAATTTTTCTCGCCCATCTAGGCAACACGTTAGTAGACCTGCTTCTGCCAACATGTATAAATCTGTTTCCATTTATTTCTTTTTTTAAAATCATTAGCAATTGGACACTCAGTAGTTGGATGACCAATTTTATCACAAATATAGCACAAGTCAATTGCAAGAGTCTTGTCATTATGAAAATCAATGTCTGCTCTTCCATTGTGATTTCTCTCACTCAATTGATTGACAATTCTAAATGAGTGAGTCCATTTGTTATCCCTCTCAAGCTTTATTTTTATCTGTTAGATTTCTATATTTAATTTTCTCACTTTTTCATTTTTTTTTTAAAAAAATAATTATTTTTTCAATTTTTCAACTCTTTTTTCAGGTTTCTTAAGTTTCACTCATTTTTCCTCTTCCTTTTTCAGTAACTGTCATCCTTAAGATTTCAGATTTTAGATCTAGGTTGAATAACTCAAATCTTTCAACATGTTTTTTCATATAACTGTTTTGTTTATCAGTTACAGTTTTGTCATCTTTGAGTTCCATGTACTCAAATTTTTGATATACAAGGTTTAAACAGATGATCGCTTTCACATGTTAATTCTTCATAGTCATCAATTAACCAATTTAACAATTCAATTAATTTTTTTTTTGAAAATAGATGCAGTTTTTCTTTAAGATAAATGATACTAATCTCAGAGTTTTCTTCTTCTTCCGTGTCTGAATCTCCAATAGCCATGAGAGCAGTCTCATCTACCTTTCCATCACCAATATGTTCTGGTCCTGTTTCTTCATGTGCGTCCATGAGAGTATCCCAAATCTGTTTTGCAGTTATGAAACTAGATATTCGGTGATACTCATCTGGTCCAATGCCACAAATAAGAATAAACGTAGCTTTTGCATTCTTTTCAAGAATCTTGTAGTCATCCTCATCATATTCACTCTTTTCCTTTTGTACGTCATCATTTTCTGCATCCTTTTTAGTTGGGTATTCTGGTCCATCAATAACTATATTTCAAAGTTCATATTCCTCAGCCTGAATAAAAGTTTCCATCATTGCTTTCCACCATGAGTAATACTGTCCATTGAATAACCATTGAATAACAGAGGCTTGTTGATATCTTGTCTTTCACAATATCCGAGTGGAGGTGCAGAATTTATCTCGATCTATTCTTAAGTGGTTAAACTTTTGACAAGAAAACCTGTCCTGATACCAATTGATAGTCTGCACAACCTAGTAATTTATTGATTTTAACTTTTCGTCTAAGTGTGAAACAAGTT
The DNA here is from genome assembly GCA_016801875.1 of Solanum sitiens. NCBI lineage: Eukaryota > Viridiplantae > Streptophyta > Magnoliopsida > Solanales > Solanaceae > Solanum > Solanum sitiens. Next base: position 54,542 of record JABWTJ010000434.1, on the reverse strand, counting down.
GCCTAACGTATTCCAACAAAGCAATAATGACCATAAGTAAAAACACAATATTTTTACGCGGAAACACCCGACTCAAAAGGTGTGAAAATCATGACCTGTTCCACAATACGATTTACCCCAATTTCACTAATCAACTACGAGCCTCCACAGAAATAGATTTCAAACTTTGCAACCTACCCTAACTTCAAGTTATGGATTTAGATTACAACTCTTGTAATCCTAGTAACTAACTCTAATTCCTAACCTTCAACGCAAACCTCCCAAGGTATGTGTTCCCAACTCTTCGAGTTATCACAACCTGAAGACAATACTCCTAATTCAGTTTATATCTCACTGAATTAAAGATTACATCAAGACTCATTCACAAAGAAAAACTCCTAACACATAAACTCTGGAAAAGGATCAGGTTCTTTTATGTGTTCCTTCTAGTGAAGTCAATTCCTCAATTTCTCTTTTTGCTCTATAAGTGCACAAGTATTTTGAACGACTTCGCTTCTATTAAAGCATACTTTTTCATAGAGTTATTGTTCACTTCAAACTCTTCATTGACTTAAACTCTCTTGACTTAGAGTTCTATTTCAAGTAAGACTCATTCTTCAATTTAAACTCCTTGCTTCTTTAGACTCCTTTTTAAAATTACATTCATTGATTCTTTTATATTGTAGTCAAACTCCAACACTTCAATTCAACAGTAACTCTAAGAGTTCTATTTTAAGTGAAAATCCTTCTTCAATTAATACTCCTTGCCTCTTTAGACTCCTTCTTTAAATCAAACTCATTTATTCTTCAATTAATCAGATGCTTATTTCCCCTGAGTTTTCTCACTAAATTAACATTATCTATTTCTTTATTTTTGCACTCTTGTCTTTATTCATTCTAACTGTTTTCTACAATTCAACTGCTCGTAACAGTGCACCTTTGTACCGTGTTGACTAATGTGTTTCATCTTTCTTTGTCAATCATTAAAACAACATAATTCCCAACACGACTAACTATAACTCACCCACAACATCGACGTGGAAACTACAATGACATAATTATAATATAAATATTCCTTGGATCGAAAAAAAAGTAAATAAATGAAGAAATTATCATCTTGAATGGTTAAAATAAATAAATAAAATAAAATTTTATTTTGAATATAGAGATCAAATAAAATGAAAAAACAACGAACATACAACATTAAAGTGATTAGTTTGAATAACAGGTTTTAGAAATGTAGAGTTCAATGATATTAATTATGAAAATTGGTACACAAAGTTTAATTTTCAAATTACTCTTAATTCCCTAAATTATTCAAGAAAATAAAAGTGGTCCTAGATGAATTTTCAGATCGCCGAAAATGACTTTAGATCATAGCCTATGGGTAGATCTGATAGAAAGAAAAATATTTTTTACCGAAAACATTTTATTGTATTAATGACAGAGTTTTAGAAAATAAATAATTTATTACTTTTTTTTAATCCGCGATAAATATAGGGGCCGGGTTCAGGGGAGGAGCCACCTTGATAGAAAGGGTTCATTCGAACCCGCTTTGATGGAAAATATATTATACTATTTATATATGATTAAACTAATATTTTATGTATATATAGTAGATATCGAACCCACTTCGACTATTCCATGTGTCTGTTTCTATGAATTTTGAATTCCTTATTGAAACTCTGGCTTCGCCATTGACCGAGTTGAGGTGAAGGGTAAAAGAAGTGTGGGAATGGGGATGAAGGTTGGGTGTGTTAGAAGGTGAAGAAAAGATAACCAACGTGAAATCAGAAATAAATATTTCTGAAATTTGTTTTTCCGAGAAAAATAAATAAATTGAATTGATAAATAGGAAAAGTTTGAAAATTATATATATATATATATATATATATATATATATATATATATATATTTTTTTATTTTATTTTTTTTTTTTTATCAAACATACCCACGTGTATAATATGCCTTGTTTTATTTTGCATTTACTAATTCCACCAACTAAATGGTTATGTCTATGAGTGCATCATATTCAATTTCTCTAATTATTCCACCTAAAACTGAAAAAGAAACTAGACCCCAAATAATGGATTCTATATTTACCAATTTCAAAGAAATAATTTTTTTTTTATAAAGATAAAAAGATTCGACCAAAGTATAATTAGGTCAAATAATGTTCAATGACCTTATAGATTAATGTCATGTGTACTATATAATAATTTATCATTGAGATTCATTTGAATTATATACTCATTAATAATAAAAACAACAAAGCTATCAACTTTTTTATTTTTTAAACTATCAAATAAAGTAATCATGTGTACCCAAGCTAATATTTTCAAGATTTTTTTTTAAAGATTGACAGGAATATGCAAATTTCCTGACTTTTTACCCGCTAAACTTGTTTGGGAGTAATTTCACTCATACTTTCTCCAAATTCTGAAGTAATCTCCAAAAATAGAAGCTTAAAAGCATAATTGAGTTCTAAATAATAATTCAACTAAAGAACATTATAATACAATTTTTTTTTCCAAAAAAATACTTGATTAAAGGTTTTCAAATAATTATAAAAATATATTTATTCAGATTTTTCAAAAATGTCGAATTCTGTAAAATTAGTATAATATAAAAAATCCAATACAAGTGTGAGGTTTGGTAGGTCAAAAAGTCGGGAAGTCCACATACTCCGCCATTCTTATTTTTTTCTTGAAAATATTAGCTAGGGTAAACTTAATTGTTTTATTTGATATATTAAAAAATAAAAATAATTGACAATTTATATAATTTATCAATTTCAACCATAAATTATTATATATTACGCATGACATGAATCTATAAGGTCATTAAAAATTACTGGACTTAATTATACTTGATCGGATCTTTTTTTTTATACATATATATATAATCTACAAGTTACATATCCATTCGTTTTTTCCCCTTACTTTCTAGATACTAGAATTCATATTGATAAATTTATTTCTGATTTTTTGTCTTAATTTATGTGACTACAACTAATTTCCCATAGCCTTTTGACTCTACAATATGTAGTGCTAGTACTAGCTAGATCGGAAGAGGAATTTAAAATTTAAGCGACATTTTAAATTCTATAATCAGTACATTTATTAGGATTCAAGTTACGAATTTTTGTGAGTCACACAATTAATGGATTTTTGAAAAGCTCAAGTATTTGGGTGTTTGTGATTTCTATTATTAATTAAATAATTACCGTGTTTACAACTCAATCATGGTTAAAATATCGAGTTTTCAAGATTTAGGTGGTGATTCTATTGAACAAATTTAAATAAGTGAATTTGAATTTCAAATATAATTTTTGTGAGATATTTGAAGTAATTGTAATTTAGACTTATTGGAAATAGTTTTATTAAGAGGTTATCTACAAAATCCCAAAGTTATTTAGTCGAGAACTGAATTTATTTTGAACAAGAGAACTGCAATTGAAAATTGAAGAAGAAGTTCGATCATTACTATACTTAGTAATGTTTATACACTTTTATACAAGGTTAATACATATTTATACACTTATATACTAGGTAGGCACAATATGCATGTATGTATATAAATACTTTATAAAAAGGGAAGCTTACATAAATATACTATAATAAAAAAATATTTACCATTTATAGCAATAATATTTTTTTTTCACTTGATCACTTTTAATTCATTTATAATACAAGTTTAATTCATATTACAAAGAATAATTTTTTATTCACATATAATATGAATTTCAATGATAAATAATTGATTTATCACACATTTTAATACACTTATAATTCAATGTGTCAAATTTTTACCAAACAAACATAATATACTTTAAAAACAATTATAATTCATATATAATTCATATATATTGCATACATAATTCACTTTTAATACATATTGCAGATTTAACATGATATTGCTATAAATGATAATAAATAAAAAGTATTGCTAAAATTAGTAATTATTTATTAAAATATACCAATTTATGTAATTTTTCCTTATAAAAATACATCAACAATGTTGCAAATAAATGTTGGCAATGCGGATGTAATAAACTGAAAACTATGGCTATTTGTTGTTATAATTTAACCTTGTATACCAAATTATAAATCTTTAGGTACTAATCAATATGTTGATAAATAGATCACATATAATTACTTTTTTAAGCAATTTAATTGTGTAAATAATTTGGTATTGTTAATTCATTGATCTTAAAACTCCTTTAATCATTAATTGATAATCTTGTAAAAATTAAATGATAATTAACCAACTATTTAAATTCTGTTGAAAGTAATTCTTCTAGCTAAGATGAAGCAGACGCATTTGTGATGAAGAAGAGAATGGATAGAACAATAGAGAATGGATAGAACAGTGCAATTGAAAATGACCGACTTATCTTCTCATTAGTCTTTTTGGTCCTATTTATACACTGTACATCATCAATAAACTAACTAACTAATTTATAAACTAATACATCAATTAGCTAACTAACTCAACTAATCACGTGTAATGCACATTTCAACACTCCCCCTCAAGTTGGGTGTTGAAATATGTCTAACATTCCCAACTTGAATAACATATCACTGTGTAGTTGCTTTCCGAGTGCCTTAGTGAAAACATCTGCCATCTGCTCTTTGCTGGCTATGTGTGCAGTCTGAATCAAACCTTCTTGCAATCTTTCTCTAATAAAGTGGCAGTCTATTTCTATGTGTTTAGTTCGTTCATGATACATAGGATTTGACGCAATCTGTATTGCTGCTTTGTTGTCACAATATAGCTCCATAGGTAGTTCAACTTGTATGCAAAGTTCCTTCAATAAACCTTGTAACCATACCAATTCTGCAACAGTAGTAGCCATGCTTCTATACTCAGCTTCAGCTGAGCTTCTTGATATTGTGTTCTGTTTCTTTGACTTCCATGAAATAAGTGAATCGCCAAACTTTATACCAAAACCTGTTACAGACTTCCTTGATAATACACATAAGCCCAGTCAGCATCACAAAAGGCACTAATTCTTCCTGACTTCTTGCTACTCATCAACAGTCCTAAGCCAGGCTGTCCCTTACTGTACCTCACTACATGAACTGCTGCATTGTAATGTGATTTCTTAGGAGCATGCATGAATTGGCTTAATTGTTGCGCAGCAAATGAAATATCTGGTCTTGTCATGGCTAAATATAACAATCTTCCAATCAACCTTTGATAAATTCTCTTGTCCTCCAATTCATCATCATCAGTAATATTGAATTGTCTGTCATATTCCACACTTGTGAGTTTCTGATTTTGTTCAAGTGGTGTACTGGTTGGCTTTGATCCAGCTAAACCACATTTTGAAACCAACTCCAAAGCATACCTCCTTTGATTCATTAATATACCATCTTTTGATCTTGCAAATTCAATGCCAAGAAAATACCTCAATTCCCCTAAATCCTTCATCTTGAAATTGTGATGTAAAGTATTCTTTGCTTCTTGAATCAGTCTATCACAACTGCCAGTGATTAGGAGGTCATCCACATATATCAAAATTATTACAATATCACCAGTACCATCTGTCTTGGTAAACAGTGAGTAGTCTAGCTTGCTTTGTGTAAAACCTGACTGTATGAGTGCATTAGTAAGCTTCTGATTCCATTGTCTGCTGGCCTGCTTCAAACCATATAAAGATTTGAGCAGTCTACACACTTTGTTCTCCCCCGGGCTGCCATATCCTGGAGGTAAGGACATGTATACTTCCTCAAATAAGTCACCCTGAAGAAAAGCATTGTAAACATCCATTTGGAAAAGACACCAGCCTGATTGAGCAGCTAAAGCCACAACACACCTCACAGTAACCATTTTGACCACAGGGGAAAAAGTATCATGATAGTCAATACCTTCTTGTTGTGTGAACCCCTTAGCAACAAGTCTAACTTTGTATCTTTCAACACTACCATCAGCCTTGAACTTGATTTTGTAGACCCACTTACAACCAATTGGAGATTTGCCAGGAGGTAAGTCAACAATATCCCATGTCTTGTTGGTACTAAGAGCCTGAATCTCTTGGTCCATGGCCAGAATCCAACTACTATCCTTGGAAGCTTGTTCGAAAGAAGTAGGTTCAGAAATGATAGAGGAAACAGTGGAAAGATAAGACTTGTATGTTGGCTGAAGGTTTAAATACTGAATTGAATTAGAAATAGGATGTGCAACTGTGGAAGAGGTAATATAGTCAGTATGCCAAATGGGAGGCTTGGTGACTCTGGAAGATTTTCGCAAGGAAGGTATAGTTGGTGGATCAGAAGAAGAGAGCGAGGGTGTAGGAGCAGAAGAAGAGAGATCAGGATTGAGTGGAATAGGAGAAGGAGAAGCAGAAGGAAACAGATCATCAGATGGAAAAGGAAAAGCAGGTGGAGACTTCGGAAATGTGGAAGGATGAGAGGGTGGTAAAGAGGATAAGAAAGTGTGCTTAGGATGTTTAAAAGGAAAAATGTGTTCCTTAAAGGTGACATCTCGACTAACAAAGAAAATCCCAGTAGCAATGTTATAAAGGCGATAACCTTTCTGTGTATCTGAGTAACCAATAAAAATAGAGGGAATAGCCTTGGGAGAAAATTTGTCAATGAGGAGAGGTGTGGTAGCATAACATAAGCATCCAAAGACCCTGAGATGATGCAGGTTAGGTGTATGTTTGTGAAAAAATTCATAAGGAGACTTGCCTGCTAGAACAGTAGAAGGAAGTCTATTTATCAAAAAAGTGGCAGTAAGTATACAGTCACCCCAGAATTTTAAGGGCACATGAGCTTGAAAACGAAGTGCCCTGGCTATCTCAAGAAGATATTTGTGCTTCCTTTCAGCAACACCATTTTGTTGTGGAGTGTGCACACAAGTACTTTGGTGCACAATACCAAGAGAAGAAAAAAATTTGTGGCATTGATTGTTAAAAAATTCAAGACCATTATCTGATCGAATAGTTTTGATAGTAGCGGAGAATTGAGTTTTGACAAGATTAATAAAGGCTGAAATAAAATTGACAACTTCACTTTTATATCTCAAGAGAAAAACCCATGTCATCCTAGAATAGTCATCAACAATAGTAAGGAAAAATCTATGACCATTATAAGTGCATTGCTTATAAGGTCCCCAAACATCCATGTGAAGAAGTTCAAAAGGAAATTTAGTCTTCTTAATGCTAGTAGAAAAGGGAAATCTAGATTGCCTAGCAAGAGGACATACATGACATGAATGAAAATCTTGATGTTGAAGAGATGACTTGATGGAGTCAATCTTGTGAAGAACAGAAATAGGGGCATGACCAAGCCTCAAATGCCAAATAGTGAGGTCAGAAGTGTGATAATGGGAACAGGTTGAATTGAATGAAACAGCAGGACTGGAATTGAGATGATGTGCATTGGCAAGATGCTTGGTAGTGGAAGGAAGTATGTATAAGCCTGCTTCTTCCTTACCAATCCCCTTCACCTTGCCATTGCAAAGGTCCTGAAAAAGACAAAAATTAGGATAAAAGAAAACACAACAGTTGAGCTCTTTAGTAAGTTTAGAAACAGATAAAAGGTTGTATGTAAATTGAGGAACATAAAGAGCATTGTGGATGTCTTTATTATCTAGAAAAGAAGCTGATCCAGTGTGAGTGACTGAAGTAGTTTGGCCATTAGGTAAAGAAACACTATTAAACGAGGAGTGACTAGGAATAGGATTAAGTAGAGTGTCCAAGCTAGAAACCATATGATGTGTGGCACCAGTGTCAACAATCCAGGGAACTGTTTTATTACCTACAACAGAACAAGCATGAGATGTATGGAAAGTTGAAGGAATAGGACAAACAATACTTGCCATGTTAGCAAGAGCCTCTTTAGGTACAGAATCCTTATCAATCAATTTCAACAAGTGGTTGTACTGATCAGGAGTAAAATAAGGCACAGTCTGACCAGAAGTAAGGGGTGGTAATTCATTGTTATCCTGAGAATCATGATTGACATTGTTGGCTTGAGGCCTTCTATTACCAAAAAACTGTGATCTATCAGTTCCAGCTGACTGACCTTTACCATTCTTATCATCAACACCTTTTTTTCTTGTGAACTTAAAATTTGGTGGGTAGCCAATCAATCTATAACAATTGGCCCTAGTGTGATTGCGTAAGTGACAATGATCACAATATAATCCAGAAGTCTGATTGAACCTGTTTTTGTGTGAAGAGGCTAACGCTGTTGGATCAGTAACATCCATTTTTTGTAGAGGCAACACACAGTTAGAAATCAAACTTGATTGAACTCTTTGACTCTCATCTTGCATAATCATGTTGTATGCCTGATTGAGACTGGGACTAGGAATAGTTAAGAGTATTTGACTTCGCGATTGAGAAAAGTTATCATTTAAACCCATTAAAACCTGCATAAGTTTTTGCCGCTCCATATGTTCTGCATACACCTTGTATTTGTCACAATCACAGGCTGGTAAAGGCACCAAAGACACATACTCATCCCAAAGATTTCTCAGCTTTGAATAGTACTCAGAAATAGTGAAAATTCCCTGACTCATTGTGCTAATTTCACGATGAATATGATAGATTCGTGTCAAATTTCGTTTATCAAATCTCTCCCTTAAATCCTTCCAAACATTATGTGCATCAGATGAAAACATGAGTCCATTAGCGAGTTCCTTTGAAACTGAATTAGAAATCCATGATAATACAAAAGCATTGCATCTCTCCCATTCATGAGCTAAATCACCTCTATAATGAGCTTTACGACAAGTTCCATCAATGAAACCAATTTTGTTTTTCGCTAACAGTGCAACTTTCATTGAATTGCTCCAGCCAGTATAATTTTCTATGCCAAGAAGTTGTTGAGGGATTAAAATGCTACCTGGAGTGTCAGATGAATGTAGATACAGAGGATTGCGAGGATGAATGTCGGTGAACTTCTCGATCTGAACTGGATCTGATTCAGTCCTCTCCTGACTTAAAGCTTCAGATGAACCAACTACATTCACCATAATTGCAGATCTCTAATCAAAAAAAGGAAAATGAAGTAGATCTCTGATAGAAGAGAAACAAAAAAGAGGTCGGTGTTCAACTGTTCTTCCAAAACTCAGGTGTGCGGAAGAAATCTATTACGCAAACAACTCGAATCACCAGCTAGAGATCCATCGTCACTTGCTCTGATACCATGTTGAAAGTAATTCTTCTAGCTAAGATGAAGCAGACGCATTTGTGATGAAGAAGAGAATGGATAGACCAGTAGAGAATGGATAGAACAGTGCAATTGAAAATGACCGACTTATCTTCTCATTAGTCTTTTTGGTCCTATTTATACACTGTACATCATCAATAAACTAACTAACTAATTTGTAAACTAATACATCAATTAGCTAACTAACTCAACTAATCACGTGTAATGCACATTTCAACAAATTCCCTAACTGATAATTTGCCACATGGATCCTTTTACTATTTTACTTTCTTTTTTTGATAGTTAATGGAAAAGTAAATATATACTGCAAATTAATTATTAGATAATGCTAGATGACCAGAAAATTTTAAAAGTTTATGATATTTTTTTTTTAATTTTAAAATAAAATAATCTTTTTTTCATTTTTAATTAAAAGATATTAAAATTAAAAGGAAAAATATTTAAAAAGGTAAAATAACATAGATAAAATATCATTCTGTCAAATTCTGACCAAATTCTCTGTCCAAAAGGATTTGTTCTTAATTATTCAATAACCATTTTTCCATGACTAATTAGTTGGTAGTACGCTTTTTATGAAGTAAGAATATTTTGTTGTCTAAATCAAATTAGCCTTGAACAAAAATTTCCCACTTTATTTGGAAAATGATAAATAATTCTAAATTTTACTACTTCTGTAACGTAAAGAGGTTTTGTTTTATCAACTTCATAGAGCAAAAGTTCTAAATATGTAAAAAGTGTATCAGTCCAAATGTGTATAAAGTAAAATTACATCTATTATGATACATCGTAAGGTATGAGACTTGTATATATTTTCACATAAATAGTATAAATTAAAAAATACGTGATGTAGGAGTTTTACATAATTCTGAACTCTCCTATCTTAATATCTAGTTTTTGAATATGATGGATAACTCGAGATCACGTTGCATGCGTTATTAGTTAAATATTTTGAAAAAAAATGGATATAAATTAAATAATGATATGAAAATAGAGTATCTATACACTAAAAGTCTACGATCCAAATTAAATGATGCTATGAAAATAGAGTATCTATGCACTACAAGTTCACAACCCTTTTCTCGAGAGAGAAAAAAAGAAAGAAAAAAAAGAAACAAAAACACCAAACTCTTAGTCTTCTTTCTACATAAAATTGTAAGTTTCGTCCTGAAATGAGTTAGTTTCAAATAATTTGTTCTTAAAATTTCAAAAATCTTACGTTCATTCGAATTGTAAGGTAAAATAAATATAATTTATAAGATATTATAATATAATCTCCCATTTATCTCCTGCCCTAAGTTCGATCCCTTCTTTTATTATTTTTGTGTGTAGTAAATATGGGTAGGTATGTCCTTCTCTAGTTAGATGGGAGTAGGTTGGTGAGAATTGAATTGGATTCAATTCGTTTTGGCACAACTTGTGCTTTACCTCTTCTAATTATATGTCTGTCCTTTCCCATTACTTTCCAAATAACCCAATGTTTAGGGGGTGTATAAAAATAGTATCAAATACAAATAATTAATAATATTTATTTATATCTGTTATATTGATACTATTTCTAATGATTTAGTATGCCATAGTATTTTTATTTATTTATAGATATTCTTCATGAATATGGTGAAAGAGGTGGAATACGTTTTGAGAAATAATTATATCCTTAATCATGATAACACATACATTAAAATCATTTGTATTACTAATGTCATATATTAGTTATATATATTTTAGTATCAAATTAATAAAGTATAAAATTAATGCATTCCTTTTATAGATAGTCGTAAAAGTTTTGTATGTAGATGTAAACTTTTTATATTAAGGGTGTTAAAAATGTGCCCAACAATAGCTACTCACTTAATCTGTTCAAAATTTTAAGAGTCAGGCTTAAGACACGTAACATCACTCTCACAATATATGTCGTATTATATTCGCTATCATATTAGTGTCATGTTATAAATTATAATTTTTTTATATTCTTTATATTTTCTTCTCTTTATTACTAAAAGTTAATTCACACCTTTTAAAAATGAAATCCTTTCCACTTTTCAATTCTTTTTTTTTACTTTTCTATTGCAGGTGTTTCGACAAGCTCAAAACTTTAATAACGTTTCAATGAATTCCACACTTCCAGAACTGAACAACTAACAAATAAGGCAAGTGAGTGTGTGAATATGCACATATATATGAATGCCCGGATGAAAAGTGGGTGTATGCATAGGCATATCTACAGTCTAAAAGTATATAGGGGATTTAGGATTGAAGGGTCTGCTTGTATTTTGCTGAAAATATGAAGGTGAAAGTGGAAAGATGAGGAGAACAAAAAGTCTAATGGGGAAATTAAATGACTGACACGTCAACTGCTCCGATGGACGAAAAAACTCAAACCCTAAAACTCTTTGTGAAATTTGGATTTAAGTTTTTATTTTTTTTTATTTTTTGTGAATCACCTTGATATGATCAATTTTGCTATGTTAAATATGAGCCAAACTAGCAACGAATTCGTGGAAAATCTCTATGTAATGATGAAATTGAGTGACAAATTGGAGAATTGTGACCAAGAAAAAATAAGAAGAAAAAGTTCCAAGGAAAATAGGAGAAGAAGAGCATGAAGAAGGAGAGTAGGGGTGTGTGTGGTTGACTTTAATTTCGATTCAAACGCACCTATTTAATTTTATATTTAGCATATTTTTATGTTAGTTTTAGGATGGTATTAACTATGTATAATTTAATAAGAATAAGAATGTAATAGATCGTCATAAAAGTTTGGATGCCTTTTCCTTGAACCAATAGCACATATATTCCAACGATTTATTGTGTTGAATCTTCACCAAATAATCCCAACTGATTTAAAATATAAATAATTACTAATGTAATGGCATGGAATGATATATATTCTGCATAATCATGATTAAAGTTTATGATCAAAATAAGCAAGTTTGAGTTTTAAGTGTACTGTAAAGCAAATAAAAAGAGTTTATGTTCAAAACCGACATTATCCAAACTACACATTCACATTCTTTTTTATTCTTAAATTATTGTTCAAACAAAAACTATTTTTCACCAAAGATTAAAAAATACTTTTAGAAATATCATTTTTCAAAAAAAATTAATTTTAGAAACTTGATCAAACAAGTCATTTGTCGATCCAATTTATTGTCCACTTGGAGATCTAACCTCTATTCTATCGATATATCTATGGGATTTCTATATATCTATATATTTTCTAGCCATTACATTATCCTTAATTAAAACCTGTGAAAATATAGCTGGATTTATTTCCAAATGCATTCAAGAGGAAATAATGTCTGGACCCATTCAAATAATGTCCAACAACTATTCTCTCTCCAATTTATGTGAGGGAATTCAAATTTCAAGAGCTGATTTTTTTTTAATTATTAATTTTCATTTGAAAATTTTAAAAATAAAACTTATACATTTGAAATGTTGATAACTTTAATTTAGAATAATTAAAATATATAAATAATATATTAAAATGATTTTTTCCATTATTTATCTCGGCTTTTAAATAAAATAAATTAATTTTAAAATAATATAATCCGTAAATCGAACTCTTAAATCTCTAGGCCAGGTATAATAAAATCAGCATGGTGTGGACAATAATATCCTTCATTGGGGTCAGAAATAATGCGATGATCTTTTCTTATTCCTCCATGCACTTCAATGTTTGGCTTTTGTGGCCCTTATTTCCCTTATTTTTATTTTTATTTTTATAAAATTTAATTGGTAAATTTTATTGTCTAGCTTTAGAAGTTAGTTTTGATAAAAAAAATCTAAAATCTATAGAAGTATAAATGTTATTAGGCCAAAATATAATTGTTGAGTTTTTTTTTTAAAAAAAAAATCTTAAAACTTATCCCAAAGTTTTGTATTTTATATTTAAAAAATCAATCTATTTATGGCACTAACTTATTGTATCTACCATTCCACCTCATTAAGCACATTCCTAATCTAATTAATTTACGTGCTGGCGTTTAAAATATTGTCTCGTAGAATATGCAAAGATTATTATTATTATTATTATTATTATTATTATTATTATTATTTATTATTTATTTATTTATTTACTTTTGAATTACTGTAATTGATTTTAATTTCACTAATTATAGTTACTGGTAATTGTTTTATTTAGTAGTTTTTGTTAAATATCGTGTTATGATTTTTGCATAATGTATCAACCATATTATTATAAAATGACAACTCTTTATCAAACTTATGAGTATTTTTTCCATTTAGTTTTTAGAACTCGGGAATATAAATTATCTTTCATATTTTTTTTGAATAAAGTGAAATATGTTTCAATCCAACTTCGCTCACATCTAATATTTCAAAAAATATTTAAAAATCTATGATTAAAGGCTGAGTTAAATTTTCGACGTCAATAAAGTATTTTTCAACTTGAGGATCAATATTTCTCACTAGGAGAGAGTAGTGGCGGAGATAGGAATTGGATTGTCTACTTGGCTCAATGAAAAGACAACCTCATAAAGACAAAAATTATGCCTTTCCTTCAAATACCATTTGCTTTTTTCTCAGCCGACCGACGAACGGTGTCACACCCTCACATACATTGTGGTGAGAGAGTGAGTAAATACTCCAAGATAAGATCTACAATTATCACCAACGTGTTACACATTTTGTGCTACTTATACCTTCACCATTTTGTGTATAAATAAAGGTTGCATCTCTTCAAACAAAAATCACTCATCACAACACAATGTCTTCTGCTTCTATTACTACTACTCTTCCTTTATGCACCAATAAATCCCTCTCTTCTTCCTTCACCACCACCAACTCTACTGTCTTATCAAAACCCTCTCAACTTTTCCTCCACGGAAGGCGTAATCAAAGTTTCAAGGTTTCATGCAACGCAAACAACGTTGACGAAAGCCCTGACGCTGTTGATAGACGAAATGTTCTTTTAGGGTTAGGAGGTCTTTATGGTGCAGCTAATCTTGCACCATTAGCCTCTGCTTCTCCTATACCACCTCCTGATCTCAAGTCTTGTGGTACTGCCCATGTAAAAGAAGGTGTTGATGTGACATACAGTTGTTGCCCTCCTGTACCCGATGATATCGATAGCGTTCCATACTACAAGTTCCCTCCTATGACTAAACTCCGTATCCGTCCCCCTGCTCATGCGGCGGATGAGGAGTATGTAGCCAAGTATCAATTGGCTACAAGTCGAATGAGGGAACTTGATAAAGACCCTTTTGACCCTCTTGGGTTTAAACAACAAGCTAATATTCATTGTGCTTATTGTAACGGTGCTTATAAAGTTGGTGGTAAAGAGTTGCAAGTTCATTTCTCGTGGCTTTTCTTTCCGTTTCATAGATGGTACTTATACTTCTATGAAAGAATTTTGGGATCACTTATCAATGATCCAACTTTTGCTCTACCATACTGGAATTGGGATCATCCAAAAGGTATGCGTATACCTCCCATGTTTGATCGTGAGGGATCATCTCTTTATGATGATAAACGTAACCAAAACCATCGCAATGGAACTATTATTGATCTTGGTCATTTTGGTAAGGAAGTTGACACACCTCAGCTCCAGATAATGACTAATAATTTAACACTAATGTACCGTCAAATGGTCACTAATGCTCCTTGCCCTTCCCAATTCTTCGGTGCTGCTTACCCTCTCGGGAGTAAACCAAGTCCGGGTCAGGGTACTATTGAAAACATCCCTCATACTCCGGTTCACATCTGGACCGGTGACAGGCCTCGTCAAAAAAACGGTGAAGACATGGGTAATTTCTATTCAGCCGGTTTAGATCCCATTTTTTACTGTCACCACGCCAATGTGGACAGGATGTGGAATGAATGGAAATTAATTGGCGGGAAAAGAAGAGATCTAACAAATAAAGACTGGTTGAACTCTGAATTCTTTTTCTACGATGAAAATCGTAACCCTTACCGTGTGAAAGTCCGTGACTGTTTGGATAGTAAAAAAATGGGATTCGATTACGCGCCAATGCCTACTCCATGGCGTAATTTTAAACCAATCAGAAAGTCATCATCAGGAAAACTGAATACAGCGTCAATTGCACCAGTTACCAAGGTGTTCCCATTGGCGAAGCTGGACCGTGCAATTTCATTCTCTATCACCAGACCAGCTTCGTCAAGGACAACACAAGAGAAAAATGAACAAGAGGAGATACTGACATTCAATAAAATAGCCTATGATGATACCAAGTATATAAGGTTCGATGTGTTTCTGAACGTTGACAAGACTGTGAATGCAGATGAGCTTGATAAGGCGGAGTTTGCGGGGAGTTATACTAGCTTGCCCCATGTTCATGGAAATAATAATAATCATGTTAAGGATGTTACTTTTACGCTGGCGATAACTGAACTGTTGGAGGATATTGGATTGGAAGATGAAGATACTATTGCGGTAACTTTGGTTCCAAAAACTGGTGGTGAAGAAGTATCCATTGAAAGTGTGGAGATCAAGCTTGAGGATTGTTAAAGTCTTCATGAGTTGGCGCCAAATTTTATGCTTAATTAGTATTATGTGTGGTTTGGTTATGTTTATGTTATGTTAAAATGTATCAGCTGGATAGCTCATTACTGCCTTGCTAGTTTTGTTAATGCTATCTATGAAATAAATAAGTGGCTGTCTTTCATTTAAATTTTATGTCATTCTAATTTAGATAACTGTTAGAAATTTCTTTGTTGATTCAAAATCATCACTTATTTTGAAACGAACCTTTTCCCACCTACCCCAATTTTCACATCACCAATAAGTGGATCCCATGCACCAAGTTTTTTTGCACTGATTATGCCTATTTTAGGTTAAAGTTTCTTTTTTATTTTGAGATAAGTGTCAAAAACACACTTAAACTATTTTTTTTTTTGAGTTTCATATCTAAACTATTGAGAGTGTGAGTTTCATACCTAAACTATCTATTTTTAGTTTGAGAAACACACTTCAGTGGTGTGTGTAATGCACTCTCTCTTTTATTTGAAAAAATCTTGACACATGGCATCCCACATAGACAAAATATTTTACCTAGATAAAAATTAAATAATAAAATATTAATATTAATTAAAAATTAAAAATTAATGTTTTACTATCCATATAAAAAGTTAAATTATTTTTCTTACCTCACTCCACCAACTCCTCCATGTACCCCCTCCCGACAACCCCCATCCTTTTTTTTTTTAAAAAAAAATCATTTATAAAATATTTTTAAAAAATTCATACTTCATCCTCCCCTCTCCTTCCAAAAAAAAAACCACCCATTCATCCCCTCACCCCCCCCCCCACCCCCACATTAGAAATTGTTATTATTTTATTTTAAAAAAATAAAATCCTTCGCTCCTATTTTTTTTTTTTTTTTTTTTACGTTTTTTTTCATTATGTGTTAGATATGCAAGTACATATATTTTTAGAAAAAAAATTTCACTAGTGTACCGAATATAACATAAATAACTAAAAAAAAAAAATAGTCTTGTGGCGGCAAGTAAATTGTTTTTCGATATGTATATCTAATGAAAAAAAAATTGAAAGCGGAGGGTTAAGTGGGATGGGTAGAATTATTTTTTTAAGAAAATAAAATAATAACTAAATTAGTTTGTGAGGAGGGGAACGAGATGAAGTAAAGAAAATAAAATACTTTTATAAAATAAATTTAAACAAAATAACTTAAAAAAATGGTGGGGGTGGAGGTTGGGGGGTTGGGTGTGTGTGAGGAAGTGATGGCCTGGGATAAGAAAAATATTTTATATTTTTTTATAAAGAAAATATTATTTTTTATAATAGTTTTTTAATTTTTAATTTTAATTAATACTAATAATTTATTTATTTTTTGTCAAGATTAAATATTTTGTCTATGTGGAGTGTGATGTGGAAATTGTTCAAAATAAAAGAGAGAGTGTACTACACATACCATGATGAGAGTGGTATAAAAGAGAGAGATGTGTTTCTCAAACTAAAAAGTGATAGTTTAGATATGAAATTCAAACTTTCAATAGTTTAGGTATGAAACTCAAAAAAAATGTATACTTTAGGTGTGTTTTTGATACTTATCTCTTTTATTTTTTTCAAATTAATATATTTATATTTTCACTCTTGTTATTTAATGAAACATTATGAACTAAAATATTTTTAACTTCTCTTTGGTTCGAATATGCTATCTATTTCGCAAGACATGAGTTAGTTTTTTTAAAAAAAAAAATATCTGACACAAATTAGAGAACTTAGGGGTTGTATAGTGCGAAGGATAACATCAAATGATTTTGGGATTAAATTATAATGTTACTTAATTTGTTATTTAGTTGATAAGTTTGGAATAACTTATTCAAAGATCAGTAATTAGTATCGGGATATTTTGTCCTTCTCCTTGGATGGTATAGTAATCCTGAGATAAGTAATTATTCTGAAATAATATAAGTAAATAACAAAGATATCTCTTTTTTTTTAATCGTTTTTATATATGACTTTTCACATTTATGAAGAAAATTTTTGTAAACAAATAATTTAGTCTTAAAATTTATGCAATGTATATTATTTTGATTACGACAAAATAAACACTCAATAATAAATAATCTCAATACAATTTATTCTGTCATAATTAATTTCATCATAACTTGGCCAAACTGAATAGTATCTCCATAGAAAAAATGTAATTATCGACATTAAAATTTAGTAGTTAAAACAACAAAATTCATCGTTAATTTGACATTCTAAAAACAAACGCATACTATATATATATATATATATATATATATATATATATATATATATATATATATATATATATATATATATATATATATATATATATATATATATATATATATATATAGATATATATATAGATATAGATAGATATATATATAGATATATATATATATATATATATATATAGATATATATATAGATAGATAGAGAGAGAGAGAGAGAGAAAATGGTCTAAAACCCCTCCATTCTATATCCGAAATCCCAACTACACATTTCAATTTCACGGGTGTCCTATTATCCACCTGAACTTCATATTTTTTTATTTTCTACACACTTAAACGCTGACCACAACACATAAACCAAATAAATATTCCAGCGTGTTTGCACGCGCCGGGTCCCACTCTTTTCCATTTCCAATTCCAGTTTTTCCCCCCATTTTCCTCCTAAAACCTAAAGGACCTATAAAACATATTTTTTCTCTTTTTCATCTCCTTCTCCATTTGCATATGCATTTCCGTTGATGATCGAAGGAATTTGTTGTGTACTTTCAACTTGATTTCATAGTTTATCAACTAGTTTAGTAAAAGGTTAGTTCTTTATCTCTTATTTCGAGTATTTTTTTTATCCCTTAGATTTTTGTTGATTTGTGAAATTAAGAGTTACATTGGGTCTGATTCATACAAAGTTTATTCAAGTTTTCATTTGCCATTTTTGATTAATTTCGAGAAAATTTAAAATTTCAATTAGAGACCTAAATAAGAAATTAGAGAAGATTACAAACCATAAATTCAAGATTTGAAGTAAAAATGAACATAAACAATTAAACCCTACTTATTTTTTTAGCGAAAATCATGATTTTTTTTAATAAAAGGAACAAGGGTTAATGGTGGGGAAGAATAAACAATGGTTATCTAGGAACATTGACGAAGGGGATCAAACAAAGAGACCCCATGTCACCATACCTTTTCATCATGTGCATGAAGAGGCTATCTAGGAACATTGACGAAGATGTTCAGTGAAGCTATAGAACCCTATAAAGATTTCAATGAGGAAATACCTTTGGGTTCCCAATCTTCCACAAAAGACAAACCAACGCTGATTTCCAGTTCATCATTGATGACATGAGAAAAATAATGGCTAAATGAAAGAAAAAGTTTTCAAACCTAACAGGAAGAACTGTTCTGTCCAAGTCTACCCTAGGCAACATCCCCTCTCATGTGATGCAATGCATCAAACTACCCGCAAAGATGACAAGTACAATCAACAAAACACAAAGGGACTTTGTATGGGGAACTACTGCAGAGAAGAGGAAAATCCACTTGTTGCATCGGGACAACATCATAAATACAAAAGCCACTAGAGGGCTTGGTTTGCAGAAAAGTGAAACTAAGAAAAGAGCCATTTTTTCCAGCCTATCTTAGAGAGCCATTCAAAACCCTAACAAGCTCTGGAGCAAAATACTTATGGATAAATATAAGACCATTGATACTGATCAAGGCACCAGAAGAATTATCTCCAGAACTTGGAAAAATATCCAAATCGGATGGCTAGATGTAAAAAAAGTTATTGAATGGAGAGTCCATAAAGGGGACAATGTGAACTTCCCTTGGGATAAAATGATCCCAAACAGCTATCCCATAGCGCACATCATCCAAGGCCCCTTCTTTATTAAAGAGAATGAGCTCACAATCATGGATGTACACCAGAATGGGGAATGGAACTTTGATAGCCTTTCTCTTGCCTTGCATGAACAATTTAAAGTTACTATAGAGAGTTCTAAAATAAACGCGAGAGGGGCCAATGATGACACTCTAATTTGGGGTCTCAACCATAATGGTTTGTTCACAACTAACACATCTTATAGACACATAAAAGAAACCGTAGACAACAAAAAGATGGAGCCTAACAAAAAGTTCAAATGGATATGGAATGCCAAAGCTCCAAATAAGATCAAAACCTTTTTATGGCTTCTCTACCTCAAGAGACTCCATACGAGTCAGGAACTTAAGACAGAGGGTTAAATGTAGACCCCAATTGTCGGCTATGCGATAACAATCGGGAATACATTAAAAATATATTCTTCCAGTGCCCAAACAGCCAGACCTTCTGGAACCACATTACTTTATGCAGTAAGCACCTAAACACCATTAGGGCCATCTACCTCAATGAAACAAACTGGATTGGCTATTGGTATAAATGGAAAGACACCAGTTTCAACGACTGGCTCGACTGGGAACCCTCCCGTCCTTTTGTCTTTGGAACATCTAGTTCACAAGAAATCACAACACCTTTAACAATTAGAGGGAACCAGTATGTGCTACCCATGCCATCTCCCAGGCCACATAATTTCACTTGATAATTAGCAGGGATGGAAACTGTGATAATATTCAGCACACAACCCAAGTTAAATGAGAAATCCCTAATAACAACACATATAATTTAAATATGGATGGGGGAAGTAAAGAACAACTTAGGCAAAGAGATATATGAGGGCTATCAGGGATCACTTAGGAAGCTGGGTTGTGGGCTTCCCTGAACATACCCCTTAATCGACCTTTTTAGAGATGAATTCCAAGCCATGAAATGAACTGTGACTCCACTGATGTTATTAATATGTTCTCCACATAATTTGCGATAGGATGATATAATTGATGAATGCAGGTACTTGATGACAAAACTGGACGTTACGAAGATGGAGCACGTCTTCCGCGAACAGAACCAAGTCGTTGATAAGCTTGCAAAGACGAGACTGACAAATGAAGTTTTTGGTCGGCCCACCTTCCTCTCAACCCCATCTTCATAGTACAGAAGGAGTTAAATGATGATGTAATAGACATTCACTATGTAAGAAAAACTAAGGAGCCCTTTTGTATTATCCAGGGTTGGGATGTGACCCAGCCTAATTTATAGTCTACACGACCTAGTAATTTACTGATTTTAACTTTTCGTCTAAGTGTGAAATAGATTGTCTAACGTATTCCAACAAAGCAGTAGGAACAATAAGTAAAAACACCATATTTTTACATGGAAACACTCGGCTCAAAAAGTGTAAAAATCACGACCTGTTCCACTATAAGGTTTACCTCAACTTCACTAATCAACTACGAGCCTCCACAGAAATAAATTACAAACTTTTCAACCTACCCTAACTTCAAGTTATAGA
Source organism: Solanum sitiens (assembly GCA_016801875.1). Taxonomy (NCBI): domain Eukaryota; kingdom Viridiplantae; phylum Streptophyta; class Magnoliopsida; order Solanales; family Solanaceae; genus Solanum; species Solanum sitiens. The sequence goes on along the minus strand of JABWTJ010000434.1, from coordinate 33,508 downwards.
TTCAGATTACAACTCCTGTAATCCTAGGGACTAACTCTATTTCCTAACCTTCAACACAAACATCCCAAGGTATGTGTTCCCAACTCTTTGAGTTATCACAACCTGAAGACAATACTCCTAATTCAGTTTATAGCTCACTGAACTAAAGATTACATCAAGACTCATTCACAAAGAAAAACTCCTAACACATAAACTCTGGAAAAGGATCATGTTCTTTATGTGTTCTTTCTATGTGTTCCTTCAGTTCGGTGGTAGCACTTGTGAAGTCAATTCCTCAATTTCTCTTTTTGATCTATAAGTTCACAAGTATTTTGAACGACTTCGCTTCTGTTAAAGCATAATTTTTCATAGAGTAATTGTTCACTTCAAACTCCTCATTGACTTAAACTCTCTTGACTTAGAGTTCTACTTCAAGTAAGACTCCTTCTTCAATTTCAGCTCATTGCTTCTTTAGACTCCTTTTTCAAATTACATTTATTGATTCTTTTGTATTGTAGTCAAACTCCGATACTTCAATTCAAAAGTAACTTGAAGAGTTCTACTTTAAGTGAAACTCTTTCTTTAATTAAAACTCCTTCTTCAAATAAAACTCATTGATTCTTCAATTAATCAGATGTTTATTTCTACTAGGTTTTCTCACGAAATTAACATTATCCATTTCTTTATTTCTGCACTCTTGTCTTTATTCATTCTAACAGCTTTCTCAAATTCAACTGCTCGTGACAGTGCACCTTCGAACCATGTTGACTGGCGTGTTTCATCCTTCTTTGTCAATCATCAAAACTGCATAAATCCCAATAAATTCCCCCTTTCCGATGATGAAAAATCTCTTTTCTTTGTGAATTCAAAACAATTTTATTTGTAGACACTGAAACATGAAATACTAATATGAAACAAGTTAGTCAATGAGTTATAAACACTGCACAATTCTTATCTTCCCCTTTTGGCATCATTGAAAAGTTAGGTTAATCCTATAATATACGATCTAGATAACGACTTCATGTAACACAATAATGTATTATAGAGAGAAAGAATATGAGTCATTAAAGCAATCAATAAGCATTCCATTAGACTACCAGATATATTTTATATAAGATCGAAGTCATACTGAATGAAATAAAAACTATTGAGCACTGATAAAAAATCAATATTTGACATGAGTAGAATAAAGCCAGATGCACTAACATTGAAAGTGAAGAGAAGAATTGAACAATTGGAGATAATAGTGTCAACCAACAAATAATTTTAGCATCTTCAACCCTTTCTTTATCAAGAACAGTCTGTAGAGTCTGATTTTTTTCATAAGCAATATGACTAACCTCCAGTTCAGCAATCTTATCAATGAAAATATTACTTCAACCTTTTCATTGGAGTGTCAATTTTCCTCATTGAAGTACGTAGATCGACATGGTTCATCTATACAATAATTTTTTTTTCGTTTGGAGAGTCTATGCATGAATTGGAATTGGGTATTCCTCAAAACTTACAATAGGAATTATGCTATCGTTTTTTATGCTAGCTCTTAGATCTTCTCTATTAATGACATATTGTTGACACTTCTGATTTCTAGATGGGAATTCAAGGTGGAATAGAAAAAAAAGATGTGTTTCGAGAGTAGATTCTTCCTCATGAACTGAAAATGAGAAACTATCTGCTTTAAATTTGCAAAAAAAATAATCCAAGAAGACAAAGTAAGAGAGAATAATTTAAAAGAATGAGACTCTTGCGCTTAGATGATTATTTTATCTGTATTAGAACAATTAATACATGGAACGTGAGTGCTCAACTATTTCACTTTATACAATATTAACCTCCATCAATATATAACATACCTGGTAAGAGCAATTTTGTGATCATCGTTTCTTGTTTTCACCGTTTCTCTACATAATTTAATACAAAATTAAATTAAAATAAGTCAAGGATCTTGAATTGGGACACTAAACTAAATGTGTAAGATTGAATTGAATAACATTTTAGCTAATAAAATTAAGGAGAACAATTATTCTAGCCAATCATTGAAGGAAATTCATGCAATCTTAATCATCCCCAAGTTTAACTTATTCTTTTCGTAATGCTCCCTACTTAGTGTCATTATTCATCAATTGTTGTTTGATAAAGAACAAAGTGATCCAGCAATCACATGCTTTTGTGGATAAATCAGTTTCAAGATTCATTGTTTTCCCAATCAATATGCCCTTAGTCTATTAAACAAATAAAACATGTGGTACAACGTGTTCCAATGCACTCTCATCAGTTTTATTTTAATCCTCACTTTTGTTTTTGTAAATAATCTCACTTTCTTCCCCCTACACATGCATTAGCTCCACGCCATTTTTTTAAACGACACATTCTCCATTTATGTGAAGCGAGTGAAAGGAACTTTTATTTGTCTTCATTGATATCTCTTAAGCAAGCAATATCTATGAATTAAATCACTTGCTTCCTTTCAGCTTTACCTGCATAATAGCATAAGGGCTAGTCTTAGGAACCCATACAAGCTTGGGTCCTTTCTTATGATCAAAAGGGTGAATCAAAAAAATTTTCGCCCATCTAGGCAACACGTTAGTGGACCTGCTTCTGCCAACATGTATAAATCTGTTTTCATTTATTTCTTTTTTTAAATTATTAGCAATTGGACACTCAGTAGTTGGATGACCAATTTTACCACAAATATAGCACAAGTCAATTGCAAGAGTCTTGTCATTATGCAAATCAATGTCTACTCTTCCATTGTGATTTCTCTCACTCAATTGATTGACAATTCTAATTGAGTGAGTCCATTTGTTATCCCTCTCAAGCTTTATTTTTATCTGTGAGATTTCTATATTTAATTTTCTCACTTTTTCTTTTTTTTTTTAAAAAAAATAATCATTTTTGCAATTTTTCAACTCTTTTTTCAGGTTTCTTCAGTTTCACTCATTTTTACTCTTTCTTTTTTAGTAACTGTCATCCTTAAGATTTCAGATTTTAAATCTAGGTTGAATGACTCAAATCTTTCAACATGTTTTTTCAGATAACTGTTTTGTTTATCAGTTACAGTTTTGTCATCTTTGAGTTCCATGTACTCAAATATTTGATATACAAAGGGTTTAAACAGATAATCACTTTCACATGTTAATTCTTCAAAGTCATCAATTAACCAATTTAACAATTCAATTAATTTTTTTTTGAAAATAGATGCAGTTTTTCTTTAAGATAAATGATACTAATCTCAGAGTTTTCTTCTTCTTCCATGTCTGAATCTCCAATAGCCATGAGAGCAATCTCATCTACCTTTCCATCACCAATATGTTCTGGTCCTGTTTCTTCATGTGCGTCCATGAGAGTATCCCAAATCTGTTTTGCAGTTATGAAACTAGATATTCGGTGATACTCATTTGGTCCAATGCCATAAATAAGAATAAACGTAGCTTTTGCATTCTTTTCAAGAATCTTGTAGTCATCCTCATCATATTCACTCTTTTCCTTTTGTACGTCATCATTTTCTGCATCCTTTTTAGTTGGGTATTCTGGTCCATCAATAACTATATTCCAAAGTTCATATTCCTCAACCTGAATAAAAGTTTCCATCATTGCTTTCCACCATGAGTAATACTGGACATTGAATAACCATTGAATAACAGAGGCTTGTTGATATCTTGTCTTTCACAATATCCGAGTGGAGGTGCAGAATTTATCTCGATCTATTCTTAAGTGGTTAAACTTTGGACAAGAAAACCTGCCCTGATACCAATTGATAGTCTGCACAACCTAGTAATTTACTGATTTTAACTTTTCGTCTAAGTGTGAAACAAGTTGCCTAACATGTTCCAACAAATCAATAATGACCATAAGTAAAAACACAATATTTTTACGTGGAAACACCCGACTCAAAAGGTGTAAAAACCACGACCTGTTCCACTATACGATTTACCCCAATTTCACTAATCAACTACGAGCCTCCACAGAAATAGATTTCAAACTTTGCAACCTACCCTAACTTCAAGTTATGGATTTAGATTACAACTCTTGTAATCCTAGTAACTAACTCTAATTCCAAACCTTCAATGCAAACCTCCCAAGGTATGTGTTCCCAACTCTTCGAGTTATCACAACCTGAAGACAATACTCCTAATTCAGTTTATAGCTCACTGAACTAAAGATTACATCAAGACTCATTCACAAAGAAAAACTCCTAACACATAAACTCTGGAAAAGGATCAGGTTCTTTTATGTGTTCCTTCTAGTGAAGTCAATTACTTAATTTCTCTTTTTGCTCTATAAGTGCACAAGTATTTTGAACGACTTCGTTTTCATTAAAGTATAATTTTTCATAGAGTTATTGTTCACTTCAAACTCCTCATTGACTTAAACTCTCTTGACTTAGAGTTCTATTTCAAGTAAGACTCATTCTTCAATTTAAACTCCTTGCTTCTTTAGACTCCTTTTTAAAATTACATTCATTGATTCTTTTATATTGTAGTCAAACTCCAACACTTCAATTCAACAGTAACTCTACTTTAAGTGAAAATCCTTCTTCAATTAAAACTCCTTGCCTCTTTAGACTCCTTTAAATCAAACTCATTGATTCTTCAATTAATCAGATGTTTATTTCCCCTTGGTTTTCTCACGAAATTAACATTATCCATTTCTTTATTTTTGCACTCTTGTCTTTATTCATTCTAACTGTTTTCTACAATTCAACTGCTCGTAACAGTGCACCTTTGTACCGTGTTGACTAATGTGTTTCATCTTTCTTTGTCAATCATTAAAACAACATAAATCCCAACACGACTAACTATAACTCACCCACAACATCGACGTGGAAATTACAATGACGTAATTATAATATAAATATTCGTTGGATCGAAAAAAAAGTAAAAATGAAGAAATTATCTTCTTGAATGGTTAAAATAAATAAATAAAATAAAATTTTTATTTTGAATATAGAGATCAAATAAAATGAATAAACAACGAACATACAACATTATAGTGATTAGTTTGAATAACAGGTTTTAGAAATGTAGAGTTCAATGATATTAATTATGAAAATTGGTACACAAAGTTTAATTTTCAAATTACTCTTAATTCCCTAAATTATTCAAGAAAATAAAAGTGGTCCGAGATGAATTTTCAGATCGCCGAAAATGACTTTAGATCATAGCCTATGGGTAGATCTGATAGACAGAAAAATATTTTTTACCGAAAACATTTTATTGTATTAATGACAGAGTTTTAGAAAATAAACAATTTATTACTTTTTTTTTATCCGTGATAAATATAGGGGCCGGGTTCAGGGGCGGAGCCATCTTGATAGAAAGGGTTCATTCGAATCCCCTTTGACGAAAAATTATACTATTTATATATGATTAAACTAATATTTTTTATATATATAGTAGATATCGAACCCCTTCGGTTACTCCATGTGTCTGTTTCTATGAATTTTGAATCCCTTATTGAAACTCTGGCTTCGCCATTGACCGGGTTTAGGTGAAGGTTAAAAGAAGTGTGGGAATGGGGATGAAGGTTGGGTGTGTTAGAAGGTGAAAAAAAGATAACCAACGTGAAATCAGAAATAAATATTTTTGAAATTTGTTTTTTCCGAGAAAAATAAATAAATTGAATTGATAAATAGGAAAAGTTTGAAAATTATATATATATATATATATATATATATATATATATATATATATTTTTTATCAAACATACCTACGTGTATAATATGCCTTGTTTTATTTTGCATTTACTAATTCCACCAACTAAATGGTTATGTCTATGAGTGCATCATATTCAATTTCTCTAACTATTCCACCTAAAACTGAAAAAGAAACTAGACCCCGAATAATGGATTCTATATTTACCAATTTCAAATAAATAATTTTTTTTTTATAAAGATAAAAAGATCCGATCAAAGTATAATTAGGTCAAATAATGTTTAATGGCCTTATAGATTAATATCATGTGTACTATATAATAATTTATGATTGAGATTCATTTGAATTATATACTCATTAATCATAATAATAAAAAAAACAACAAAGCTATCAACTTTTTTATTTTTTAAACTATCAAATAAAGCAATTATGTGTACCCAAGCTAATATTTTCAAGAAAAAAAATTTAAGATTGATGGGAATATGCAAACTTTCTGACTTTTTACCCGCCAAACTTGTTCGGGAGTAATTTCACACATGCTTTCTCCAAATTCTGAGTAATCAAGCTTAAAAACATAATTGAGTTCTAAATAATAATTCAACTAAAAAACATTATAATATAATTTTTTTTAAAAAACAATACTTGATTAAAGGTTTTCAAATAATTATAAAAATATATTTATTCAGATTTTTCAAAAATGTTGGATTTTGTAAAATTAGTATAATATAAAAAAATCCAATACAAGTGTGAAGTTTGGCAGGTAAAAAGGTCGGGAAGTCCACATACTCCGCCAGTCTTATTTTTTTCTTGAAAATATTAGCTAGGGTAAACTTAATTGTTTTATTTGATATATTAAAAAATAAAAAAAATAGATAATTTGTTATTTTTATTATTAAGATGAGTATATAATTTTATCAATCTTAACCATAAATTATTATACATTACGCTTGACATGAATCTATAAGGTCATTAAAAATTACTGGACCTAATTATATTTGATTGGATCTTTTTTTTTATACATATATATATATAATCTACAAGTTACGTATCCATTCGTTTTTTTCCTTACTTTCTAGATACTAGAATTCATATTGACATGAATCTATAAGGTCATTAAAAATTACTGGACCTAATTATATTTGATCGGATCTTTTTTTTTTTATACATATATATATAATCTACAAGTTACGTATCCATTCGTTTTTTTCCTTACTTTCTAGATACTAGAATTCATATTGATAAATTTATTTGTGATTCTTTTGTCTTAATTTATGTGACATAAATTACAACTAATTTCCCATAGCTTTTCGACTCTACAATATGTAGTGCTAGTACTAGCTAGATCGGAAGAGGAATTTAAAATTTTAAGTGACATTTTAAATTCTATAATCAGTACATTTATTAGGATTCAAGTTACGAATTTTTGTGAGTCACACAATTAATGGATTTTTAAAAAGCTCAAGTATTTGGGTGTTTGTGATTTCTATTAATTAAATAATTACCGTGTTTACAACTCAATCATGGTTAAAATATCGAGTTTTGAAGATTTAGGTGGTGATTTTATTGAACAAATTTAAATAAGTGGATTTGAATTTCGAATATGATTTTTGTGAGATATTTGAAGTAATTGTATTTTAGACTGTTGGAAATAGTTTTATTAAGAGGTTATTTACAAAATCCCAAAGTTATTTAGTCGAGAACTGAATTTATTTTGAACAAGAGAACTGCAATTGAAAATTGAAGAAGAAGTTCGATCATTACTATACTTAGTAATGTTTATACACTTTTATACAATTCTAAATTTTACTACTTTGTTTTATCAACTTCATAGAGCAAAAGTTCTAAATATGTAAAAAGTGTATCAGTCGAAATGTGTATAAAGTAAAATTACATCTATTACGATACATCGTAAGGTATGAGACTTGTATATATTTTCACATAAATAGTATAAATTAAAAAATACGTGATGTAGGAGTTTTACATAATTCTGAACTCTCCTATCTTAATATCTAGTTTTTGAATATGATGGATAACTCGAGATCACGTTGCATGCGTTATTAGTTAAATCTTTTGAAAAAAATAGATATAAATTAAATAATGATATGAAAATAGAGTATCTATACACTAAAAGTCTACGATCCAAATTAAATGATGCTATGAAAATAGAGTATCTATACACTACAAGTTCACAACCCTTTTCTCGAGAGAGAAAAAAAGAAACAAAAAAAAGAAACAAAAACACCAAACCCTTAGTCTTCTTTCTACATAAAATTGTAAGTTTCGTCCTGAAATGAGTTAGTTTCAAATAATTTGTTCTTAAAATTTCAAAAATCTTACGTTCATTCGAATTGTAAGGTAAAATAAATATAATTTATAAGATATTATAATATAATCTCCCATTTATCTCCTGCCCTAAGTTCGATCCCTTCTTTTATTATTTTTGTGTGTAGTAAATATGGGTAGGTATGTCCTTCTCTAGTTAGATGGGAGTAGGTTGGTGAGAATTGAATTGGATTCAATTCGTTTTGGCACAACTTGTGCTTTACCTCTTCTAATTATATGTCTGTCCTTTCCCATTACTTTCCAAATAACCCAATGTTTAGTGGGGTGTATAAAAATAGTATCAAATACAAATAATTAATAATATTTATTTATATCAGTTATATTGATACTATTTCTAATGATTTAGTATGCCATAGTATTTTTTATTTATTTATAGATATTCTTCATGAATATGGTGAAAGAGGTGGAATAAGTTTTGAGAAATAATTATATCCTTAATCATGATAACACATACATTAAAATCATTTGTATTACTAAAATCATATCTTAGTTATATATATTTTAGTATAAAATGAATGCATTCCTTTTATAGATAGTTGTAAAAGTTTTGTATGTACATGTAAACTTTTTATATTAAGGGTGTTAAAAATGTGCCCAATAATAGGGATAAAGATCCGGTCAAGTGATGTTCAATGGCCTTATAGATTTATGCCATATGTATTATATGATTATTTACAGTTGAGATTCATTTAAATTATATACTCATCTTAATAATAAAAACAACAAAGTTGTCAACTATTTTTATTTTTTAAAACTATTGAATAAAGCAATTAAGTGTATATCCAAGATAATATTTTCAAAAAAAAAAAAATGAAGATTGAAAAATAAAATTTAATATAACTGATTGAAAGTATTTGCATTATTAATTGAGTCTTCTCGTCAACTCTAGATCCGCATATCCGTCAATTTTAATTTTTTTTCTTGAAAATATTAGCTTGGGTACATGTAATTGCTTTATTTGATAGTTTTTTTTTAAAAAATAGTTGACAACTTTGTTGTTTGTATTATTAAGATGAGTATATAATTTAAATTTATTATTAAGATGAGTAATTAATTTAAATGAATCTTAACCATAAATTATTATATAGTACACATGTCATGAATCTATAAGGCCATTGAACATTACTTGACCTAATTATACTTGAGCGGATCTGTATTCCAACAATAGCTACTCACTTAACCTAATTATACTTGACCGAATCTTTATCCCAACAGTATCTACTCACTTAACCTGTTCAAAATTTTAAGAGTCAGGCTTAAGACACGTAACATCACTCTCACAATATGTGTCGTATTACACTCGCTATCACATTAGTGTCATGTTATAAATTATAATTTTTTGTATTCTTTATATTTTCTTCTCTTTATTACTAAAAGTTAATTCACACCTTTTAAAAATGAAATCCTTTCCACTTTTTGATTCTTTTTTTTTACTTTGCAAGTGTTTCGGCAAGCTCAAAGCTTTAATAACGTTTCAATGAGTTCCACACCTCCAGAACTGAACAACTACCAAAAAAGGCAAGTGAGTTTGTGAAAATGCACATATATATGAATGCCCGGATGAAAAGTGGGTGTATGCATAGGCATATCTACAGTCTAAAAGTATATTGAGGATTTAGGGTTGAAGGGTCTGCTTGTATTTTAATGAATATATGAAGGTGAAAGTGGAAAGATGAGGAAAACAAAAAGTCTAATGGGGGAATTAAATGACTGACACGTCAACTGCTCCGATGGACGAAAAAACCCAAACCCTAAAACTCTTTGTGAAATTTGGATTTAAGTTTTTATTTTTTATTATTTTTTGTGAATCACCTTGATATGATCAATTTTGCTATGTTAAAAATATGAGCCAAACTAGCAAGGAATTCGTGGAAAATCTCTATGTAATGAAGAAATTGAGTGACAAATTGTAGAATTGTGACCAAGAAAAAATAAGAAGAAAAAGTTCCAAGGAAAATAGAAGAAGAGCATGAAGAAGGAGAGTAGGGGGGGTGGGGGTGTTTGACTTTATTTTCGATTCAAACGCACCTATTTAATTTTTATATTTAGCATATTTTTACGTTAGTTTTAGGATGGTATTAACTATGTACACTTTTAATAAGAATAAGAGTGTAATAGATCGTCATAAAATAGCACATATATTCCAACGATTTATTGTGTTGAATCTTCACCAAATAATCCCAACTGATTTAAAATATAAATAATCACTAATGTAATGGCATGGAATGATATACATATACTGCATAATCATGATAAAAGTTTACGATCAAAATAAGCAAGTTTGAGTTTTAAGTGTACTGTAAAGCAAATAAAAAGAGTTTATGTTCAAAACCAACATTATCCAAACTACACATTCACATTGTTTTTTATTCTTAAATTTATTGACCAAACAAAAATGATTTTTCCCCGAAGATTAAAAATACTTTTAAAAATGTCACTTTCTAAAAAAACTAATTTTAGAAACTTTGATCAAACAAGTCATTTGTCGATCCAATTTACTGTCCACTTGGAGATCTAACCTCTATTCTATCGATATATCTATGGAATTTCTATATATCTATATATTTTCTAGCCATTACATTATCCTTAATTAAAACCTGTGAAAATATAGCTGGATTTATTTCCAAATGTATTCAAGAGGAAATAATGTCTGGACCCATTCAAATAATGTCCAACAACTATTCTCTCTCCAATTTATGTGAGGGAATTCAAATTTCAAGAGCTGAATTTTTTTAATTATTAATTTTCATTTGAAAATTTTAAAAATAAAACTTATACATTTGAAATGTTGATAACTTTAACTTACAATAATTAAATTATATAAATGATATATTAAAACGATTTTTTTATTATTGGAAATGAGAAAATAATTTTGTTTTTCCTTATGATCTTTTGTTGCATTTATACCTTGTAATTGATTTAATTAATCTTCAATTGTTGTTGATTCTTGCATTTATGTTTCTCCCTTGAATGCATTCTATCAATGGAACAAATCTATTTATTTTTTCTATTAAAAGAAGATCTAGCTATATAGTATGCGAGATAAAGTATAAATCTATTCCATATTAAATCTAAGATAACTAAAAATATAATTTAAATCACAATCTTAATTGTAAATATCTACCTTATATCATTCAATTTGTCATTATTTATCTCGTCTTTTAACTAAAATAAATAAATTTTGAAATAACATAATCCACAAATCAAACTCTTAAATCTCTAGGCCAGGTATAATAAAATCAGCATGGTGTGGACAATAATATACTTCGTTGGGGTCAGAAATAATGCGATGATCTTTTCTTATTCCTTCCATGCACTTCAATGTTTGGCTTTTGTGGCCCTTATTTCCCTTATTTTTTTTTTATAAAATTTAATTGGTAAATTTTATTGTCTAGCTTTAGAAGTCAGTTTTGATAAAAAAAAATCTAAAATCTATAGAAGTATAAATGTTAGGCCAAATTATAATTGTTGAGTGTTATAAAATCAAGCTCATGGCAATATAAATATAAAGAGAAGAAGACAAGAGAAGCAAGATGGAAGAGAAGACTTTCTTCTTATTCAAGTATATTATACAAAAGGTGAAAGATATCTCTATTTATAGAGTTGAGATATCACCTCAAAGGCCACCATGATAAATGCCCAATTAGTTGATACATAGTTATCCAAATGATTCTTATCACCTTGGAAACATGTATACATGAATACAATTAAGTCTTGAGTAAATCTAAAGGACAGTCCACACAATTCAATGGATTTATAACACTCCCCCTTGGATGTCCATAGATATTGTGTCTCGTTAAAAATCTTACTAGAAAAAAACCCTGTGGGAAAAAATTCTAGTGAAGGAAAAAGAGTACACATATCTTTTAATACGCATTATTTGTTGCCTCATTAAAAACCTTGCCAGGAAAACCCAGTGGGACAAAATCTCGGTCAAGGAAAAAAGAGTGCAACGCGTATTATACTCCCCCTGATTAGAACATCACTTAATTTCTTGCGATGATGTCTCCAATCTCCGTACATTGTGGTTGATATATTCTTTTTCAAAGAAAAACCACACATTTCCTGAATATGGTGTGTCATTTATCTCAACAAGACGCACTCTTGACTTTTTTCATGGAGGGCTTTTATTTCTGCATAGCAACATTTGCTTCATTGATCGCCAGGATATTATTGTGCCTCCATATGCAAACAAATAGCGTGTTTGAGATCGTGATTTATGCAGATGAGATAAATATTTTGCATCTGCGTAACCAATCAGCTCTGACTTGAATTCTTCGGAATAGAATGAACCCATATCTATGGTCCTTCAAAGATATTCAAGTATATACATAACACCATTTCAATGTCCTTTTGTTGGGGAGGAATCAAATTTTGCCAGTAAATTTACTGCAAAACAGATATCTGGTTGAGTATTGTTAGCAAGATGCATTAGTACTCTACCAAGAAGCTCTTCATCCTTCTCTTGAGATCAAAATTAATTATCATTTATTTCAAGCGATCTCGTAATCATTGGAGTACTCAATGAATGTGATTATCCATATAAATTTGCATCAAAACTTTTCTGTGTATGTTGACTGATGGACACATATTTTATTTGTCAAATTATCAATCTGTAGGTCACGACAAAATTTTATCTTACCAAGACCTTTTCACCTTTTCAAACACTCAAGAGCTTTTGAAAACTCTTTAAGAGTGTTAGTAATTTCAAGTCATCAATACCCACAATTTATAACAAATTCAGATCCTGACCTTTTCATAAAAATTCAAGGACAATTAGGGTCATTCTTTTTGTACCCTTTTCTTCCTTGATTATTTCAATTCATATAAGGATTCTTGAAGCCTTGTTGAAAAAATTTCCTTCAAACTTTTATATGCTTCAGACACCTCGATTGCTTCACGGATTTTCATATAACCTTCATTGTCTAGCTAGACATTACAATTATTCATTACATGAATTCAAGTTTTTCATATGTTGCCAGATCAAAAAAAACCTCATTGCATCCACCATAGGAGAAAATATCTCCAATAATGTCAGGATTTTTGCGACAAACCTTTATTCTTAAGACACAAATCGTATTTGATATCTTACAGTTATACTATCGCATAATAATTTATTTGTACCCCACTGACATTATAACTTGATTTATGGACTATTAGTCCAAAATGTCACTTTTCTAAGTGAAACAAATTATTCTTGAATTCTGCATTTATTTGGCCAACCATTTATCTGTCAATACTATATGACAAATTTGAATTCAAGATCCTCGCCACAATTTATATTGTTGAGCGCTACCTCATATCAAAGATACCGTCGACAGTTATTTGATATCGATTCCAACAAGACATAACTTATCGAGATCTCTTCATTTTTATCATTTTTCAGGTACCTGGACCTTTTCCAAGGTTTTATGAAGTGTTATGTCGTGGTGCTCTTTTATAGCACTTGCCTCATTAATATGACCATATTGATCATTTGCTCCTCTGCTTCTTCAAGGAATTCTATATCTGGAATCGATTGGTCTATTACGCTTCCGGTGTATCATAGACTCTGTCCTTCAAGGACTTCACATTGGAGCATTTGCAGCTGAATTATTTCATAGGGTCAGTACATTCATCTGGAAATTAATTTACAACATTATGCAAATGAATTATCCCTTGAACTTTAAGTTCACATATTTATTTAACGAGGATCTAGATAATTCATAATTAACCTCACACATAATTTTCAGCTGTCAATCATGTCTCCCCCTAATGTTAGAAAATCTAACATTCACCCCAACCTTATTTGGGAATTCATCTTTGTGCGTGGTGGAGCAATTAAAATCATAACCGCACATTCAACATTTTAGATGAAAATTATTTAGTTCCTGACCCTGAACCAATTATGATTGGGAAACCTTGTTGGCTTGATTCATACATGTGTTGCTACATGTTAAATCAAATTATCTCATACCAAATTTTATTTGGGAGTTTTGCTCTCATAACCATGATTTAGCTATAATTGGAGGCATACAATTTCTGCTAAATCAACCAGCATTATCAATATAATTTCATAATTTGGAACTATGCTCTAAATTTAACAATTCGAGCAAACAACCTTACAAACACCAATTTGTAAGTTGACAACAAAGCACATGTGATCATCACATAGATACGTCTATCATATAGTTGCAAATGATTCACATGACAGATGAATGGGCCCATATTCATCTTTTTATATATTCCAAAAATTTCAGGGAATTACAATCTCAACCTTAGCTGGTACAATGAAAACAAGCAACACAAGAGAATTCTTGAAGATTCTTTTATTTCTTCATCATATAAGGCACATGAATTCTCAATTATATTTGCATCACATTTAATCGCAATGGTCAACTGATCATGTCAACTGATCTTTACTTCAGTACACTTACAGTTTACTTTTACATGTGATTTCATCAGCATGTCCATGTTTGTATGCAACAAACAAGAGGAAAAAATGGGTAATCATTTACATCAATATTTATAAACCGCTTCGGTTGTAGTAATTTAAAGATATTAAATCCTTTCATAATTTATAGTCTCAATATTTCTTTTTAATTATTCTGAAACTTAAAAAGTTTCATTTGAAACTTACTACAACCCCAATATTATTCCTCTGGTACTAACACAACTCGTTAGAGCTTGCTATTAATTTTGTGTACTATCACATATTGCATGACACCATTCCTATGGTGAACATCTCCTTCAAGGAGGAAATTATATTATTATTGTCATGGTTAAAACATTACGAGCAAGACATGTTTCTTGCTTTACTTTTGTTGTACCATAGGTACACAACCAATGACAAATTTGTATTGCCACACAATAATATTATTTTTGTCATGGCACAATCTTTATAGGCAGGAGTTTTTATTTCTTTTGCCCTTTTGGTAGTTAAAAAATAAACATACCATAATATTTATGACGTATAAACGTACATGACCATTGATCATTTTTGTCAAATAAAGTTTATTTCCTCTCAAACCTCCCGTAGAGGTGAGTTTTGACATATATCATTTTTCTCAAACCTCCCATAGAGGTGAGTTGTGGCATATATCCAACCCATAATGATTTTATCACATTTTGACCCATTCTCTTATAAAATGGTGGAGCATTCAGGATACTCATCACAAGTTACATTCTCTTCAAGGAATGGACTAATCATTTATATGTGTTTCATAAATTTGCATTATAAGCACTTTGTCATGCCTTTAAAATTCATCATATTTACATGACACATCTCAACATCAATTTGAAAGATCAAGTGTACCATCACTTTATCTTCTTGTCTTTTGATGAAGGATTTATAAACTTGTTAAATTATTGGGTCGACAACATTCACAAGTCCAATGTCCTTTCATACCATTTGATAATGAAAACTGCCTTCACATTTTGAAGGACTATTTGGAGATCCTTTTATAATTACCACAATGATGACTATTATAATTCCGTCCCTTTATGCCCTTTTTCATATCGTTAATCATTTGTCATCTTTCAGACTAATTAGTTACTGCTACCACATTCATACGATAGAATGGAGCAAGTCAACATCAGATTTCAAAGTTATCATATGTTGCTACCACATTTTTTTCAAGGAATGGAGCAAATTCAATGGGACAATTTTCAAGGCTTTTCATCAAAAATATATTATTTTTCTTAGTCATCATTTTATCATCGCTATGGTGCATTGGCTCAAACTCAATGTCTTACCCATATAAGGCGTGTTACGCCATAATTCTATGGCTTGAACCCAATCATGGTGCATCAAAACTCAAATTGATGTCTTACCCTTTTGGTGCGATAGAACATGAATTTATCGTCTTACCCTCAAACATTTTTTTTTATTATGGTGCATCCGGACTTTAACCTGATGTCTTACCCTTTTGGTGCGATGAGACTTGAATCCACCGTCTTACCCTTAACCAACGATATAATAGACCAAAATACAACATGACTCACCCTTTGAGTCTTTCATAATCAAAATAATATTCAAACTCATGCTATTAAAACTTTATACCTTCTTCTATTTAAGAAATTTTTGTATAGCATGTCATATTCAATCAATAGTAGTATATGCCTTTTGTTTCTGGTCAATGTTAGTGACTGAACATTATTGTATTCTAAATCATAAAAAGATTTTAGAAAATACATACCTGATTTTATGCATATAATACTTTGATCTTCATAACGAGATCAACCAAAATATGTGCTAAAGAAAAACAAGAACTCACTCTCAATTGGATAGAGTCTCGTGCTGATAACGTGTTATAAAATCAAGCTCATGGCAATATAAATATAAAGAGAAGAAGACAAGAGAAGCAAGATGGAAGAGAAGACTTTCTTCTTATTCAAGTATATTATACAAAAGGTGAAAGGTATCTCTATTTATAGAGTTGAGATATCACCTCAAAGGACACCATGATAAATGCTCAATTAGTTGATACATAGTTATCCAAATGATTCTTATCACCTTGGAAACATGTATACATGAATACAATTAAGTCTTGAGTATATCTAAAGGACAGTCCACACAATTCAATGGATTTATAACATTGAGCTTTTTTTTAAAAAAATCTTAGAACTTATCCCAAAGTTTTGTATTTTATATTTAAAAAATCAATCTATTTATGGCACTAACTTATTGTATCTACCATTCCACCTCATTAAGCACATACCTAATCTAATTAATTTACGTGCTGGCCTTTAAAAAATTGTCTCGTAGAATATGCAAAGATGATTATTATTATTATTACTACTACTACTACTACTATTATTATTATTATTATTATTATTATTATTATTATTATTATTATTATTATTATTATTTATTTATTTACTTTTAAATCACTGTAATTGATTTTAATTTCACTAATTATAGTTACTGGTAATTGTTTTATTTAGTAGTTTTTGTTAAATATCGTGTTATGATTTTTGCATAATGTATCATCCATATTATTTATAAAATGATAACTCTTTATCAAACTTATGAGTATTTTTTCCATATATTTTTTAGAACTCGGGAATATAAATTTTCATATTTTCTTTTGAATAAAGTGAAATATGTTTCAATCCAAACTTCGCTCACATCTAATTTTTTCAAAAATATTTAAACATCTATGATTAAAGGCTGAGTAAAATTTTCAACGTCAATAAAGTTTTTTTGAACTTGAGGATCAATATTTCCCACTAGGAGAGGGTAGTGGCGGAGATAGGAATTGGATTGTCTACCCGGCTCGATGAAAAGACAACCTCATAAAGACGAAAATTATGCCTTTCCTTCAAATATCATTTGCCTTTTCCTCAGCCGACCGACGAAAGGTGTCACACCCTCACATACATTGTGGGGAGAGAGTGAGTAAATACTCCAAGATAAGATCTACAATTATCACCAACGTGTTACACATTTTGTGCTACTTATACCTTCACCATTTTGTGTATAAATAAAGGTTGCATCTCTTCAAACAAAAATCACTCATCACAACACAATGTCTTCTGCTTCTATTACTACTACTCTTCCTTTATGCACCAACAAATCCCTCTCTTCTTCCTTCACCACCACCAACTCTACTTTCTTATCAGAACCCTCTCAACTTTTCCTCCACGGAAGGCGTAATCAAAGTTTCAAGGTTTCATGCAACGCTAACAACGTTGACAAAAACCCTAACGTTGTTGATAGACGAAATGTTCTTTTAGGGTTAGGAGGTCTTTATGGTGCAGCTAATCTTGCACCATTAGCCTCTGCTGCTCCCATACCACCTCCTGATCTCAAGTCTTGTGGTACTGCCCATGTAAAAGAAGGTGTTGATGTGAAATACAGTTGTTGCCCTCCTGTACCCGATGATATCGATAGCATTCCATACTACAAGTTCCCTCCTATGACTAAACTCCGCATCCGCCCCCCTGCTCATGCGGCGGATGAGGAGTATGTAGCCAAGTATCAATTGGCTACAAGTCGAATGAGGGAACTTGATAAAGACCCTTTTGACCCTCTTGGGTTTAAACAACAAGCTAATATTCATTGTGCTTATTGTAGCGGTGCTTATAAAGTTGGTGATAAGGAGTTACAAGTTCATTTCTCGTGGCTTTTCTTTCCGTTTCATAGATGGTACTTATACTTCTATGAAAGAATTTTGGGATCACTTATCAATGATCCAACTTTTGCTTTACCATACTGGAATTGGGATCATCCAAAAGGTATGCGTATACCTCCCATGTTTGATCGTGAGGGATCATCTCTTTACGATGATAAACGTAACCAAAACCATCGCAATGGAACTATTATTGATCTTGGTCATTTTGGTAAGGAAGTTGACACACCTCAGCTCCAGATAATGACTAATAATTTAACACTAATGTACCGTCAAATGGTCACTAATGCTCCTTGCCCGTCTCAATTCTTCGGTGCTGCTTACCCTCTCGGGAGTAAACCAAGTCCGGGTCAGGGTACTATTGAAAACATCCCTCATAATCCGGTTCACATCTGGACCGGTGACAGCCCTCGTCAAAAAAACGGTGAAGACATGGGTAATTTCTATTCAGCCGGTTTAGATCCCATTTTTTACTGTCACCACGCCAATGTGGACAGGATGTGGAATGAATGGAAATTAATTGGCGGGAAAAGAAGGGATCTAACAAATAAAGATTGGTTGAACTCAGAATTCTTTTTCTACGATGAAAATCGTAACCCTTACCGTGTGAAAGTCCGTGACTGTTTGGACAGTAAAAAAATGGGATTCGATTACGCGCCAATGCCAACTCCATGGCGTAATTTTAAACCAATCAGAAAGTCATCATCAGGAAAAGTGAATACAGCGTCAATTGCACCCGTTACCAAGGTGTTCCCATTGGCGAAGCTGGACCGTCCGATTTCATTCTCTATCACCAGACCAGCTTCGTCAAGGACAACACAAGAGAAAAATGAACAAGAGGAGATACTGACATTTAATAAAATAGCCTATGATGATACCAAGTATATAAGGTTCGATGTGTTTCTGAACGTTGACAAGACTGTGAATGCAGATGAGCTTGATAAGGCGGAGTTTGCGGGGAGTTATACTAGCTTGCCCCATGTTCATGGAAGTAATACTAATCATGTTACGAGTGTTACTTTCAAGCTGGCGATAACTGAACTGTTGGAAGATATTGGATTGGAAGATGAAGATACTATTGCGGTAACTTTGGTTCCAAAAACTGGTGGTGAAGAAGTATCCATTGAAAGTGTGGAGATCAAGCTTGAGGATTGTTAAAGTCTTCATGAGTTGGTGGCTATGGTGCCAAATTTTATGTTTAATTAGTATTATGTGTGGTTTGAGTTATGTTTTATGTTAAAATGTATCAGCTGGATAGCTGATTGCTAGTTGTGTTAATGCTATGTATGAAATAAATAAATGGTTGTCTTCCATTTAGTTTTATACTCCCTCCATCCGCAAATGTTTGTCATGTTGCGCTTATCGAAAGTCAATTTGACTAATTTTCAAAGGCAAATTAGATCACATTAATTCGATATTTTAAACATAAAAAAATTAGATATTCTAAAACTTTATGAAAAGTACTATAAATTACAATTTTTTACATATTAATATGATGAAAAAATACATCTTAAAATGTTAGACAAAGCTTTTATAGTTTGACTCTAAAAATAGAAACCATGACAAACAATACCGGACGGAGGGAGTATCATTTTCTCATTCTAATTAACGGTTAATTTTTTTCTACTATTAATACGAACCTACTCTACTCTGTATATCATTGGGAATAATTATATATTGTTTCACTAGTTAATAATTTTATATCAAATACATTATTTATTTTAGATTTAAAGTCATATACATATATCAATAAACTATTCTCTCTGTGTCTCAATTTATGTGATTTGCTTTTCTTTTTAGTTAGTCTCAAAAAGAATGACACATTTCTATATTCAATAACAATTTACCTATAAAATATTATATCATCCTTAATGGAATAATTTACCGTCACATAAATTTCTATCTTTATTTTGGACCATAAATTTTAAAAAAATTTATTTCTTTTTTTAACTCTGCATGTCGAGTCAAATTACCTTATATAAAATAGGAGAGAGGAGTAATAAATTCTAAAATAGGGATGCATATATAGGACTTAGAAGAGAGAGGACTTAGAGCCCATTTGACTTAACTTTTAAAAAGGGCTCTTTATAAATAAAGGAAAAATTACAAGTACACATTTTTTTCATCCTAATTACTATTATTGTTCTACCATTTCGGTCACTTTTCTAGATATATCACTTTAAACAATCAACCATTATTTTTTTCTTTTTTTTACGTCGAGAATGACTTCATGGTATCTCTAAGTACCTCCATCAATCCATGGTACCATTGCAAGATAGTTCTTCATCCATTTTTTCTTTCTTGTTCATTCATTATCAATTATTTAATTTCTTTTTTAGCTTTTTCCTCTCTAAATTTCGAATACATATTGTTGATGCTTCATCTTTTGTATTGTGATTACCAAATTAGTCGAAAAAGAATGCATTTTCAACTTAAAAATCGACTATGGAAAAAACACTCTAAAAATGGGGGAGAAGGTCGAATTGATGGTGGCTCCGGTAAAGGCAGTATTGGATTGAGATCTGCAGGTGACGCCATTATTGAAAGTGGAAAAATAGCTACGGGAGTTGATATAGAGCAAATGAGAAAGTATAGAAGGATTTCTTCATATATATATATATTTTTTTGCTTTCAACATATCAAATTGTCGATTATTATTTTTTGTTGTTCATCTTTTTCTAATACATATGAGTTCATATTTTTGATGTATCTAGTTGTTTTTGTTTCTTAAATTAATGTATAATTACTTTGTTTCAACACTATGATACATTACAATTTTATCATGCACAATGTATTGTGTTCAAATATTAGTTATAATACATAACCTTAATTTATTGAAACACAAATTAGTATATATCGTGTTCATAGTTATGTGTCACGACCCAGATCATCGTGATTGACACCCATACTAACCCCCCGGTAGAGAACCATTGATACTAATTAGCTAATTAAGAACTACACAACTTAATCAAAACTAAGACATTTAAAGTTACATAAGTAGGTTTAAATGCTAAAGGAAAGATAGAGAGTTCCCATAAACTCCAACAAAAGTTTAACAACCAAATGCAGAAATAATGCCTAAAACCTGAAAGTCAATGTACAAAAATATCTAAAGTTCAACAAGTCTAAGAAAATGGGTACAACCCATTTAAACACAAGAAAATCATAAGTACTAGTTTAAGTCCGAAATAGGGACATAAACGAAAAGAGAACTCATGGCAGCTTGGAAGAACTGGCTCACCCTTGAATTCGATTAATCACTGATCTTCTAAGCGAGGTCTGTCAGTAGTCTCCTGAAGATGCCCCGTACTCAACAAAGAAAGAGCAAGTGTAGTACCAGTACACAACCACAATTACTGGTAGGATCACACGACTATTTCACTAAGTGCAACATATATTAGCCATTACAACATAATAAAATTGCATGTATCGAACATATACAATATCAGTTATCACTTACAAACCACATATAGTTTCACAATTCTCAAGATACACAGTTATGTCAAGTCAATGGTCCTCTCATGAAATACACACCCAAACTGTTAGTGTACCGGTACGTGGTACCCGTTCTAAATTAGTGTGTCAGATCGTGACACCCGTTCTAATGTTTATGATGGTACGTGGCAACCGGTCCCAATTAGTGTGTCAGAACGTAACACTCAATCAATTCAACAAGCCACAATCACAATCACAATCACAATGTACATTCTCATAATCATACAATCAAGTCGTGATTCATGATATGCAATTATATATCCTCATTTACGATTAGTGAAATTCACAATGCAACATTCTCATACATACACACATTATAATGAAGCAAGAACAAACATAAATCATACAATATGAATCACAACTATCACCTACCTCGAATAAAGCTTGAATTCCCTAACAAACTTGTTTCTTCCCTTTTTGAATTCTTTCTGCTTGTTTTTGAACTACAAACAATCAATATAACACGAGGATCAATAAAGAATATTTATTTACCTGGATTAAATTCAACACTAGTGGTGGCAAATGGCGGGTTGGGTCAAATGTGGGCGAGTTGAAAATGGGTAATCATTCAACCCGTCCATATTTGATATGGGTAAAAATGGGTTGGGTAAAATACTAGTTTACCCATATTTTCCCCATATTTCATGAATAAATAGTTTTTACTTAAGAATTGAATATGGAGAAAATATTTTAGTCTTTTTTTTTAGATGAAATATGTTGAAAATGCTTCATTTAGTTTTATTTTATTATAAAAGTAAAAAAAAAAACTTTTAAAAAAATTCGGGGTTGGGGGGGGCCTGATAGGGGGGGGGGAGGGTGAAAAAAATTTGAAGTTAAAAATATTTTTTAAACAAACTTAATATTTTTGAAGGGTGGGGGTTGGTTGGGGTGGGGGGACGATGGCTAGGGTGGGGTACGTCCAGGGTAGGGTGAAAAAATAAATTTTTGAAGTTGAAAATAATTTTTTAAAACAAACTTAATATTTTTTTGGGGTGGGGTGGGGGGTGGGGGGTGATGGGGAACGATGGTAGGGATGAAAAAAATAAAATTTTGAAGTTGAAAATATTTTTAAAAATAAACTTAAATTTTTATTTTTTTTGGGGTGGGGGGTGAGGGGGCCGGTGGGGTGGGGGGGTTGGGGGGTCGAGGGTAGGGGTGAAAAAATGAATTTTTGAAGTTCAAAATATTTTTTAAAAATAAACTTTAATTTTTTTTGGGAAGCGTGGGGTGGAGGTCGAGAGTTGAAATATTAATAGGGACCCATATATGAAAGTTTTGAAAAATCGCTTCTAAAATTTGGTAACAAAATTTTTTTTGAAAATTTGAGAAAACTTGCCATACCATATCTGACCCGTAGTTTACCCATAATATACTCATATTTTAATGGGTAAATTTGGGTATAATCCCAAATATTATTCATATTTAAAGTCACTCTTTCAACCCATATTTGAAGGGCGGGTCAATAAAAAATGGGCTTAAATTGCCAGCACTATTCAACACTATCAACCCATTCCACCAAAATGTAGTTTTAGTGGCAATTATTTAGCGGCAATAAAATAATTGCCACTGCCGCTAAATTGTTCTCTGAAATAAGATATAGCGACAAACGCACATTAACCGTTAAAAGTTCTCTTTTTAGTGGCTATTAAAGACAATTGCCACTAAAAGTCAATATTTAAAAGCAATTTTGGTATTTTATTTATTCCCTGAAAGCAGTAGACGGAAGTCATTAGAGCCGCGATCCTCCTCCAAAATCACCGCCTAGAGAGCCATTGTAGCCACCTTATTCACCGTCCCCAGAGACAACATATTCACTGCCACCAGATCCACCATATTCACCACGGCCACCAAAACAACCGTATCCACGACCATTATGTAGACCTTCAAATCCATCGTCGCTGCCGATCAACACCTCTGTTATGCCGGTATTCTTCCTCCTTCACTGGTAACTATATAATTTTCTTCATACTTTTAGCCTACTTCATTTGCGTGTTATAAGCATCAGTAGCTTTTGAAGAGTATCTAATATTTTGCATGTACGTTATAGTCCATGAGAAAGTTTGGAAGATAATTCATGTTCTTACATAAATTCAAAATTACCTATTTATGTGGATTCCTTTTCCTAATACCTAGAAAATTTGCATCTTGTTTTGTAGCTTTAGTTCTTATTTAGGTTAGGAACAATAACATAATCCTTAGAATAGTATCTACTTGCCAGATCTCTTTTAAACCTCTTATCCAACATGAGTACATAACTTGTAAATGTGGAAATATACTAGATACAATTGTGCTTGACAAATTGATACTAGTAATTATGGTATTTTCCCTGCTTGCTGATTTACCCGAATGTGAAGTAGGCGCAATATTTTTAATATATAAGCAACATGAGAGAGTCTTTTGCCTAGTACTTGAATTTGGTAATTCTACAACCCATTTTTACTTTGGATTTGTTATTTTTGAAATTTCCTTGTGAACACCCTTCATGTTAGAGTGCTCTTTTGAGGATTTTAGATGAGTTTAAATTATTGCTTCTCCTAAAGAGTTTTGGTGGAACTGGTATGACATGTACGCCTACTAGAGCTTGGCTATTTGTGGTTGCTCTAATCATGCAGCTTGGCATATGTAGTAAATGTTTTTCCTAGTTGGTAAGTTGACAAACTCAACTCTGTAAATATGGGATATAGATTCTTATCACAATCTGCAAATGCATACGAATAGTTTCAATGTCACTTTGTGTTTCTACTAGATGAGCTTGTTAATTTACTCTCTAGCTCAGGTTGATTTGCTTTCTCAAAGGTTTTGCACTTCGTATCTCGTGAAGGACAATTTGATTAAGCGAGAATAGATATGTGCAGTTTCAATGTACCCATCTTTATGTTGTCATGACAATGTAGACTTCTTATCAAGTTGTTGTAAATGCTAAATCATAGATGGTGAATTGCAGGTTGCCAGAATATTGTTATTCATTTACTTGTTCTATTACTTCTACGTCCAGTACGATCAGGCAACATTTTAAATAATAAACGACAAAACTCTACTGAAAAGAATAGGCAAACGTTCTCTAGAAAATGGACTTCTTTATTACCCCTCTTAGGAGCTCCACCCTTTTTGCTTTATTGGTAATTCGAACTCACAACCTTTGAGTTGAAAGTGAGGTGTGCTTATCATCCAAGCAACTCCCTCTCGTCAAGTAAATGAATTAATTATGCTTTGTTTCGTCTTTTGGATCGAAACAGGTTGAATGAGGTATCTTCATTTGGGATTTTCTTGGTATGTGTTGTGCCACTGGTACTTGCTGCGATTAATTTGGTTTGGTTTTGGAAGATTGTGAAATGACTTAAGAAGACTTTGGCAAAGAGGATGTAAAGTTTGGACCAAATTAAATCTCCCCTATCACATATTTAAATGCCTTATTTTTTAAATCTCCTTACCTTACCATTTATTTTTGTAGGTGCTCAACATTCCTACTCAAATTAACAAGGGTACTGTTGAAATTATCACCCCTTTGGAGCTCATTAAGAAGAGTGATAAAGTTGGTTCCTTTGAAGCTACCCTGTTTGCCAAACTTGGAATTAGACCCTCTCTTACCCAACTTTAACTGCTTCACCATACATGTTCACCAACGCCTACAAGAATGTGTTGACCATTGCAATTGAAATCGACTATTCTTTCCTTCTGGATGACGATGTGAAGGAATACCTCACGGTATATTTTCAACAATAGTGGTTGAAAGATGTAATATATAATACTAACAGTTGGTTTGCCTTCTCTTAATTATTCTTGTACCTACATGATTCTAGCAAGTTTTCTGCCGTTGCTGTCAAGCTGTTCCTGCTGCTGCTAAGGAGAAGGAGAAGAAGGATGAGCCTGCTAAGGCCTCAGATGATGACATGGGGTTCAGATAGTTGAATATAATTCACATAAGATTGTTTTACTTACCAACATAATGATTTTAGGTAATGTATCCATGAGTTAATTGTAGTCAATGTGTGTTTATATAAAAGACTGGTCAAGGTGATTCTAGTTTAAAGTTATTTCAAGGTTAATGAGTCACAACTAAAACTAAGAATTTGTCTCGTATTTATCATCTGAATAGTTTATGATTTTGTATTGCTAAATAGAAGTGTCTTAATCATACACTTTTTAATTTTTGTGTTTTGACACATGGTGCAGATCATAGAGATTTTATTTCTAGTTTGGCTTTTAGTCATGATGGTCACTTGCCTTCTTTTGGGAGCACTGATGAACATATAAGATTGGGACACAACTTCAGGTAGTCTGAAGGGAAAACTAGAAGATCCTCGAGGGGAAATACACGTGAAACATTTTTTTGTGCCTAAAAGATCCATTTATGCATGACAATTTGAGATCTAGTGGGTCAGGTAGCATCCGAGAAGACATTTGGTGTTGGCTGGTGAAAGAGTATTCTGCTGTTTTGATGTGGAATGATGGCATCCAAGAGGACGTGAGGCACTGGTTTTTGAGAGGATATAGGTATGTACTTTATAATGTTTAGAGATTTTACATATGGAAGACTATATTGAGATTAAAAAGAGATCAGCTTTTGGAATCAAATGTTGTAATTTTTTCCCTGTAATTTGTTGACATTCAGATAATGGATAAATAGTTATTTTTTGTTTATTGTGATCTTAATGAAGCACGTCATTTCTTAATATTAGTATTTGTCAATTTGTGAGCAGTTTTATTGCTAATAAGGTGTGTCATTAGTGACAATATAAGATGTAGATTCTAGGTTGTTTTAGTGGCCATTGTTATTGCCGTTAAATAAATGCCACTAAAGTTGAAACCTTTTAGCGGCAATAGTTGATATCTTTATCGTCACTCTTTGTAATTACCGCTAAAATCTTTAGCGATATTGGATCCGATGACAATTAACTAAATGTCGGTAAAAGTTTTAGTGCCAATTTGTATTGCCGTTTAAGTGCATATTAATTTCCCATTTTACAAAACATCAATCCATGACACTCATAAACTATCCGTTCACGCCAAGATCGGTTTCGGAAGTTCTACTCGCCCAAATTCAATTCTATAAAGTCGCACGGGTTTCTTAACGTTTTAGCTATCTAGTCATGTGATCAAATCATAATTAGATCTCTCAATTGTTGTCAGATTTTCCTAGACATTACTGACTCCAATTTCGTCCAAATCTGCACTAGTTGAGAAATTCCAAAATACTACGAAAAAGTTTTTTGGCCCAAAAATTTTTTCCGTTGACTTTTCTATAACTACAGGAACTGATCGTTACATTATGTATGAAATACATTGATACATAACTATTACACATTTCATTATCTTTTATTGCTAGATATGTACGCCCAAACTTATTTATGTAGAAAACTATGTATCTCTAGACATTATCAAATATTATTGCTTATACTTAAGTCCTAATGCTTAATAACAGTATTAATCAGATTCATAGTTATGTATATGATCCAATTTTTTTTTTTTTTTTCATGAATGATTATTTTTAATCAAAAAATTAATTTAGAAATAAGACCTGGGCCCACAAGTGACCCAGGTCCAAAGAAAAGAAACAAATAGAGACGGTGATTAAAAAAAAGAACTTAAAAACACATGGACAAAATGCTCCGAAAAGAAAGAGATTTTTCTTCTTCAACATCTTCTAGAGATTCGATGGCCTCCGTCGATGGCCAGATAAATCGGAGAAAGGGCATGAAGGTTGGGTGATATCCACTTGGACGTTTAACCTCTCACAAACGTCATGAATATGATACCGAATATGACACAAAATTGACAGAACAACTAGTTGATTTTTGTTGTTAATTTTTTTTTGATATATATGAACTTTGGTCTATTTTTATATCAAAATGTCCCAACAAAATAAATATATTTATCATGTATCAATTAATGTTTTCGAATTTTTCGAATCTATTATGATTTGGGGTAGATTTAAGAGAAAGAAAATTTAAAATTTGAATTGTTTGAATATGTTATTATTTAACAAAGACTGACATTAATTGATTTGCTTTATTTGAGAAACTAACATTTAATTTTATATTTATTTCTTTTTTAATCTCAAAAGACAAGTTGTCAAATCTATCAAATGTTATGTATGGGATGAATGGGATGTATTCGGATGACATAAATATAAATGGATTTTTGTAATTAAAAAAGAGTATGAATATAATGTTATTTGTTCCTTACCTTATAGGATTCCTAAAAATTATACTTATAAAAATAGTAAAACTCAAAATTTTAATAATTTTTAAGTTAAAAATAAAAAGTAGGAGCATATCTACTTTTAACTTTTATTAAGTCATTTTTAATTTATTTTAATTTATTTTTAATTTTAACAACTATTCTTAAAAACTAAAAATTACGTACATAAAAATAAATTTAATCAAATTCAATTCAATTTAAACATACTTTTAGAAGAGCACTGACCAGCAAAATAGCAATCAATTTCTACTTTTTGAGTCCCATTTTGCTAGCTCTTAATTATTCTGTATCATGTTTTTAATTAATCTAATATTCACCCAGTTTTAAATAAGTGGTCTTCTCATTTTATTTTTTTCATTATTTTTCAAAATTAGTCATATTTCAAAATTTTAAGAAGACATTGATCTTATTCTTTTAGGGTTCCATTTGTTAGGAAGGATAAAAAGAAATAATTAATATATTATGTATAAATAATTTATGGAATCAGAAAAATCGACACAACACGTCATATTCTTTAGCACTCAATAATTAGTAATTATATATTCTTAAGATTGACATTCATTGACATACATTACTCAATAATTATATATTCTTACTATTGACATTGGTCGACATACAGTAGTTTGTATTCATTAAAATCGGCATTCCAATTTTTACGAGGATTTATGAGAGCCTTTCCTGCCCAAGAAATTAAAAACAAAAATTTCACTCTAAAATATCGAACTAATTTTGTATTTTTTCCCCTCAAGAACGGATACAATTATATCACATGTTTTACACGTTTTGTGCTACATTACCTTCACCATTTGTGTATAAATAAAGGTAGCAACCCTTGCACAAAGATCACTCATAACACAATACAATGTCTTCTTCTACTGCTAATACTCTTCCTTTATTATCCACCAACAAATCCCTCTCTTCTCCCTTCACCACCAACAACTCTACTTTCTTATCAAAACCCTCTCAACTTTTCCTCCACGGAAAGCGTTGTCAAAGTTTCAAGGTTTCATGCAACGCCAACAATGTTGGTGAGCATGACAAAAACCTTGACGCTGTTGATAGGCGAAATGTTCTTTTAGGGTTAGGAGGTCTTTATGGTGCAGCTAATCTTGCACCATTAGCCTCTGCTGCTCCTATACCACCTCCTGATCTCAAGTCTTGTGGTACTGCCCATGTAAAAGAAGGTGTTGATGTGACATACAGTTGTTGCCCTCCTGTACCCGATGATATCGATAGCGTTCCATACTACAAGTTCCCTCCTATGACTAAACTCCGCATCCGCCCCCCTGCTCATGCGGCGGATGAGGAGTATGTAGCCAAGTATCAATTGGCTACAAGTCGAATGAGGGAACTTGATAAAGACCCTTTTGACCCTCTTGGGTTTAAACAACAAGCTAATATTCATTGTGCTTATTGTAACGGTGCTTATAAAATTGGTGGTAAAGAGTTGCAAGTTCATTTCTCATGGCTTTTCTTTCCGTTTCATAGATGGTACTTACACTTCTATGAAAGAATTTTGGGATCACTTATCAATGATCCAACTTTTGCTTTACCATACTGGAATTGGGATCATCCAAAAGGTATGCGTATACCTCCCATGTTTGATCGTGAGGGATCATCTCTTTATGATGATAAACGTAACCAAAACCATCGCAATGGAACTATTATTGATCTTGGTCATTTTGGTAAGGAAGTTGACACACCTCAGCTCCAGATAATGACTAATAATTTAACACTAATGTACCGTCAAATGGTCACTAATGCTCCTTGCCCTTCCCAATTCTTCGGTGCTGCTTACCCTCTCGGGAGTGAACCAAGTCCGGGAATGGGTACTATTGAAAACATCCCTCATACACCGGTCCATATCTGGACCGGTGATAGTCCTAGACAAGAACACGGTGAAAACATGGGTAATTTCTATTCAGCTGGTTTAGACCCGCTTTTCTACTGTCACCACGCCAATGTGGACAGGATGTGGAATGAATGGAAATTAATTGGCGGGAAAAGAAGGGATTTATCAAATAAAGATTGGTTAAATTCTGAATTCTTTTTCTACGATGAAAATCGTAACCCTTACCGTGTGAAAGTCCGTGATTGTTTGGATAGTAAAAAAATGGGATTTGATTACGCACCAATGCCAACTCCATGGCGTAATTTTAAACCAATCAGAAGGTCATCATCAGGAAAAGTGAATATAGCGTCAATTGCATCAGTTACCAAGGTGTTCCCACTAGCAAAAATGGACCGTGCGATTACCTTCTCTATCACGAGGCCATCTTCGTCAAGGACTGCACAAGAGAAAAATGAGCAAGAGGAGATTCTGACATTTAAAAATATGGCATATGATGATACGAAGTATGTTAGGTTTGATGTGTTTTTGAATGTTGACAAAACTGTGAATGCAGATGAGCTTGATAAGGCGGAGTTTGCGGGGAGTTATACTAGCTTGCCCCATGTTCATGGAAATAATAATAATCATGTTAAGGATGTTACTTTTACGCTGGCGATAACTGAACTGTTGGAGGATATTGGATTGGAAGATGAAGATACTATTGCGGTAACTTTGGTTCCAAAAACTGGTGGTGAAGAAGTATCCATTGAAAGTGTGGAGATCAAGCTTGAGGATTGTTAAAGTCTTCATGAGTTGGTGCCAAATTTTATGCTTAATTAGTATTATGTGTGGTTTGGTTATGTTTATGTTATGTTAAAATGTATCAGCTGGATAGCTCATTACTGCCTTGCTAGTTTTGTTAATGCTATCTATGAAATAAATAAATGGCTGTCTTTCATTTAATTTTATGTCATTCTAATTTAAATAACTGTTAGAAATTTCTTTGTTGATTTACAAACATCGAATCTTTTCCCACCTACCCCAATTTTCATATCACCAATAAGTGGATCCCATGCACCAAGTTTTTTTTTGCACTGATTATGCCTATTTTAGGTTAAAGTTTCTTTTTTATTTTGAGATAAGTGTCAAAAACACATCTAAACTATTTACTTTTTTTGAGTTTCATACCTAAACTATTGAGAGTGTGAGTTTCATACCTAAACTATCTATTTTTAGTTTGAGAAACACACTTCAGTGGTGTGTGTAATGCACTCTCTCTTTTATTTGAAAAAATCTTGACACATGGCATCCCACATAGACAAAATATTTTACCTAGATAAAAATTAAATAATAAAATATTAATATTAATTAAAAATTAAAAATTAATGTTTTACTATCCATATAAAAAATTAAATTATTTTTCTTACCTCACTCCACCAACTCCTCCATGTACCCCCTCCCGACAACCCCCATCCTTTCTTTTTTTAAAAAAAAATTATTTATAAAATATTTTTAAAAAAATCATACTTCATCCTCCCCTCTCCTAAAAAAAAAACACCCATTCATCCCCTCCCCCCCCCCCCCCCACATTAGAAATTGTTGTTATTTTATTTTAAAAAAATAAAATCCTTCGCTCCTATTTTTTTTTTTACGTTTTTTTTCATTGTGTGTTAGATATGCAAGTACATATATTTTTAGAAAAAAATTTCACTAGTGTACCGAATATAACATAAATAACTAAAAAAAATTAAATAGTCTTGTGGCGGCAAGTAAATTTTTTTCGATATGTATATCTAAACACTGAAAAAAAATTTGAAAGCGGAGGGTTAAGTGGGATGGGTAGAATTATTTTTTTAAGAAAATAAAATAATATGTAAATTAGTTTGTGAGGAGGGGGACGAGATTAAGTAAAGAAAATGAAATACTTTTATAAAATAAATTTAAACAAAATAAAAAACTTAAAAAAATGGTGGGGGTGGAGGTTGGGGGGTTGGGTGTGTGTGTGAGGAAGTGATGGCCTGGGGTAAGAAAAATATTTTATATTTTTTTTATAAAGAAAATATTATTTTTTTATAATAGTTTTTTAATTTTTTATTTTAATTAATACTAATAATTTATTTATTTTTTGTCAAGATTAAATATTTTGTCTATGTGGAGTGTGATGTGGAAATTCTTCAAAATAAAAGAGAGAGTGTACTACACATACTATGATGAGAGTGGTATAAAAGAGAGAGATGTGTTTCTCAAACTAAAAAGTGATAGTTTAGGTATGAAATTCAAACTTTCAATAGTTTAGGTATGAAACTAAAAAAAAATGTATAGTTTAGGTGTGTTTTTGACACTTATCTCTTTTATTTTTTCAAATTAATATATTTATATTTTCACTCTTGTTATTTAATGAAACATTATGAACTAAAATATTTTTAACTTCTCTTTGGTTCGAATATGCTATCTATTTCGCAAGACATGAGTTAGTTTTTTTTTTAAAAAAAAAATATCTGACACAAATTAGAGAACTTAGGGGTTGTATAGTGCGAAGGATAACATCAAATGATTTTGGGATTAAATTATAATGTTACTTAATTTGTTATTTAGTTGATAAGTTTGGAATAACTTATTAAAAGATCAGTAATTAGTATCGGGATATTTTGTCCTTCTCCTTGGATGGTATAGTAATCCTGAGATAAGTAATTATTCTGAAATAATATAAGTAAATGACAAAGATATCTCTTTTTTTTTTAATCGTTTTTATATATGACTTTTCATATTTATGAAGAAAATTTTTGTAAACAAATAATTTAGTCTTAAAATTTATGCAATGTATATTATTTTGATTACGACAAAATAAACACTCAATAATAAATAATCTCAATACAATTTATTCTGTCATAATTAATTTCATCATAATTTGGCCAAACTGAATAGTATCTCCATAGAAAAAATGTAATTATCGACATTAAAATTTAGTAGTTAAAACAACAAAATTCATCGTTAATTTGACATTCTAAAAACAAACGCATACTATATATATATATATATATATAGAGAGAGAGAGAGAGAGAGAGAGAGAGAGAGAGAGAGAAAATGGTCTAAAACCCCTCCAATCTATATCCGAAATCCCAACTACACATTCCAATTTCACGGGTGTCCTATTATCCACCTGAACTTCATATTTTTTTATTTTCTACACACTTAAACGCTGACCACAACACATAAACCAAATAAATATTCCAGCGTGTTTGCACGCGCCGGGTCCCACTCTTTTCCATTTCCAATTCCAGTTTTTCCCCCCATTTTCCTCCTAAAACCTAAAGGACCTATAAAACATATTTTTTCTCTTTTTCATCTCCTTCTCCATTTGCATATGCATTTCCGTTGATGATCGAAGGAATTTGTTGTGTACTTTCAACTTGATTTCATAGTTTATCAACTAGTTTAGTAAAAGGTTAGTTCTTTATCTCTTATTTCGAGTATTTTTTTTATCCCTTAGATTTTTGTTAATTTGTGAAATTAAGAGTTACATTGGGTCTGATTCATACAAAGTTTATTCAAGTTTTCATTTGCCACTTTTGATGAATTTCGAGAAAATTTAAAATTTCAATTAGAGACCTAAATAAGAAATTAGAGAAGATTACAAACCATAAATTCAAGATTTGAAGTAAAAATGAACATAAACAATTAAACCTACTTATTTTTTTAGCGAAAATCATGATTTTTTTTAATAAAAGGAACAAGGGTTAATGGTGGGGAAGAATAAACAATGGTTTATTTGATGGTGGGGAAGATGATTGTTGGAAAAAGAGAAATTTTCGTCAGAAGTTAAGGTGTTCTCACCTTCTCACGCACCTAGAGAAGGTGTTCTCACCTCCTATGACAGGTCAGCATTTAAGTGT